>JAQQAC010002837.1:21981346-22005020 GCA_029783875.1 Phataginus tricuspis | reverse complement strand
CCCCATTACAGTCACTGTCCATCAGCGTAGTGAGATGCTATAGAATCACTACTTGTCTTCTCTGAGTTGTACGGTCCTCCCTGTGCCCCCCCAACATTACATCTGCTAATCGTAATGCTCCTTTTTCCCCCTTATCCCTTCCTTCCCACCCATCTTCCCCAGTCCCTTTCCTTTTGGTAACTATTAGTCCGTTCTTGGGTTCTGTGGGTCTGCTGCTGTTTTGTTCCTTCAGTTTTTTTCTTTGTTCTTATACTCCACATATGAGTGAAATCATTTGATACTTGTCTTTTTCGGCTTGGCTTATTTCACTGAGCATAATACCCTCTAGCTCCATCCATGTGGTTGCAAATGGTAGGATTTGTTTTCTTCTTATGGCTGAATAATATTCCATTGTGTGTATGTACCACATCTTCTTTATCCATTCATCTACTGATGGACACTTAGGTTGCTTCCATTTCTTGGCTATTGTAAATAGTGCTGCGATAAACATAGAGGTGCATCTGTCTTTTTCAAATTGGGCTGCTGCATTCTTAGGGTAAATTTCTAGGAGTGGAATTCCTGGGTCAAATGGTATTTCTATTGAGTTTTTTGAGGAACCTCCATACTGCTTTCCACAATGGTTGAACTAATTTGCATTCCCACCAGCAGTGTAGGAGGGTTCCCTTTTCTCCACATCCTCGCCAACATTTGTTGTTGTTTGTGTTTTGGATGTTGACCATCCTCACTGGTATGAGATGATATCTCATTGTGGTTTTAATCTGCATTTCTCTGATGCTTAATCACTTCTATATCACCCTAAATGCTGTGTGGTATTGACAAACATGCTCAATAAATGTTTACATTGAGTTTATTACCTGCATACATTATTATTCATAATTTATTCTGACAAATATAAGTAAATTCTTTGCTTCTAATTTACAGCAATCTTGATTCATGTAGGTTCATAATTAAGTAATTTTAAGATATGTTAGTAACCACATACATTAGGGTTAAATCTTCAACCATTAATATAAATTATTTCATTAATTAACTCTGAAGGAACATCTGCTTTTCTCTTGTTCAAGAAATGTGAACACATATACATCTTAGTCAGTTGCTAAAGGAGCAATATAGCCACCACTACCATCCCTCAAAGCCACCATGAAGTGTCTGTCATTGGGCTGTACCTCATATACCTTGACAACACTCCTCCCATAAATCTGGGCCTCTGCAGCCTCCAAAAAGAGACACTAATTTATGTTTACCATGCCTGTCAGTATATGAAAATTGTAGGGTAAGCATTCATGTTCTCGTTTTGGCCTTCCAGTTCTAAAATAACTCAAACCTATCATAATCATATCAGCAAATAATTATTATGGTGGTAAATGTATGTCTGATACATGTATATTTAAGTCAGCAGATCACATGAATTCCGGGAGGACACGGCTTAGGGCACATGAACAATTATAATTTTTGATTTTTTATGATGAAGTGGTCATCCCTCCAAAAACCACTGTATGTATAGGAGTTGACTCTACTCCTACATAAACTCAGCATGAGGAAATTTCAGGTTCTTATCATTAGTGATGTTAAGTATATTAAATTATAAATATTCTGAAGTCAAGAAGGAACAGTAAGATAAAATAAAGCCATATTTACATGCCTCTTTATTAAAATAAATTTTAAACTAAATATATTAATAATCTATGTCTATAATCAAGGAAAATAAATTTCACTTGACTTAATTTCTACAGATGACTATTTAAATAATCAAAACCCAGAGTTAAATGCTTCTTGACTACTCCAAGGAGTACAGAGAAACGTATTAGTGTCTGCATGTGTGATGTACAAGCACAGTTGATAAGAAATTACATACAGCTCCATTTTGATGACTATGTTACTGAGAAATCCCACAAGATGCCCTTTTAATTTCTTAAAGTCTGTGGGTACAACTATATCTCTCTCTTAATTATGTATTCTGGAGAAACAATTTGCTTTACAACATTTGGGAAAGGAGTAAACTGTTTGACTTCTTCATCCATTCCTGATAATCACTAATTCAACACCAGCCACCAGCAGAAACTGAGAAGCAAAACCTAACAATTTCACTTCTGGAAATATACCTGATCTGATCTTCCTACCATCTACTTCAGAGATTCATAGAAGTACCCAGCCCAAAACAATCTGGAGCAACACATTAAGAAAAACCTGCAATGAAATTTTTTTTAGAACTCATGGAATTAAAATAAGGAAGAGACTTCAGATACTGGATATTCAGGTTGGGAAAAGCCTGAAAATTCATTTTAATCCAATCACCTCCCAGATGTTTAAGTGTCCTTTTCTAAATTCCTACCAAGTGATTATTCTGCCTATCCTAGAATACCTACATAGAGAGCTCACTTTCCTTCTGAGGTAGCCCATCCCATCTTGGAATAACTTTGACTGTTAGACAATTTGTCAAACTGAGTTCAACATATCTCCCTATAATTTCCATTTTAATGGCTCTAGTTTTATACTTTAGAGCTATAGTAAAATCTCTACACACTAATCCTTTAAATACATGAAGATATTATGTCTTCCCTAAACTTTCTCTTCCATGATTAAGTATGCCTTATCCCTTTGCTTGTTTCTCACTGGACACAGTTTTGAGTCCCCTCACCATGCATCCTAGTTAAGTTGCTCTGAATGAGTATCAGATCATCCCCTTGAGCCCTTTCCCTCACAATCTCCACAACCTTCCCAGCCATTTCAGCAGCTGAAGATGAGAGAAATTAAGCGACTTCCCCTAAGAAGTATTCATTCTGTTACATTGCACTTAAGCAGAAGTAGGAATAAAGTTCAAGTTGCTGAGCAGTTCTCAAGTAAACCATTGTGGTTCATCCCACGCACATCAGAATAACCTGGAGAGTCTGTTAAGCGACTGCTGGGCTCCATCCAGTGTTTCTGATTCAGTAAGTCTAGAATGGGGCCTGAAATGTGCATTCCTAACGTGTTCCTAGATGATGCTAAATACGGCTGGTTCAAGGGCTACACTTTTAGAGCCACTACTTTCTGGTTCTCAGATTCAAGCATGAATGAGAATCATATGGGATGCTCATTAAATTTGGAGATTTAGCCTCTCCTAGAGTAATTCAGTAAACCTGGGAGTTCAGAAATCTGCATATTTAATAAATGCCTCATATGATTCTAATGTAGGTGGTACTGGCTTGCTACACTCTATATTTCAAAAATATCTGCATTTTAGTTAAATGTCATTTCTTTTGCTTTAGGTACTATATTTTTGATCCTTACAGTGGCTTGGATGTAAGACTTCATTCTGATGGCAAACTGCAAAAGGGCAGTTTAATTTATATGTTTGACAGAGTCAACTGATAGACTTAAAATTCTAATAAGAACTACTATCTGTTTTGAATGTTCTACAATACTCCAGAAAAAGATTGGAAAGAAGTACTATATGACACAGGTCCACTGTGTGCTACTGATAAAGGCCAAAGTTATCATTACCTTTGCTTTATGAAGGTCAACACCATACATAGACAACTTTTTGGCATTCTCAAGAAATTCCAGGTCAGCCTGAGCTGGAGTCATGGACCTTTGATAGAATAAAAATAAAACTCATTCAGTGTCACAGTGTCAACATTCACCATAATAACAGTTGTATATTAATTTTATCTTATCTGAACACATAAACATATATACCAATATGTACATAGACATATTTCATGCTCCTGAAAGTAGAATATTATGGAAAAGGACTATTATCACTACCTGTGTCTAAACAATTGAAATATGCCTTAGTAAAGGAGATCGTGGAGAAACAAAAAACTATCAGACAAAAAAGTTAGGAAAGACAAACCTATTAAACAATTTCCTTAAAGCTGCCTCATCCACCATCAGTTCTGCCCCTCCCTATCCTCAGCCTTTTTCTCCAACACACAAACTCCTCCCACTAATTTTTCTTGCCAAGGAGGTGACCAAATTAAATACTCTGAGGGCACAGTACAATTTACAATAGTAAATTAGCTGCATTTTTCTTTCTATACCCCTGAATTGAGTCATTATGGAAATTAAACAGGAAGGCAGCTGAAGTTACTTAACTGGGGACTCTTAATGGGGGCAGACTTGATGGAAAGAAAATCTCTGGTAACAGATGGTGTCCTGCCTACTGATCTAAACACAATAAATTGGTTAACAGAGGCATGTAGATAATAGGGTTGCTTTGTCTGTTATTACGATGTCGTCATTACTAGGAACATAATGAATTAAATTTGTTTGAAAACACTCAGGCTCACTGTCTAAACACTCACTGTGTAGGTCTTTCCTTCCCTTTTATAACTTTCCTCTTTAGAAAAGTGCTCAGGAGTTGTTATGTTGAGCTATGAAGAAAAAGGTATCACTCCTAGTGTAACTCAGACCAATCCAATATAACTTCATAGTAACAATAATGCAACCCCATCTCCAAAGAAAAACCATTTAAGTGCCTGTTTCCCATAAGACTGCCTAAAGCTATACAAAGCAGCAGGAGCCTATTCATTTTAACAGGAGAAAGTCTCCTCCAACCCCATGTCTTAACCTTCGTTAAAAAGAACAAAAAGTTCCTTGAAACCACCACCAAAAAAAAAAAACCTCAGGAGATGTTACAGACTTGTTCATGACACAGCCTCCCTGAATAAACTTTTCACATTACACCTGAATTTCTATTAATGGATCTGAAACTGAACAGACACACACAGAATGGGAAAATTAATGCATATATCAGTCTGTACATTCATGTGATTAAAAACATCTCAGTAAAGTTTTGTAGGTTTTTTTCACATAGGTTACATGTTTTTCTAGTTACAGTTACTCCCAGTCATTGTATGTTTTCTGTTGTTACTATTACCCATGTCTTGAATTTTAGGATTTTGAAGCTGAATGCAGCTTGAAGATTAAAGAGTTCAATAGTCCCTGAGGGGGATCACAAGATCATGGGCAAACTATGACTCTTAGTTTAAGGCAGCAGGCTTTAGTCAGGACTCAGGAGCTGGAATCCTGGCTCCTGCATTTACAAGTGGTGACCCAATGTCTCCCTCAATCTCCTAACTATAACAACTCACAGTACCTTCTTCCAGAGACTAGGGCAGGCAATTGCTTTTTGTCTTTGCTGAATGAATGAATGTGATTAGTAGATCAAATAAAGTAATGGTTGTAAAAGTGCTTTGTAAAATATCAGTGTTTATTATTGTGACCTTAGTTTTCTGTAAAATAAAGGTCATAAAAAAGAAATAAATTTTGTTCACTTGAATTGGAAGACCGGTTTAAAAACATTAAACAATCATGAAGAACTCTTCCCTATATTCATTCCTCCAACTCTAAGGGACATTAACGGGGTCGATCACTTTGAATATAGATTTAAATTTCAAACTATATAGATAAATGCTCTTACAAATAAGCATGCTTTAAAACTGTCTGATATCTTGACCTGGGTGATAGTTACATGAGCATACACACATATCAGAATTTGAGCTGTACACTAGGATTTGTGCATTTTATTGCATGTACCTACCTCCGTGTAGAGAAGGTGAAGGTTCCTACGGCCAGGATTCTCACTTGGCCCTGATCGACTTGCTCACTACACATGTGTGGGCAATACATTGTTATTGACTCTATCTAAAGAGCTCTGCCCAATGTTCTGGGCTGCATGGCTGCAGGAGAGCAGAGACTGGAGTGGTGTCAGTGCTGAGACTGAGACAGCTGCGGGGCTAGAGAGACCCAGAGGCAGAAACTGGCTTGCTGCATGCAGACTCACTCTGAGTGGACAGGATTCTAGTGATTGACCTGCCATTGTGGGATTAAAGTTGGGTATAAACCCTTTCACCCCAAGAACATTCCATTGTCGTTTTTTGGGTCTCATTGAATCTATAGTGAACTCGTTCAGGGCTGAAACCCATCGGCAAAGACACTCCATAAAAAATATATAATGAAATTAAATAAATAAATTCATATTAAGGGTGTAGGTAGCAGTAAAAGAGATTTTTAATGTTAAAATTATGACTTGTTAGTTGAAAATAATATTTATATTTGAGGTTTGGCTGATTCTTGTACTTCAAATTATTTATATAATTAAAAATATTTTCAAACACCCTTAAACTTAAAAGTTACCTGCAATAAAAATAATTTTTTCCTGCACTAACCATTTGAGAGTAAATTGCCAACCTGATGACCCATCACTCCCAAGTACTTTGGTGTTTAATTTCTACAAACAAGGGCAGTCTCCTACATAACCTCAACACAACCATCAAAACCAGGAAATTAATATTAATATGTTACTTCTACCTGATCCTCAGGCTCCATTCAAGATGTTTCAAAAAATATTCTGTATAGTGGAAAGACAGTTGAGCATCGTGATTTCATTCAGTTCATGTCTCTTTAGTCTTCTTCAGTCTGGAACACTTGCTTAATCTTTCTTTGACTTTTTGAAGATTATACACCAGTTATTCTACAGAATGCCCCTTGCTGATGTTGGTCCATAAGCTGATTCTGATTATGCATCTTTGACAGGAATATATTGCAAAAGTGGCTCTGTGTTCTCACTGGATCCTATCAGGTGATGCAGAATTTCAATTTGTCCCTTCACTTCGTGTGCCTTCACGCTTATTTTGATCACAGACATCTGCCAGGCTTTCCTCTGGAAAATTCCTTCTTATCTCTTTGTAATTAGTAAATACTGTGGGGGAATGTATTTTGAAATCTTTTGAACATCCTATTCTTTACCAAACTTGCAATTAATTAATTTATTTATATCAGCATGAACTCATGGATTCTCATTTTATTCAATGTAATACAATCATTTTCCTTATTTATTTTAGTGAGAAGTGGGAGCCTCTCCAAGCTGTGTGCCTACTTACATCTGTATCTATCTATTGGAAACCATGAGTTCATACTGAAACCTCCAGTTTCAGTGGGATACTGCAAGGTTCATTTTAGTTTCTCCCTTTCCAGAATTCGTATCTCCCTTTAATGTCAGTGAAAAACCTAGCTCCCATTTTCCTTCATATATTGACTAATTTGATCAACCCCTTGTATATAACCAGTCTCCATTGCTGCCATTGATCCCTTCCCAATCTGGATGCCCTTCCCAACGTGAATGCCCTCCCCAACCTGCTCAGACTCAGAATCCCCCATGCTGGCCTCCTCCCCACAGTGGATGGCCTCCTTACCTCACTCAGGTTCTGACTCCTGGTGTTAGGTCACCTCTTCCATGAATGTCTTCTTACCCCTGCTCAGGCTTCAACAGCCTGTATCAGGTGCCACCCCAGGTGAATGCCCTCCACCTCATGCAGGCCTTACCCCCACATGGATGCTCTTCTTGCTCTGCTCTCTGCCTCTGATAACCACCACCACATGCCCACACATGACTACCCTCTTCATCTTGTTTGAGCTCTGACTCCTCAGGCCAGCTTAGCAAGGCACCCATGAATACTCTCCCCATCCTGCTTAGACTCCAGTATCTGCAGCCAGACTGCCCCTCTGCATGGGTAACTATCTTGATCTTCCCCACCTAATGACTTAAGAACAAAATTGTTTCAGGAAGCCTTTTCTGATCATAAAAACCATACATATTGATTGTATAAGAGCACAGAAAAAGAAAAAAAAATCTCCATAATCCCACTATCCACAGAATACAACACATGTAATTTTGCAAATATAATCCACCAATTAAACAACTTATAAATTTAAAGGTCATGGTTTTCTTTTTCTCTAAGTTTGCCAAGGCTCTTGAAAGTAAATAGCAAACTAGCTGGTAAGAGATTAGATACCTCTAATTATTAAGATGCTGCCTTCGATTTATTTAATACCACCTAATAACTTACTACTTTAAAATACTGCATCTTACAAAATACCTAACCAGGGTGCTCTGGTACTTGGTTAATTCTCACTCACTAAAAAGAGAAGTTGGATTCAAGTTTCCCTGTATTTATTTTGAGCAAGTGGGGTCAGGATATAGGGCCATTCAGTGAATCCCAGTAGTATGTGACAGCTTTTTAATAACATCTGTTGCATCTCCTAAGGACAGTGATTTCAAATATTTAAGTGGGGAACTGACAAGTTTACATACCTGCCAAGTACCCATAAATGGAGGGCAATTAATTTTAAGGCTTGATTTGCTAGTGTAAATGTAAAGTGTTTAATTATAGCTTCATCTCTGTCTGGGCAAAGGGTCACTAGGGGTTTCATGTATATAGGCTGTCTTCTATCTATCTGAGGATCAGGATGATATTTGCTTATACTTATCAAAGCATAGCAAAATGCTTCTGCCTCAGCAGAAGTTTCTTTGGATCAGTTTAAATGCCACTTGTTGGACATAATTAAAATTTTCACTTGGCTTTCTGTTTGTGAACCTTGCCAATCTTTCCAAAAAGGAGAAGGAAATTCCAAGATGACAGACCTCTGAATTTTCTAGTCATGGAAATCTATTGCTCAATTTCTATCCAAATACCTAACAGAACATCCACTGGACCATTATCCACCTGTCCCTTGAGATTGTTTCACCTATTTGGGCTTAAATTCTATTAAGTTCCAAAGAGTGGTTCTGTAAACACAGACTCACATTCAATCCTAGCAAATACTTGGACTCTCACTATATACTAATCTTTGTGCTAAGCACTTTATATTTTGAACAATCCCAAAATTCACATTATCACCCTTATTTTTCAGATGAGAAAACTGCAGCTTAGCTTAACTAATTTAGTAAGAGTCCCTAAGCTAATAAGGAATAGAGTCTGAGTTCAAAGTAAAGACGGGCTGACTTCAGAAACCATGTGTCTAATTGCCTTATTGCCTAGCTCAGTGGTTCTCAAACTTCTTAAGTCAGGATCCCTTCACTCTCTTAACAATTATTGAGGACTCCAAAGAGCTTTTCTTTATGTGGGTTATATCTACCAATATTTAGTATATTTGAAATTAAAACTAAGCGAAATTTAAAATATTAAATCTTTAAAGAATAACAATAAATTCATATTTTAACATAAATAACTTTTGTATGAAAAATAACAACATATTCCCAAAATATACCAAAAAAGTGACAATGTTTTACCTATTCACAACTTAAAATGTCTAGTTTAGAAGATGGCTGCATTCTCCTATCAGCTTCTTCATTCAATCTGTTGTAATATATTGATTTGGTTGTAGTATATGAATAAACATAATCTCACATAGTTGTAGTTGGAAAAGGAAGGATTGATAATTAGAGAGATTCTTCTTTGAAACTAGTCAAAACTCAACAATGGCAGTTTCTTAAAGGTTAGTTGCAATGTGAAATCTGGAACATATCAATGAACTTTTTGTAAATGTTACATTAAAATCCATTGGTCTAAAAATAAGTAAATAAATAATAAAATCTATTGGTCTGTCTTGCATTTTGAATGGGTATTTTTTTCCAGGCATGATTTTGTAGCATCATGCATTTCATATCTTCAAAATATTGCATCACCAAGTTATACAAGTATTCCAAATGTTGACACATTTCATTATACAACATCAAACAAAAATATCACATTCATTAAAATAATCATCAACCTCCTCAGAAAAGTCTTTTAAGTATGGAACCTGTCAAGATCATGGTGGCAAATACAAGTTTTCCATAATTCTAATTTTTACTGGAAAGCTTGAATTTTGCACTAGCAACAAATACTGTGTGTTATCTACTACCCCCGTAAGTACTGGCTCACTCATTTTCGAAGAAATATCTGCCAGATAACCAAGTCTGAATAACCATGGTCAGCCATTTTCTCAAGTAAAAATGGTATTTCATAAAAAAAGGTGGCCAGTGCAGCTCCCAACTCAGAACACTTATGCAAGTGTATCAGGTTTTCCTCAAGATAACGTTGCACTTTGGTATGCAGGGGAAGTGCTTTATTGGACGTGCTTCCCATTTATCACACACAAGATCAAATAGAAATGTCCTTGAGATTTAATTTATATTTCTGGAATCACAATCAGAAAATAAAATTATTAAAAAGCGTATTTAAGGACAATCCAATATCCTTAAGTTACAATCATCAACAAGTTGCAAATGGTGTATTTAGTGGTCCTAGATGTCAGCGCATTGGGACATAGATGCCCAAAGTTAAAAAGCAAACTGGCAGTTCGCTTTGGAAACAGTGTGACCCCACAAGAGTATGGTGATTCTTGTAAGACTACTGCCGTGTAGGTTGTAGACTTTAAAACCATTTACGTGGTTCTCATGACTGAGGTACCAGAACCTACAGGGGCAATAAGGTACCCAGAATTGGGGCACCTTGAGTTAAAGCTCTCATATTTGAAGCACCTCAATCCATGCAATCCTATTGGAACCACTCCAGGGACAACACGTTGGTTCAATGGCTAGACAGAATACTTGTTACACCATGGAAAGCCTACTAAAACCTAAGATCTAATAAGGCTAAGATCTTTGGATTTCTCTCTTAGCAGTGTGACCCTCTAGAGCACGATGACCTAACTCATGCTAACAGCTCAAGATACAAATTCAAGACCAACATCAGACATTCACTGAAGGCAGCATGCAAAATTTAGCTATAGCAAGTCACGCAAATAACAAATGGGATATATGGTTAAGAAGAAATGCAAATTATCCTGGCACTTTAATATTACCTAACATTTATTTAATTTTTACTATGTTTAAGACATTTTATCAAGTTTTTCCATGCACCACCTTTCTAATCTTATCAATCACCCTATTTCCTCTGAGGTAATGATTTTTATCAGACATATAAGGAACCTGAGACTCAGAGAACTTAATGAATTACCCAAGGTAATAAGGCCAGGGCCAAGCAGAGCCAAGATTTGAACCCAGCTCAGTCTGACTATAAGCCCTGCTCTTGATCAATATGTTATAACACCTCCCAACATTACTAATTATTTCCATGAAAAAGGTAGTAAATTCAATAAAGACATTTAAAAGTACCTTCAGGGGTTTCATGGACCCTCTGAAGTCTATCAATGTACACAGATCCTATAAAAAGAAAAACACAGGCCCAACATGGGCTCACTTTTAAGCCAAGTCACCAAACTAGGGCTTAATGCCCAGTCTAATTGCAGATTCCACATCTCCCAGGAGTGGAACTTTAAACCAATCAGTCTGGAGTTTCCTGATCACTGGTGAGGTCTTCTGCATAAGACCCCTGCTCCTCCTAAAGGAGGGTGACCTTACCTGAAACAATCCCTACTCTCTTCTTTCACTAATCACCTTTTGCTCCCCACTCCTATCTGTAAAAACCTCCCATTTTGCACAACTCCTCCGAGCATTCCCCTACTTGCTATATGGGATGATGCACGAATCATTAATTGCATAATAAAACCAATTAGATCTTCAAATTTACTTGGTTGAATTTTGTTCTTGAGCAATTACAAGAATCCCTGAACTAAGGACCTCAAGGCACCTAATAAAGCACAATTAGTTTAAAATCTGAAAGAAGCCAGCCAATAATAATAGCTACCATTTATTTTCTATGTGCCAGACACTGTGCTTAGTGTTTTACAAATATTACCTCATTTAGTTTTCATTCCATTACTCTGATGAGAAAACTGAGGTTCAGAGGGCTTGAACAACTTGCCCAAAGTCAAACAGTAGAGAGAACTAGGCTGACTCTGTAGCACCACATTCCCTCTAAGGCAAACACTGAATCAATACCAGGTCAAGGGTTTAAACTTATTGCCAAAACAAACACGGAACAAACTCTGGAGACATATTTACCTGTATGACTTGTACAGCTCCATGACCTTCTCTTCAAGTTCCTTGGTCTGATTTGGGGCCAGTTTAAAATCACTAATAGAATCAGTACCATGAAGTTCTGGGTCATAGTCTCCCAGCTCAGACTGGATGGTGTAGGAACCTAGTAATGCTAAGGTTGCAAAGGAACAGGGCAGACGTCCTGCAACTATGTCCTGCCGAAGCTGAAGACATAAATAATATCTATAGCCAAAAGAGAAAAGAAGTCACCATGTCAGCAACAACAAAAACAAAACACGAAGGGGAAAAAAAGGAAGAAAAGGGGAAAGAGGGAGAGAGGAAAAAAAATTAATATGAGATAATTGTCCCATCTACATAGTGGGAATATGGCTGTTCATTGTACTATTATTTTTTTCTTCCTGTGTGTTTGAAATTTTTCCATAGAAAAAGTAAAAAAAAAACTATGTTGGACTCATGCAATTGAGAAAGAAAAGAAGAAAAGTTGGGAAAAGTCTGAAGGAGGTAAAGAAACTAATATTTTGTGGAGTGTACTAAGTACCATATATACATAAATTATCTCCTCTAATCCTCACAAAATAAATTTGTGAGATCGGTATCACTGTCAGATTATAGGTGAGTAGGCAGCCTCAAAGGCTAAGCTTGCTGAGTGTCAGGTAGTAATAAAGGCTGTTTGGCTCCCAAACTGTGCCCTTTATTTTCTATCACACTGCTTTGCCAATTGTGTTGTCACTGTCCTTTATATACAAAGATGGTATTATTGACACATTTTCACTAGGATATAAATATTTTTCAGTATGTTTTTCTTCTAAGATTGGTTAAGTTGCATGCAGCCTTCCACACACTATCACCTTGTAATACTGATTCCACGTGTGTGCTAAACTTTTGGGAATTCAGATTGTGGTAAGAACAGTTCAGTCCAACAAACCAAGTGCCCCTACCTATGTCAGACACTCTGTCAGTATAATGTTCACACCTATGACCCTGACCTCCTTAGCATTTTTCTAACTGAGTTGACTAGTTTAGACTGTTTTACCAAACAGGAAAGCTGGGAGGTATGATTAAATTGAAAAGTACAAAAATTAAAAACTAAAATTTGAATCATATCCTTGCTTTGAGCACAAATATTTGCCTGCTGAATAACACATCAGCAATTGCTTTTGCTATCTACAATTAGTCACTACACACATGTTTTTTTTAAATATCAGAGCAATGCCAGGGAAGACAGGAATCTTAAAACTCTTCCAAAATTTAGGTAATTAGAAAAGATCTTTAGGGATTTGTTTTGTTGTATACATAATAAATCTCGAAGAAAGATGAGTAAGTAGCAACTCTAAGACACAAATATTGCCTGTGAAAAAGAAATTACCAAAAAAAAATTTTCAGGCAAAATATTACCCCTCAACTTTAAGATTATACTAAGAATAACTAAGAAAAGGATCATTTTTTTCAAGTGGTATGGACATTTCACAGTACTTAAAATCCAGATCTTTTAAGAGTTTACTCAGGCTATTCCGTTATTTGAGAGAGAAGAAAACTGAGGCCCAGAGATGGTCTGTTTGTCTGAAATCAGACCATTTACAGCAAAATCAGAACTTGAAGGCAGATTCTCAGCAACCAACAGTTGAATTTAACAAACATTTGCCAAGCACCTAGGATGTATAAGGCTCCATGCAAGATGCTATAAATATAAATATGTACAGTAGTACTCTTTACAATATACTGGTTTTCCATTTTCTTTTTTGTTAATATTTATTTAGAATCAAAAAAAGGCCATTTTCTTAAAAGAAATAAGCTGTTTTTAAAGAGTACAAGATTTATTTCATAAATTAAGTGTGCTAAAAAATTACTAAGATTCCATGTACAAGGATCATGGACCTTATCATACACTTTGAAAGGGAGATAGGAAGACACAACAATAACATTGAAACTTGAGCTTTTTTTATCCCCATAGTAGAGAAAATGGTGAGAGAGGAAGAAGTATTAAAAACAAAAAAAGAGTGGTACTATTTTACCACTATACTTGTGTCCTGCCCATTGGAGGGGGCTGTGATTTATAGATGCCCTGTCCACAGTTTGGCATAATCCACAATAAGCCAAGTTAACTCCCCTGACAATTTCCTCCAGGCAAATCACAGACATTTAAGGCTTTTAGGCTCAATTATTTGTATGCCTGCTTTGAAGTGATCAGAAACTTTCTATCTTAGGTTTAATAGCTCATCATTTTTCTTCAATTCTCAATAGAAAAGTTCTCAGAACTTATAATAATGAGAATTACTTATATATTTAACTATTAACAAATTATTTACCTTGTTATATCTTCTGTTAACTGTGCTGGATCAGGTGGATAAAACTTCACATTAAATGTGAAATTCCAAGGGACACCTGTAAAAATAAACCTGAATGAATGCTGTGCTTACGCTTGTTTCTGATTGTCAGGAATACCTGAAAATACTAAAAATTTTTCTATTTTTCCTTGAGGTCTTTTAGTATTCTCATGCTTTATGGAAAAAATATTATTCTTATTTTAAAAAGAAAAAGAAGAAAGTTGTTTAGACACCTCTTAAGAGTTAGAGAATCATTTTTTAACCTGACTTCATACAGAAGTTTTGTTTACAAAGAGCTAGAACTACATAGGCAAAATAGCATGAAGAAAACCATCCTAAAGGCCAACATATTTGTAGCAATAGTTTTAAAAATGTCATCAATATACCACTCTGGGAACCTCAGAAGTCATTCAAGTGGCCCCTGGATGTTCTCTTTTGGTGTTGGCATTATTTATTTGTGACATCTCTCAATATTATCTCAAATTAATAAAAGCATTTTTCATTTTAATATAGGTGAGATTAGGATATTAATTTAGAAATACGAGGGAAGAGGTAATATAAATGGTTCTTCAAACTACAGATCTAATAAAAATATTTTAGGTATGAAAAATACAAGAATTTAATCCTAAGACTCATATGAGTGTGTTGTATTTTATGTACAATGATAGAGGTTATGAGTAAGAGTTGAATGGAAAATGCATTTCAATTTTTCCAACAAAGTGTTATCCTTCAGAGTTTTCCCCACATGATGGTTGGGTTACCAAACAGTAGGGTCTGATCTCACCCAGATATAAGTATGATTGGTTATGATGCTAACAGCTGTTATTTTGTTCAATACTTATTGCATGCCAAGCACTAGACTAGCCTTCTTATATACATGAACTCATTTTACACTCATAGAAACCCAAGGAAGTTGGTATTACTATTAACTCATTTTATATATGAAGAAACAAAGGCTTAGGAAATGACACAGCTAGTGAATCCAGGGTTCTCTTACTCCAAGTGCTTTTAACCACCGGACTCTACTATCCTACTATGACTCTATGCCCACATTTTGTGTCCACAATGTTTCATCTCCAGAAACTACTTTTATTGATGATGGTTGGCAATGACAACATGCAAATCAGAATTAGAATTAGTTCGCATGTCTTAATGAATATGCAGTTTTAAGCATACTACAATATTTACTATTCTTTTGGAAATGGTCGATATTTTCCTCCAATATTTGAACTAAAAGATAAGTTCCAGACAATACAACAGCTGTCTCAAATCTAGCCAATCCTAATACTACCATCAAACCACTTGTGATGCTTCATATTCCAAAAACTTTAAATGGAACTTAGACCAGAAAAACAATAAAAAACAGGGAAGGAAGCAATAAATACCATAAATCAAGATTAAAATGCGATCTGTTGTTTTACTTTCTGATGTGATAAAATCACATCAATCCAGCCATTGTTAATTCATAACTGCACATATAGACTTTTAAAAAAAGGTGACTTCTATGCTACCTATAAAAAAAATACATTGACTACAGCAAATATACGGAAAACAAGACAGTCAAAAGAATGTTTAATATATGTGAACTCAGTGTCTCAGAACTTCAAATTTAAACATAAATTTAGGTATTTCATTAACATATATAAATGGCTACTTTTTAATTATATAGAAAGAATAACATTAAGGATATCAAATGAGCAAAGTTTACAAAGTGAGATGACTTTGTTCTCTTTGAACTCTGTGTTAAGTAACTGATACAAAAGGCTTGATAACACCCAGGGTTGGAGGAAAATAAGCACTTTTTCTACTGCTGATGTGAGTGTAAATTTGTACAACACTAAAGAGAACAATTTGAAAATATCTATCAAAACGTAAAATATACATATCCTTTCACCTAGCATTCCATTTCCATAAGTGTATCTAAACATATGCCTAAATGCAGTCAAAATGATAAAATGATATATGTATAAGATACTGTTTGTAGCAAATGTCTGGAAACAACCTAAATATATTTATTTAACAAGAGAAGATACATCTCCAAGATACAGTGTTAGGTGAAAGGCCAAGAATGGTACATATAGAAAGCAACTGTGAAAAGTCATGGGGGTGGAGGAAGTAGAAAAAGTATATATTATAGTATGATTATATATGCATAGACTATCTTTACAAGGATATACAATGAACTAGTTGTAGTAGTTGGGAAACTAGGAAGGGGGAACGCTGGGGAGGGAAACTGAGAGGCTAGGGGAAAGCAGATAGGAGGGAGACCTATTTCCACTATATCCTCCTTCATACCATTTAAACTTTGTACTTTGTACATGCACTACTTATTAAATATAATTTTTGAAAGGATAATCTTTTCTCCTACTGAAATGCAAATTCCTGAAGGCAAGAGTTTTTTTTTTCTGTTTTACTTGGTATGTATCCCTTGTGCCTAAAACATTGATTGGCATATCATCAATGCTCAAGAAATATTTGCTTAGTGAATGAATGAAAGAAATAAACTAACTGATCTCACAGCATTTTTGTGAAGATCATATAAGAATGCTACAGCTCCAGAAAAAAATTTGTTTTTAAAAAGAGCTACACAAAGGGAGAGGTACACTAGCATATTAAAAATACCACTAATCCAGATTCCCCAGTGACCTCATTACCAGACCTAATCAAATGAAAATATTAAAAAAACCCAACTGCATTCCACTTGGACTTTTTTCTCAATTTCATCCAAAATAAGGAAGTTTAATTGTATTAGAAATAACCATATCTGAATAGAAATGTCCCAAATATTAACTCTTTAACTTATGATTATAAGAAGAAGAACCCAAACTTCTGGTTCCTATTTTTTTTCAACCAAGAGATACAAGTTTGAGATATTGCTATGGAAGATATCCAGTTTCTTTATGAGCAAGCCCTGGATTAAAAGCAATGGAGAGGCTAGAAAAGTTAATCGCTTGTAATTCAACAAATATTAAAGCTGAGCTTAGTCGGTGACCATTTCTAAAATATGATACATATAATTAGTAATACTTAGAAAAAGAAAAAAATGGTGGCTGGAAAAGCTCTAAGAAATGTTAACATTAAATTATCTGCCTTCTAACTTGGCAACATTTTAATGACATTCCTACCAAAAGTGCATATCCTGAAGATTTATGTATCATGAAGAAACATCAGACAAACTCAAAGTCATCACTTATAAAATATCTGGACTAGATTCTTCAAAAATATCAATGTTATAAAATATTCTAAGATACTTCGTATTCTCAAAGGCTCAAGAACTGCTCCAGATTAAAAAAAAACTAAAGAGATGTGACAACTAAGATGCAAAGTGTCACCTTGGACTTCCTTTTGCTATAAAGGGTATTATTGGGACAGCTGACATCAGGTCTATAGGTTACAGTATTGCTTCAATGCTAATTTCCTGATTTTAATAATTGTATTATGGTTATGTAAGAAAATTCCTAGATATTAGGATATGCAAACTGAAGTATTTAGGGGTGGAAAGGTATCATGACTGCAATTTACTTTTTTGTTTGTTTTTGAGGTGAAATTCACACAATATTAGCCATTTTAAAGTAGACAACTTTACATTTAGTGCTACAATTCAGTGGCATTTAGTACATTCACAAAGTTGTATAACCATCATCTCTATCTAGTCAAAACATTTTCATCACTAGCAAAGGAGACTCTGTAATCATTAAGCAGTCCCTCCTTCTGCACATCCCCAGCCCCAGGCCACCACTATTCTGCTTTCTGTCTCTGCAGAACAACTTATTCTGGATATTTCAAGCAAATGGAATCATATAGCATGTGGCCTTTTGTGTTTGATATTTCTACTTAGCATGTTTTTGAGGTTCATCTATACTATAGCAGGTATCAGTATTTTATTTCTTTTTAAGACTAAATAATATTCCATTGTATGGATATACCACTTTTGTTTAGCCATTATCCATTGATGGACATGAGTTGTTTCCCCCATGAATCTGTGAATAGTGCTGCTATGATGCAACTTACTCTAAAATGGTTCAGAAAAGAACCCTGTATATATGTGTGTGTGCCTGTATAGACAAAGAGAAAAGAAGACAAAGGAAATGTAGTAAAATACTAACATTTCAGAAATCTGGGTTAGAGAGTGTCCAGGAATTCCTTGTACCATTCTTTTAACTTTTCTGTTAAGTCTGAAATTATGTCAAAAAAGTTTTTTTAATAATTAAAAAAAGAAATCCCATCTTCTGAGAACACAGGAAACTGGGAGTTCTAACTCTATTGATGGGGATATAAACTATTATGACCATTCAAAGGAGAGCAATTTGGCAGTATCTGGAAAACCTGAAAATAAACATACTCTATACTCTAGCAATTCCACTTTCAGGTATATATCAAAATCAGTGTTTTTTAAATCTGTTTCACGAACCATTGTGAAATCAGTTTAGTGGATCAAAAATCAGCATTTTAGGATTCAAGATGGCGGGGTGAGAGGTGAGACAGAAAACCCCTCCCAAAACCACAAATAGTACAATAATATAGTTAATACAACTAACCCTAAAAGAGCAACAGGAAAGAAGGCTGAACCAGACTGCACACAGACCTCATGAACAGAGCAGACCTCACGAAACAGGGTAATGTACCAAAGCCTTGATCCGGCGGGATGCAAGGCCTTCCCCCACCCCAGCTCACCAGTGAGAGGAAGAGAAATGGAGCAGGGAGAGGGTGGAACCCTGGGACTGCTGAACACCCAGCCCTGGATATCTGCTTTGCGAGTGGAAACCTACATTGTATGGTGCTCTGGAGGTTGGGGAGCTGGGCCAAGTGGAGTGCTTTGGGGACTGAGATTCCAGCCATTTGTGGAGGACGGGATCCACAACTGGCAGCTATGGGACAAAGGAAAGGCAGGTGGTCTGAGAGTCTTCTGAGCAGCGAGAGGGCTGCTGAAGGGGCGGGGACTGGATGGAGATTGCTGCATAGAAGAAGGGACAGCTGGACAAGGTTCTCAGAGAACTATAAGGAGCTTCAGGCACTCCATGCACCTGGCTGGCTACTAAGCTCTGAGGCCACCCACTGTGACACATAGCCTGCTGCACGTTCCTCCTGGCCTGCTGTCACCTGCTCACAAACCAGCAGTCACTGAGCCGGTGTCGAGCCAGCTACAGGGAGGCCCCGCCTACAACAGCTAGACATGTCAGGCACAGAGGCTTACACCTGTGTGCTCGGCCCACTGGCTCTGCTATTGGAGACAGGCACTGCAGCCAGGAATAAGGAAACAGCTCTTTCCTCCCTACAGGCACCAGTGCTGCCCCCTTACAACCCCTAAGCTCAATCTAGGGGCTGAGCAGCTCCAGACACTGGAGCTTCTGAGCACTAGAGGGCACCACACAGAAATATGAAATGTCAAAAGTACATGGTTCATACCAAAATCTCACAAACGGCAGAAAAAGGGCTAAATGAAACTGAACTCACCAATCTTCCCGAAAGAGAGTTCAAAATAAAAATCATAAACATGCTTATACAGGTACAGAAAAATATTCAGAACTCAGGAACAAATTTAAGATGGAGATTCAATCATTAAGAAATTCCATATCTGAAACGAAACATGCAATGGAGGGATTTAAAAGCAGATTAGATGTAGTAGAAGAGATGGTAAATGGAAAAGAAATTAGAGAAGAGGAATACAAAGAAGCTGAGGCACAGAGAGAACAAAAGAATCTCTAAGAATGAAAGAATATTGAGAGAACTGTGTGACCAATCCAAACGGAACAATATCCGCATTATAGGGGTACCAGAAGAAGAGAGAGAAAAAGGGATAGAAAGTGTCATTGAGGAGGTAATTGCTGAAAACTTCCCCAATCTGGGGAAGGAGATAGTCTCAAGCCATGGAGGTGCACAGATCTCCCAACACAAGGGATCCAAGGAAGATAACATCAAGACATATAATAATTAAAATGGCAAAGACAAAATATAAAGACAAACTTTTATAAGCACCTAGAGAGAGAAAAAAGATCACATACAAAGGAAAACCCATCAGACTATCATCAGATTTCTCAACAGAAACCTTACAGGCTAGAAGGGAGTTGCATGATATATTTAATGCAATGAAGCAGAACGGCCTTGAACCAAGAATACTCTACCTGGCAAAGTTATGATTTAAATTTGAAGGAGGGATTAAACAATTTTCAGATAAGCAAAATCTGAGAGAAATTATCTCCCACAAACCACCTCTACACTGCATTTTGGAGGAACTCCTATAGATGGAAGTATTCCTAAGGCTAAATAGATGTCACCCAAGGGATAGACAAAGAGTACAGAATATGACTCATAACATATAAAGAATGGAGGAGGAAGAAAAAGGAGGAAAAAATAAAAGAACCTTTAGGTTGTGTCTCTAATAGCATACGAAGTGAGTTAAATTTGACTGTTAGATAGTAAGGGAATTACCGTTGAACTTTTAGTAACCACAAATCTAAAGACTGCAATGGCAATAAGGACGTACCTTTCGATAATCACCCTAAATGTAAATGATCTGAATACACCAATCAAAAGACGTAGAGTCACTGAATGGATAAAAAAAAAGACACATCTATATGCTGCCTACAAGAGACTCACTTCAAACCCAAACACATACAAAGACTGAAAGTGAAGGGTTGGAAAAAGATATTTCAGACAACTAATAGGGAGAAAAAGCAGGAGTTGCAGTACTTGTATCATACAAAATAGACTTCAAAACAAAGAAAATCACAAGAGACAAAGAAGGACATTACATAATAATAAAGGGATCAGTCCAACAAGAGGATATAACATAAATTTCAGTGCACCCAAACAGGATCACCTACATATGTGAAACAAATACTAACAGAATTAAAGGGGGAAATAGAATGCAATGCATTCATTTTAGGAGACTGGAACACATCACTCGCTCTAAAGGACAGATCAACCAGACGGAAAATGAGTAAAGAGACGAGGCACTGAACAACGTATTAGAATAGATGGACCTAACGGACAACTACAGAACACTCCATCCAAAAGAAACAGGATACACATTCTTCTCAAGTGCACATGGAACATTTCCAAGAATAGATTATATACTAGGCCACAAAAAGAACTTCAGTAAATTCCAAAAGACTGAAATTGTACCAACCAGGTTTTCAGATCACAAAGGTATGAAACTAGAAATAAATTACACAAAGAAAATGAAAAATCTCACAAAAACATGGAGGCTTAATAACATGCTCCTAAATAATCAATGGATAAATAATCAAATAAAAACAGAGATCAAGCAATATATGGAGACAAACAACAACAGTAATTCAACACTGCAAAATCTGTGGGATGCAGTGAAGACCATGCTAAGAGGGAAATATACTGCAATACAGGCCTACCTCAGGAAAGAAGAACAATCCCAAATGAACAGTCTAAACTCACAATTAATGAAACTAGAAAAGGAATAACAAATGAGGCCCACAATCAGTAGAAGGAGGGACATAATAAAGATTAAAGCAGAAATAAATAAAATTGAGAAGAATAAAACAATAGAAAGAATCAATGAAAGCAGGAGCTGGTTCTTTCAGAAAATAAACAAAATAGATAAACCCATAGCCAGGCTTATCAAACAAAAAAGAGAGTCTACACACATAAACAGAATCAGAAATGAGAAATGAAATATCACTACGGACACCACAGAAATACAAAGAATTATGAGAGAATACTATGAAAAATTATGTTAACAAACTGGATAACCTTGAAGAAATGGACAACTTTCTAGAAAACTACAACTTTCCAAGGATGACCCAGGAAGAAAAACAAAATCTGAATAGACCAATTAACATCAATGAAATTGAATTGGTAATCAAAAAACTACCTAAGAAAAAAACCCTTGGGTCAGATGGCTTCACTGCTGAATTTTTTCAAACATTTAGTAAGGACCTAATATCCATCCTCCTTAAAGTTTTCCAAAAAGTAGAAGAGGAGGGAATATTCCCAAACTCATTCTAAAGGTCAACATCACTTTAATTCCAAAAACAGGCAAAGACACCACAAAAAAAAGAAATTACAGATCAATATCCCTCATGAACATAGATGCAAAAATACTCAACAAAATATTAGCAAACCGAATTCAAAAATACATCAAAAAAATCATCCATCATGAGGGATTCATCCCAGGGATGCAAGGATGGTACAACATTCCAAAATCCATCAACATCATCCACTACATCAACAAAAGGAAGGACAAAAACCACATGATCATCTCCATGGATGCTGAAAAAGCATTGGACAAAATTCAACATCCATTCATGATAAAAACTCTCAACAAAATAGGTATAGAGGGCAAGTACCTCAACATAATAAAGGCCATATACAACAAGCCACAGACAACATTATACTTAACAGCAAGAAGCTGAAAGCTTTTCCTTTAAGATCGGGAACAAGACAAGGATGCCCACTCTCCCCACTTCTATTCAACATAGTTCTGGAGGTCCTAGCCACGGCAATCAGACAACACAAAGAAATAGAAGGCATCCAGATAGGCAAGGAAGAAGTCAAACTGTCCCTGTTTGCAGATGACATGATATTGTACATGAAAAACCCTAAAGAATCCACTCTAAAACTACTAGATCTAATATCTGAATTCAGCAAAGTTGTGGAATTCCAAATAAATACACAGAAATCTGTTGCATTCTTATACACTATGTACTACCAGAAAGAGAAATTAGGAAAACAATTCCATTCAAAATTGCATCAAAAAGAATAAAATACCTAGGAATAAACCTAACCAAGGAAGTGAAAGACTTATACTCTGAAAACTACAAGATGCTCATGAGAAAAATTAAAGAAGATACCAATAAATGGAAACATATACTGTGCTCATGGCTAGGAAGAATATTGTCAAAATGGCCATCCTACCTAAAGCAATCTACAGATTCAATGCAATCCCTATCAAAATACCTACAGCATTCTTCAATGAATGAGAGAAAATAGTTCTAAAATACATATGAAACCACAAAAGACCCCAACTAGCCAAAGCAATCTTGAGAAGGAAGAATAAAGTGGGGGGAATTACGCTCCCTGACTTCAAGCTCTACTACAAAGCCAAGGTAATCAAGACAATTTAGTACTGGCATAAGAACAGACCCACAGACCAGTGGAACAGAACAGAGTCCAGATATTAACCGAAACATATATGGTCAATTAATATATGATAAAGGAGCCATGGATATACAATGGGGAAATGACAGCCTCTTGAACAGCTGGTGTTGGCAAAACTGGATAGCTACATGCAAGAGAATGAAACTGGATTATTGTCTAACCTCATACACAAAAGTAAACTCAAAATGGATCAAAGATCTGAATGTAAGTCACGAAACCATAAAACTCTTAGAAAAAAAACATAGGCAAAGAGGACTTCCGGGAAGATGGCGACGTAAGCGGACCAGCAGAAAAATTCCTCCCAACATTATATTTATTCACGAAAATACAGCAAATACAACTATCCCTAAAAGAGAGACCAGAATATACAGGAAAGTGCACAGCGTACAGAGCTCCGGCGGTCAGACACTCCAGAGAGAGGACTCGGCACCCAGCGAGGCGGGACGGAGCCGCGACCCAGCGAGACCAGAGCGCTTCTCCACCCCAGCACTCAGGCGGGAGTCCC
>JAQQAC010002837.1:21964901-21980846 GCA_029783875.1 Phataginus tricuspis | reverse complement strand
TTCCTGAGTTCTTGAATATCTTTCCGTACCTCCATGAGCATGTGAATGATTTTTATTTTGAACTCTCTTTCAGGGAGAGTCATAAGGTCCATATCATTAAAGTCTTTCTCAGGAGTTGTATTCATAATTTTACTCTGGACCAGGTTCCTTTGGTGCTTCATATTTGTGTATGGAGCCCTCTAGTGCCCAGAAGCTCTACTCTCTGGAGCTGCTCAGCCCCTGAAGCAATGTTAGGGATTGTAGAGGAGTGGTATTGGTGCCTCGGGGGAGGAAAGGGCTGTTTCCTGGTTCCTGGCTGCTATGCCTGTCTCCACTGTCTGAACCGGTGGGCTGAGCACAGAGGTATAAGCCTCTGTGCTTTGCCTTTTTTGTTGCTGTAGACAGATCCTCCCTCCGGCTGGCCCAACACCAGGGAAGGGCTTCCAGGTTTGCAAGCCCGGTGGGGCTGGCCAGGCGAAAGGTGCACTAGTCTGCCTGTCACAGAAGGGGTTCCTGGAGCCGTACAGGCAGCCAGGGAGCTGGCACACCTGAAGATCAGAAAACTCCCAGTCTGCTGGGCAGAGTACACCAGGACAATCCTGTCCACCTGTCCTTTCTCCCGAGCAGCAAGCTCCGTGTAGTCCTTGCCCCCTCAGCAGGCCTCCTTCCAAGGTCCTCCCTGCCAGGAAGTCTCTCAGACTGCCTGCCCCTCCCCACGTCCCAGAGCAGCTGGGTATGGATCACTGATCTCACAAGCAGCTGGAATCTTAGTCTCTCCAGGAGCTCCACCTGTCTTAGCTTTCCAGGCTCCTAATTACAAGAGTATCATGCAAGCACCATGAAATGTAGGTTTGTGCTCCCAGCGTAGATCTCCAGAGTTGGGTATTCAGCAGTCCCAGTTCTCCACTCACTCTCAGCTCCTTTCCTGTTCCTCCTGCTGGTGAGCTGGGGTGGGGGAAGGGCTTGGATCCCGCAGGACCACAGCTTTAATACATTAGCGTTTTCTGTGAGGGCTGCTCTTGTCTCCAGGTGTATGCAGCTTATTGTAGTTCTCTTTCCTGTTGCTCTTTCAAGAGTAGTTGTAGTAGCTTTATTTTCATATTATATGCGGTTTTTGGAGGAAGCCTCTGTCTCACCTCTCACGCCACCATCTTTAATCCAATTCCAGCCTCTAGAAGTTTTAAGTATGCTTGATTCGTAGAAAAATTATTTCCAATTATATTAAACAAGTAAGTACTTGGTGACCTTATTTACATGCAAAATCCAAGCATTCTCAAATCAACCTTGTTTTCTCCCCCACAACATAAAAACATTAAATTCTGTCTCCCTAAACTTATATAACATAAAGTACTTTTCAGAGTATTTTCCTTGCTTCATGGGAGAATTTCTAGCTCACAGCTGATGAAAGTTTTTCACTATAGTTTTAGGGGTATCATTTTGTTTTTTAATTACCTTCAATCTTCCCTCACTGAAATTAGAGGCTTCAGTACAAGTTGGTTTGAGCCTTTAAGGAAACAAAGTAGAGGTTAAGTCCTTAATGAACAGTATTAACCTAGTGCTGGTAGACACAGTTCTTCTGTTTGAATCAACAGTCATTCACAGAAAGAACAAACTGTTGCACACTAGTAGGTAACTATTAGTATTTCTGCAAATAGATTTTATTTAGGCAAAGTATAATTCCATATCTTCTAGTTTGCATTATCTAACTCAACCCAATCATAGAGTTTGCAGTTGTTAAAGGCTGCTGCCCCTCAATTTTTCTTAATAAATATAAATCATCTTGGAGGAAACCAACTAAAATACCTTGAAGACACTGTATACAAGACTCTCTCCATGACCTGGTCCCTGTACAGCTCTCCAGATTCATTTATTACTCTGTTCCTCACTCCTTATGTTTAGCCAGACTAGATGGCTCTGAGTTCCTCAAATGCCAGTCTCTCAACTCCAGTTCTTTCCACAAGCCATTCTGGCTCCACTTTACTTGCCCATTTTATTTCTCAGGTCTCAGCTGAGGAGGCATCACCTCCCCTGAGAAGATGTACTTCCTTTTGTACAACACTCATCACACTAAACTGTAAGCTCCAGAGGGCAAGCACCAGCTCTACTTTGTTCACAGCTGTATGCAAGTCATCTAATATAATACCTGCAAATACTTATTAAACCAAAATTTTCATCATTAGATTTTAAGCTAAATATTTGTGATTTTTAGCTAATTGGCCCATGAAATAATTCATATTTTCTGAAGTAAATACCTGACTTTTAACCTTTCTTCACTCCTCCATGTTCTCACACTTTCTTTCACTTCCTTCAAAGTCAACTACTAGCTTCCTTTTAGCATGGAAGAAAATGTCAGATTCACTGTAAGGTTGTTACAGCAACCTTATGCAATCTATTCAGCAAATTTTCTACAGCAATCTATTCAGCAAATTTTATGAACCCCCAACATATTAGATACAATACTAATTGTGTAATACATGAAGTTGCTAATCAGGACATTATAGTTCTGTACTTTCCCTGTCTTTTAGAAACATACTGTAGATACTTTCTCCAAATGATAAGACAGCAGAAATGGTCTTTTCTTTAATATGTTCACTCTAGAGGGAAAATCTGAGAAACATGAATAGATAGTAATAACTCAAGTATACCATGTCTTGGAGAGGTAGGCATAAATAGATTCTTAACAGTAAAAGAATTAACAGATATTTTATCAGCTTCTTACATCAGAAGCAGTCTTCTCACCTTAGGGGTTTCATTATCCCAAATGGCTAGACCAAAGTAGTCTTCTTCCAGGAGATTGAGGTGCTCACACACTCTTTTAAGCAAATCTTGTCCCTTAGCATGTTTCTGAAAAGACAAACATACTTCACTTGAGGTTTACTCTTACTCTTGTATTCATCACAAAATAAATAAATAAAATGTCACTTTCCAATTTCCTCCTTTATCCTTGGTTACTAACACTTTCAGATGGCTACACATTATAAGTAGAAACAATTTAAGTTTTGAAAATCCTGTTTCTTAATTTGTCAGCTTAAATATGCAACACATTTACAGTGGTTTGGAAATAGTGTTCCAATTCAAAGGAAAAGTCCACCTTCCCTCCATCAACCCATCCAGCACTTCCACCCTAAACATCACATTCTCTACTTGTGCTGTGATATTTCCTCAAGCTTGCTATGGGCTGTCAGTCACCATGACCACCTGAATTATCTGAATTAACTGTTAACACTGACAATTAATAGTGGCTATGGAAATCATTAGAAACCCTATCATTCTCTAGCCAAATGTTTGGGTACTTGTATTCTTATTTATAGGGGGGAATGCCCTAATTTAGAGGATGAGATTTAAAGTCAAAAAGTCCTGGCTACTCCATTTACTACTAAACAACTTGAGCCAATTCAATTAATATTCTGACCATTAGCTTTCTTATCTGTAAAATTATAAGAATATTTACACCTGTCCTACCTATCTACTGGAATTTTTGGGTAAAATCAAACATGCTAGTGAATTCTAAGTAAAATTTTATAATACTTAAAAAAAATTTAGAAACCCTTTTTTGGCACACACATATGACACATGCCCTTCTTTTAACTGAGTTATTTTTAATGACTATTACTAATTCACATAGATATTAATTCACTTTCAGACTTAACCCATCTCTATTATATCATTTTCTTCGTTTTTTCTTTCTTATGTTTTCTTTTTTTTTTCCCCTCTTATGTTTCACTCCAAATGACAGAGATGATTTGGGAGCTATTCACATATTGGTCCATCCTCCCTTATTTATAATTTCAAAATCCAGACGTTCTAAAAAGTAAAAAGTTTGGGTTTTGTTTTGTTTTGTTTTTTGGTCAAAGCTCATTCGAAGGCAAATTCTAACCTGAACTGTTATGAGGCTATTTATCCAACTTAGGATGAATCTTCATCTATTTACCACACAAATAATGTGTTTGATCATGCAGGCACTGCTATACACTCTGCTGGATACACTAGGAAATACACCAAATATATACTTACTGCCTCAAAAATCTAAAATATACTAAATTCTGAAACACATCTGCCTCCAAATGTTTCACATATAGGGACCCATATCTGGATCTCATTCAGAATTGGAAGAATGAGCATGGAATAGCTTTCCCCATCCCTAAACTAGTTAGGGGTGGGAAGCAGAAAGAACAGACCTTAGGTCTCCTCTAGTTACCAGCTGAAGTAGCTATTTTCAAAGTGTAATAGTATATTTTCTTGATTTCTTTTTTACTTGGAGAAGGAAAACCTATTAATAAATAGAGTATGATACTTTAGACTATTTGTGCTTTGACATATTTGCATTTGTATATAAATAATTTAATTCAGAAATAATTTGTTACACACCTAAGATATAAATATATGTGAATTACCTGTCTTATCAGTGAAGACTATTATTAATAATCACAATTGTTTTATATCAAGCATATCATAATTGACAATTACTGCTCTATTAAAAAAATTAATAGATTTTTAAGGATTTTAACTTGCTTTGAAGGACTAAAAGAGTAACCAAATAACTGACATTTTTGTTCAATCCTGATTCAATTACTCATTCTTTCAGAAAGTAAGAGAATTTTTAAGAAATGGCATTACGTGATTTAAATTTTTATATCCTGTCTTATGGAGCTAAAGAAATACACTACTTAAAGTTTATTCAAGTTTAGGTGTGGGAGAGCAGATATGAACAGATAGTAACTTTTTTGGACAAATACAATTATTGGAGTAGCTGGCCTAATAACAGAAATTGGGAACTCTAGTCATGGAAAGTCACCCTATAAATAACAAAACAATTTTTTAAGAAAATTGTTTTAGATTATGAAAGTAATACAAGCTCAATTCACAAGATCTGGCAGATACAGAAAAAACTGGAAAACAAGACTCACTCATGCTAAGTATATATATAGGATATTATCCCTTATATATAGGATAAATAATAGTTAACCTATAATTATATAAATTATCAAGTTAACCTATAATTATATCAATTATATCAAGGACCATCCATCGTGATCCTTCCATACTTCCACCAGAAAATCACTATTTGCATTTCAGTCCACGGAAAATGTCATTACACTGGGTCTTGTTTCAGGCCATGGCACCATTTACCCAACCCTACATGGAACAATTTACAAGAGTTCTGACTGCAGAAATTAAAATGCACTCACCTCCACAACACATTCATAAACTGTGTCATCCAGCAAAGAAACCTTGCAATGCATGTTTCTGTGTCTTCTGGTTGATTTCTGAGCTTTTAATTTTCTTTCTGCTTTAGATTCAGGACTTCCTTCTTTGACTTCTATTTTAGAGCACTCTTCAAGTAGTCCTTCCTTAGTTTCAAAGTCTGGATCTTCTCTGCGTTCTTCCTGAGCAGGCTACATATCCATGATATCACCAAGTCAGTATAAAGACATTTCACAAAACACACTGTATACATTCTTACCTATAACCTACTAATAAAAGCACTCACTGAAGAAGAAAAACAGATAAAACAAATACAAGTGATATTAAGATTAAGTAATTCTTTTCTATGAAAGATATTATTATCTCCTAAAAGATCTACAGACTCTGCTATTCTCAAAACTTCTCAGGTAGAATCCCATCTTTCAAATCAATAAAGGAAGGTTCCAGGTAAACAGAGGACACCAATCCATGGCTGTCAGCAGTATATATTCTTCCTGACTATGCCATTATATATTATTAAAGTCTGTCAAAACTTTAATATCTTTGCCCCATGCCCCTCAATTTTAAGAAGGTAGGCTTACAAATTGCAAAATGTAAAGTGATTTGTCACATATTCTAAATTTTATGAATGGTGAAGAGGACCAATTTTAGAGCATAAAGCAACCTATATACTGGGCTAATAACTCATAACTACCAGTTAACACCTTTCTACCAAGTATCATGCTCAATGCAAAGAAGATTCAAAGAAACAAGAAACAGATTGAAATCTGGGTCTCCTAGGGTAATCACAAAGTCACCAAAAAGTAATACAGGGAAGTGAGACAATATTTTAGCACACACTTTCTTACTTTCAACATAATACAACTGCTGAAAGATTTCTAACCTCACTAACTCTTTTCTTTCAGAAGAACACATAATTGACATTTAGGAAAAAGGATTTACTTAATTATTTGGCTTCCATGTTGATATTGGAAGTGGTCAAAAGGCTCCTTCCCATCCTTCATGACCCTTTTTAATTGTGACTAAATCAACTGGCTAATAAGAAATAAAACTAAATGTTCTTAAATGAAAAATAAAGTGTGTAACTTATCTTCATTATATCCACCTTCCACCCATTCTCACATCCTTACCTGTGTTTCTGCACTGCTTAATGAATGAAGATCCAAGGATGGGTCTGTTTTGAGTTCAGGTTCAGGAGCCGCAATTGGGGCCTTTAAAATGATCTCTTCATCAAGACTGGTTCCAAATTCTATCTCTTTCTGGTCTCTTTCACCTTTCTCTTTAGCTGGCTCTATTTCTTTGCCTTCTTCCTCAGAGACCTGAGATCTAGGTCTTTTGAGAAATGAGGAGAACAGCCGTGACAGGCCCCTGTTTTCTGATGTCCGCTCCTTATTCTTGGTCAAGTCTTCATGTGTGGGAGTGTCTCCATTAGATGTTTTCAGCTTCAGCTCACACTGATTATCTCCCTCAGCTGCGGCTTGAGAAACTTCTTCCAGCTGAGTTTCTTGTTGGCCTGAGTTTGTGGCTCCCTCTCCCTCTTCCTTCTGTTGGTGCTGTGAACTTTCAGATTCAGCTACCAAACTCTTCTGTGTTGTCATGTTGCTATTAAAAAGAAAATGGGAAAGGGGGGCTCTTATAAGCAAAATGCATTATTTCAGGCAAAACCCTAAATCAGGTTTTGTGTGTCAAAATGAATATATTTAGACATATTGTAGTCGCCAACAGACAGTACTCCAGTCCACTAAACATGAGATTTTCCATTAATGTATAAAAATATTTTACTTATACATCCTGAATAAATCATTAATGCCTTGACTTGCTAAAGATATGCACATGGAGAAATTAGCTTAAAATAGTACCCCCTGAGGCCACCTTAGCGAAATGCATCATTTTAAATTCAATATTCAGAACTGTATATAGCAAATACAGTTTTATTCTTCTTGAAAAAGGATTTTCTGTACTGTCTTTTGAGGACATCACTTTGAAGATGTCAGATTTGTGGGAATCATTCTTTGCAAAATTCTCTACACCCCAAGAAATGATGAGATTAAAAGGTTCCCCAGTCTTTATTCTTCTTTTTATTTCTTAGAATGCTCAAACTTCCCTATTAAGAACAACAAATGCAGAATTCTGATCATCTGTTACCAGACTTGACAACAATAATAACGACAAGTGTTTGGTTAAAATAATCACACAAAAAATCCCTTAGTTTTTCATGTTACAATACTAAATTACAATCTCTTGCAGAAGTATCCCACTTTAAGTTCAAGACCTTTTTTCCTTCTGACAAATATGATTTTTAATGCTAGGCATTTTTAGGAGTAGGTAGTGAAACTATTATAATAGAGAAAAATAAGGCAACAAAATAGAGAAGGCATATTCAGAAAGCAAACACTGATTCAGTCGTAGGAGAAATGGAGATGGCAGGCTGCAGACCTCACAAATTTCAAACATGCTGGCTTCTAGCCTCTTCATCTCAAAATCTCAGTGTTATTAGTTGAGTCAAACAATTATAGCCAAATAGCACTGTCACACCCAGTTTACTAAAGATAACCACCACACAACTTTTGTGACACTAGTAATGAGGTTGATGATCTTACACTTTGATTCACTGCTATACTTACAAATACTCCACTAAAAAGCTCATATACATTGTCTACACATCTGCTCCACATAATTTAGATGAAGTGATTTTATTTGGATGTTAACAATCCAAATTAAGGAACTGTATTTAGCTCATTCCCCCCTCAGGCCCTTCACACTTGCTGTTCTCTACCCATGAGGTTCTTCTCCTGGCTATCTGAAGGCTGGTCCCCTTCTCTTTATTATTGTCTCAGCTCAGGAGATGTAACTTCCTTAGAAAGGCCTTCCCACATAACCTATCTAAGGTAGAGATCCTTACTCCTCCAGATGGCCTCAGAGAACTACTGCACTTACTATTATCTGCAATTACCCTGTTAACTTATTTGTTTACTGATTTACTGTCCTTCTTTCCTCCCCGCCTCCCAGCTAACATTTTTAAGTGGTATTGAAAAAATAAGCATATATTAATTAAAAGAAAAGCCTTTATGTGGGCTCTTACTGCTGATCTACTCAAATAATTTTAAGCATTAAAAACATCTTAAGCAATAAAAATATTTACAGAACCACATTTTCTAGTCTCATTTACTAAGTAATAAAAATTACTCTGCACTAATAAAATGTACAATTCAATCTTTATAAACACAACTTAAAACATTTACCAACCAGTGTGTATCCTTAATTTGTTACCCCTGAGTGAGGTACATTTGGACCTATAGAAAAAGAACTGTCTTTAAGTTCTCCTTAGTAGGAGTAGGCAATTGATATTTCCAAAATTTTTTCTATAATCTAAGTAATCAAATGTGACCCAGAAAGAAAATCTGGATATCACTTATTCTAAAAGGGTAATGATGTGATTTGAAAGTACCAGTTTAGTACATACTCTTTTGCCCAAATAAACAGGGGACAGGCTGAGGATTTACCCTTTTTTCCATGGATTTCAGATATGCCTTTATCATTCACCTTACTGAAAAGGAACAGAAACCAGTTCTATATTAAAATTTTCCTATACAATAAGGTCTCTCATAAAGATCTATAAAAAAAATTACAAATCTCTTGTGAAAGTTTTAGTTCACATGAAAATCACTTAAACCCCACTTCTAACAGTTTTTAGGCAATTAAGGAATATTTATTCTTGCATTTTACAATTTTTTCCTATAGTTTTTAAAATAGAGATTTTTCTAAGGATATTCCTGTAACTGCTTTCACATGCAAGGGAGTCTCTTCTCTAAGAAAGTAGCTGAATGAGTGTAAGTACTCAATTGTTAAAAAAACAAAACAAAACCCACAGACAGTAACAATCCATATGCTATATGCGTGCTTGTTAAACTTGAATGTGCATCAAATCACCCAGCACTCTTGTTAAAATACAGATTCTGATTCAGCATATCTAGAATGGAGCCTGAAATTCTGCATCTCTACTAAGCTCCGAGATGTTGCAATGCTAGCCCACTGACCACACCTTGAATAAGAAGGCATAGAAAGCCTCTATTATTTTTGGAACATACTCAAAATGCCTAAGAAACAAAGATGGCAAAAAGCTACTTTTAGAAAGTAGAATATGAACAGTGAAAAATACTTGACACAATAAATGCTCAACAAAGGCTTTGCTGAATTAATAAAGGAAGCAAAGAATGCAATATATGATTAAACACAGAAGCTGAACCATTAACATTTTTAAGAATTTCTCATTGCTTAATCAAAAGTAAGTTAAGGAGAGGGGCTCAAGATGGTGGTGTGAGTAGGACGGTGGAAATCTCCTCCCAAAACCATATAGATTTTTGAAAATACAACTACTACTAAAAGAGAAACCAGAAGATACAGTACAACAGGCAGGCTACATCTATATCTGCAAGAACTCAGCACCTCACGAAAAGGGTAGGATATGAAGCCGTGACCCGGCAGGACCCAAGCACTTCTCCCACCGCAGCTCACCAGCGGGAGGAAAAGAATCAGAGTAGGGAGGGAGTGGAAGCACAGGACTACTAAATAACCAACCCTAGTAATCTGCACTGGGACCACACACACACATTGCATGGTGTACTGGATATTAGAGAAACAGAAAAGTAAAACCCGAGACAGAGACTAGTGGGTCCCCACAGCCAGCTCCCCTGGTACAAAAGTAAAGCAGTCTCTTTTTTAAAGTCTTAAAGGGACAAGGGCCCAACAGCTGAACAAAATTGTCCCAGCACACAGCCCAGCAGGCTAGGAATCTTGAGGAACTTCGGGCCTCCTAACCCCCTGCTGGGTAAAGCAGCCTAGAAGCACCTCATGGCGATAAGCAGTCTGCCATTTGTTCCCCCCGGCCGGTGCTGCAAATGGACCGGTTGACCCGCCACAGCTGCAGAGCCACCGGAGAGCAGCCCCGCCCACGACAACCACACAGTCTCCTCCCAGTGTGCAGCTAACCGGGACAGGCAGTGGAAACTGGAGCAAGGTCTGGATGGCGCGAAGAGGCCGGTCTTGGCAGTAGAAGGCACCCGGCGTGGCTGCCACCCGCTGCAGTGCTCTAGGCTACACTGAGAGTGGCCCTGCCCACGGCAGTTCAGGGGATTATCCCAGAGACTGCCTCCCGGTGTGCGGGTAACCGGAACAGGCTGCAAAAGCCAGAGCAAGGTCCGGAAGGCACGAAGGGATTCATTCTTGCAGTAGAATGCACCCGGCGTGGCTGCCACACCCCCGCAGTGCTATAGGCTAGCCTGAGGGTGGCACTGCCCACAGCAACTCAGAAGATTTTCCCAGAGACTGCCTCCTGGTGTGTGGATAACCAGCACAGGCTGTGGAAGCTGAAGCAATGCCCGGAAGGCACAAAGAGGCCCTTCCTTGCAGTAGAATGGACCCGGCATGGCTGCCACGCCCCCGCAGTGCTCTAGGCTAGCCTAAGGGTGACCCTGTCAACAGTAGCTCAGGGGATTATCCCAGAGACTGCCTCCTGGTGTGCGGGTAACGGGCACAGGCTGCGGAGAAGGGCAAGGTGAACAACAAGCAGAAAGGGACTTTGTTCTCCCAGCTGACACACTTGCCACCTGCCTGCAACCACTTCTATCACCATGAAAAGACAGAAGAATCTGGTTCAGTCAAAAATCACTCAGACTCCAGAGAGAAGGCCTGGCGGGATAGATTTGAACAATTTTCCTGAAAAAGAATTCAAAATAAAAATCATAACCATGCTGATGGACCTACAGAGAAATATGCAAGAACTAAGGGATGAAGTCAGGAGGGAGATTACAGAAATGAAACAATCGATTGACGGGCTTAAAAGCAGACTGGACGAGGTGCAAGAGACTGTTAATGGAATAGAAATCAGAGAACAGGAGTACAGAGAAGCTGAGGCAGAGAGAGATAAAAGGATCTCTAGGAATGAAAGAATATTAAGAGAACTGTGTGACCAATCCAAATGGAACAATATTTGCATTATAGGGGTACCAGAAGAAGAAGAGAGAGAAAAAGGGGTAGAAAGTGTCTTTGAAGAAATAATTGCTGAAAACTTTCCCAAGCTTGGGAAGGAAATAGCTTCTCAGACCATGGAAGCCAACAGATCTCCAAACACAAGGGACCCAAGGAGGACAACACCAAAACATATAATAATTAAAATGGCAAAGATCAAAGACAAGGACAGAGTATTAAAGACAGCCAGAGAGAGAAAAAAGATGACCTACAAAGGAAAACTCATCAGGCTATCAACAGACTTCTCAACAGAAACCTTACAGGCCAGAAGAGAATGGCATGATATATTTAATGCAATGAAACAGAAGGGCCTTGAACCAAGAATACTGTATCCAGCACAATTATCATTTAAATTTGAAGGAAGGATTAAACAATTTCCAGACAAGCAAAACTTGAGAGAATTTGCCTCCCACAAACCACCACTACAGGATATTTTAAAGGGACTAGCTCTAGATGGAGGCATTCTAAATAGATGTCACCCGAGAAAATAAAATCACAGCAAAGAAAGCAGACCATCCAAATACTAACTAAAGGCAACAAATAAAATCAACTATCCACAAAAACAGTCAAAGGAAACACAAAAGAGTACAGAATAAAACACCTAATATATAAAGAATGGAGGAGGAAGAATAAGAACGGAGAGAAATAAAGAATCATGAGAATGTGCATATAATAACTTAATAAGAGAGTTAAATTAGACTGTTAGATAGTAAAGAAGCTACCCTTGAACCTTTGGCAACCAGGAATCTAAATCCTGCAAAAGCAATAAGTATATATCTATCGATAATCACCCTAAATGTAAACAGACTGAATGCACCAATCAAAAGACACAGAGTAATAGAATGGATAAAAGAGCAAGACCCATTTATATGCTGCTTACAAGAGTTACACCTCAAACCCAAAGATATACACAGACTAACAGTGAAGGGATGGAAAAAGATATTTCATGCAAACAACAGGGAGAAAAAAGCAGGAGTTGCAGTACTTGTATCAGACAAAATAGACTTCAAAACACAGAAAGTAGCAAGAGATAAAGGACATTACATAATGAGAAAGGGGTCAGTTCAACAAGAGGATATAACCATTATAAATACATATGCACCGAACACAGGAGCACCAACATATGTGAAACAAATACTAACAGAATTAAAGGAGGAAATAGAAAGCAATGCATTCATTTTAGGAGACTTCAACACACCACTCACTCCAAAGGACAGATCAACCAGACAGAAAATAAGTAAAGACCCAGAGGCACTGAACAACACACTAGAACAGATGGATGTACATCTACAGAACTCTACACCCAAAAGCAGCAGGATACACATTCTTCTCAAGTACACATGGAACATTTTCCACAATAGACCACAAACTATGCCACAAAAAGAGCCTCAGTAAATTTAAAAATATTGAAATTGTACCAAGTTCTCAGATCACAAAGGTATAAAACTAGAAATAAATTGTACAAAGAAAACAAAAAGGCTCACAAACACATGGAGGCTTAATAACATGCTCATAAATAATCAATGGATCGATGACCAAATTAAAACAGAGACCAAGCATTATATGGAGACAAATGACAACAACAACAAAGAGCCCCAACGTCTGTGGGACGCAGCAAAGGCAGTTCTAAGAGGAAAGTATATTGCAATCGAGGCCTATTTAAAGAAGGAAGAACAATCCCAAATGGAGAGTCTAAAGTCACAATTATGGAAATTGGAAAAAGAAGAACAAATTAGGCCCAAAGTCACCAAAAGGAGGGACATACTAAAGATCAGAGAATAAATAAATAAAATTGACAAGAATAAAACAATAGAAAAAAATCAATGAAACCAAGAGCTGGTTCTTTGAAAAAATAAAAAAAATGGATAAACTCCTAGCCAGACTTACTAAGAGAAAAAGAGAATCTACACACATAAACAGAATCAGAAATGAGAAAGGAAAAATCATGACGGACACCACAGAAATACAAAGAATTATTAGAGAATACTATGAAAATCTATATGCTAACAAGCTGGAAAACCTGGAAGAAATGGACAACTTCTTAGAAAAATACAACCTTCCAAGACTGGCCAAGGAAGAAACAGAAAACCTAAATGGACCAATTACCAGCAACGAGACTGAATCGGTAATCAGAAAACTACACAAGAACACAACCCCTGGACCAGATGTATTCACCACTGAATTTTATCAGACATTTAGTGAAGACATAATACCCATTCTCATTAAAGTTTTCCAAAAAATAGAAGAGGTGGGAATACTTCCAAACTCATTCTATGAAGTGAGCATCACTCTAATACGAAAACCAGGTAGAGACCTCACCAAAAAAGAAAATTACAGACCAATATCCCTGATGAACATAGATGCAAAAATACTCAAAAAAATATAAGCAAACCGAATTCAAAAATACGTCAAGAGGATCATACACCATGACCAAGTGGGATTCATCTCTGGGATGCAAGGATGGTACAACATTCGAAAATCCATCAACATCATCCACCACATCAACAAAAAGAAGAACAAAAACCACATGATCATCTCCATAGATGCTAAAAAAGCATTTAACAAAATTCGACATCCATTCATGATAAAAACTCTTAACAAAATGGGTATAGAAACCAAGTACCTCAACATAATAAAGGCCAAATATGACAAACCCACAGCCAACATCATACTTAACAGCAACAAGCTGAAAGCTTTTCACTTAATATCAGGAACAAGACAGGGATGCCCATTCTCTCCTCTGTTATTCAACATAGTACTGGAGGTCCTAGCCACGGCAATCAAACAAAGAAATACAAGGCATCCAGACTGGTAAAGAAGAAGTCAAATTGTCACTATTTACAGATGACATGATATTGTACATAAAAAACCCTAAAGAATCCACTCCAAAACTACTAGAACTAATATCTCAATTCAGCAAAGTTGCAGGATACAAAATTAATACACAGAAATCTGTTTCATTCCTATACACTAAAGATGAGCTGGCAGAAAGAGAAATCAGGAAAAGATTTCCATTCACAATTGCATCAAAAAGAATAAAATACCTAGGAATAAACATAACCAAGGAAGTGAAAGACCTATACCATGAAAACTACAAAACACTCCTAAGGGAAATTAAAGAGGACACTAACAAATGGAAATTCATCCCATGCTCTTGGCTAGGAAGAATAAATATTGTCAAAAGGGCTGTATTACCTAAAGCAATCTACAGATTCAATGTAATTCCTATCAAAATACCAACAGCATTCTTCAACGAACTGTAACAAATAGTTCTAAAATTCATATGGAACCAGAAAAGACCCCAAATAGCCAAAGCAATCCTGAGAAGAAAGAATAAAACAGGGGTAATTACACTCCCTGACTTTAAGTTCTACTACAAAGCCACAGTAATCAAGACAATTTGGTACTGGCACAAGAACAGACTCACAGACTAGTGGAACAGAACAGAGAGGCCAGACTTAACCCAAACATATTAATATACAATAAAGGAGCCATGGATATACAATGGGGAAATGACAGCCTCTTCAACAGCTGGTGTTGGCAAAACTGAACAGCTACATGTAAGAGAATGAAACTGGATCATTGTCTAATACCATACACAAAAGTAAACTCAAAATGGATCAAAGACCTGAATGTAACTCATGAAACCATAAAACTCTTAGAAAAAAACATAGGCAAAAATCTCTTGGACATAAACATGAGCGACTTCTTCATGAACATATCTTCCCGGGCAAGGGAAACAAAAGCAAAAATGTACAAGTGGGACTATATCAAACTAAAAAGCTTCTGTACAGCAAAGGACACCATCAGTAAAACAAAAAGACATCCTACAGTATGGGAGACTATATTCATAAATGACATATCCGATAAGGGATTGACATCCAAAATATATAAAGAGCCCATGTGCCTCAACAAACAAAAAGCAAATAAGCCAATTAAAAAATGAGCAGAGGAGCTGAACAGACACTTCTCCAAAGAAGAAATTCAGATGGCCAACAGGCACATGAAAACATCCTCCACATTGCTAATCATCACAGAAATGCAAATTAAAACCACAATGAGGTATCACCTCACACCAGTAAGGATGGCCACCATCCAAAACACAAACAACAAATGTTGGCGAGGATGTGGAGAAAGGAGAACTGAACCCTCCTACACTGCTGGTGGGAATGCAAATTAGTTCAACCATTGTGGAAAGCAGTATGGAGGTACCTCAAAAAACTCAAAATAGAAATACCATTTGACCTAGGAATTCCACTCCTAGGAATCTACCCTAAGAATGCAGCAGCCCAGTTTCAAAAAGGCAGATGCACCCCCATGTTTATTGCAGCACTATTTACAATAGCCAAGAAATGGAAGCAACCTAAGTGTCCATCAGTAGATGAATGGATAAAGAAGATGTGGTACATATACACAATGGAATATTATTCAGCCATAAGAAGAAAACAAATCCTACCATTTGCAACAACATGGATGGAACTAGAGAGTATTATGCTCAGTGAAATAACCAGGCGGAGAAAGACAAGTTTCAAATGATTTCACTCATCTGTGGAGTTTAAGAACAAAGAAAAAACCTGAAGGAACAAAACAGCAGCAGACTCACAGAATCCAAGAATGGACTAACAGTTACCAAAGGGAAAGACTCTGGGGAGGATGGGTGGGAAGGGAGGGATAAGGGAAAAAAGGGGAATTACAATTAGCACACATAATGTAGCGGGGGGGGGGGGGGGGGGG
>JAQQAC010002837.1:21826805-21964801 GCA_029783875.1 Phataginus tricuspis | reverse complement strand
AACATGGGGAAGTCAGTATAGCACAGAGAAGACAAGTAGTGAGTCTACAGCATCTTACTACACTGATGGACAGTGACTGTAATGGGGTATGTGGTGGGGACTTGATAATGGGGGGAATCTAGAAACCACAATGTTGCTCATGTAAATGTATATTAACAATACAAAAAAATGTAAAAATAAATAAATAAATAAATAACAATCATACCTTTAAAAAAAACTTAGAGAAAAGCAATTAACTCTGTTAGTGTTACATTCCCAATTAAAATTGTCTGCAAATAGCTGAATTTTAGGTGATCACCCCTCTCCAAGATAGGGATAGAGGGAGGATAAAGCCAGGTAGACCTACGTTGCATATATTAATCTCAGTTTGTGTCAGATGCAAATAAGTTTTTAAAAAGTAAAAAAAAAAAAAACCCGATACTGAGCAGATTGTAAGGGCCAGATGTTATCTTTCACCTTTTTTGAATCTCTTTCCAACATTAGGACAGTCAGTGCTCCATTAATGCTTGTTGGGTGGAAAACTTTGTAAAAACACTGCAGTTTGACACCACTAAGAAAATTCTTCACAATCACCACTTAGGGAATGAAATTCAATTATTTAGTTATTGGTACTATCCTTCAAATGAGCTCACTAAACATCTATCAATGTTTACTAAGTGCTACTCATGTATAAGGTTTGGGCTCAGCAATTTGAGTGGGACCAAAAAATAATACACAATTCTTACAGACATAAGACATACAAGTATCCCCCGCTTTTTGAAAGTTCGAGTTACACCACTCACATTCATGAAAGACCTACATTAGTACAGATTTTCCTCAATTTACGATGGGGTTATGTCCCAATAAGCCAATTGTAAGTTGAAAATGCATTTAATACATGTAACATATCAAGTATCATAGCCTTGCCTACTCCATCCTACACGTGCTCAGAACACTTATACTAGTCTGCAGTTGGGCAAAGCCATCTAACACAAAGCCCATTTTATAAAAGTGTTGACTATTTCATGTAATTTACTGACTACTTTACTGAAAGTGAAAAAGAGAATGGTTGTATGGTCACAGAATGGTTACAAGTGTATGTAATGGATTATTTACCCTCAGGGTCGTGTGGCTGACTGGGAGTTCTGGCTCACTGCTCTACCCAGCATCATGAGAGAGTTACTGTGTCACATATCACTAGTCTAGAAAAGATCAAAATTCAGAATTCAAAGTACAGTTTCTATTGAATGCATATAATTTTCACACGATCATATAGTAAAAAACCATAAGTCAAGTCTTCATAAGTCTGGGACAGTCTACCTGTTTCCTCTAACAGAAAGAAATCCAAAGAGGATTTTCACTTGTACAAAAAAAAAAAAAAAAAGTGAAAATAGTGTTCAGCATTAGTTTTGCACCAAGCCATTGTAGAGGCAGCGTGCACTCTGAGCAGGGAGTTTTCCATGTATCTTACAACTATTCAATAAGGTTAAGTGTTTTCATTTGCCAGATAAATAAACAGGTTCTGGGAGATTAAAAATCTTGCCTCAGATCACAGAACTAAACCATGCTTAAAAAAAAAACTATTAATATACTACAGGCTGGTGATTCTACTGTAAATTCTCAAGATAACATCTTTCTAAAACTTGGTACTTCATATGTTTCTACCCCACTGTTCTCTGTTAAAGAAACCCCTATCTGTTAAGAAGTTTTGGACAGGCGACTCAATCTGGCCAAGACGACCTCTGTTCCCACCAGTTTAAGTCCCCTACTCACGTACGTATTCTGTTCGCATGGAGTGTATGTGAAGATGGAATGGGGAGACAAGGAAAGACAGGCAAAGATGACAAATTATGAAAGGACTTGAACAACATGTTAGATAGTTCAGACCTTATCCTGAAGGGCAGTGGAGAACCACTGAAGGTTTTTAAGCAGAGAAGTGGGTAAACAAAGTAGAAGCAGGATAGGTTGAAAGCAGAGAAAAACTCAACAAATGATTGGGTAAATTCAGGTTATCAGTGAATAAATTCACAATGGGAATCCCTAGGGAAGCTGAAACCAGTACTGGGCAGAGAAACTTGTAAAGCTTTGCAACAAAAGATTAAGAGCTACTGTTGCCTTTAGTTTCTCCGGCTTATTCTAATTAGCATACTTATTAACTCAGGCAGTTTTATATCGGAGCCTGAAGGCACTTTTCTAATGACCTCCCCTGACCCAATCTGATAAATGGCTTCATAAAAGAGACAGAGCAATAGAACCAAAATAGAAAAGAGAAGGGATCTCACTACATGTTCAAAACGAAACTCTTGATTCTTTTACTTATCCCAGTAAATGACTCAAACATACCATCCACTATTTGAAACCAGAAACCCAAGTGCCATCCTTGTCTCTGCCTTCTCCATTTCCCTTCCCAATCAAACCTAATAACAGGACTTTTTAATCGTTTATTTTTAGGATCTGTTAATCCTACAGTCTACCTCCAGAATACATTTAGAATCAGTGTACTTTTCAACTGCTCTACAGCTACCATGTTGGGCAAGCCTCCACTTCACCAGAACTACAGGTCTTTGAATGATCTCAACAACCCTACCTTGTTCCACTTTTCTCCTAACCTCTATACTCTGTCACACTAGCCAAATGCTTTCCTGGCATGTCATTTCCTTGGACTGGAACACACCCCACCACCCACCAGTAACAAGTCTGGTTTCCCAATTTAAGTTTCAGCTTGAATAATTCCTCCTCAAAACAACCTTCTTGACATCTTTCTTGACAACTTCCTAATATTGACATGAGTCTCCCTAGTAGTCTGTTCCCCAGTTCTCTACCCAGAACCTATTCATTTCCTTCACAATACTTTTCTCAATGTATAAGAACACATTTGTTTACTTGTTTATTGCCTGTCTTGCCACTCCATCACCATGAACTACTCTGTAATATCCATGACAAAAGGGCTTCTCCACTATACCTAGTATCCTGCACAGAATTTGTGCTACCTCACACAGAACCTAGGTACCTAGCACAGAACACTATAATCAATAAATACTTATTCAGCAAATGAATAAATATAAGGAAAAAAAGAATAACTTAGGTTCAACCATATCGATTATACATACACAGGATAAGTTATCCAATTTGACCGTAGTTCATAAGAAAAGAATATGATGGTCTTGACTGAACATGCTACAACAGAGAAAAGATTCTAAAACAGCTAACAATCTTCAGCTGCATTTCTAGATGTACAGTGACTTAACATATTTTCTGAGAACATTACGACGTTCTACGCAAAATGATAAGTAGTAGGCTATAACAATGAGAAAGACAAACACAGTCCCTAACCTCTTGTACTTTACTCTCCATGCAGAAGATCATAGAAAGTAACAATCCTTCAGTTCTCACTGTTTATATTATATCTGAAATTTTACATCCACTTCTGGGTGGCTTAAAGAAACCAGAATCTGTCCAGAGGAGACAGAAGATAATGATGGAATTTGAGACCAATTCCATTTGTCATAAGGCAAATAACTGAAAGATACTGGGATGCTTAGTTTAGAAAAAGAAAGATAAGCAACCTTACAAATTAAAGTGTGCTAGTTCTCCAGTCCCAGAAAATTTATACTTCAAAGTTCAGAAGTAATTTGTAAAACTTTATCTCAGATTCATGAATATACCATAGGTCCTTACTAAATTTGCAGCAAATATGACTGAATCATAGTTTTAAATTATCTTGAGCTGAAAAGATGGACCAAAACCATCAACGTAGTATTTAAAAGAAATGTAAGATTTCTGCATTGAAGTTTGAAAAATAATTACTAAGGAAAAACAAGCAAAAACAAATGTTCAGCAAACAGATGACTAAATTAACTCTAAATTCATAGGATGGAGACTACAGCAGTGAAAATGAACTAGAACGACACATATTAACTCTAAATTCATAGGATGGAGACTACAGCAGTGAAAATGAACTAGAACGACACATATCAACACCAATGAATTTCATGTGATGAGAAAAGCAGACTGAAGAATGTATTTCAAGTAATACTAGTTATATGAAATTTAAAAACACAAAATACAGTATTTTGTTGTATACATAACAAAAGTATAAATTCATAATCACAGAATCTAGAATAGTGGTTACCTCCAGAGACTGGGAAGAAAATGAGGCTGGAGGGAGGTACAACAGGGACTCTCAACTCTACCAGTAATCTTACATTTTGTAAATGGGGTAATGCTTATCTATTTCTTAAATATTTTATAATAAATTCTTAAAGAATTACATAATCACATTATGAGAAAGACTTAACTTGGTAACATTATTTTTAAAAGATTTCATATGGAGTGGTTACCACAGGGGAGGAATTGGGGTGGGTGGATGGGGAGAGCGAGGGAGATAGAGGGGCACAAAAATTCTCAATCATAATACAAGTTGGTTATGGGGATAGTAGTACAGCTTGGAGAATATAGTTAATGATTCTGTAATATCTTTCCATGTTGACAAAAACTTCACAGGGGAGTAAGGATTTAATAACATGGGTAACTGGTGAACCAACTATGTTGTATATTTGAAACCAATATATAGCAATGATTCTTCAATTTAAAATTTTTTTCACATAGCTAAAAATATAATGTGGCTTTCTAAAAAGATTAACATGATCTTGATAGAAATGTGGTATCCAGATTATGGGAAATAACTGAGCCACTGTATTCCTTCTAGTAACCAAGGAATTCATTCTTAGTACTACATTTCAAATAGGACATTAACAAAACAAAGTATACCCAGTGACCAGAATGATGGGTCTGGACACCACAACCTCAGAAAATTGATCAAAAGAAGTGAGGATTTCTTTTTCCAGGATAATAAGACTGAAGGGAGGAACAATATATATGAAAAGATGAATAGATAAATGTGGTATATACATATATATATATATATATATGGAATGGATTGTATTCAGCATTAAAAAAAGAATAAAATTCTGAAACATACAACATGGATGAACCTTGAAAACATTAAGCCAAGTGAAATAAGGCATACACGAAAGGACAAATATTGTATGATCCCACTTATAAGAGGTACTAAAATACTTAAATTCATAAAGAATCGTGAAAAAAGTAGATTGAAGAATATAGTAAAATACCACAAGTAGAATAGTGGTTACCAGGGCATGTGGAAAAGGGAGATTGGGGAATTACTGACTAACGGATAGAGTTTTAGTTTGAGATGATAAAAAAGTTCTGGAGATGGATAGTGATAACGGTTGCACAGCAATGTGAATATACTTAATGTCACTGAAGCGTAGACTTAAAAATGGTTAGGAGGAAATTAAAATTATGAATATGAATACAACACCTGAAAAAGACTCAAATGAAATCGACCTCATGAATCTGCCTGAAAGGGATTTCAAAATAAAAATCATTAACATGCTCATGGAGGTACAGAAAAATATTCAAGAAGGGGACTGAGGGGTATTGTGTTTAGTACACATGGTGTGGGGAGTCACAGGGAAAACAGTGTAGCACAGAGAAGGCAAACAGTGAATCTGTGGCATCTTACTACACTTATGGACAGTGACTGCATTGGAGTATGGGTGCGGACTTGATAATATGGGTAAAAATAGTCATCACATTGTTTTTTCATATGAAACCTTCATAAGAGTGTATATCAATAATACCTTAAAAAATTATTTTCAAAAAAAGAAAAATATTCAAGAACTCAGGGATTAATTCCGGTCAGAGGTCCAATCTTTATGGAACACAGTATCAGAAATGAAACATACAATGGAAAGTTTTAAAAGCAGATTAGATATGGTGGAGGAGACGATAAATGAAATAGAAATTAGAGTTGAACCTTGAAAACACTAAGCCAAGTGAAATTTAGGCACAGAGAGAAAAAAGGATCTCTAAGAATGAAAGAATATTGAGAGAACTGTGTGGCCAATCCAAACGGAACAATATTCACATTATAGGGGTACGAGAAGACGAAGAGAGAGCACAAGGGAAACACAGTGTCTTTGAGGAGGTAATTGCCCAAAACTTCCCCAATCTAGGGGAGGAGATAGTCTCTCAAGCCATGGAGGTGCACAGATCTCCCAACACAAGGGACCCAAGGAAAACAACACCAAGACATATAGTAATTAAAATGGCAAGGATCAATGATAAGGACAGGCTATTAAAAGCAGCCAGAGAGAGAAATAAGATCACATACAAAGGAAAGCCCATCAGGCTATCATCAGACCTCTCAACAGAAACATTACAGGCCAGAAGAAAGTGGCATGATGTATTTAATGCAACTAAGAATACTTTATCCAGCAAGGTTAGCATTTAAATTTGAAGGAGGGATTAAACAATTTCCAGTTAAGCAAAAGCTGAGAGAATTTAACTCCCACAAACTGTCTCTACAGTGTATTTTGGAGGGACTACTATAGATGGAAGTGTTCCTAAGGTTTAATAGCTGTCAAAAGAGGTAATAAAACTGCACTAAAGAAAGTAGAACAGTTAATTAGTAAGCAACAGCAAAATTAAATCAACTATCCCCAAAGTCAATCAAGGGATGGACAAAGAGTACAGAATATGATACTTAATATAAAAAATGGAGGAGAAAGAAAAGGGAGGAGAAAAAAAAGAACCTTTACACTGTGTTTGTAATAGCATGTTAAGTGAGTTAAGTTAGACTCTTAGTAAGTTAACCTTGAACCTTTGGTAACCACGAATCTAAAGCCTGCAGGCATTAAGTAAATACCTATTGATAATCACCCTAAACATAAATGGTCTAAATGCAGCAATCAAAAGACACAGAGTCACTGAATGGATAAAAAAACAAGACCCATCTATATGCTGCCTACAAGAGACTCACTTCAAACCCAAAGACATACACAGACTAAAAGTGAAGGGATGGAAAAAGATATTCGATGCAACTAATAAGGAGAAAAAAGCAGGAGTTGCAATACTTGTATCAGACAAAATAGACTTCAAAACAAAGAAAGTCACAAGAGACAAAGAAGGACAATACATAATGATAAAAGGGTCAATCCAACAAGAAGATATAACCATTATAAATATCTATGCACCCAACACAGGAGCACCTACATATGTGAAACAAATACTAACAGAATTAAAAGGGGAAATAGAATGCAATGCATTCATTCTAGGAGACTTCAACACTCTGTTAACTCCAAAGGACAGATCAACCAGACAGAAAATAAGTAAGGAGACAGAAGCACTGAACAACACATTAGAACAGATGGACCTAACAGATATCTACAGAACTCTACACCCAAAAGCAGCAGAATACACATTCTTCTCAAGTGCACATGGAACATTTTCAAGAATAGACCACTTACTAGGCCACAAAAAGAGCCTCAGTAAATTCAAAAAGATTGAAATTGTACCAACCAGCTTCTCAGACCATAAAGGTATGAAACTAGAAATAAATTATGCAAAGAAAATAAAAAATCCCACAAACACAGGAGGCTTCACAACATGCTCCTAAATAACCAATGGATAAATGACCAAATAAAAACAGAGATCAAGCAATATATGGAGACAAATGACAACAATAATTCAACACCACAAACTCTATGGGATTCAGCGAAGGCCATGCTAAGAGGAAAGTATATTGCAATACATGCCTGCCTCAGGAAAGAACAATCCCATATGAATAGTCTAAAATCACAATTAACAAAACTAGAAAAAGAACAAATGAGGCCCAAAGTCAGCAGGAGGGACATAATAAAGATTAGAGCAGAAATAAATAAAACGAGAAGAATAAAACAATAGAAAGAATCAATGAAAGCAGGAGCTAGTTCTTTGAGAAAATAAACAAAATAGGTAAATCCCTAGCCAGACTTACCAAGAAAAAAAGAGTCTACACACATAAACAGAATCAGAAATGAGAAAGGAAAAATCACTACGGATACCATAGAAATACAAAAAATTATTAGAGAATACAATGAAAAATTATATGCCAACAAACTGGGTAACCTAGAAAAAATGGACAACTTTCTAGAAAAATACAACCTTCCAAGGCTGACACAGGAAGAAACAGAAAATCTGAACAGTCCAATTACCAGCAACGAAATTGAATTGGTAATCAAAAAACTACCTTAGAAGATTCAAGATAGCAGCATGAGAGGTGAGACAGAGAGCTCCTCCCAAAACCACAAACAGTACAAAAATATAGTTAATAAATACAACTAACCTTCGGACACCAACAAGTATGAAGGCTGAACCAGACTGCATACAGACCCCACAAACAGAGCAGATCTCAAAAAACAGGGTAACGTACGAAAGCCTTAATCCAGTGGGACCCAAGCCCTTCCCTCACCCCAGCTCACCAGTGGGAGAAAGAGAAACGGAGCGGAGGAGGGGGTGAAGGCCTGGGACTGCTGGACACCCAGCCCTGGAGGTCTGCTTTGTGAGCAGAATCCTGTACTGTGTGATGCTCTGGACGTTGGGGAGCTTGGACAGGTGGAGTGCTTGAGAAATTGACATTCCGGCCATTTGTGGAAGAAGAGATCCACACCTGGCAGCTGTGTCAGAGGAAAGGCAGGGAATCCGAGAAGCTTCCTAGCAGCGAGAGGGCTGCTGAAAGGGTAGGGTTTGCACGGAGCTTGCTGTGTGGGAAAAGGAAGAGCTGGACAAGGTTGTCTGGGCGCGCTCTGCCCAGCTGGTTGGGAACTTTGAGGAGCTTCAGGTGCTCCATCCCCCTGACGACCAACTCAGCTCTGAGGCCCCCCGACAACGACACACAGCCTGCCGAGCCTTCCTACTGGCCTGGAAGCACCTGCATGCAAACCCGCAGTCACGGGTGCAGGCATCACGCCTGCCAGAGGGAGGTCCTGCCTACAACAGCTAGAGACGCAAAGCACAGAAGTTTACCGTGTGTGCTTGGCAGAGTGCCTCTGACACTGGAGACAGGCACCGCAGACAGGAAGCCGGAAACAGATTTTTCCTCCCTCCAGGCACCAGCTCCACTTCCCTATGACACCCAACATCACTCTAGGGGTTGGGCAGCTCCAGAGACTGGAGATTCTGCACACTAGTGGGCACCACACAGAAACACGAAATGTCAAAAGAACATGTTTCAGACCAAAATCTAACAAACCACACAGAGGGCCAAATGAAACAGAACTCACCAATCTTCCTGAAAGAGAGTTCAAAATAAAAATTATAAACATGCTTATGGAGGCATAGAAAAATATTCAAGACCTCAGGAACAAATTTAAGATGGAGATTCAATCATTAAGAAATTCCATATCTGAAATGAAACATACAATGGAGGGATTTAAAAGCAGATTAAATGTAGTAGAAGAGACGATAAATGGAACAGAAATAAGGGAAGAGGAATACAAAGAAGCTGAGGCACAGAAAGAAAAATGGATCTCTAAGAATGAAAGAATATTGAGAGAACAATGTAACCTACCCAAACGGAACAATATTTGCATTATAGGGGTACCAGAAGAGGAAGAGAGAGAAAAAGGGATAGAAAGTATCATTGAGGAGGTAATTGCTGAAAATTTCCCCAATCTAGGGAAGGAGATAGTCTATCAAGCCATGGAGACACACAGATCTCCCAACACAAGTGACCCAAGGAAGACAACATGAAGATGTAAAATAATTAAAATGGCAAAGATCAAGGATAAAGACAGACTTTTAAAAGCACCTAGAGAGAGAAAAAAGGTCACATACAAAGGAAAACCGGTCAGGCTATCATCAGACTTCTCAACAGAAACCTTACAGGCTAGAAGGGAGTGGCATGATATATTTAATGCAATGAAGCAGAAGCACCTTGAACCAAGAATACTCTACCCGGCAAGGTTATCATTTAAATTTGAAGGAGGGATTAAACAATTTTCAGATAAGCAAAAGCTGAGAAAATTTACCTCCCACAAACCACCTCTACAGGGCATTATGGAGGGACTCCTATAGATGGAAGTATTCCTAAGGTTAAACAGATTCATCCAAGGGAAGACAAAGAGTACAGAATATGATTCCTAACACACAAAGAATGGAGGACAGAAAAAAAAAGAGCCTTTAGGTTGTGTTTGTAATAGTTTACAAAGTAATTTAAATTAGACTGTTAGATAGTAAGGGAACTGCTCTTGAACCTTTGGTAACCACAAATCTAAAGCCTGCAATGGCAATAAGTACATACCTATCGATAATCACCCTAAATGTAAATGGTCTGAATGCACCAATCAAAAGACTTAAAGTTACTGAATGGATAAAAAAAAAACAAGACCCATCTATATGTGGCCTACAAGAGACTCACTTCAAACCCAAAGACATACACAGAATGAAAGTAACGGGATGGAAAAGATATTTCATGCAACTAATCGTGAGAAAAAAGCAGGAGTTACAGTGCTTGTATCAGACAAAGACTTCAAAACAAAGAAAGTCACAAGAGACAAAGAAGGACATTAAAGAATGATAAAAGGGTCAGTCCAACAAGAGAATATAACTATTATAAATATCTATGCACCCAACACAGTATCACCTACATATGTGAAACAGATACTAACAGAATTAAAGGGGGAAATAGAAAGCAATGCATTCATTTTAGGAGACTTCCACACACCACTCACTCCAAAGGACAGATCAACCAGACAGATAATAAGTAAAGAGACAGAGGCACTGAACAACATATTAGAACAGATGGACCTAAGGGACATCTACAGAACACTCCATCCAAAAGCAACAGGATACACATTCTTCTCAAGTGCACATGGAACATTTTCAAGAATAGATTATATATTAGGCCACAAAAGGAGACTCAGTAAATTCAAAAAGAGTGAAATTGTACCAACCATCTTCGCAGATCACAAAGGTATGAAACTAGAAATAAATTACACAAAGAAAATGAAAAAGCCCACAAATACATGGAGGCTTAATAATATGCTCCTAAATAATCAATGGATCAATGACCAAATAAAAAAAGAGAGATCAAGCAATATATGAAAACAAATGACAACAATAATTCAACACCACAAAATCTGTGGGATGCAGCGAAGGCTGTGCTAAGAGGGAAATATATTGCAATATAGGCCTACCTTAGGAAAGAAGAACAATCCCATATGAACAGTCTAAACTCACAATAAATGAAACTAGAAAAGAAAGAACAAATGAGGCCCATAATCAGTAGAAGGAGCGACATAATAAAGATTAAAGGAGGAATAAATAAAATTGAGAAGAATAAAACAATAGAAAGAATCAATGAAAGCAGGAGCTGGTTAATTGAGAAAATAAACAAAACAGATAAACCTCTTGCCAGACTTATCAAAAAAAAAAAGAGAGTCAACACGTATAAACAGAATCAGAAATGAGAAAAAAACATCACTACAGATACCACAGAAATACAAAGAATTATGAGAGAATACTATGAAAAAGTATATGGTAACAAGCTAGAAAACCTGGAAGAAATGGACAACATTCTAGAAAACTACAACCATCCAAGGATGACCCAGAAAGAAACAGAAAATCTGAATAGACCAATTACCAGCAAAGAAATTGAACTGGTAATCAAAAAACTACCTAAGAACAAAATCCCTGGACCAGATGGTTTCACTGCTGAATGTTATCAAACATTTACTGAAGACCTAATACCCATCCTCATTAAAGTTTTCCAAAAAGTAGAAGACGAGGGAATACTCCCAAACTCATTCTACGAGGCAAACATCATTCTACTACTAAAAGCACACAAAGACACCACAAAAAATAAAATTACAGACCAATATCCCTCATGAACATAGATGCAAAAATACTCAACAAAATATTAGAAAACCTAATTCAAAAATATCATCCATCATGATCAAGTGGGATTCATCCCAGGGATGCAAGGATGGTACAACATTCCAAAATCCATCAACATCATCCACTACATCAACAAAAGGGACAAAAACCACATGATCATCTCCATAGATGCTGAAAAAGGATTCGACAAAATTCAACATCCATTCAGGATAAAAACTCTCAACAAAATGAGTATAGAGGGCAAGTACCTCAACATAATAAAGGCCATATATGACAAACCCACAGACAACATTATACTTAACAGCGAAAAGCTGAAAGTTTTTCCCTTAAGATTGGGAACAAGACAAGGGTGCCCACTCTCCCCACTTTTATTCAACATAGCTCTGGAGGTCCTACCCACAGCAATCAGACAACACAAAGAAATAGAAGGCATCCAGATTGGCAAGGAAGAAGTCAAACTATCCCTGTTGGCAGATGACATGATATTGTAATAAAAAACCCTAAAGAATCCACTCCAAAACTACTAGAACTAATATCTCAATTCAGCAAAGATGCAGGATACAAAATTAATACACAGAAATCCATTGCATTCCTATACACTAACAATGAACTAGCAGAAAGAGAAATCAGGAAAACAATTCCATTCACAATCACATCAAAAAGAATAAAATACCTAGGAATAAACATAACCAAGGAAGTGAAAGACCTATACCATGAAAACTACAAGACACTCCTAAGGGAAATTAAACAGGACACTAACAAATGGAAATTCATCCCATGCTCTTGGCTAGGAAGAATAAATATTGTCAAAAGGGCTGTATTACCTAAAGCAATCTACAGGTTCAATGCAATCCCTATCAAAATACCAACAGCATTCTTCAATGAACTGTAACAAATAGTTCTAAAATTCACATGGAACCACAAAAGACCCCAAATAGCCAAAGCAATCCTGAGAAGGAAGAATAAAGTTGGGAGGATTACCCTCCCTGACTTCAAGCTCTACTACAAAGCTACAGTAATCAAGACAATTTGGTACTGGCACAAAAACAGACCCATAAACCAGTGGAACAGAATAGAGAGCCCAGATATAAACCCAAGCATATATGGTCAATTAATATACGATAAAGGAGCCATGGATATACAATGGGGAAATGACAGCCTCTTGAACAGCTGGTGTTGGCAAAAATGGATAGCTACATGGAAGAGAATGAAACTGGATTACTGTCTAACCGCATACACAAAAGTCAACTCAAAATGGATCAAAGACCTGAATGTAACTCATGAAACCATAAAACTCTTAGAAAAAAACATAGGCAAAAATCTCTTGAACATAAACATGAGCAACTTCTTCTAGAACATGTCTCCCCGGGCAAGGAAACAAAAGCAAAAATGGACAAATGGGACTATATCAAACTAAAAAGATTCTGTACAGCAAAGGATACCATGAGTAGAACAAAAAGACATCCTACAGTATGGGAGAATATATTCATAAATGACATATCCAATAAGGGGTTGACATCCAAATTATATAAAGAGCTCATGCACCTCAACAAACAAAAAGCAAATAAGCCAATTAAAAAATGGGCAGAGGAGCTGAACAGACACTTCTCCAAAGAAGAAATTCAGATGGCCAACAGGCACATGAAAAGATGCTCCACATCACCACTCATCAGAGAAATGCAAATTAAAACCACAATGAGATATCACCTCACACCAGTTAGGATGGCTGCCATCCGAAAGACCAACAACAACAAATGTTGGTGAGGATGTGGAAAAAGGGGAACCTTCCTACACTGCTGGTGGGAATGTCAATTGGTTCAACCATTATGGAAAACAGTATGGAGGTTCCTCAAAAAATTCGAAATAGAAATACCATTTGACCCAGGAATTCCACTCCTAGGAATTTACCCTAAGAATGCAGCAGCCCAGTTTGAAAAAAATATATGCACTCCTTTGTTTATCGCAGCACTATTTACAATAGCCAAGAAATGGAAGCAACCTAAGTGTCCATCAGTAGATGAATGGATAAAGATGTGGTATATATACACAATGGAATATTATTCAGCCATAAGAAGAAAACAAATCCTACCATTTGCAACAACATGGATGGAGCTAGAGGGTATTATGCTCAGTGAAGTAAGCCAGGCAGAGAAAGAGAAGTACCAAATGATTTCACTCATATATGGAGTATAAGAACAAAGAAAAAACTGAAGGAAGAAAACAGCAGCAGACTCACAGAACCCAAGAATGGACTAATAGTTACCAAAGGGAAAGGGACTGGGGAAGAAGGGCGGGAAGGGAGGGATAAGAGGGTAAAAGGGGCATTACGATTGGCAGACATAGGGTGGGGGGGCGCGGGGGGGACTGTACAGCTCAGAGAAGACAAGTAGTGATTCTAATCTCACTACACTGATGGACAGTGACTGTAATAGGGTTGGTGGGGGGGACCTGATGAAGGGGGTAGTTTAATCATCACAATATTGCTCATGTAATTGTAGGTTAATGATACTAAAATAAAATAAATTGTAAAAAAAAAATGAGTAAGACATAATTCCTGCCTTCAGGGAGCTTACAATCAAGGATAGGAATATATTTTTTGTTTTCTGACTGATAACCCAATGTTAATATGGCTATCCCTTCATTCTAGTTAGTTCGCTATTAATATTAAAATCATGTAAATCTACATCTGAAAAAGACTTTAATTATCAACTATCTAATTAATTCAAATATAAGGTCACTAAGATTACTCAGCTTATAGTGACCTTAATAACCAATAACTTAAGAACTATTAACTCAGCTGATAACTAAGCCAAGGTGGTAGGAACATAGGCATTATGATCCTCAGGCCATTGTTACTTTCATTATGTCATCATAAGGCCTATCTCTATGAACCAAATCAGAGTTCCATTGGCACTGGGGATTAACAGTACACAAGACAGAGTTAAGGAAGATGAATCCACTTTTTAGGTACACTGATCTCAAGCTAATATCAAAGATCCTAAAAGACGTATCTAATTCAAAAGCCACAGTCTACCCAAACAGAATGGGAAATCCCAGCCATAGGTCTCATCCTCTTGGATGTCCCACTAACACAATTCCCCAAGCACCATGCAATTAATTATTACAGCTATAGTTGGGCTGTCAGGTATCCTATATAACGACTGTCCTCTGTAACTAATTCTGAATTGAAAGCTTTTAAAACATAATTAGGTATACTTGAAAGAAAAGTTGAAAATGGGTGTATGTATATATAAAAAGGTATTTACAACACTCTAGTTTAACTTCCTGACAGCATCATATAAATTATTTCTAATCCTAAGAATTCCCAGTAGAATGGAGACTCCACTGGAGCAAAGGATTTTGCCTGTTTGTTCATTGCTGCATCCCTTGTGCGTATAATGCTGCACCAATAAATATCAGCTAAAGAAATAAATAAGCAAGTGAATGAAAGAAACTGATCTTGATATGCTCAAAGACCAAAATCTATTTTCCTCATGATAAAAGATGTACATTAGTCATTTGGTGAAGGGTAAAGAAATAAATTCTGGACATACTCAGGAAGAATACAAAAGGCTTATTTACATATCCAGGTACTCAAATACTTCAGATATAGATATATTAACTCCTTCTTTTAGAATTGTTGATGGGCAATAATCAATTTCAGAAACTTTGTATTATTATTCTAAAAGCTTTTTGTTTTTTACTTATAAATACTATTTTAAAGAAAACATTCACTCATAGAAGAATGCTTTTGTAATTTAATTACAAAACAGTTAGTGAAGTTATTGCATTGCCTAGCAGCAAAAGGAAGTTAAATGCCAAGACCTGGAAAATGCTCGACTTTATTCCAAGTATTTTCTTGTGCAATCCAGATAGCCTCTACGAAAGGTAACATTCAAAGGAATTCAGAGTAATGAGCATCAACACAAATAGCAGTGACCTCAAATTCCCTAAGGGTGTACAGTTCCGGGTCAGCTCCCAGGAACCTGTCCAGAGAAGCAAGCCTAGCCATTCCTACCTGACCTGTAGGTCATTTTTCATTTGTATGTGCTCTGAAAAAATGAGGTTGTGTTTCAGTGCTGTTGTGAGGATCACTGACCAAACTAGATACCCAGAAACACTATTAACTCATTCTATATTTACATTTGATTCATTCATCTTCTTTCTCCTTGATACAGCTTCTAGATGGACGAACACCTATTCACTTAAGTAATATTACCCTATAAGAAACCCTATCAGGAAATAACTTTCAAAAAAACTCTTAAAAGGTAATTATAAAATTATAATCCAGGAAAGGATTATTTTCTATGAAAACTCCAAAACAATATAAAATAAAATTCTTACTGGAGGCCAGTGATAATTACAATGCCAAAAAAAGCTTTTTTTCCATAATAAAAGAGCTAAATATTTATCTTTTTTCTCCTTTGAGTAAAAAGAAGATTAGTTTTAGCATTACAAGCAGTATAAAAGAAAGTCATCCACTAATTCAAACAAACCCATGCACCAATTCAACCAGTTCAGTAAACATTTACTGAACATATCTTACTATTCTAGGCATCATGCTGAGAGCTAAGATGTGACTTCTACCCTCAAAGAGTATACAGTCTATTTAAAAAGATAGGCAAAAGCAAGCAATAATGTAGTAATAATATATTCAGAAAGTAAGCAGAGCACAGAGAAAAGGCATTTAAAGCAGCCATCAGTAAAATTTTTTTGGATACAACCTGAGCCATGTTTTAAAGGGTAAGTCAGAGTGTGTTTAGGTAAAGAAAGGACGAAAGACCTTGATTACCTGGATGAGCAGTAAGAAAAAGTATGAATACCTAGATATGAACAACAAGCAGTTCCATACATTTGGAGTATAAATTATAGGATAACAGAAAATTATAATAAAGGATAAGACAGGCTTGGGACAAGGTAGGAATAGATTAAGGAAGACCTTCCTTTGTATATTTCAAGAATTTATACCTTACCTTCTGTAAAACAGGGAGCCATCAAAAGATTTTAAATATGGAAATGTCACAGTAAAATTTAAGAGAATTTTCTTTGGTGAGTGGATATAGGAGATGGAGAAAATGGAAACAGAAACTAGTAGGAAGCTCTCATCCTACTCATCTAATGAAAGATCATTAGAACTTGAACCAAAGTTGCTGAGATAGAAGAAAAGGAGATGGATTCAAAAACTACGGAGGAAAGACAGCATGACAGAGTGGACTGCAGCACCAGCTCTGGAGTAAGAAAAAGCAGTTATTGGCAATATGACCTTTGGCAAACTCCTTGACATTTCGAGAAACTCAGTTTCTCCATATGTAAAATCTTCCCTATTTCACAGGCTTTTGCAAGGATTAAATGAGAAAATGAATGTACATTACTTGGCTCAGTAATTGGCACTTGATAAATACTCATTATTATTATATAAATACAATTATTATTCATAAGGTAAGTGACCAGGCCTTAGCGATCGCATGTAAGTCATGAGAGAAAGGAAATCAGGACCGACAGGCAGGTTTTACTGAAGTGATAAACAGATAAGTGCAAATTTAAAAAAAGAAATAGGTTTAAAGTAGAAGACAATTATTCTGTTTTTAGATATGTTAAGGAATTTATAGGATATCCAAAATAGTTTAAAGGTGATAAAAGCCATTGTGAGTTCTCAAAACCAATGTTGAATGTAAATACAACAGGTTTACATATTTAACCCTGGGTGTGTAAACTGATCTAACCAGGGTCATAAAACAAGAGAATGTTAAACTCAGTCAGAATTCATAAGTTATCTAGTGAATGGTTCTTCATCTTTTTTGTTGTCATGAATAGCCTGATAATGTGAAGAAAGCTTCAGACCTTCCCACAAATCTTCAAAAATAAAATTTTGGAACAATGAGTTATGAAGCCCCTAACCCATTCCCCTCAAGGGGATACAATTAGGTTGAGTTTCTGCTCATTAGAAGCAAAGCCAAATCAAAATCCAGGCTTTCAATTCCTCATTTTTTCTCCATTATTACCAGCAACTTGAAATGATTCTTCCATATTTACATTTAGCCACTCATGCAACATCAAAATCACACACACAAAAACACAATTCAGATTTTACTGACTGCAGCTTTTAGCCTCCATCAGGCTTTCTAGATCCAATGGCATTTCCCAAAGGCTAACTGTTTTCCATTTACGCTGACAAAACTGGCACTCAAAATAAGTAGAAGCATTGGTTGTAGATTCTCTGTGTTTGTTTTTGTTTCCCTTTTCTATATATATATATGTTGTTTTACTTTTTAAAAACTTTTTCCCCCAATGGGAACTCGTTTCTTTAAATGCAAAGAATGCTGTTACAATTTAATTCTATAAATGCTACTGCCACCTATCATGTACAAGGCAGTAAAGATACAAAGATATCTAAGAATTCCGAAGTCATCCATTAAAAGTAAAGCAAATAAAACTTTAAGCAAAGGAATAAAGAACACCTTTGTGCCAACCAGCATTTAATTTTGCCTAATTAAAAAAAATTATCTGTGGCAAAAGAGAGAGACCTACACCCAACTACTAATAATTCAATCTAGACTGTGACCAATGAATGCTCTAGCAGATACATAAACAAAAAGTTATGAGGACCTCCACTGAGGAGCAATGGGCTTTGAATTCTGACAGATCTGAGTTCTACTCCTAGATCCAATTCTTCCAAAATTGGTAACTTGGGTAAAGGACTTAACTTCTCTAAATCTCTGTCTTCTCATTTGAAACGAGTCATATACCTTAGAGGTTTGTTAGGACTGAATGAGAAGATATATGTTAGCTATCATTCTGACAGAAAAATAAGATTAAGTTTTACATATTATATTTGTAAATTACATACATGACAAGTGTACTACTGTATTACTAGTAAGTTCTTTCCGCTTCATTAAAGAGGAATCTGCTTCTACATCTGTAGTATCTATAATATGCTTTAATATAACTATATTAAGAAGGCTTTATGGTGTTGACAGACGTATACTTTCTTAAAAATACATTGCTTCAGAATTCAGCACACTTTACTATAACCTAGCAAGAACAGCTAAGCAGGTGTCAAAATAATGTACATTTAATACCAGAAACAAAGAGGTAAGGTTTATTTTTAAACATTATCCATTTGATTTTAGACATTATCAATTTTAGTTACTAACAAACATAGCATATTATTTGTATGTGGAGTTAAACAATGACATGCCAGTGGAACAATGTGAGCTTAATTCTCTCTTAGGACTAGTCAATATAATTTATTGTGTATCAGCAAGGTGTTATTTTTCCCTTTTAATGAGAATACAAAAGAGAAACTAACCATCTGCTTTTGGCTGATCATTTATGTGATATAAAAAAACTGGATTTTAAAATACAGTATTATTAATAGAAAAAAAAGCTGAATAGAAGTTAAATGGCATGCAAATGATTATCCATTTCTCTCGTAACACATTTCTGGTAGTACCTTTTAATTTTTAAAATATGTGATTCCTATATATTTAGTGATAGAATTGTTCTGATATAAGAACAATATCAGGATATCCATGTTCAAAAGGATGAATATGAACCGCTCACACCATATACAAAAGTTAACTCAAAATTAATCAAATCCTAATAAAGAAACTAAAACTATAAAACTCTTAGAATTAAACTTGGATATAAATATTCATACTTTGGATTAGGCAAGGGTTTCTTTGATAAGACAACTAAAGCACAAGTAAAACCAAGAAGAAAATAGATAAATTAGACTTCCTCAAAATTTCTACTCTTGTGCTTCCAAGAATACCATCAAGAAAATGAAAAGACAACCCACAGAATTGGGAGAAACTATTTGCAAATCACATATCTGATAAGGGTCTCATCTCTAGAATGAATAAAGAACTTTTAAAACTCAACAATGGAAAGACAAATAACTCAATTATTAAATGGGCAAGGGATTTGAATAGACATTTCTTCAAAGAAGAAATACAAGTGGCCAATAAGTATACATGTAAAGATGCTCAACACCATTAACCATTAAGGAAATGCCACTCAAAACCACAATGAGATACCACTTCACACTCACTAGGATGACTATAATAACAAATAATAAAATAAGTAAATAAACAGAAAACAAAATGTGATGATGAGATTCAAGATGGAAGCGTGAGAGGTGAGACAGAGAACTCCTCCCAAACCACAGATAGTGTGAAAATATAGTTAATACAACTAACCCTAAAACAGCAACAGGAAAGAAGGCTGCACCAGACTGCATACAGAACTCATGAACAGAGCAGACCTCAAAAAAAGGGTAAGGTAGGAAAGCCTTGATCTGGTGGCACCCAAGCCCTTCCCCCACACCAGCTCACCGACATGAGGAAGAGAAACAGAGCAGGGAGAGGGAGGAAGCCTGGGACTGCAGAACACCTAGCCCTGGAAATCTGATTTGCGAGCAGAAACCTACATTGTGTGGTGCTCTGAAGGATGGGGTGCTGGGACAGGTAGAGTGTTTGAGAGACAGATTCCGGCCGTTTGTGGAAGACAGGATCCACACCTGGCCACTCTGAGACAAGGGAAAGGCAGGCAGTCTGAGAGGCTTCCTAGGAGCAAGAGGGCTGCTGAAGGCACAGGGTTTGCACAAAGCTTGCTGTGCGGGAGAAGGGATAGGAGCACAAGGTTGTCTGGGCGCGCTCTGCCTAGTAGATTGGGAACTTCACGGAGCTTCAGGCGCCCCATCCTCCTGGCTGACTACTCAGCTCCGAGGACCCCACTGTGATATGCAGCCTGCCGAGCCTTCCTCCTGGCCTGACAGCACCGCCTCGCAAACTGGCAGTCACTGCTCTGGTGTCAGGCCAGCCAGAGGGAGGCCTCATCTACGACAGCTAGAGATGCCAAGCACAGAGGCTTACACCTGTGTGCTCCGCCCACTGGCTCTGCTACTGGAGACAGGCAGGGCACATGGGAGTTAGGAAACAGATCTTTCCTCCCCACAGGCACCAGCTCCGCTCCCCTACAACCCCCAACCTCACTCTAAGGGCTGAGCAGCTCCAGAAACGGGAGCTTCCGGGAAATAGAGGGCACCACACAGAAATATGAAACATCAAAAGAACATGGTACAGACCAATATCTCATAAACCCCAGAAAAAGGGCCAAATGAAACTGAACTCACCAATCTTCCTGAAAGAGAGTTCAAAATCATAAACATGCTTATGGAGGTACAGAAAAATATTCAAGAACTCAGGAATGAATATAAGACGGAGACTCAATCATTAAGAAATTCCATATCTGAAATGAAACATACAATGGAGGGATTTAAAAGCAGATTAAATGTAGTAGAAGAGATGGTAAATGGAATAGAAATTAGAGAAGAGGAATACAAAGAAGCTGAGGCACAGAGAGAACAAAAGAATCTCTAAGAATGAAAGAATATTGAGAGAACTGTGTGACCAATCCAAATGGAACAATATTCGCATAATAGGGGTACCAGAAGAAGAAGAGAGAGAGAAAGGGATAGAAAGTGTCACTGAGGAGGTAATTGCTGAAAACTTCCCCAATATGTGAAGGACATAGTCTCTCAAGCCATGGAAGTGCACAGATCTCCCAACACAAGGGACCCAGGAGAGACAACATCAAGACATATAATAATTAAAATGGCAAAGATCAAGGATAAAGACAGACTTTTAAAAGCACCTAGAGAGAGAAAAAAGATCACATAAAAAGGAAAATCCATCAGGCTATCATCAGATTTCTCAACAGAAACCTTACAGGTCAGAAAGGAATGGCATGATATATTTAATACAATGAAGCAGAAGGGCCTTGAACCAAGAATACTCTACCCAGCAAGGTTATCATTTAAATTTGAAGGAGGGATTAAACAATTTTCAGATAAGCAAAAGCAGAGAGAATTTACCTCCCACAAACCACCTCTACAGTGCATTTTGGAGGGACTCCTATAGATGGATGTATTCCTAAGACTAAATAGATGTCACCTAAGGGATAGACAAAGAATACAGAATACGATTCATAACATACAAAGAATGGAGGAGGAAGAAAAAGGAGGAAAAAAAAAAAGAACCTTTTCCACTCCTAGGAATTTACCCTAAGAATGCCGCAGCCCAGTTTGAAAAAGACAGATGCACCCCTATGTTTATCACAGCATTATTTACAATAGCCAAGAAATGGAAGCAACCTAAGTGTCCATCAGTAGATGAATGGATAAAAAAGAGGTGGTACATATACACAATGGAATATTATTCAGCCATAAGAAGAAAACAAATCCTACCATTTGCAACAACATGGATGGAGCTAGAGGGTATTATGCTCAGTGAAATAAGCCAGGCAGAGAAAGACAAGTATCAAATGATTTCACTCATCTGTGGAGTGTAAGAACAAAGAAAAAACTGAAGGAACAAAATAGCAGCAGACTCACAGAACCCAAGAATGAACTAACAATTACCAAAGGAAAAGGAACTGGGGAAGATGGGTGGGAAGGGAGGGATAAGGAGGAAAAAGGAGTATTACAATTAGCACACATAATGTAGCAGGGAGCATATGGGGAAGGCAGTATAACACAGAGAAGACAAGTAGTGATTCTATAGCATCTTACTACGCTGATGGACAGTGACTGTAATGGGGTATGTGGTGGGGATTTGATAATAGGGGGAGTCTAGTAACCATAATATTGCTCATGTAATTATATATTAATAATAGCAAAAAAAATGTTTTTATATAACTCCAATGGAGAGCAATTTTTGTATTAAAATTACACTTTAAACTTTGGGGAAAAAAATGTGATGATGAGGAACTGGAGAAATGTACCCTCATACATTGCTGTTGAATGGAAAATGGCATAGCCACTGTGGAGAACAGTGTGGTAGTTCCTTAAAAAGTAAACGAAGGTACCACAGCTCAGCAATTCTAATTTTAGGTATATATCCCAACTAATTGAAAACATGTTCACATAAAAACTTGTACATGAATATTCAGCATTAGTCATAATAGCCAAAAAATGGAAGCAACCCAAATGTTCATCAAATGATGAACTGGTAAACAAAACATGGTATGTCTCTATATAATGGAATATTATTCAGGAATAGAAGGTAATGAAGTATTGATACATGCTACCACATGAGTGAACCTTGAAAACGTTGTATTAAGTGAAAGAAGCCAGACACAATCGTACATAATCGTATATGTACGATTTACGGTACGTGAATTATGCCTCAAAACAAACACACACACACACACACACACACACACACACAAAACACTACTGTCAACCTGAGAAATAAACTTAAGAATAAGACCAAAAGCCAACTTAAAAATTATCTGTAGGTCTAGGAACTATAACATGTATAGTAAAGTCACCACTGCCAAAAAGCTGTAAATACATGATTGGTTTCTATATAGAGGTGGAACCAATAGGCTCTCCTCACAAAAGAAGAGCAAATTGATGGGAGTTTTCTCTAAAGATATAAAGTGAACTCTAAATCTTTATTGCACTTCTGGATCTGGAAAGAGATAATCAAACTTGAGTTATGATAATAATTTGCACTAGTTTAAAGTTGAATTTTTTATTTTTCCTTTGTGAAATTATGAGTCTTATTTTTCAAAGAAGACATACAGATGGCAAACAGACACATGAAAAGATGCTCAACATCTCTTAACAGGAAAATGAAAATCGAAACCACAATGATATCACTTCATACCAGTCAGAAGGGCTAGTATCAAAAAGACAAGAAACATCAACGTTGGTAAGGATGTGGAGAAAAGGGAACCCTTGTGCATTGTTGAAGGGAATGTAAAATTGTGCAGCATTATGGAAAACTGCACAGGTTTCTCAAAAAATTAAAAACAAAAATACCATACAACCAGTAATTGCACTTCTAGGTATTTACCCAAAGAAAAGATATATGCAGCCTTATATTTATTGCAGCATTATTTACAATAGCCAAGATATGATGGAAGCAACCTAAGTGACCATCAATAGATGAATGGATAAAGAAAATGTGGTATATATATACTGGTATGTTTAAATGTTACTCAACCATAAAAAAAGAATGAAATCTCACCATTTGCAACAACAAGGACAAGCCTAGAGAGTATTATGCTAAATGAAATAAGTCAAACAAAGACAAATACCATATGACTTCACTTATATATGGAATCTAAAAAACAAATGAACAAATAAAACAGATTCATAAACATGGAGAAAAATCTGGTAGTTGACATAAAAGGGGGATGGGAGAAATAGGCAAAAGGGATATAGAGGTACAAACTTTCAATTATAAAATAAACAAGTCACAGGGATAAAAAGTACAGCATAGGGAATATAGTCAATAATATTGTAATAACACTGTATGGTGACAGATGGTAACTATACTTATGGTGGTGAGCATTTTGAAATGTATATAATTGTCAAATCACTATGTTACATGCCTGAAACTAATATAACACTGTACGTCAACTATATTTCAATTTTTAAAAATTTTATGTTTTTAAGGAGTACTTTGAGATAACTGTTAATATTTATATTCCTGAGAAACGTATTACACATATATTAGTTCTCCCGTGGAAGAGAATAATGTGGTAGTAGTACTTCACTTCATCCCTATGAAGTAGATAGAACAGATATTATCCCCATTTTATCAAAGATAATCTTGATTAAAAAATGGGCAGAGGACCTGAACAGACACTTCTCCAAAGAAGAAATAAAATGGCCAACAGGCACATGAAAAGATGCTCCACATCACTAATCAACAGGAAAATGCAAATTAAAACCACAATGAGATATCATCTCACACCAGTTAGAATGGCCACTCTCCAAAAGACAAGAAACAACAAATGCTGGCAAGGATGTGGAGAAAGGGGAACCCTCCTACACTGCTGGTGGGAATATAAATTAGTTCAACTTTTGTGGAAAGCAATATGGAAGTTCCTCAAAAAACTAAAAATAAAAATGCCATTTGACCCAGGAATTCCACTCCTAGGAATTTACCCAAAGAAAACAAGATCCCTGATTTGAAAAGACATAAGCACCCCTATGTTTATCACAACACTATTTACAATAGCCAAGATATGGAAGCAACCTAAGTGTCCATCAATAGATGAATGGATAAAGAAGATGTTCAAGAAGATGTGGTACATATACACAATGGATTGTTCAGCCATAAAAAGAAAATAAATCCTGACATTTGCAACAACATGGATGGATCTAGAAGATATTATGCTCAGTAAAATAAGCCAGGCAGAGAAAGACAAATGCCAAATTATTTCAATCATTTGTGGAGTATAAAAACAAAGCAAAACAGAAGGAACAAAATAGCAGTAGACTCACACAGACACGAAGAAGGGACTAGTGGTTACCAAAGGGGAGGGGTTGGGATAGAGGATGGAGCAGGGGATTGAGGGGCACAATAATTCGCAATCACAATATAGGTAGGTCACAGAGACAGCACGGGAATAAAATTAATGACTCCATAAAATCTTACTATGTTGATAGACAGTGACAGCAATGGAGGGGGTAAGGATAATATGGGTGAATGTTGAACCACTGTGTTGCGTATCTGAAACCATCATAAGACTGTATATCGATACTTTAATTAAAAAATTATAATAAAATAAGGCACATGAAAAGATGCTCCACATCACTAATCATCAGAGAAATGCAGATTAAAATCACAATGAGATATCACCTCACACCAGTGAGGATGGCCAACATCCAAAACACAAACAACAACAAATGTTGGTGAGGATGTGGAGAAAAGGGAACCCTCCTACACTGCTGGTGGGAATGCAAATTAGTTCAACCATTGTGGAAAGCAGTAAGGAGGTTCCTCAAAAAACTCAAAATAGAAATACCATTCGACCCAGGAATCCCACTCATAGGAATTTACCCTAAGAATGCAGCAGCCCAGTTTCAAAATGACAGATGCACCCCTATGTTTATTGCAGCACTATTTACAATAGCCAATAAATGGAAGCAACCTAAGTGTCCATCAGTAGATGAATGGATTAAGAAGATGTGGTACATATACACAATGGAATATTATTCAGCCATAAGAAAAAAACAAATCCTACCATTTGCAACAACATGGATGGAGTTAGAGGGTATTATGCTCAGTGAAATAAGCCAAGCCGAAAAAGACAAGTATCAAATGATCTCACTCATATGTGGAGTATAAGAACAAAGAAAAAAACTGAAGGAACAAAACAGCAGCAGACTCACAGAACCCAAAAACGGACTAATAGTTACCAAAGGGAAAGGAACTGGGGAAGATGGGTGGGAAGGGAGGGATAAGAGGGTAAAAGGGGTATTACAATTAGCAGACGTAAGTTAGCGGGGGCATGGGGAGGGCTGTACAACTCAGAGAAGACAAGTAGTGACTCTATAGCATCTCACTACGCTGATGGACAGTGACTGTAATGGGGTTGGTGGGGGGGACCTGATGAAGGGGGTAGTTTAATTACCATAATATTGCACATGTAATTGTAGGTTAATGATACCAAAATAAGTTGTAAAAAAATTATAATAAAATAAATTTAAAAGTTAAAAAAAGATAATATCAGAGGAGTAAATGATCTATTTAAGGTCCTAGGATGGTAGACCTGGGACTATAAACCCCATGTTTTCACTCCCAGCCTAGTTCATATTCATTAAATCAATGTTCTCACTTAAGTGAGATACTTTCTCCTTCGTTCAACAAGTCTGTCACTCAACCACTTTACTACATTGTTTATGGAAAAAATAAATTGCCAAATTATAGTCTCATGAATTCTCATTAAAGTATAACCTATTAATAAACCAGGATACTCTATAAATATAGAAAACAGTTCAAGCATGCTTAATCCCTTATTCATCTAGGTCATTCACCTTAAAACCTTAACATCACAAGAACTAAAATATACAGCACTGTAAAACATTTATAATAACAGGAAAGCTCTTTGCATCCTCAGAGTCCATTTCTTTGTTTTATGCCTAATTCTAACAAGGTTGTTTTATTTGATTTAACACATAAAAGCAGATGAGGTTATAATTCTCAGAGATATACAAACTGAGTAAAGTAACAACATGTAACAAGGAGACACATAAAATTCCAAAGGTATAGCAATCCTGACTATTGTAAGGGTAATAAATCCTACATAGCCCAAATTCTTTATTATTGTTCATAATAATCCATAAATACCAATAAAAGGATGACTCAATTCCGTTATTATTCAAGAAGGCAGGAAAGAATACAGCTCCAATTTTCTCAAATTCAAAACCTTAGATTCTATTCCCCTTTTTGTCCCCAATTAGTTAAATCCAATCAGTTGCCAAATTCTATCGATTCTACCTCTGCATCTACTTGTTTCCATTTTTACTGTTCTTGCTCTAATTCACTCAAGAATACTACAACCTGCCACTGTTTCCAGTCCTTCCTGCTACAAAAGTTATCTTCCTCAAAGTTTTAAATGTTACTCTTTATTCATTCAGTTAACAAATATTTACTGAAAGGTCAAACTTTTAAAGGTTATGTAGTTGTTATAGGATAAAATCCAAACTCCTTTTCCTGAGCTTCTCAGCCTGGCTGCTATTTGCCCTCATCCTACAATTCTAGCCTCTTTTCCCACCAGCCTCACCCAGTACTACTTGTTATTTTCTAAGGCAGCCTGCACTTCCCTGCTTCTGTCTCTGCTCTTTGTAATTACCCTGTGCCTACATCTCCACCTACTGAAATTCTAAACGATCTAGCTGAATATCATGTTTTCCAATGCAACTTTCTCTAATCCTTCCAGACAAAATTAATCCCTCCACCTAAGCCTCTTTATAAGCTATATTGGGTGTTCTTTCCCTAAATATCAAGATCATTATTTTTAATAGTCACACGGTATGCTGCTGTATAAATGCCACAGGTTGTACTCAAAGGTCACATACAATTTTTAAAGTATTAATTTCTTAATATGAAGAAAATAAAAATAATCCTGCAATCCCACTGACCAAATGCTACCTGTTGACACTTTTAAAAATAAATAAATAAAAGTAATACATGCTCATGGTTTGAAAACTTAAACAGTACAGAAAGGTATTTGCTAGAATTACAATAGTAACTTCAACTAAGTAAATGATAAAGAGAACCATTTCACATACCATTCAAAGTATATGAGGAAGGTATGAAGAATTGAGGGAGTAGCACAGGTTCACCTAACTGTGAACATTCACTGAAATTGATTTTTTCCCCCATAGGGAAATGGGCCATTTTTAAAGACCCATTCTTAAAAACAATGGCCTCTTATAAAAACATTCTTGCATTCTTGTTGTGTTTCTGTCAGGCAGATTGAGCATTCTTTTCTTTCTTTCCTTTTTATTTTGACAGTCTCTCCATATAGGGGAAGGAAAATGGATTATCCAGAAACAATCAGTCATTAGCATACCCATGAATATGTCTAAAAACTACTTCACATGTTCTCTAACTTTCCCTGCAAAATAGCTTTCATGGAAAAGGCTTTTACTATATATATATTACTAGGTATACATATGCTCTGTGTTGTGTGTGTGTACATGGTGGTTCTAACCTATCAAAACCAGATCTGGCACACATAAGCTATACCTATATCATACACTGCCTACACCAAGTCAAGCTTTAATGCAAAAGCCTACTAATAGATTAGGATGACTTATTCCATATTCAACTACACTTCTAATCCATTCCTCATATTACACACAATCTAGTGTCTCTTAAGTAATGCTTTCTTCATGTCTTACCTATAGAATTCTCACTGCTTTTTCAAGCTGTAACTCAAGTTACAGCTCTTCCAGGAAGCCTTCCCTAGACTTCAGTAATCTCCTTGTAATTTAGAGAGCTGGTTTATATCACATTATCCAGAATTTCATTAAACTCTACTATGTCCTCTATTATTTCATGTATCTTACTAGACTGTAAGCTTCTTGATGGCAGAGCTTATTACATCCTGAATGTCTGTATACCTCACAGTACCTAAATAAGAGGAACTGCCCTGTAGGTGTTCAATACATAGTATTTTTAGGCGACTCTTACTGTGAATTATCTTATAGTAATATAAATATTAAATATTAAATTCTTACACAGAGTTTCCTATTCAGGGAATTCCTCAAATTTTCTGTGGTTACGTGACAAATGAAGGCAATATCAGTAATACTGATTGCAACCCAACACAGAGATTAATCTATCAAGCAACTTTCCAAGACATATATAGCTCAATCTGTAACAGTTCTTTAGTTCCAAGAAAGAGTTCTTGTTCTCAGAGGCCTGTAGGGAAGATTTGCTGAATGAGTCAGCAGTTATTTACTCACAATTCCTCAAAACTAATTTTTCCATACAGCTGTGTTTACTCACACTATGTCTCATTTATGCAAGAGGTGTAAAACAGCAAAGCCCAGATCTCTCCCTCTCTCTTTATATTTTCCCTTGCCGTTGTTATGTGCCTTTCTGCAGCTTCCTAGCAAAGGCCATAATTAGTACCCCACGGGGATCTATACTTTTCTAATAAAGAACAGCCTAGAGCACAATGACATGTATACACACACAGCCATGTGTGTTCCTAACAAATAAGGAATATTTTGCACTGCAAGCTTTCAATAGCTGAATGGAGGCACTTTACATGACAGCTGCAACTGTCTCACAGTACTTGACTGCAGATTGATTGATTCCTTTCTCCTACTGCACACACATCTAATTCCAAGGAGGGAAACAATCTGAGGCTGAGAAAAATGATGAATACAGGTCCTAAAGCAAACCTTGGTAAGTAAATCACACTTGTCAAGAAAACATTTTTCTCAAATTACTACAAAAGTTGTGGTATTTGTTACATAACAATTTACTGTGATTTTTTCTGTAAAGTCATAGTTTTCAGTCAAATGATTAGTGCTTCTTAAAACAGTTATATGTCAGCTCTGGATCCAGTTCTATACTCCTGTCACTGTCCAGTCTCCTGAATCCCTCCCAGCATCACCTTGCACTCAATCTTCTCCACAGCCTGTCATTAACCTCAAGTTCCCAGCCACACCTATTCAGTAAATGGAAGAGAGCCAATAGAAGAATAAATCATCAGATGCTAAAGGAAAACCAACAACCACACTCCTTAAACATTTCATTTACATGTACTATTACAAAAGTATTCTTCAAGTAGGAGGAAAACATTTGTCCCTTTCCTACTGACAGTATGAATGAAAATTCCTTCATGCTTGTACCAATATCCACTGTAACTGGCCTATATATTTGCATTAGCAAGTGTTATTACCAGTGACAATAATAACAAACTTATTTCATTGAAAGTAAAGGCCATGGATGGGCCCTTGGAGGCTTTGTAGTTTACAAGGAGTTCAAAAGCTGCAAGTACCAATATCTATAGACTAAATGACGGCTCTCATATACACTACTATTTTTCAAATGTACTTAGATGCTGTTATGATTAATAAAAATACATTAGAAGATTTACTGATTTATTATAGCTTTGTCATGCATTTTGTTAATCAAGAATTACTAAAATTATAGCTGCTACATGAAAATCCACTAAAATGTTTCTCCTAAAAAGGTGTCTGTATAATTAATCGTTCTTAACTGAGGTTGAAAAATGAAGACTGAAAATCACTTCATGAGGCTGGACTCCTTGAATCAGAATTGTGTATACCTAATTTTTGTTGCCAGAGACATATAGGAGTTACTTAATAAACGTGCTTTTGAACTAAACTGAATATGGCCTTAAACATGGGAACTCTGAATCACCCTTCTGCATGTTTATTCAAGTTCATAAAATATTTTTAAGCCCTACAACTGGGAGATCTGTAATGTGTAAAATAGAAGTATTAATATATTATAGGAAGTTAGAGACTTTCCTTAGAAAATATTACTCAAGAACTAAAAACTTCTTACCACACTAACTGGCACGTCTAATCTATTAGAACTGATTGAAATGTCATCACTCATCACTGGCTCACACACACATTGGTTAATGGAAAGTTCAGTATCTGATGCTAAACAAAAGCATTTCCTGCTTTGAGGTGCCTCAGGCCAAACTATTTTCAATCTCCCTTTGGAAAATATTAATAATCTTGAAGTAATAGTTATGCTTTACAGCAAGCAAGAGCATTGATACTGATTTGTTAAGGACAGGTACCAATGGCTCTTTGTTGTTTAGCACTTTTATTTTGCTTTCTACAATGAAAAATAACACAGTGTAAAATAAAAAAGAATCCTCCCTAATCATCTGTCTCATTTATAACATCAAAAATCGATAAAATTTTTAAATGGAAAATGAACATTTCTTGGAAAATAATAGAAAATATGGAGGGATAAACTATAAACAATTAGAGCAGTGGTTCTCAATCTGGAGTACCCATCAGAATCATTGTTCAACATGTTAAAAATATAGATGCGCAAGCCCCTGTTTAGCATCTTCAAGGATATTATTTTTTTAAAGTTCCAAAAGGTGATTCTAGTGCAGATCTTGGTTAAACTTGAGTGCCCAAAGGTTCTCAGGGTAGGGTGCCTTGACAAGAAGTGTCAGCAATACCTAGGAACTTGCTAGAAATGCGAATTCTTACCCTCCACCCTGACAGACTGAATCAGAAACTCTGGGGATGATGCCCAGCTAACTGTTTTCACAAGCTCTCCAAGTGATTGTGATGCATGCACAAGTTTGAGAAACTGCTTTATACCATGGTGTCCACCCACTCTTCACTAACTCTGCAAGATAAAAATGAGATTTAACTAAAACAAATACAATTAAGGCATTATTTTTCTAATTGAGAAAATTTTTTAGTTTTTTCTTAGTGAATCATTAAATTAACACTCATTGTGTTTTATATTGTTAAATGATTTGAGTTCTTGGATCAGGCTTCCTTTTTTTTTTTTTATTAAGGTATCTTTAATATGCAGTCTTATGCTCAGGTTTCACATGAGCAACACTGTGGTTACTACATTCCGCCCCTATTATCAAGTCCCCACCACATAGCCCATTACAGTCACTGTCCATCAGCATAGTAAGATGCTATAGAGTCACTACTTGTCTTCTCTGAGCTATACTGCCTTCCCCGTTGACCCCCTTACATTATGTGTACTAATCAAACTGCCCCTTAATCCCCTTCTCCCTCTCTTCCCAACCCCCCTCCCCAACCCTTTTCCCTTTGGTAAGTACTAGTCCATTCTTGGGTTCTGTGAGTCTGCTGCTGTTTTGTTCCTTCAGTTTTTCAGGCTTCCTTTTTAAACACAAATGTGCCCAGCATAAAAGAGATCCAAAGTCAGCATACCATTTTGTCTATTCTTTGTCAGGCCCTCCTGGGCAGCAGTTGTTTCTCAAGTCAACTGATTAACTGCAACTCTTAATATGGAAAAAAAAAAAAACAGAATTTTTTTCTTCTTGATTTTAATTTTAAGACTAAGTGGTGCCTAGATTCAACTATCAATTTACAAGAAATACAAAAAACAAAGAAACCTATTAAACCCTACCATGGAATTGAAATCAGCAAAACCCAGACTGGGTAGAAATTCTACAGGACAAATGACCTGATTTCTTCAAGAAACACATTATAAGAAAAAGAGATATAGGGGGAACCCAGAGATTAAAAAAACTTAAAAGACATACCACCTTCAATAGATTTTAACGCAAACAAATTACAAAAGAATTGTATTTCAGACAACGGAAAATTTGAACACTAAATGGATATTTGATATTAAATAATTACTGCTAATTTTATATGTTATGTTATTATAGTTATTTTTTAAAGTGTACTTACCTTTAAAGAAACACCAAATTATTAAAGATAAAATCATATGTCTTGGATTTACTTCAAAAGAACACAGAAGGAAAAAAAGCAGGTGGACGATAGAGATGAAACAAGATTGGCCAAGAGTTAATAATTGTCGAAGCTGAGTGATGGGTACCTGGGGTTCATTAGAGTATATTGCCAACTATTCTGTTATACATGCTTAAAATTATCTAAAAATTTTTAAAGTTTTATGACAAAAGACCCCAAATAGCCAAAGCAATCCTGAGAAGGAGAAATAAAACAGGGGGAATTACGCTCCCTGACTTCAAGCTCTACTACAAAGCCACAGTAATCAAGACAATTTGGTATTGGCACAAAAACAGACCCACAGACCAGTGGAACAGCATAGAAAATCCAAACATCTACAGTCAATTAATATTTGATAAAGGAGCCTTGGATATACAATGGGGAGATGACAGCCTCTTCAGCAGCTGGTGTTGGAAAAACTGGACAGCTACATGTAAGAGAATGAAACTGGACTACTGTCTAGCCCCATACACAAGGTAAACTCAAGGTGGATCAAAGACCTGAATGCAAGTTATGAAACCATAAAACTCTTAGGAAAAAACATAGGCAAAAATCTCTTGGACATAAATATGAGTGACTTCTTCATGAACATATCTCCCCAGGCAAGGGAAACAAAAGCAAAAATGAACAAGTGGGACTATATCAAGCTGAAAAGCTTCTGTACAGCAAAGGACACCATCAGTAGAACAAAAAGACATCCTACAGTATGGGAGAATATATTCATAAATGACATATCCGATAAGGGATTGACATCCAAAATACATAAAGAACACATGCACCTTAACAAACAAAAAGCAAATAATCCAATTAAGAAATGGGCAGAGGACATGAATAGATACTTCTCTAAAGAAGAAATTCAGATGGCCAACAGGCACATGAAAAGATGCTCCACATCGCTAATCATCAGAGAAATGCAGATTAAAACCACATTGAGATATCACCTCACACCAGTGAGGATGGCCAACATCCAAAACACAAACAACAACAAATGTTGGCGAGGATGTGGAGAAAAGGGAACCCTCCTACACTGCTGGTGGGGATGCAAATTAGTTCAACCATTGTGGAAAGCAGTATGGAGGTTTCTCAAAAAACTCAAAATAGAAATACCATTTGACCCAGGAATTCCACTCCTAGGAATTTACCCTAAGAATGCAGCAGCCCAGTTTGAAAAAGACATATGCACTCCTATGTTTATCGCAGCACTATTTACAATAGCCAATAAATGGAAGCAACCTAAGTGTCCATCAGTAGATGAATGGATTAAGAAGATGTGGTACATATACACAATGGAATATTATTCAGCCATAAGAAGAAAACAAATCCTACCACTTGCAACAACATGGATGGAGTTAGAGGGTATTATGCTCAGTGAAATAAGCCAGGTGAAGAAAGACAAGTATCAAATGATCTCACTCATATGTGGAGTATAAGAACAAAGAAAAAAACTGAAGGAACAAAACAGCAGCAGACTCACAGAACCCAAGAACAGACTAATAGTTACCAAAGGGAAAGGGACTGGGGAAGATGGGTGGGAAGGGAGAGATAAGGGGGAAAAAGGGGCATTACAGTTAGCAGATGTAATGTTGGGGTGGCACGGGGAGGGCTGTACAACTCAGAGAAGACAAGTAGTGATTCTATAGCATCTCACTACGCTGATGGACAGTGACTGTAATGGGGTTGGTGGGGGGTACCTGATGAAGGGGGTAGTTTAATAACCATAATATTGCACATGTAATTGTAGATTAATGATACAAAAATAAATCATAAAAAAAAATTTTTAAGTTTTAAGCTAAGTGAAGTTAAAAGAGATTGGCAAAGATGTGACAGTAACATTTGTCCCACATATTACTTGAAATACTGAAATCAGGAGAAGATTCAAAATAAGACTTTTTAGGCATTTTAGAGCTTGAAAACACAAATCTAAATACTGCACTTTACAACTTAAGGAAAGAGATGGCCAAAGCACATTCTTGTGATCTACTCAGCTTTCCTAAGTCTTTTTAATTCTCTTAGAAAACAACTATATGACCAGTATTTTACCATCCCAACATCAGGGTTCATATGGATAATTACGCTGATGACCTCAGCTGCCCAAGGCATTATTAAATGGTTATAGTGCATATACATATGTTTGTTTTTCCCTTGGGCCACTCTATCAACTTCTTTCTAAATGGGGTGATAGAGAAACCACAGCTGAGGTCCTGAATGAAATCTGTCACACTGTTTCAAGGAAAAGACATGTTAAATCTTTATCTTCATCCTAATTTTCATAAGAAATTTATAAAAAAAGAAATGGGTAAAAGAAGAGAAAAACTTCAATAGCAGTCCTTGCCTGGAAATACTATATTCCAATATTTACATAATACATGTAATTGATAATCTAACGCATCATTATGGATATAGTATGTTTTAAAATACACAATTGAAGAAATATACCAAAGATAACAGGGATTTTCTTCCTGTGGAGGAATGTTTTCCTTTCACCTTTTCTTTATTTTCCAGATTTCCTACAATGAGCATGTATTACTTTGATACTGGGGGAAAAGAAGTGTCACTCCACTCCAGGGACAGAAGAAAATTTACTTTGCCACATTATGTAGTAAATTTTAAGTCCTGTTACACAATTCAATTTGGCCTAATTTAATACAGGCTATAATTTTGTTTTTCTTCTAGTCCTACCCTTGCTCATATCCCCAATATTAACTAGACATCTTTTCCTCAGTTCTCCTGAGTGAGGAGCCAAGGTCACCTCTGTGTGTTTCCCCAGAGGTTGGTTTCAGAGGGTAGGTAACACTAACCTTCAAGAAAACTTCCTAGCTCCTTAAGTATAGTTCCCTGCAGACCTCCTGACTTCAAGAAATATTCATAAACTGGCATCCTTTTCCTACACAACTTCTGTCTGCCTAGGCCAAATTCCCTTTGCTATCTCTTATTTTAAGTTATTTCAAGTTTTATAACTGATTAGTTTTTGTTCTATTATTGTACTTCTTTCAGTCTCCTGCCTCATTCCTCCAACATAAATCACTTCATTTTTTGGTATCTTTTTTTGTTCAATCCCTGCCCTATATCCAAGCAATACATTGGGATGATGTAAAAATAAATTAAAATTCCATGCTGTTCAACCTAATGTTCAAATTAATTATTAACTACATGTAGAGGTACATTTTTATAAACATATTTTCAATAATTAAAAACCAACAACTATAATACCATTCTTAGTAAATTGAAGAAGGTTGTATTTCTTCACTTGGCCTTGCTATACATGTGCAGAAACTACTCGGTGCCTATCTACAATATCTCTTTTTCTTATTAACAAAATTCCCATATAATTAAGGGCAGAATGGCCCAACTAAAAGGCTACATTTCCCAGCTCTCCAAACAGATAAAGGCAGCCACTAAGATATAAATGGAAGTCATTGCCCTTTGGCCTTCTACCCATCCCCCTACTGCCTTCTTGCCTAGATCACAGATGGCTGAATGGGGTGTAAGCAGCCATCTTATGATCAGAATAGGAGCCATATGTTAAAGTTGGCAGAGCATAAATTTAGGAGACTAGGTTCCTAACACTATGGGACCAAGAAAGTTTCTTATTGATTAATATAAATGTAGATTTTGCTCTCTAAAATAGATCTATGACTTAAACATTCACACTAAAAAGCATCCCAGTTATTCTGTATCTAAAACCTGGTTATGGACACTTACCATAGAAAGACAAAGCAATTTACTGATTAAGTATCTGGTTTGAAAGTTAGACAAACATGGGTCTAAACCTGTTCGGCCACATGCTAACCTATGTGGCTTCTTGAACACATAACCTCTCTAAGCTACAGTTTCTTTATTAAACTGTTGACAATTGTGGGTTGTTCTGATTATTAAATCAAATACTAATCATTAATACCATACATAGTATTTACTATCTTGTAAGGCTGAACATGAATACTCTATGACCTAGCAATTCTACTCCTAAGTATCTACCCTAAAGAAACGTCAAGGTGTTTATACATACCTACACATCTAACACACACATGCATACAAGGAGACATCACACCATACAAGAAGACACATACAAGAACGTTCACCACAGCTTGACAATATCTATCACCAGAAAAATGGACAAATTAATTGGGAATAGTGACAATGGAATATTATACTCCAGTAAAAGTGAAATCAACTGCATCTACATGCAGTAACATTAGTGAATTTCTTAGAAACAATTCAGAGTGAAAAAAGCAAACAGCAGAATAATTCAAAATATGCCATTTTCATAAAGTTCAAAAACAAGCAAAACTAAACAGTATGTATTTAAGGATACACAATACATGTAAATTATTTTTTAAATAAATGTAAAATACAAAATGCATAGCAACCATTATCTGAGGGGAAGGCAGGAGAATGGATAGGGAAGGGAACATTGGTAGATTTAACAGTACTGGTAATTTCTAGTTCTTAAATTGGATAGTAGGTATATAGGTATTCCTTTTATTATTATACTGCCTAAATGTTTTATGAATTCTTTTAATGTACCAAATGCCATATGATAAGAGTATAAGAGGTGTGAAAGGATATCAAGTGCTGGTTTAAATCATTTTTAAAAAGACATCCCATTCTTGCTCTACTAGTTGCAATAACCAGTTCTTAAGCACTTGGCATATTGTACTGTCCTTAGCTTTCTAAGATCTGTTGATCTGCTCTGTTTTCTTTTAGATTATGTGTCAAATTTCTCTTGGAGAAACAAACTTTCCACATGACTTAAAACATACAAATAGGTACAGTATGAAGAGCATAAAGGCTAAGATGTAATAATTTCCACAAGTATGTTTTACAACAAATGGGCAATGTTTAAAGAAAACATGAAGAAAAACTTCAATTTATAGCAAACCAAAATGTATTATAGTCAGTGGACTCAAATACTGGAAACAATTTAGCTAGTTAACAAGAATTAATGTGATATATCTTAAAATTAAACATTAAGATTTCCAATCTATTGTCTGGAATATCTAAAATAACATTTTTAATAGCACCCAAACAGTGGAAGAGCCCCTAGTTACATCTAACAAAAAGAAAGCCATTCATCCTCAAGGGATTAAGAGGTCTACTTAAGATTCATAATTAAACAAAGAATTTGAGGTTACACTTACCCATTAATTTGGCCTTTCCCTTGCACATACCCACAGCTGCTCTATTCCCACTCCTGAATAATTATGTACCCACTCTTGTCTCATGTTTTGTTGCTCCACCATACTCTAAATATTATCTCCATATACAGGATCTTTCCTTTCAGCCATGGTGTTTCTCCACCACTCTCCTTTTATATGGGTTTACTTCATTCCACAGTAAAGACTTAAAACATCTGAAGTACTCACTAACACTCTGTTTGCCCTTATAAATGTCTTTAATACATCAAAGAGCAAGCACTAAGCCAGCAAACCCTAGGACAGTCCTTCCACCTTTAAACCAGCTAGCCATCTTCTACATTACTTGATTTTTGCTGGTTGAAGTTACATGCTAAATATTGGGGGGTGGGGAGAGGGTATATAAGGCAGTTGTTACCTTAATGAAATGGAAAGTAGAGTCATTATTGGAAATAAAATGCTAATCAAGTATTATTCAAATTGCAATTATTCACACATTACACAAATCCCAGAATTTCATCTAGTGAAATCAACAAACCAAAATAAAAAGTGGGCTCTAAAATATCAAATAACCAAATTTTCACATCATGCCGAGTTATCCTAAATTGTTTATGCCCACATTTTGCCAAGTTCCAATCCAACTGGCTATGGATAGGAGAGATAACAGAGGAGATTCCTGTTTTGAATAAGAAGCTGAAATAGATAAACTTTAAGATTCTTTTCAATCATAAAAGTATTCTACCTATTAGTAAAAAGCAACAAACATTTACTAAAGGAATAAAATATTACATATTATCAACAGCTCAAATTTGTGTCAGCACCAGTTTTATTCTTACATTCACTTGCAATATCTACTTGAAAGAAATAAATTCATCTTCTACAAAGATAAATTTTTCATATACCACACCATGTCCATTCTCCTGTCACAGTCAGGACATTCTGACTAAATCACAAGTATAACACAGCAGCCTGAGGACTTCTTGCAAAATAAGATTATACCAATCAGCACTACAACAATATCTCTGGCAAATCTTGACTAATTTTAGATGTCAATCTAATTCAGCCAGCCCAACAAGATTTGTATCATTGAAAGCAAATTTATATTCTAATTCTGTTGCCAAATCTATTTAAGAAACCCCACTAAAAGAGACAATAATTAAAATGGGTAACATGAAGCTGTTAACATACAGTATTCTAACTATAGAAGTAACATATGTTGATGAAAATTTTTCTTGGTTAAATTTAAGAGTTGTTTCATTGTCACTATGATTAGAAGGAATTTTAAATAGGTAAATAGTGAGAATTGGTCTTATTAGTAAATCAGCCTTGACTATGTAAAAAACTATTAAATGTGTAGTATGACTGTAGCTTCTGTAATTGAAAAGAGATGAAATACTTTTGTAATTGAGTGTTTTAATTCTGAAAAATGTCTTAACTATGAAAAATCTAAGAAATTTAGTTTAATCATAACAAAGAGTTAATTTCTATCAGTGTTTATTAATTCAAGCATCTCCACACATAGAACATTGCAATCTTCAAGTATGGAATACAATTACAACTATACTTCATGGTCTAGAATAGGTTGTGTGTATATGAATATATTTATATAGTGCATATATATATATCACATATGTAATACCTATATATGTATGTGTGTGTGTGTTATTCAACTATGCAATATGGAATCATGTTATACAAAAAAACTCATTTGATCTATAAAGAAATTTCAGGACTGAAAATGTAAAAAAAAAAAAAAGAAGTAACATATGTTACCTCACAATGCACAACAATCCAACAACTTTAGCCCATTTTCTAACTTAAAATAAAAGAAAAACAGAACATTAAATATCTATACCTAATATATTCTACTGGTCCACAATACCTTTCCTCCTTTTAGAGTTATAAAACTCTTTTTTCTTCTTAAGAGTGAGGCTATGCTACAGTGTAAAAGATACTTTCTGGGATCTATTCTCATTTACAATATTTTGGGTTGGTGATATAACTCTATTAAAAACCATCAGCTTAAAGGGAAAGGAGGTGGGGAGGGTGGGCAGAAAGGGAGGGAGAAGGAGATTAAGGGGTATTAGGATTAGCACACATAATATGGGGTGGGGGGGCACGGGGAAGGCAGTGTAGCACAGAGAAGAGAAGTAGTGACTCTATAGCATCTTACTATGCTGATGGGACACTGACTGTAATGGAGTATGTGGTGGGTACTTGATAATAGGGGTGAACGTAGTAACCACAATGTTGCTCATGAGAAACCTTCCTAGGATTGTATATCAATGATACCTTAAATAAATACATACATACATACATACATACCATCAGCTTAAAAATTCAAAACTGTAAACACCAACTAGTCATTATTATAACCAAACTAACCGAGCTGTGTTTAAGGCACATCCTTAAAGAGATATATACACACCAACTTTATCAATATGATTTTTTTTAAAAAGACAAGTTAGGTCCCAGGTGCAGTTCTCCTCATAAACACTTACTATTCAAGATCTGTCTGCACGGGTTACCACCAGCTAACCAAGTAACAGGAGGGACTGAATGGTCATAAAGTCAAGCACAGCATAATCAGAGCCAATTTAGCTCATCTCATCACTAGTAAGAACTAATTTGATATTACCTCAAATTTATAGATTTATAAATATAATTTTATTCTGGTTTTTCAGATTAGTTTTGAAATCTTTACTTTATTCCTTAAAATCAAAAGAATTGTTATTATCAAAAGCTTTTACAAAACCAGCATCAGGTTTTCTTTGTTCCATTGACCAGGGTTGAAACCTATACTCCTGGTATGTAAGTAGGAGAAGAACTTTTCTTTTTCTCTTTTCTTCCAGTAAACTGAGTTTCCTAATATTATTCTTACTATAACTAAAAGAACAAAGTAAGATTTCCCAATGGAGTCAGAATGGGAGGGGTTGAGGCAATACAATCCATAAAGCTCCATATTACCTCATCAAATGAAAAATATAAAAGGTCGAAAGAAATACCATGAAATGCATTATAGTGGTATCATTGTTTGATAAGTTTATGGGTAAGTTTTAGTTTTGTCTTTACATTTTTCTTTATTGCCCTAATTTTCTAAAACTCTGTAATTATTACTTTTAAAATCAAGGGAAAAGGCTTTTTACGTCATTCATTTCTATGGATCATCCTTACAGAAAAACTATCTCTGCTGATAAATTAATACCACAGCTTAGGTAATTTTTGACAAGTTCTCTCTTATAACTTAGTACAAGCTCATTAAAAACAGTTCTTCCAAAGGACTAATAAAATCTAGTAAAAATCACTTGATAAAATTTGCCTATAACCACCTACAATTCATTTTCCTCATTTAACTCCACACTAGATGTTACAATAATCTAGTATTCTGTTAAATACTGTGAAATATGCTCCAAAAGCCAAAATCACCATCTAGTGATTTCCTATGTGCTTTTCAAATCCTGTACCTCAGGGTAATGAGTAATTCATTAAGACCTTCAGACATGAAAATCCCCAGCAAGAAAAGTAAATGTCATGCTTTCATTTTCTTAACAAGCAACACATTGAACATACTAATACATATTTCTTCAAGTATCATGTCAGTTGTAAACATTTTCTTTTGGTTACATAACATATAGCCAATTTCTGGCTATTTTGGTTTTCTTAAGGACTACAATAACTCATCTCAAAAGTAAACATAATTATAACCAGACTAGAACAATTTCCCCAACAGACTTGATTTTTCAATAAAATACCAATCTTTGAACCAACCAAAACTGGTTATTTCAATCTTTCCCCAAGAAATATTTTACTTCTATTTTATCTTCTGCTCAATTTTGTTGTGAATCTAAGATTGCTCCAAAAAATAAAGTCCACTAGAAGAACAGGTCACAGTGGTCACTATATGGAAATGGACAATCAAGGGGAAAAAAGTACTTGCACATGAAAAAAGACAGTAATAGAGTAACTGAGGAAAAAGGCAAAAGATACAGAGAAGACAAATAGCAAAACATAAAGCCTACCTTACCAGTAAGTACATTAAATGTAAACAGATTAAACTCCCCAATTAAAGAGCAGAGATTTGTAGAATGGATTAAAAAGAAAGACCCAACTATACCTTGTTGAAAGAGACTTACTTGAGATTCAAAGAACTTAATCTTTTACCAAAGAAGCAGGGGGGTTAGGGAAAGAAGTGGAAACAATCAACATAGAGAACAAAAAAGCAATAGAGAAAAATCAACAATATCAATAAACCATAGGAAATATCCCTTATAAATATAGACACAAAAGTCCTCAACAAAATACTCACAAACTGAATCCAGTAAAGAATAAAAAGGACTACATACATTCCATGACAAATTGTGATTTATCCCAGGAATGCAAGGTGGGATCAACATAGAAAAGTCAATCAATGTTGGTGGGGGGGACCTGTTGAAGGGGGTAGTTTAATAACCATAATATTGCACATGTAATTGTAGATTAATGATACCAAAATAAATTACAAGAAAGTCAATCAATGCAATACACCATCAATAGAATAAAAGACAAATTCCTCATGATTATCTCAATAGATACAGAAAAAAAAAAACATCTGGCAAAATCCAACACCCTTTCATGCTAAAAACACTCAACAAACCAGTAACAGAAGGAAACTTCCCCAACCTGAGAAAGAGCATATATGAAAAACCTACAGCTAACACCAATACATCCCATAAAATAGGGAAAAAGGCTGAAAGCATTCCCTCTAAGATCAGGAACAAACTAGGATGTCTGCACTTACCACTTCTATTCAACATTGCCTTGGAGGTTTTATCCAAGTCGAATCTAACAAGAAAAACACTAGACAAATCCCAATTGAGGTACCTTCTACAAAGTATCTGACCAATACCCTCAAAACTGTCAAGGTCACCAAAAATAAGGAAAATCTAAGAAACTATCACAACCAAGAGATGCCTAAGGAGACAAGGCTACTAAAGGCAATGTGGTATCCTGGATGGGTCCTAGAACAGCAAGGACATTAGGAAAAAACTGAGGAAATCTGGATAAAGTATGGACTTCAGTTAATAATAATGTATCAACATTGGTTTAATAATTTTAACAAATGTACTACTAATTTAAGATATTAATAATAGGGGGAACTGACTGTGAGGTATACAGGAATGCTCTGTACAATCTTCACAATAGTCTTATAAATCTAAAACTATTCTAAAATAAAAGTTTACATATAAGGAAAAGTTAATGCAGTAATTTAGCCCTGGTCTGGGTTAGTGCTCTGGCAGCAAGAATGTAAATGAAACAACAAATCCAAGATATATTAAAATGAAAAACAGAACTTGACGACAAAGTGAACATGGTGGGTGAAGGATATAAGGAAGTGAAGTGTTAAGTTTGAGAAAGGGAAAAATGTTGTTGCCATTATAAAAACCTCTTGGAAGGCCATTCCTGACCACTCCCCTTCCCTTAGTAGAGTTTCTTTTCTTGATTTTTCTTCTCTGTAATCCTGTGTATGTCTCATTACAGAGCTACTACCACTTTGGTGGTTTCCTTGAGGGTAGGAATTGTGTCTTGTTCGTTTCTGAAATCCTTATTTCTAGTACAGTGACTACAAAGAACAAAACACTGGATAGATGAATGGTGGGTAGAGGTGATGACATAAAATATCCAAATGGAGTTATCACAGAGGGAAGTGAAAAGATTGAATTGGAACAGGGGTGGCAGAGCTGGAAAATGTAGATCTTAGAGTCAACTTCTCAGATCATTGTAGAATCTCTAGGATGATAAAATCTTAGATAAATAGATGAAATATAGAGGAAAGGCAAAGAGTTTCTTAATGTGTTTACTTTTGAAACACTACAGTAAAAAACAATCTATCTTGGTAATAATTTTAGCATAGAATGTGTCTCTGATGAGAATCAATGATCTATCATTTCTCATACCTGATTTTCTAGATGGCTAAAAATAAAGAAAAATCTAAATGAGAATCATTTGGCTATCTGAAAGTTTGGTGATAATGGGGGCAAGGGAAACAAAAACAAACAAAAAAGACCTTTTCTTAACCAATCAATCATATGTATTGGCGATGTCTAAGATTTCATATTCCTCATAGCCAGGTGCTATAAGGAATGTAACAAATTACAAGACTGTCCCCACACTTAAATTTACAATCTAGTTAAAAAGATGTCATGTACTGGGAAAATGATACAAGGCAGTGCAAGATACGTCACATACAAGTACAAAAGTTTTCAGAAGAAAATAAAAGGAATCCTTTTTTCAAAGAATCAATTCTCCCTTAATTTATCTTTTTAAAAATTTGGATTTTCATAAATTGAGCTTTCCTAAAAAGAAATTAAGTATGTTTATAATGTAGGTACATAAAAATCAGAATAGTGGTTGCCTCCTGAAAGGCATGGGTAGGCAGGAATTAATTTGGGAAGGGATGTGAGGGAACTCACTGAGATTAAGATAATGTTCTGTATCAGTGGTTCTCAAATCCCCAGACCAGCATCACTGGCATCACTAGGAAATTGTTAGAAATGCAAATTCTGAGGCCCCACTTCAGAGCTACTGAATCAAAAACTAATCAATTTTTAAAAAACCCTCTAAACATAGAAAATCACCATTAGAACCCCATAGTAATAACTACTACAGGCAAGATTCCCTGGTAAAAATTAGTCTACAAAACTTTAAAGAGAAACATGATTTTTCATAGCTTCAAAGTATCTCCCCAAAAATATTTCTTAATTACTGTGGTGGTTTTAACATACATCCATAAATCTTTCATACTCTCTCCTTCAGGAGATGGACCTTGATTCCCTCTACCTTGAATGTAGGCTGGACTTAGTGACTCGCTCCTTAGGACAACAATATGGAAAGGAAAACAACAGTAACTTTACAGCAGATACCACCTTAACCAGTAATAATTGATAAAACCAATAATAATAATTACTGACAACACATATCCCCTGACACATGATATGGGTGCCTCCATCACCTCTGTGGTATTCTTCGCCAAAATGCACCTAATCATGAAAAAAAATCAGACAAACTCAGACTGAGGGACATTCTACAAAATATCTGGCCAGTACCCTTTAAAAGTAGCAAGGTCGAATCCATAGCAAAGATGGCGGGGTGAGCAGGGCAGCAGAAATCTCCTCCCAAAACTATATATATTTATGGAAATACAGCAAATACAACTATTCCTAAAAGAGAGACCAGAATACACAGGAAAGCGCACAGCGTGCAGCTACACCTGAGAGGACTCAGCACCCCGTGAGGCGGGTAAGATATGGAGCCGAGACCAGCGACCCGAGCACTCCCCCACCCCAGCGCACTGTCAGGAGGAGAGGATTCAGAGCCAGGAGGGAGTGGAAGTACACCCCGCAAAATAACCAGCCCCGGTGATCTGCGCAGGGAGCGCTGACACACATCACACAGTGTAGCGGAGATTGGAGAGATAGAGGGTGCAGGATCTGAGTGGGGACCGTGCCAGTGTGCTTGCAGCCGGCTCCCAGGAAGGGAAAAAAAAAAAAAAAGAAAAGAAAAGCGCGGGCATTTTTCAACGGCCTTAAAGAGACAGGAGCCCAGCAGAGGAGCCAGATCCCCCCAGCATACTCAGCCCAGCAGGCTGGGAGTCTTAGGGAGTTTCGGACCCCTTAGCTGGCGACTGGGAAAGGGTGGCCGCACTTAGACTTCCCACAGAGATCAACAGCCTCCTTCGTTCCCACCCCAGCCAGAGCTATAAAGGGCCCTGCGGAGTGGTGCAGCCACAGCTGCGGAATACTGGAGCAACAGCTCCACCTACAGCATCCCCACAGAATCTACTCCAGGTGGGCGGTGTTTTGTTTTGTTTTTTCTTGTCTTTCTTTTTTCTTTTCTTTCTTTTCTTTTCTTTCCCTCCCCCTCCCCCTCCCCCTCTCCCTCTCCTCTCTCTCTCTTTCTTTCTTTCTTCTTTTATCTTACTAAAGTCTTAAAGAGCGCAGCTGACATACAAGGCAATTACCAGCAACCACTTCTATAGCCATGAAAAGACAGAGGAATATGGTCCAGACTAAGATCAACCAGACAACCCCAGAGAGGGAGCCTGAAGGGATGGAAATGCACAGTCTTCTTGAAAAAGAATTCAGAATAAAAGTCATAACCATGCTGATGGATCTACAGAGAAATGTGCAAGAGCTGAGGGAGGAACTGAGGGAAGTGAGGAAAGACAATGCAGAAATCAGACAAGAAATCAACAGGCTTAACAGCAGACTGGATGAGATGCAAGAGACTGTTAATGGAATAGAAATCAGAGAACAGGAATACAGAGAAGCTGAGGCAGAGAGAGATAAAAGGATCTCTAGGAATGAAAGAATATTAAGAAAACTGTGTGACGAATCCAAATGGAACAATATTCACATTATACGAGTACCAGAGGAAGAAGAGAGAGGAAAAGGGATAGAAAGTGTCTTTGAAGAAATAATTGCTGAAAACATCCCCACACTGGGGAAGGAAATAGTCTCACAGTCCACGGAAGCCCACAGATCTCCCAACACAAGGGACCCAAGGAAGACAACACCAAGACACATAATAATTAAAATGGCAAAGATCAAAGATAAGGACAGAGTATTAAAGTATTCCCAACATCACCTACAAAGGAAAACCCATCAGACTATCATCAGACTTCTCAACAGAAACCTTACAAGCCAGAAGAGAATGGCATGATATATTTAACGTAATGAAACAGAAGGGCCTCGAACCAAGAACATTGTATCCAGCACAATTATCATTTAAATATGATGGAGGGATTAAACAATTTCCAGACAAGCGAAAGATGAAACAGTTTGCCTCTCATAAACCACCACTACAGGATATCTTAAACGGACTGCTCTAGAGGGAAGCACCCCTAAGGCTAAAAAGATGTCACCAGAGAAAATAAAATCATAGCAAAGAAAGCAGACCATCCAAATACTAACTAACCTAGTATATAAAAAATGGAGAAGGAAGAATAAGAAGGGAGAGAAATAAAGAAACATCAGACGGTGTTTACAATAACTTAACAAGACACTTAAGTTAGATTGTTAGATAGTAAAAAAGCAACCCTTGAAACTTTGGTAACCACGAAGCTAAAGCGAGCAATGTTAATAAATACATATCTATCAATAATCACCCTAAATGTAAATAGACTGAATGCACCAATCAAAAGACACATAGTAAAAGAATGGATAAAAAAGCAAGACCCATCTATATGCTGCTTACAAGAGACTCACCTCAAACCCAAAGATATACACAGACTAAAAGTGAAGGGATGGAAAAAGGTATTTCATGCAAACAACAAAGAGAAAAAAGCAGGTGTTGCATTACTTGTATCAGACAAAATAGACTTCAAAACGAAGAAAGTAGCAAGAGATAAAGAAGGACATTACATAATGATAAAGGGGTCAGTCCAACAAGAAGATATAACCGTTATAAATATATATGCACCCAACACAGGAGCGTCAGCATATGTGAAATAAATACTAACAGAATTAAAGGAGGAAATAGACAGCAATGCATTCATTTTAGGAGACTTCAACACACCACTCTCTCCAAAGGACAGATCAACCAGACAGAGAATAAGTAAAGACACAGAGGCACTGAACAACACACTAGAACAGATGGACCTAACAGACATCTACAGAACTCTGCACCCAAAAGCAGCAGGATACACATTCTTCTCAAGTGCACATGGAACATTTTCCAGATTAGACCACATACTAGGCTACATAAAGAACCTCAGTAAATTCAAGAATACTGAAATCCTACCAACCAACTTCTCAGATCACAAAGGTATAAAACTAGAAATAAATTTTAGAAAGAAATCAAAAAAACCTCACAAATACATGGAGACTTAACAACATTCTCCTAATTAATCAATGGGTTAATGACCAAATCAAAACAGAAATCAAAGACTATATAGAGACTAATGACGACAACAACACAAAGCCACAACTTCTGTGGGATGCAGCAAAGGCAGTTCTAAGAGGAAAGTATATTGCAATCCAGGCCTATTTAAAGAAGGAAGAACATTCCCAAATGAATAGTCTAAAGGCACAATTACTGAAATTGGAAAAAGAAGAACAAATGAGGCCCAAAGTCACCAGAAGAAGGGACATAATAAAGATCAGAGAAGAAATAAATAAAATTGAGAAGAATAAAACAATAGAAAAAAATCAATGAAACCAAGAGCTGGTACTTGAAAAAATAAACAAAATAGATAAACCCCTAGCCAGACTCATTAAGAGAAAAAGAGAATCTACACACATAAACAGAATCACAAATGAGAAAGGAAAAATAACGACAGAACCCACAGAAATACAAAGAATTATAAGAGAATATTATGAGAATCTATATGCTAACAAGCTGGAAAACCTAGAAGAAATGGACAACTTCTTAGAAAGATACAACCTTCCAAGACTGACCAAGCAAGAAACAGAAAAACTAAACAGACCAATCACCAGCAACGAAATTGAATCGGTAATCAAAAATCTACCCAAGAACAAAACCCCCGGAGCTGATGGATTCACCTCTGAATTCTACCAGACATATAGAGAAGAAATAACACCCATTCTACTTAAAGTTTTCCAAAAAATAGAAGAGGAGGGAATACTTCCAAACTCATTCTATGAAGCCAGCATCACTCTAATACCAAAACCGGGCAAAAACCTCACCAAAAAAGAAAATTACAGACCTATATCCTTGATGAACGTAGATGCAAAAATACTCAACAAAATATTAGCAAACCGAATTCAAAAATACATCAAGAGGATCATACACCATGATCAAGTGGGATTCATTCCAGGGATGCAAGGATGGTACAACATTCGAAAATCCATCAACATCATCCACCACATCAACAAAAAGAAGAACAAAAACCACATGATCATCTCCATAGATGCTGAAAAAGCATTTGACAAAATTCAGCATTCATTCATGATTAAAACTCTCAACAAAATGGGTATAGACTGCAAGTACCTCAACATCATAAAGGCTATATATGACAAACCCACAGCTAACATCATACTTAACAGTGAGAAGCTGAAAGCTTTTCATCTAAGATTGGGAGCAAGACAGGGATGTCTACTCTCTCCACTGTTATTCAACATAGTACTGGAGGTCCTAGCCATGGCAATCAGACAAAACAAAGACATACAAGGCATCCAGGTTGGTAAAGAAGAAGTCAAATTGTCACTATTTGCAGATAACATGATACTGTACATAAAAAACCCTAAAGACTCCACTCCAAAACTACTAGAACTAATATCTGAATTCAGCAAAGTTGCAGGATAAAACATTAACACACAGAAATCTGTTGCTTTCCTATACACTAATGATGAACTAACAGAAAGAGAAATCAGAAAAAGAATTCCATTCACAACTGCATCAAAAAGTAAAATACCTAGGAATAAACCTAATGAAGGAAATGAAAGACCTGTACTCTGAAAACTACAAAACACTCCTAAGAGAAATTAAAGAGGACACTAACAAATGGAAATGCATCCCATGCTCTTCGCTAGGAAGAATAAATATTGTCAAAATGGCTATACTACCTTGAAACAATCTACAGAATCAATGCAATCCCTATCAAACTACGAACAGCTTTCTTCAATGAACTCGAACAAGTAATTCTAAAATTCATATGGAACCACAAAAGACCCCGAATAGCCAAAGCAATCCTGAGAAGGAGGAATGAAACAGGGGGAATTACGCTCCCTGACTTCAAGCTCTATTACAAAGCCACAGTAATCAAGACAATTTGGTATTGGCACAAAAACAGACCCACAGACCAGTGGAACAGAATAGAAAATCCAAACATTAACCCAAACATCTACAGTCAATTAATATTTGATAAAGGAGCCTTGGATATACAATGGGGAGAGGACAGCCTCTTCAGCAGCTGGTGTTGGAAAAACTGGACAGCTACATGTAAGAAAATGAAACTGGACTACTGTCTAGCCCCATACACAAGGTAAACTCAAGGTGGATCAAAGACCTGAATGTAAGTTATGAAACCATAAAACTCTTAGAAAAAAACATATGCAAAAATCTCTTGGACATAAACATGAGTGACTTCTTCATGAACATATCTCCCCAGGCAAGGGAAACAAAAGCAAAAATGAACAAGTTGGACTATATCAAGCTGAAAAGCTTCTGCACAGCAAAGGACACCATCAGTAGAACAAAAAGACATCCTACAGTATGGGAGAATATATTCATAAATGATGTATCTGATAAGGGGTTGACATCCAAAATATATAAAGAACACATGCACCTTAACAAACAAAAAGCAAATAATCCAATTAAGAAATGGGCAGAGGACATGAATAGACACTTCTCTAAAGAAGAAATTCAGATGGCCAACAGGCACATGAGAAGATGCTCCACATCGCTAATCATCAGAGAAATGCAGATTAAAACCACATTGAGATATCACCTCACACCAGTGAGGATGGCCAACATCCAAAACACAAACAACAACAAATGTTGGCGAGGATGTGGAGAAAGGGAACCCTCCTATACTGCTGGTGAAAATGCAAATTAGTTCAACCATTGTGGAAAGCTGTATGGAGGTTCCTCAAAAAAACTCAAAATAGAAATACCATTTGACCCAGGAATCCCACTCCTAGAATTTACCCTAAGAACACAGCAGCCCAGTTTCAAAAAGACAGATGCACCCCTATGTTTATTGAAGCACTATTTACAATAGCCAAGAAATGGAAGCAACCTAAGTGTCCATCAGTAGATGAATGGATTAAGAAGATGTGGTACATATACACAATGGAATATTACTCAGCTATAAGAAAAAAACAAATCCTACCATTTGCAACAACATGGATGGAGCTAGAGGGTATTATGCTCAGTGAAATAAGCCAAGCCGAAAAAGACAAGTATCAAATGATCTCACTCATATGTGGAGTATAAGAACAAAGAAAAAAACTGAAGGAACAAAACAGCAGCAGACTCACAGAACCCAAGAACGGACTAATAGTTACCAAAGGGAAAGGGACTGGGGAAGAAGGGCGGGAAGGGAGGGATAAGAGGGTAAAAGGGGCATTACGATTAGCAGACATAAGGTGGGGAGGCACAGGGAGGATTGTACAACTTAGAGAAGACAAGTAGTGATTCTCATGTCACTACACTGATGGACAGAGACTGTAATAGGGTTGGTGGGGGGGACCTGATGAAGGGGGTAGTTTTAATCACCACAATATTGCTCATGTAATTGTAGGTTAATGATATCAAAATAAATTGTAAAAAAGAAAAAAAGAAGAAAACAAATCCTACCATTTTCAACAACATGGGTGGAGCTAGAGGGTATTATGCTTAGTGAAATAAGCCAGGCGAAGAAAGACAAGTATCAAATGATTTCACTCATCTGTGGAGTATAAGAACAAAGAAAAAAACTGAAGGAACAAAACAGCAGCAAACTCACAGAACCCAAGAACGGAGTAATAGTTACCAAAGGGAAAGGGACTGGGGAAGATGGGTGGGAAGGGAGGGATAAGGGGGGAAAAGGGGTATTACGATTAGCAGATATAATGTTGCGGGGGCATGGGGAGGGCTGTACAACTCAGAGAAGACAAGAAGTGATTCTATAGCATCTCACTACGCTGATGGACAGTGACTGTAATGGGGTTCGTAGGGGGGATCCGATGAAGGGGGTAGTTTAATAACCATAATATTGCACATGTAATTGTAGATTAATGATACCAAAATAAATTATAAAAAAAAAGTAGCAAGGTCACTAAAGGCAAAGAGAAATGGAGGAAACTAAGTAATTTGGTGTCCCAGACTGAATCCTGGAACTGAAGAAAAGACAACAGTGGAAAAACTGAGGGAATAAAATCTGTAGTTGTTAATGGTATTGTATCAATGTTAATTTCTTATTTTTGATAAATGTACCAAGGTTATGAAAGATGTTAACATTATGGAAAGCTGGATGATCGGTATAAGAAATCTGTACTATCTTTTCAAGGCTTCTGAACAGCTGACTTTAATGCAAACTAGAATTGTAAAACCACTGTTCTATATCATGTTCTGTATCTTGTTAGGTTACCTAAGTATATGCACATGTCAAAACTCACTGTTCAAGATTTATGCATCTCACCATATGTAAACTTATGCCTCAAAATTAAATAAATAAAAACCGTTTCACAAACTGTTTTCCCTGCCCCTGCTCTTACCTACAACACAATTTGAGAAGTAAGCCGTTACATAATTATGGTAACAATTCCCTCTAAAACAGGTAAGGAGTGTGCAAGAGACACTTAGGTGAGTCAAGTTTTTCACCAAGCAAAACATACTAAGTCATGTAGGAAAGAGTTCTACACATTAAGAGTTTCATAATTAGGTTAACATTGACTATTTATCCCAAAAAGTAAATAAATAATGCAAATCTCAATGAAAAGTATTCAAAGCAGAGTCTATAGCACATAGTAAGAATTGCCTCAGCTCAATTCTTTAATATAGTAAAGAATGCATCTATTTCTCAAAAATACATAACAAAAAGTACCAGTACCTAGTAATATCAAAATTATCAATACACTTTCAGTGCCATCTTTACCAAAAACTGAAAAAAACACGACGTCTCATCTGTCTGTTCTATATCTAGACCCTCCCTCTTCCTTTCTATCATCTTAAAAGGGAGACAATTGTTCTCTCATTTAACAGGGCCTTACTACTCAACATGTCACTCATACCAGCAGAATGGGCATCTTCTAGGCCACATTAGTTGACAGAATCCCAGATTTACTATCAGAATCTGCATTTTAACAAGATGCTTAGGTGATTTGTATGCATATTAAGGTTTAAGAAATACTGAAATTGGGCACAATTAACTTTAGTATGATTTCACCCAAAACTGTTACATAAGAATAAAAAGTTTAATAATTTAGATTACAATAAATTATGACCTGTGAATATCTGAATAGGGTGAAACAGTTGGCTACTGCCCCATCCATAATAGAAGGGGCTTCCAAATCTAACTACCACACTGTAGGCCATTTTTGAAGTCAGCTTAACCTGGGTTTAAGTCTTAGCTCCCAGTTATAAGCTGCATGATTTTTAGACAAGTTACTTCACCTCTCCTAGCCTCAGTTTACTAATTTATAAAAGGAAAATACCACCACCTAACTCATAGGATTGCTGTTAAGTGAAGTGCTTATTAGCACAAGGATGCTCAAAGAAGTCTTACTTCTTTCCCTTTCCTCCTTTTTTGTTTTTGAACAGAACAAGATAGACTCAAAGACAATTGTCATCTATTCAACAACAAAATAAAATGAATACACAAATACGTTTTAATCAAAAATATTTTTCTGATGCTGTCTTTTACTGATTCAAGTTCGAATAGAAGCAAACAAACAAAACATAAAAGACAAAAAAATTTTTTCAAATATTCAACTAGGACATATACATACCAGACACTTTTCAATGTGATTTAGAAATCATTTTTAATGTTAAATTTAATTTTTTAAGTATGGTATATTATGCAAAATAATGCCCTAAGAAAAGCATTAGTTCTTCTACTGTTAACTTCTCATATTTTTCTGGCCTATTATAAACACTTGACCTCCACAAAGTTACTCTAAAAAACTGTAAATGACCAACAACATTGATAATAAGATACCAAGGTCATACTATCATGCAGCAGGTTTACTTCCAAGTGATTTGCGGAGCATCTGGTCTTTTAATACTGTACTTGATTTACACTAATACCAAAAGAAGAGATGAAAAGAATTAAAGTTGACATGGAAGAGTAAATGTATTGAGGGCCTCATAAAACAGACTTTTTAGTCTGAAACTGAACAGAGGAGACAGCTCAGACTGAAAAATATATGGCTGTATCAAACCCAGGCTTGGGTTTTGTTTCATTTTTTTTTTGTTTTTTTTCTTTATTGGTAAGTCTATTGCTATGCATTTTTTTAATATATATATATTTTTTTGCTTTTATTAATGTACAATTACATGAGCAATATTATAGTTACTAGACTCCCCCTATTATCAAGTCCCCACCACATACCCCATTACAGTCACTGTACATCAGTGTAGCAAGATGCCACAGAATCACTACTTGTCTTCTCCATGTTATACTGCTTTCCCCGTATCCACCCCCAGCTAGATTATGTGTGCTAATCATAATACCCTTTTTTCCCCCTTATCCCTCCCTTACCACCCATCTTTTCCAGTCCCTTTGCCTTTGGTAACTTAGTTCATTCTTGGGTTCTGTGAGTCTGCTACTGTTTTGTTCCTTCAGTTTTTTCTTTGTTCTTATACTCCACATATGAGTGAAATCATTTGATACTTGTCTTTTTCCGCCTGGCTTATTTCACTGAGAATAATACCCTCTAGCTCCATCCATGTTGTTGCAAGTGGTAGGATTTGTTTTCTTCTTATGGCTGAATAATATTCCATTGTGTATATATATACCACATCTTCTTTATCCATTCATCTACTGATGTATACTTAGGTTGCTTCCATTTCTTGGCTATTGTAAATAGTGCTGCGATAAACATAGGGGTGCATATGTCTTTTTCAAACTGGGCTGCTGCATTCCTGGGTATATTTCTAGGAGTGGAATTCCTGGGTCAAATGGTATTTCTATTTTCAGTTTTTTGAGGAACCTCCATGCTGCTTTCCACAATGGTTGAACCAATTTACATTCCCACCAGCAGTGTAGGAGGGTTCCCCTTTCTCCACATCCTTGCCAACATTTGTTGTTGTTTGTCTTTTGAATGGCGGCCATTCTAACTGGTGTGAGGTGATACCTCATTGTGGTTTTAATTTGCATTTCTCTGATGATTAGCGATGTGGAGCATCTTTTCATGTGCCTGTTGGCCATCTGAATTTCTTCTTAGGAGAAGTGTCTGTTCAGCTCCTCTGCCCATTTTTTAATTGGCTTATTTGCTTTTTGTTTGTTGAGGTGCGTAAGCTCTTTATATAATTTGGATGTTAACCCCTTATCGGATATGTCATTTATGAATATATTCTTCCATACTGTAGGATGTCTTTTTGTTCTATTGATGTTGTCCTTTGCTGTACAGAAGCTTTTTAGTTTGATATAGTCCTACTTGTTCATTTTTGCTTTTGTTTCCCTTGCCCAGGGAGATATGTTCATGAAGAAGTTGCTCATATTTATGTCCAAGAGATTTTTGCCCATGTTGTCTTCTAAGAGTTTTATGGTTTCATGACTTACATTCAGGTCTTGGCCTGTTATTTATCTTCAAATTTGAGTGGAATTTTATTTAGAACTTTTATTTCTTAAAACCATATTGAACCAGAAATAACAGGTAAAAATGTAGATCAAATGGAAAACAGCATCTCATGTAAGGTGATATATACAAATAAACAGATTTACTTGTAATAACACTTTTTAAGCAAAATGGGATGTAGCTAAACAGTAAGAAGGTGATAAAAATAGTTCAGCTGTTGGTAACAGTGAAGATGGCTGACAGAAAACAGGAGACCATGCAATCAAAGAGAAAAAAATGGTTAAAAAAAAAAAAGCCAAGAATAGTTCCTCAAAATGTCATTCTAGAGCCATCATAGGCCCCAGCAACTACACTTCTATGAATATATCCGGAGAAATGAAAACATGTTCATTCAAATACTTGTGTATGGATGTTTACAGCAGCATAATTCATAATAGTCAAAAAGCGGAAGCACCCACAAGTCCATCAACTGATGAATGGATAAATAAAATATGGTATATCCAAATAATGGAATATAATTCAGCAATAAGAAGGAATGAGCTATTGATCCATGCTACTAAGGATGAGCCCTGAATATGCTAAGTGAAAGAAGCCAATCACAAAGGCCACGTTGTATGTATCCATTATACCAAATGTCCAGATTAGGCAAATCTATAGTCAGGAGTTGCCTCCAGCTGGGGTTGCAGAAAGGAGAATGGGGATTGTATGGGATTTCTTTCTGAGGGGAAAAAAACATTCTAAAATTAGAGATAATGGCTGTACAACTCTGTGGACATACCAGAAAACACTGATTGTACATTTTGAAGGGGTAAATTGTATGGTATATTAATTACATCTCAATAAAGCTGTCAAAAAAAAAGAAAAAGCCAAGGTTGGAACATACATAAGTACAAACAGGATTTTAAAGGAATGTCATTTAAAATAATAATTAGTTCCTATTCATTAAGTGGCCACCATCTGCAGGGCACTATGTTAAGCATAGCACATTTTATTTCTTATCTCTTCAGCAGTTCTAAAAGGTAGGTTTGTTATGTTGCATGCTACATAAATTTAACAGATGAAGAAACAGAGAAACAGGAAGGCTAAGTAACTTGCCTGAATACACACAGCTAATCAGTATCACAGCCAGGGTTCTAAATTAGGTCTGTGACTCCAAAGGTCTTTGACCCTATTACTCTTTTCTTATCTTAGAGACAAACCCAGGAACTTTGTATCAATAGCCTAGGTCTATATCCCTTTCCAGAATCAACAGTCTGTAATACAAAGGACACCTCCTTTAACATTTAAATTCAGCCCGCTCAAGGCACCAGGTGTTCCATCTTGATCACACCAAGCTATGTTTATAACCACTATCCTCAGCTAAACTGAACCTGATTACTAGGATCTCCTCAAGGAAAAGCCTGAGATAAAATATCAACAAACTAAAGGGTAGCTCTGTAAGTATCAAACAGTGTTAAGAATTAAAGAATGGAAGGAGAATATTTATTGAGAGCTATTTTGTGTCAAATTGCTGAGTTATGATTAGAAACTATATGACCCCAAATAAGCGGTTAAAACAAAGCCCCCTCTCCCACCTCTACCCCAAAACCCCTCCTGTTTGTGTTTCTCTTCTGTGAATAGTAATTAGATTCGCTAAGGGTAACTGTGGTCTCCCCTAAGGATTGTAGAGACCTGGTGTTGATCACAAGCAAGAAGTGACTCCTCTCTCAGATATGACCACAGGCAAAACACGATAGAGAACCTCTTTTATTTCTGGGCCTTTTCCTCTGGATTTAGAGCAATATGGATATGCTGGAGGCACTACCAGGTAGAAGAGTCAAAGATTGCTTCTGCCAGTAGAAGGCAGATACATGTGTTGTGGTCAAGAAGGGAGGTATTCTAATAGAAGAACACAAATGGAAGAGGAGTTTTATCTTGTGAGCCAGATTATACGTACACATACTAACTAATTCTGAGTTTATTTCCCTTTGCATCGCCGGGGCTTTAGTAAAGTACTAAATGTTCCAGCCTGGTCTCAGCTATGCACTACAGGAGCATTAAGAGAAGACTCACCTCTGGGACAGAAAATCAAAAAAAGGCAACACTCCCTGAGGTCAGTAAGGGATTCCCCTTGGAAAAGTGAACTTGGGGGAACAAAAGTCCTTGCTGTGTGCTTCAATGATTCCACCACACATGTAGAATCTCCTTCTAATGCCAATCTGGAGGATCCTGGCTTTTATTTAGGATAGAAAGCAGTTTTTTTCCTATTGAAATAATCTTACTACAAACCCAGGTCTGATTCCAAAATCCACATCTTTATTAGCCACTATATCACACTGCCTCCAAAATACTATTAATAGAAAATTGTTCAGCAAAAGTATGGAAGAGAATCATTTAGGAGGAGAAGGAGGAAGAAAGGGAAATACAGAGGGAGAGGAAAAGAGGAGGAGGGAAAGAGGGAGGGATTTCACCAAAGCAATAAAACCTCACTGTGGATTGAATGTCAAAGACAGAAATATATAAACTCAATATAAGCATTTAGCATATATGGAGAGTAGTACCTGATACATAGCTACTAGCATTTGACATGTATTAATTCCTTTCCTTAGGAACAAAGACAAGAGACCAGCAGAAAAATGCCGTCTTAAGTTTTGGCTTTAGAAAAAGTTTCAGTATAATGATATTAGAACAGATACCCAATAACAACAGAAAAACCTCTTTATTTACTTATTGGAAAATTATTCCATAGGTAAAAAAAAAAACAGAGTTTAAATTATACATCAGTTGTCTGCTTCAAACAAAAAAAGGAACACATTATATCACTTCTCCAATGTTTAAATGCAAAAATATATGCAAATCCAAAAATTCATTACATAGCAAAATTATTTGCTTTTTTAAATTTACTTTATGACAATAAGGTATATCTTTTTGCATCTGCTAATAGTCAGGAACTGAGTCAAGGGACTTCATATTTCAGGTGGCTTGTGTACAAGTTCCCCTGCAAAAATACCCTCCCAACGAGTATCAACCAAACCCCTTCCTGTTTTTCAACCTCGTATGTTTACTTTCACATCTGCTGCAAAAGATAAAAGCAACAATGGGGACACCAACCACATGATCATGGCCTACGAACCCGGAAATGAGGCTATAAAGCCAACGTTGCTGTGAAATGGGTCTTTAGAATACTCACATACAGGCTTAAAAATGTTACAGTATTAATCTGAATCAAATCGAAAGATCACCACTAGATAAAACCATCTATATTTCTAGAGAGCTGTTATATTTATTTACATATAATAATCGCATAGACACATAGATAACCCGATTTAAGTAGATAAAAGTTATGGGTCAGAAGGCAAAAATTATTATTCTTAACCAAAGGTTATTTTCCCCCATCTCCAGAAGGTCAGATTTTATCAAAGGGAAAAGGGAACTAACATTATCAAGCATCTGTATACACACTGCAAGGTTTGCTTTTGTTTGCTATTACTATGTATCCTGTGTAACGTGGGTATTATCCTCACTTTATAGAAGAGGAAACTAGGCATGGGCTAGTACTTTCACAAGGTCGCAATCATTAAGAAATCATTAGCTTTGACAGAAGACCTGCATCCAAACCTCTCCTTCCCGACTTGCTCACAGACATATTAAGTAAAGGTACAACTTTGTAAAGAATGCAGCTTTGAAGCCAATTTTCACTTGCTGGTTGTGCAACTTTGGACAAGTTACTTAACATTTAACCTGCTACTTAAAATGTAAAATGGGATTAATCACACCTACTTCATAGGGTTGTGGTGAGGTTTAAATGCAAAATTAATGAATAACATTTATCTGGTGCCAGACACTATTCTAAACACTTCACATATATTAACTCATTTAATTATCATAACAACCTTAAAAGGTAAGTCATTTTATTCCTATGTTATGTAACATGTAAACTGAGGTACAGAAGTTGCATAACTTGCATAACAGATATGAGTGAGACAACCAGAATTTAAAACCAGGCATTCAGGCTCTGGAGCTCACACTCTATGACACCTATGTCATACCTATAAAGTTCACAGCACAGAGTTGGCTCATAATAAGTCATCAATAAACACCAGCATTATTTTATTTGGTAGATAATACCACCCAGTAGTGGCTGAAATGTGTTAAACCAAAATAAAAGAGCCAGAATTTTGACCCAGGTTTTACTCTGTTCTTTTTCCTATAAATACATGTCTTCCCATGACACAGCACCTCTGTGCCTAAATTTTGTGCATGCCAGTCATTTCTACTAATACTAGATCATTAAATTACCTTAGGACAGGGGTCTGGCATTCTACATTTCTGTGATCACATACACCCACAGGGTACTATTCTTGTGGATAATCAATTAATATGTATTAATTGAATGATCATGCTATTCTTTTGCTCAAAATCTCTTCCAGTCTCAGAAAAAAAAATGCAAAGTCTATAACACAGCCAACAAGGCACTACATGAACTGTTCCTTCTCCTTCGTACAACCATTCTGATCTCAAATCCTACCATTTTCTCCTAGATCATTTTGATTCCACCATGCTGTGCTCACTTAAAACTTCTCAAACACACCAAACAAGCTTAACCTTTGTGCATGTTGTTCTTCTGCCTGGAATGCTCTCTTCCAGGTATCATTCAGGTCCCTGCTCAAAAGTCACCTTTTCAAAGAGTTCATCTCAGACCACTCTTAAAGTGTCCAACCTACCTCCCTCACTCTGTCCCCTTATCCTGCTTTCCCTGATTCTCACTAAAATCTTATGTTTTATCCTTGTTTTGTTCACTTGTTTATTATTTGCTCTATCTCACTAAAATGTAAGTTCCACATGAAAAGACCCTTCCTCTCTTCTACTTTATTTACCATATGCCCCAGTGGACTTAGGACAGTGCCTGGTAAATTGTAGGTCATCAATGAAAATTTATGAAGTTAACAAATGGTGGATATATTAGTCATCTACTGTTGTACAACAAATTACCCCCAAAACTTGGTGGTTAAAATAATAAATATTTATTATCTCAGCCTCTGTGGGTCAAGAATTCAGGCATGGCTTAGTTGGCTGCCTTTGGCTCAGGATCTCTCGTGAAGTTGGGGTTAAGCCGTCAACCTTCATCTCAAGGCTAGACTCTGCCTGCAGAACCTGTATCCAAGTTCATTCACATGGCTATTGTCAGGCCTCTGAAGATTTGCTCCCAAGCTCACTTACATAGTTGCTGACAGACTTGGTTTCTCACCATGAGGGCAAGCTGACTGAATGTTCTTAGGATATGGCAGTTGGTGATCCAAGTGACAGGAAAAGAGCCAGAGTGCCCAAGACAGAAGCCACAGTCTTTTGTAACCTCATCTTGGAAGTGACATCCCACCACCCGTGCTGTATTCTATTCATTAGAAGCATATCACCTGGTCGGGGCCACACCCAAGGAGAAGGGATTACATAACATCATGAAAACCAAGAGGCAGGGATCACTGGGGCCATCTTAAAGGCTGCCTACCACAGTAGGGTATAATAAAAATCTAAAAACAAAACACCTTGCCCTTTGGCCGCCTGACATATTCTTCAATGTATTTATTTATATGTGATGTTACGATCATTATGCAATCATTTACCCCAATGCTAGTCTTTTCAATGCTACAAAATTCCAAAGGGAGTGCATTAATGACTGAACCTTTCTTGTTAACCAGTGTTCATTAACAGTTATACTGGATATAATCCAACTAGCAAGGATAGGTCAACAAAAATAGCATCTGAAGGAAAAAGAATTATTGGATGAACTTTGCTAAGTTGATGACATCAATCTTAAAATATGGATTGGGTATTAGTTGACATTATGAAATTACTGTTAACTTTCTTAGGTATGATAATGGTATTGTGGCTATGTAGGATAGATCATGTCTTTATTCTTAGGAGACACATACTGAAGTGTTTTAGAAGTAAGGTATCATGATATCTGCAACTTATATTACAAGAAAATATGATATATACATAACCATAAACTGAGTGAAGCAATCAGCAGTCAGAATTATAACCCAAATCTGAAATCTAATTATCCTGGAACTCTCATACTCACTATACCTCTGTATGTCTAGTGTGCCCCTTATTCTACCGACTGTACTAAGCAATATCTGTGTTTGGGGGGATGGGGAGGGCAATGGAAGACATAACATTGACCCTCTGCCCTCCAGAAGCTGATAATCTCGCTACAGAATACCATTTTTATATGTAATATAAAATAACACATGACAGATCTGGTATGTAACAAATAAATGCTGCAAGAGTTCAGAAGAGGAAATCAATAAACCTCCAGAGAATAAGATATCTTTGAAATCTCTTTCCTCTAACAGGTTTCTTATTCTTGGCATACTTTCCCTTACGTATTTCTTCTTTATTTTATCTGCTTGGCAACAACCAACTATTTCCTACCTAACGAAACTATCTGGAGACTAGCTAAACATAAAATACATATTTTGCCTGTTTGGAACACAGGATATGATTTTAAAAATAAAATACTCCTTAAATTTTCACTGGAAAAATCACTATATATACTATGTGGGTTTTCTTGCCTTCAAAAGCAACTGTGTTATTTCAAGTGCTGAGGATGCCAGAAAGCTTGAAGATTTAAAAATAACCTCACAAAGAGCTCATTTCCAACACCAGATGGAAAGAAATTACTCTAAAGACACATGTGTGGGAGGACATATATACAACATCATATGACACTATGCAAAAGGTTTATATAATTACATAATACTATCAAAATTGGCAGGACTCTGAAGGTAAGTTGGCAACAGTGTAGATTCTCTGAATCATTAAAAAAGATAAAAGGGCAAGAAACAGCAAGTGGGTGGTAGCAAAAAAAAAAAAAAAAAAAAGCTTTTGCTTTAAGATGCCTTCCATGTCCCTATTGCATACTGAACTGGTTGGCAGGTAAAATTTAAGGGCTTAAATCCTTGGAGCTCTTGACAGTTCTGCCTGTGTCCGTATGGTTCAAACCATGGAGAAAAATAAATTTCAACAATCTGTACCAAGTGTAGTACCAAAGTGAAACACTTTTCACTTGAATATATGTAGAACTTCAAATTGGTAAATTAAAATATACACTTGACATATAAATTTAAAAAGCAATTCTTTGTAAGACGATGTACTCAACAATATACTAGTAAGAGCCCATTGTGTTAAAATGATTCTAATAAGGTTATTTAATTTAAAGTACTAAGTAATAACTGAATAGCAATCACAACTGAACCTTAGCATAGCACTATAAATTAATAAATCACCAAGAATATACATTTCTCTTACACTTGTGGGTCACAGGCTTACATTTAACCAATTCAAAATAACCCTATGCTTTAATGTTGTTAAATCACTGAAAGTTTCTCACTCAAAACTTTCATATCATAACTTTTTTATGGCTTAATGCAGATATGACCAAAATATAACACAAGTTTTCTGAGTGAATATTAATGTTGAAAATATCTAAACCTCAGACTATGTTGTGTCCAGTGCTACAATTCAGAAACACAGAAGGCCTACCAAAAGTCCACAGTAGAATAACTTCTGAAGAGGATGGCAGACACAAGGAACAGGCAGGTTATGTTTATAAATCAAAATTAACTATAGGAGTATATATTATATCCCATTTTATTTTATTATTTCCACCTATTTCCAAAAACCAACTGAGGTGTTCCTGTCTCTGTTAATAGTAATATTATCAGATAATAGAATAGAATTATAAATACACATCAAATAGCTGGAATAGAATTAGATAATATTAAAAGAGCATGTACTACTTTTTCCAATCTTCCTTGTCAATATAAATATTCAGTCATAGTTCCTATCCATTCCATCAGACAACCTTTCTCCTCCTACCCACTCTGCCAAGATTACTTTAACCCTACCCTTGTTCCACTCTACATAGCTCAGAAACAATTTTAATTTCTACATATACAGATTTCCCTGAGAGTTGAGAATGATAGAAGAGGGCTTAGACCAATTGAGTGGAGGTGACCCTAAGAGCCCTCAGCCACGGAGAGAGTAGCAATTTAATAAATCACAGCTTATAGCACAGAGAAGACAAGTAGTGACTCTGTGGCATCTTACTACACTGACGGACAGTGACTGCAATGAAGGGGGACTTGATAATATGGGTGAATGTTGTTCATGTGAAACTTTCATATTGTATATTGATGATACCTTAATTTTTTTTAAAAAGGAAAATAAATAAATAAGTAAATAAATCACAGCTTAATCCATAAATTTACCTGTGGAAATAATCAACAGGTAACTCCAAAATAAGCACTGATCTTAATAAATGCAATAATAAAAAATAAGTAAAATTTTAAAAAATAAAATAAATGTGATGGCAGACTGGCTCTGGAATTACTATACAGAAGGAACTTTTAGGGGTAGCATATTTACTTTGGTGACTTTGCAGGAAGCTGATGAGAATTATGGGGTAGGATATATTAAAGTCTCTCCAAGCCATTCCTTGAACTATATTGGCCACGCCATGGTATGTTGCTTTTCTTTAAAGTTCAAAGAGATAGCCAATTTATTTTCGAATACTTTTAGGTGGATACAATCCCCTTTAAATAAATATAATTAGCAAAAATAAGTGTAAACAGTTTTCATCATAATCAGATTGTCCCACTAAACTTTCCTAAAATCAACCTTTGAAGTAGTGTCAGTCAGTTAGTTTATTCTAAGGTCAGCACTCAAAATTAAATACCAAGTTCACCTTTCTAACACCTCCAATTTCTGAATGCTGTTCATTGCTATCGTTTTTTTTCTTAATCTTTCTCTCTATGTATTCGTTAAAGAAGCACCAGAGTAAATCAAAATACTAATTTAATCCAGTGCATACACCAGAATATCTGTTACACTGTGTTTTACTGAACACACTATGAACTTACTCATAAAAAGGACACACAGTAAGCCCCAGTGACACCAACAAACTTAAACAACAAAAAGTAACACATATTTGGGATCTGGGTCTTCTCTAACTAAAAGCTATTATAAATGCAATGAATCAATTACTTTTCAATAATTCTAGATTCTCTACACTAATAAGGCCTGTAATGGATCAACTCAGAGGACTCTTAAAAGTTTTTACAAGTTTCATCTTTGGGGGCATTATTCAGAGAAAAAAGCAAAGTTGTTAATTAAGAAAAAGGTTGTTAGAATTATTACTGGTTAACTCACAAATAAAATAAGGTGCTTTCATGCTCAAGCAACAGAGAAAACAAGTACTTTAAAGGCAGAGATAAATCTGCCACTGAATATGAATGTGATCAATCACAAATCTGCTGAGACTCTTGGAAAAACAGACTGGCAGCACTTAGGCTGGATGGCTTCTTAGATAACAGGGAAATAGACGATGGTCTAAACATACAATTCCTCTTGATTTCAGAACCAAATTCAGCCCCCAAAGGCCCAAAGGCCGCTGATATTCTAAAGTCATAAAATCAGATCACCAATATTAAACTGGACTTGGACATTCAGAAAATATAAGCAAGCCCTATCGCTCACATCACAAATTACAGACTTCATATTTTAAAGCATAATCTATTGGTAACATATCAAAGTACCTGCAGAGAATTCAAGAATCTTCTGACTTTTAGGCAATGCTTCTGACAAGCTTAACTCTGAAGCTTTCTTAGGAACAAGAGGAAGGAAACCAAATTGCATTGTAAGTACACTCACTCTCTTAATATGAATTTGTTGAAAATTAAGACCATAAACTAAGGAATGAGACAGAAAGCTAACTCTGTAATTTCTAAAAGTCAAGCCGCACACAAGAAAAAATATCACACTGGTGAACTTTAAATGTGGGGCAAAAACCTGACAAAAGAGAATAACAAGAAAAATACAATGTCATTTTTCGACAAAATGCCACTATTTTTTTCCAGAGAAGTCAGGAATCATTTTAAATCATGTGTTAACTTAGATATTAGCTTAGAAGTGTTTCTTGAGGAAAAAATAAAGGTGAGAAGATGAAAGTGTTTTAAATATGCAAAGAAGATTTGTGTATTATTTTGTTAATATTACATGTTATATTATGCTAGCTTATATATTATATTGAAGAAAATATAGGTTTGTTCACCATATCTACTAGTTTAATACAATAAATATGACTTGAGTGTTCAACAAACATCATGTTCAACAAACATTAAGGAAACACTGGCCTTTAGACCACCAAGAAAGAGAACAGATGCAGAAAGCAGGCAGAGACCCAACTTTGTCCTATTAGGTTAGTCTATTTGCTGACAGCCAGAGTTTCCAAGCATTAAACTTGTCAAGTTGGTGTTCTTAGCTCTGAGTAGAATAGAAACCTAAGGAGGTTTTCTTAATCTACCATTAGCCATCATCTCTCACAAAGGGCTATACACATTGATGGGGCACTTAGGACCTAAACCCTTTTAATAAACACTAGTTAAAGAAAATTCATCCAGCTGGCCATTCTAATGAAGCTCAAAGAAAATTCAAAACAAAACAAAAAATTCCATCAAGTTCCTGCACATGAACTTTCTCCCACAGTTCAACTTACTGATACATGGAACATTTTCAGTGTAAGAGAACTGTAATCAATCAAGAGGAATATATATGACAAGCATAGACAGAACTGCATGGCCAAAGGTACAGAGATGGGAAAGCATGGTTATTACTGAGGAATTCTTTTTGGTTGGAAAATACAAGTAATAAGGAGAATAAAGGTGGAAAGGTAGACTGGGGCCAGGTTGAACAGGAATTGTAAGACATTTGGCATAAAACACTGGAATAAATATTGAAAGAAATTTGGCAAGCCTTAAAGATTAAAAACATTTATTTCTAAGCCTGAATTCAATTATACAAGGGGAAAAGTGCAGTCATGTTACTAGAAGAAAGAGGAATCAGGTTAGCATGTTGAACGTGGGTCTGCCAGTGAATTCACTTTTAACAATGGCAAAGATATACCAGTTTCCCCAGGGATATGAATAATGTCTATTTTTACCTTAATTATAACGTTCCTGTAGAAAGCACTCTGAATTAGCACCTTGATTCCAAGGCAATCTGATGTTCTGTTATTATGTCCATGTTTTTAATCTGTCACTTACTGAGGGCTTACTGTGCCAGATATTCTGCTTTGCACTCTATATGGGTTATATTAATACCCAATTTTTTTTATAAAACCAAACACTGTACAGCTGGCAAAGAACGTTTTATGTTTCCAACTTACAGAAATGGTAAATGAAGAGTACATCAAATTTCCATTATGATCCACTAACAAAACTGGATGAGGGGCTGTCTTGTCCCCTCCTGGCATGAGCCAGGAGCTCTGTCCTTTCACTTAATCTCTAAATAAAAGCCTGTACCTTGCTCTCCTAAACAAACAAACAAAAAAAAACTGGATGAAAAGAATTATATAAAGGATGTATAGAGAGTAAAAGGGTCAAACCAACTAAAATTTTGCCAGGACTCAGAGTACAGGAAACAGTAATGAGCAACAGCATGAAGAACAGTATATCCTCAAGAGAGCATAATAAATCCACTATAATAATATCCAAGACACAAGACATAACCATTTCTTGCAATTTCTCCTGACATCAGAAGGAACAAAATAGCAGCTGTGAAATAACGAGACTACTAAAAAAAAAACTCGGCATCTCTTTAGAAAAAAGGGGAAAAGTGTCTCCTAATCAGTAATATATGCCAAAAAACGACAAGTCTCTACAGACTAGTCATTTATCGAAGGGTACGACAGAAACAACAGGATGACAGTGGCTATCATGTGGCCAGAAATCAATCGGTCAGCAATCTGTTTCACGTGAGATCACTTTCTCTCTCAAGAGATTGTCTGTTCCTGGGAAGAAAAAACCTGTTTTGGCAACCCCACCATCACCACCACACAGGAAAAATAGCCTGATGATGAGTCTCTGAGGGCGAGCCTGGATCCAGTCCCTGCACAGGTAAAAGCAGCCCCGCAAGCAGGAGGAAGTATTTCCGAGCCGACAGATGCGCGAATTGAAAAAGGAGGTCACGAAGCCGAGAGAATAGATTTAACCCTTTGGTCACTGGGAACCATGAAGACTAACCGAGAGAACATTTGAGCCCTCGGGTTCAGGGAATTTTTTTTAACGATGCGGGTGTCTATGGCGGGAAGGCCTTAAAGTCCCTCCAGGCTCCCTCAACCCCTCAGATTGTGCCTGGCTTCTCCAGACAGCCTCGCTACCTCGTCAGGAAGAAATCGCTCTGCGGCTGCAACCCAGCACCTTCACCACCCGGAACCTGCAATTCCCCCCATCTGGTTCCCTTCCAAGGCTCCTGCCCACTCTACCATGATTGACAGACCAGACCGTGCGGATTTTCCCTCGTCAAAAATATACCCTAAGCCTAACTTTGAAACGCTCCCCCAGCGCAACCCCCGCCTCTTTCTACTCGGGCCGGCCGCGTCGTGGCTTCAGCCCCTCAGCCTCCGGCGTGCAGAGGCCGTAGAGCCTGCGCCCCCGGCCCGGGGCCTCAGGGGGCTGGAGACAAAGAGGCTGCGGCGGCGCCGCGGCCGCCAGGACCGTCCCCTCGGGAACAGCTCCGCGCCCCCCACGCCGCACGCGCTCCGCCGCCGCCTCGCCTCACCTCACCGGTGGCTCCGGGGTCCGGGGTCCCGCTCCCGCCGCTGCAGCCGCCCGACGAACAATGGCAGGAGGAGGCGCCGGCGCCGAGACTCGGGCTCTCCGCGGAGCGCGGGCCCGCCGGCTGCTGGCGAACTGACTGACTGACTAACACACCGGCCGAGGGAGGGAGGGAGCAAGAGAGCGAGCGAGCGAGCTGGCGGCCCCGGCGCGCGTCCTCCCGCCTTCCCTCCGTGAGGCGAGGCCCGCCCGGCCCGCAGCCAGCCAGCCCGCGCGCACCCCTCCCCCTCCGCTCGCCACAACATTGTAGTAAATTTCTATTGGACGGCGCCTGAGGGAAGGAGGGGGCCGGGCCCGCGGCCCGTCAGCCCATTGGCACAGGCCAACTTCGGGCTCCTCTCGTCGCCCCCCTCCCCTAAGGCGGGTAAGAAGGGAGGGGGAAAAAAAGAGGAATAGGCAAGGGCTGGCTGAGTGTGCGCACGCGCAAGGCGAACGAGCTCCCGGTCTGGGTGTTCCCGGCCCCTGCAGCAGCCACGTGGAGAAAGAGGCCGCTAGTCCCTGGGACGAAGGTGCGGCCCTTTCTGCCCGCAGAAGGCCCAGGTAAGAGGCCGAGATTTGAAAGCCATAAGGAAAGCCGAGGCTGCCGCCCTGCTTCAGCAGCTGACTTCCCCCTAACACATCTAGTGACCTTGGATAAGCCACTCAGCTTTTCTGGGCCTCAGTTACCCCATCTACCAATTTGACCATCTCTAGGCGCCATTCCAACACTGACATTCAGTAAGGCTCTACCCGTCCTGGCAGCTATGTAGGGCCTGAAATGGAAGCTGAATGTTGTGCACACACCAAGATTTTGCCTGTCTTCTGCATTTAGAGTCTCCTAATTCTACCCTGGCACCCTAAAAATCTTAAAAACCTAACTTCCAAGGTCTGAACCTCTCCAGCTGAACTTAGGGCTGCTCTGACAATTGCCTGATGTGCCTTAATTGCCTTTCAGAAGCTTCAGATGCCTCTTGACCCTTCACACTCCCTGCCAGGCTAGTCTCTGAACAGGCTGGGGTCCCACAGAGCAGAAAGGTGGCTCTGTTTCGAGCATAGTCCCTATAAGGTAAGATTGGTTCTGGTATTCCCATTTTAGAGATGAAGAAACTGAAGAGACCTAGACTTGCCAGGATAAGAAGCCAGGCAATCTGACATCAGGGTCTCTACATGCCAGCTAGACTGCCTTCTGGTATCTAATCACAGCCCCTTCACACCTCAGCTCGGCCTCTAGAAATGACTACCTGGGTTCAATTCTCAGCCTCCAGCCCTCCATAATAGTGCTTCTCTGTGCTTTGTTTCCAACCCCATAAATAGGGATAATAATAGTTTCTATCTCATAAGAATTACTGTAAGAATTCAATCAGTTAAAATATGTAATGAGCTTAGATGTAATGAGCTTACTGTGCCTACCTCACAGTAAGGTCTACAGAAATGTTAATTATTACTGCTATTTGCTTCTCTACAGCAAAGGACACCATCAGTAGAACAAAAAGGCATTCTAGAGTGTGGGAGAATATATTTGTGAATGACTTATCCATTAAGGGGTTAACACCAAAAATATATGAAGAACTAACACACCTCAACACCCAAAAAACAACTAACCCAATTAAAAAATGGGTGGAGGATATGAACAGACACTTCTCCAAAGAAGAAATAAAGATGGCCAACAGGCACATGAAAAGATGCTCCACATCCCTAATCATCAGAGAAATGCAAATTAAAACCACAATGAGATCTCACCTCACACCAGTTAGGATGGCCACCATCCAAAAGATGAGAAACAATAAATGCTTGTGAGGATGCAGAGAAAGGTGAACCCTCTTACACTGTTGGTGGGAATGTAAATTATTCAACTGTTGTGGAAAGCAATGGGGAGGTTCCTCAAAAAACTAAAAATAGAAATACCATTTGACCCATTAATTCCATTTCTAGGAATTTACCTGAAGAAAACAAGATTCCTGATTCAAAAAGACATATGCACACCTATGTTTATCACAGCACTATTTACAATAGCCAAGATATGGAAGCAACCTAAGTGCCCATCAATAGATAAATGGATAAAGAAGATATGGTACATATACACAGTGGAATGTTACTCAGCCATAAAAAGAAAAATCTTCCCATTTGCAACATCATAGATGGAGCTAGAGGGCATTATGCTCAGTGAAACAGCCAGGTGGAGAAAGACAAGTACCAAATGACTTCACTCATTTGTGGAGTATAAAAACAAAGCAAAACTGAAGGAACAAAACAACAGCAGACTCAGACTCCAAGAAAGGACTAGCCATTACCAAAGGGAAGGGGTTGGGGAGGGAGGGTGGGGAGGGAGACGGGGATTAAGGGGCACTATAATTTGCAATCACAATATAGGTAGGTCACGGAGAAGGCAGCACAACATGGAGAAGACAAGTAATGATTCTATAGCATCTTACTACGCTGATAGGCAGTGACTGCAGTGGGTCAGGGGATAAGGACTTGATAATATGGGTGAATGTTGAAACCACAATGTTGTTCATGTGAAACCTTCATAAGATTGTATATCAGTGATACTTTAATAAAAAAATATTACTGATATTTGGAAACTATAGGCTGAGAGATGTGGAGCAGGCTGACACAGTAATAATGTATTTGTCAAGCACTCAATTGTCAGCACTGAGCTGAGCACATCATATTAATTATGTGTCTGAAATATCCTAAGAACCCCTTGAGTAACACCTGACTAAAACAGCCTCTACTCACACACCCTTGCCCTGCTTTAATTTTGTTTCATAGCACTTACTTTTACCTAACTTTTTACTTTATTTATTATTGTCCCACTCAATAAGTTGCTGCAGTTTACACTCACTAGACCACAAGCTCCAGGAGGATAGGGACTTTGTCCCTCTGCTAATCTCCTGGGAACACTGCACACTCAATAAATACTGGTTAAACAAGTGAACAAGTTATCCCCATTTGATACACATAAGGAAGCTGAGGCTTAGTAAAGTCAGGTGATGTGGCTGAGGTCATTCTGCATCCCAGAAGTGAACCTCCTGTGTTTGAATACTCTGGTCCCTGGTCACAGGTTCTCAGGTTCAGCCATGTTTTTGACTCAGGGAGCTCTAGCCCTACCACCTCTGTACCTCAGAGGCTTCCTTCACCTATCAGACCTGGAAATCTGGTACCATTGATAGGGAAAATTTTACAAGGACAGCAGTCTAGTCCAAGTAGCTCCCTTCTGTCTCTCTTCTTAACAAAAAACAACAAAACACTCCCTTAACTTCCTGCTCTGCCAAGCACCCACTCCCTAAGCTCATTCCCTAAACTCACTCCCCCTTACTTGCTCGCTTGCTGTTCACGTAAGAATGTTGCACAGAAGCAGAAAGATATATATTGCTCCCTTTACCTTTTTTGTTCAGGGTTCAGACCTTGGGAGATTACTCCCCTCTGAGGAAGCCAGTGTAAGAATAAAACCTCAACACTCCAAGACCTCCAAGTGCTGCTTAATTCTTCTGTCAGTAATCCAATCCAAGTTTTCCAGTATTTTCCGTAACGCCATGAAGGAAAAATCGTGAAGATCAATCACCAGGTGGCTCACCACCACCATGTTACCCAGCAAATTCCGATTCATAAAAACTAATATTCTCTATGCCACAGAGCAGTGGCTAACAATGCATCATAGTTAAAGAGGTGTGGTTAGATGCTAGTATTTAGTAATCATTACCCTGAAAAAAAGCAAGGTTCTTTGGTTAACACAAAACAGCTAGATACAAGGCAGATAGAAACTACTCTTAAATTCGGAGTGCCACACAGCAGCACACTGAAAACTGTTGGCACAGGCTAGAATCTAAAGGACATGATTTCCAGTACTGGCTCTTAATTCTTAGCCTGGAGATGAAAGGCCTTGTGAACTCTAAGGTCCTATCCACCTGTGAAGGATTTTTGTTATTACTTAGGTTATACACCATCACCTGCGAGGCTAAGTGCACAATCCCTGACTGTAGTTGGGCCTACCACATAGTAGAGGGTAAGGGATAAGTAATGCCCAATTGAAGGCAGAGAAACTACCCATACTTGCATGCCTACCTCCCCTCTCAGAAGAGGCCTCTACAAACCAGTCACCCATTTCTAGCTCACCCTGCAGAGGATACCATTGGATTCCAAGGGTAAAGTTCCCAAACACCATCTTTGAGGCTAATTTCCTAGGCAGAAATCAGCTCCTGCCCTGCTTGCTCCATGCTCACATCTGGATGGCGGCTGTGCCATGCCCCAAGCCACAGAATGGGGTCTCCAGGGGCCATCTCTTTCCCGCCTGCCAGCTGAGCCTACCACTGCCTCCCCCGCCACCCCTCCTCTTCCTTTCTAGGGAATACAGACCCTGCTAGCTAGCTGCCTGTCAGCCTCTGGAGTGGTCAAGGGCACTAAGGAGAAAAAAAGACAGCATGAAAGGGTCCTAATCCTTTCTCATTGCAAACTCCAGTAAAAGCAAACACCAGCTGCACAGAAGAGAGTGAAATTAGGTGGTCACCAGTGGGGAAGGCCAGGAGTGTAGAGGGGCCTCCAATGACCTGGAAGAGATGAGATTGGAAGAAAGCAGGGGTAAGGAGGGGGAACAGTTGGAGTCTGAACCATTTCCATGTCTGGGACGTGGGTGAATTAGGGACACAACTGGCCTGACGCCCCAGTGATAGGGCTCATGGAAAACATTTGTCTTTTGTGAGGGGTGGCAAGAGATGATGAGAGCTTTGAAAAGCTGGGCCCACCAGCAAAGTGGGTCTGAACAGTGACTATTGGATAAAAACTCATTTTTGAGATAAAGGTACCAAACGTACATGTAGAATAGAGCTTTCCATCCTTCCCGTGGTCATAAGATTGCTGTCATTTTAGACCTTTTAAATACAAATAATGAATCAAACTATAACAGAGCAGGAATATTACTGTTCATACAATGGTATGCCTTTCTGGGGGATTGTGTTTAGTGGTATTTGAATTGTTCATAGAAAATACAGTTAAGTAAGAAGAAAAAAATTTAAATCGCCATAAAGCCATCAATCAGAAATAACATCAATATTTTGGTGGAAGACTTCCCTTCTAGTCCCTTTTCTTATTTGCATACTTTTTGTTTATATACATTCAATTGAGTCATACAAAACTGCTCATTTTATGGGTTAAAACTTAACCTACATTAAATATCAGCCATTGCATATGGTTCAACCTAAAGCTTTTTTAAAATTCACATCATATTGTTTTGAAACCAACTCTTTTTTACCTAACAATACATTATGATTTTTTCACCACCACATTTAACAGTGCTTCCAAGTGGATATATCATAATTTACTTATACCTACATGTTGGACATTTAGGTTATTTCCCATTTTTCTCTCTCATATGATACTCAACAAATACTCTTTTATCTAAATCATACCCATGGCTATTTTTTAGGATGCATTAACTACAGCATTTTTTTTTTAATTACAGCATACAAGGGAGACTGTTCTGGTCATTTTTGAGATAAAGGCAAAAGAAATCAACATTTGTGGTACTTTTGTACAACACCTTGTCTTTCATATTTGTAAATAGAGTATGTTGCCTTTTTGATACAGTGCACTTTGCTTACAAAAATTGCATTACCTTAAAAGAGTTTTTTGTGCACAGTGAAAGAAAAAAACTGCATGTGATTAAAATGCATTCATTGGAATTAGCAAGTTATGTCCTTGCTGTTGTAGAGACACTCCAAAAAACAAGGGGCCCAAGGGAAAGAAGTTGGAACTGTAAAAGAGCACCCCTGATGGATGGTAGCTAAGGCACTCCTTTAGGCTTCTAGTTCACAAAATGTTAGAACTGGACAGGCCTTTAGAGATCATCAAGGCCAAGCTGCTAACTTTTAAACAGATTGGAAAATGGGTCCAGAAACTGGAAGGGACTTGTCCAAGGTCACACTTCTCTAAGGCAGAGCCCAAACTTGAACACAAGTCTTCTGACCCCAACTACAGCATTTCTGTTCACTGCCTTCATCTAAGCCCAGCTACATTTCCCTTCCAAGGCTGGAGGCTAAGCTAAATTCTACAGCCATAAAACCTAGGAATGTCTGAACTGGAAGGAACCTTAGAGATAATTTATTAATAAAAGTAATGACAACTACATTTACTACGTATTTACTATGTTCCAGGCATGTACTGAGTATATGCATTACTGCACATAACATCATAGCAACCCTGAAGTGTACTGTAGCCTTCGATTACAGTTGAAGAAACTACAGCCCAGAAATGTTAGGTGATTGCCTAACATCACACAGCTTAAAGTAAGCCTGTCTGATGCCTCTGATGCCACTGTCCTCTGCCTCACATTGCTTTCATATCACTCTCAGGAAAGCAGTTTGGAAATATCAATGAGCAAAAGCACATCTGTCCTGAGACCCCAGGGAAAAAGTCGTTGTGGCTGCTTCTGAAAGTAGCCCTGGGACATTCGAAGAGGGACCCAAGCCTCCCATGATCCCCCCCCAACTCCCTTATCTTGCCAGTTGGAGTAAGCCTAATGACCCTGATCCAGCAAAGCCTCCAGCTCCCTTAAGCTTAACCCACTAATTCTCTCTCCCCACAGCTGGGAACCCTGGAGGTCAATAGGATTTCCAAAAAACATGGAGAGAGGCTTAATGCCACCAGCTAGCTGAGCCCCTTCTAAAACTGGTAAAGTCGGCCTGGCCCAACCTTCACCTAAGAGAGGGCAGAGGAGGAGCTGTAGGGAAGCAGGGGGGCTGGGCACCCAGCAACGGCAAGGTTTGACCAAGTCCAAAGGTAGCAGGACAGTTCCTGAGCTGTCTAGTATTCAGCTAGTCTCATTTCTAACTCTTCCAGTGACTAGGAATACTGCAGTGGGGAAGAGAGAGAGAAACAAGTACAAATAAGTTGCAGCCTTAGCTCTGCCATAAAATTCACTGTGTGACTCTGAGCAAGTCACTTACTCTCTGTCTTAGCTCAGGCTGCCGTGACAAAAATACCATAGACTGGGTAACTTAAGCAACAGAAATTAATTTTCTTACAGTCCTGGAAGCTGGAGGTCCAAGATTAGGGTGCCAGTATAGTCAGATTCTAATGAGAGCTCTCTGCCTAGCTGGCAGACAGCTCCCTGCTTGCTGTGTCCTCACATGGCACAGAGAGGGAGCTCTCTGGTCTCTCTTCTTATAAAGGCACGAATCCCATCCTAAGGGCCCTGCCCTCATGACCTCATCTAACACCAATCACCTCCTAAAGGCCCCATCTCCAAATACTGACACACTAGGGATTGAGGCTTCAACACATAAATGTTGAGGGGACACGAACATTCAATCCTTATCACCTTCGCTGGGCTCCCATTTCCTCACCAGTCAAATGGAGGCGGCAATGCCTACCCAGGATGTCTCACAGGATAGCAAGAGGGATTGAATTCTGTGAGGGGTACAAAAGGGTTCTGCAGATTACAGAGCCCACACCTGCACTGAGTATGATTTTTATTTTAAATTTGCTGTCAGCCAAGCAGAAAAAAATACTCAACCCCAAGGTAAAAGCCTCCCTGGAAGTGAGGACATACTGGTCTCCCCTTTCTTCATCCAACAGCATTTATTGAGCACCAACTGGGTGTTGGCCCTGGGAGTCACCAGAAGAATGGGAAGAGTCCAGCAACAATAAGAATGATCACCACCATCATCATCCCTTAGGTGGGTGATGGCAAGAAGAGGTAAAAGAATGTGGGCTTTTGAATGTGGGCAGACCTGGTTCAAATCAAAGCCCCACCACTGGGATGCTACATGAGTTCAGGAAAGTCACTTCTCCACTCTTCCTTATCTATAAAATGCGGATAACATATGCCAAACACTGTAGCAGGTACTTCATATGCAATATGTCACTGAACCTTCCCAACAGCCCCTTTAGGAAGGTATGGCTATAATTCCCATTTTACAAATGAGGAAGTAGAGTTGCAGAGAAGTGAAAAACTTACCCAAGATCACCCAGCTAGTAAGGATTCAAACCCACATTCACCTGGTTTATACTTTTCTTACAGTTTACAGATTGCCTGCCTTTCCACAATGGTCATTATTACAATGCCAGCAAAGATGCATAGGGCACTTGCAGCATGCCTATGTACTTTACCTGCACTCTCTTCTTTAGTTCTCAAAACAATCTAAGGAGTGGGTACTATTTTAACACCATTTTATCTTCGGGAACTGACATCAGAGAGGTAAAGCAATGTACCCAATTCACATAGCTAGGAAGGGGTACAGTTGGGAAGCCAGGTGTGTACAACTCCAGAACCCTCTCCTTTGCCCACCACACTGTCCTGCCTCTCTTTCACAGTGAGGCTGAGCAGGCATCTTTATCACTGTTTGACAGATGAGAAAGCTGAGGTCCAGCAAAAGGTAATGATGTGCCTAAAGGGACTCAACAACCAAATAGCTAAGTAAAGACTTGAACCCAGGCTCCAGAGTCTTAAGCCCAGGATTATTTCTTCCACCCATAATACTGAATTCTGAGCACCAGAAAATGCCCCTGTCCATGGGACATTTGGAAACCTTATACCTGGCTCCCCCAGGGGTATGGGGAACACCCTCTATACCGGGCCAGGTACGGAGAGCTGAGGGTGTGGAGGAGAAGCTTTGCAGGATACTGCCTGGGGAGGACAGCAGCTGAACTGGTTACACAGGTGCCCCTAGCTTTGGGCACCTCTTTCGTGGTCTGCCTAAGCCTGGGGCTTACAGCTGGAAAAGGGGTAGGTACCAAGGAAGCTGCTCTAGGCCTGGGCCCCACTGGCTGACACAGCTCTCTGCTGAAAAACGAAAAGCTCCATCCTTTGCACCTAAATGCTAATCACCAATAATGACATAATAACCACAGGCCCAACAGCCAAACAGCCCCAACTAGAAATTCTGCATAGCTCAGGCTGAGAAACAAAAGATTTGGGCACTGCAACTGAAACAGATGCTCTGGCAGAAAATGTCAAAAGCAAAAGGGTTTCAGGGCTGATGCAGCCAAAGTATGATCTAGCAAGTGGAGCGGATGATGACCACTCATTTGATTATTTATTGAGAATCCATGTTCTCAGAACAATGCTAGACCTAGAGAAGAAGTGAGAGAAGCAGCTTCATTTATTCATGAATTCACTCCCCAGATATTTACTGAGTACATACTATGAACCACACTCTTCTGGGTATAGAGAATATAACACCAAACAAGACAGACAATGTCACCATCATCACTGAGCTCACATTCCAATGGGGGGGAGAGAAACAATAAACAAATATTCAATAAAATACAGTATGTCAAAGAGTAATAAATGCTATGGAAAATAAGCTGGGAGGTAGGAAAGGGAGTATTGGTGTTGCAGCAGGAAAAGGTATTACAATTTTAAATAGGCTAGGAAAGTCCTTACTGAGAAGGTGACATTTAAACAAAACAAATTAAGGAGATGAAAGAACAAGTCATGAAAGTATTTGGGGGTAGAGTGTTCCAGGCTGAAGGACCAGCAAGTGCAAAGGCCATGGGGTGGGAGCATGCCTGGTGTGTTCAAGGACGTGGCCTGAGATCATGGATGCACCATTAACAGAGCTGGGGGAGGAAAGGAATCAGACACAGACTCACCGTGAACTTGAACTCTCTTAAGCCTTAGATTGACTCTAGAGGTAAGGAATATGCTCGCTATTCTCAGCATTTTCCAGATGAGTGAGACTCACAAAAGAGAAGAAACTGATCCCACATCACACAGCTAAAATGGGTGGGTCTATCTGACCCCAGCTTTCTGGTGCCTCTTCTCTATGTCCTGTCTACACAAATCCTAAGTATTTGTTCAGTGAATGAATAAGTAAATCCTGCACACTTCTCAAACCCTGCCTTCTCAATGACCTGTTTTCTGACTGGCCTTGACTGATTTCTTCTTGTCTCTACTAACCACAGAAAAACAAGAACAACAATTCCAGTGTGCCAGCTATGGACTGAATATTTTACCCAAATTACCTAATTTAGCCTTTATTTATTCCTATGAGAAGGTGCTAATATTTTTCCCATTTTGTATGTGAGAAAACTGAAACTCACTGAGGTAAAACAACTTGCTGGAGGTCCCACAGCTGGTAAGTGGTGAAGCTGGGATTTAAGCCGAGGACTGTTGCCTCCCAAATCCTTTCTTTAATCCTATATTAGTAGAAACCTTTGACATCAATCCTTCCCCTTCTTTTTATAAATCAGAAAATGGAGGCTCAGAGAGGGCAGATGATGTGCCCAGGCGCTCAAATGTGAAGAGCTGGGGGAGAGGTGCAGCCCTCCAGCCTCCAGACTGGTGTTCCTTCTATGCTGCCACACTGGGGCTGTGGACCAGGTTTTCTCTTCTAGGACTATTCCCTGGCATCTTCAGAAGTATTAATGTTGTCCTAACTCTCGGAGGACAGTGCTGGGGAACACACAGTCCACCTCTGTCCTGACAGCCTAGGCTGGGGTAACACAGGGTCCTTCTCACTCTCTTCTTTCCCAAAGGGCTTGCAGTGGCATTTAATCAGAAGAGGCTACGGAAGGGAAACTGTCCTTGTGTGGCTCCTGCAAGAGAGACTGTACAGGCTTGGTGCTGGGAGGACAGAGATGGTCTGGGGGCAGGGGCCAAAACCAGGCCAAGTATGAGGCTAGTGTTCCAGCCAACCAGGAGAGGGGGAAGTAAGAGTGGGCGGGTAAAAGATGCTGAGCCTCTGCCTTTAAAATCAGATTATTGGGTATTATTTATATAATAAGAAACCACATCAAACATTCCAAGCCCCTAGACAGGGAAGAGGTAGGACAGAAGGTTCTTAGAGACAACAGCTATAATAGTGCTAACAGTAGCTACCTACCATAGAGCGAGGACTCGGTGCTGAGAACTGGACTAAGTGCTTTATCTACACTTTGCCAGTCCTCAACATAAAATCAGCCCCTTCCTACAGCACAGGAAACTGAGGCTCAGAGAGGTTAAGTAACACCCATTTTTAGGGTAGTGCAAAAAGGGTCCCTGCTGTGTGACCCTGCATCACTACCACTGGCTCTGATTGGTGGATCCTGCATCTATATCAAAAGGGACTTGGATGCCAGCATCTGCTATTAAAATCCAGGAGGCTCAGGGATCCAGTTCCACCCAGACTATGAGTGCCACAGATACAGGATGTCACACTTACTCTTCCCCCGATCATCCAGAAAAATAGGCTCAATTATCAGCTTTCAGGGGAAAAAAATAAAGCCACATGTTTCAAAATATTTGTCCCTGTTTCAAGGCTGCTGCTGGCTTTGGCCTCCAGCCAGGAAGAGGCTTACTAAGGTGGGGAGGAGCTGGAGGAGCCCAGGCCTCAAGACAGAGTGTCCTTGGGGGAATGGGGCAGGAGGGAGCAAGCTCAGCGGGGAGCCAGGACCCCTCTGGAGATCTGGGCTTGTTTCTTAATCCTTTCCTTCCTTTGTCGGCCCAAGCAGGCTGCCCACAGAAGCAGGGGAAGCATGTGGGTAGGACCAAGGAATCTGAGGAGTCCCAATAACGATGATTTAATTGGAGCCCCTTTTTAGAGGTGCCCATTACATGCAGACACTGTACGAAGCTGTTTGGGGGGTTATCTCAATGAAGCCTCCACCTTTCCCTGTGGGGAGGGCCTGCTATCCCCATTTCACTGAGGTGGAAACAGGTGCAGAGAGGGCAAGTGACTAAAGGCCACATAGCTGATAAGCAGCAGAGCTTGACCCCTGAGTGAGGCAGCCACTGGGTCTGACTAGCGTGGCTGTGAGAAGGGGACAAGGAGGGCAGGCAGGGAAGGAGCAGGGTGGAAAGGGCCCTAGCACTCTCAGTGAGGACAACAGGCGCTTATGAAGGTGCAGGAAGGGGAAGGTAGCAAGTGATCCTCTCCACGGTGAACACCCACAAAGCCCTGCATGATCTGGGCCCTGCCTCCCGGCACAGCCTTCCTCCCATCACCGCCCGCCGCTCTGTGTTCCAGCCATACCAAATGCCAGTGCCATGTGCATCATGTAGGTTGAAGCCTTCACACACGTTGTTCCCTAGGCCTAGAAAATTGTTCCCTCCACTGCCCATCTTATTCATCCTTCAAGTCCCAGCTGTCTTTTCCCCCGATGCCTAGAAAGAGTTAACCACCCACTCAGCTGGGCTTGCTCTGAAGTGCTTCATGCTTCCTAAGGGGCAGGGACTCCATCTGAGTCATCTCTGGGTGCCCCAGAACCTAGCACACAGTCAGTGCTCAACAAATGTTTGTTGTCTCTAATTTCAGTTTATCACTGAATCTTTGAGGTAGGCAAAACAGGTTTTCTTATCCTCAGCCTCCTTCTAAAGGTAAGGAAAAGGACAGGAGAGAGGAAGTGACTTCAGAGGTCATGAGGACACTCAGTGACACTGGGAGGGCTAGAACCCAGAGCTTCTCCACACCACCCCTGCCAAGCCCCTACCCACCTCAAAGATGAGCTCTCATCTCTGTCAGACCAGCCAGGGTCACCACAAGGGGCTCCCAAGGCAGGAGTGTGGGGCATGGGCCCTAGTGGCCAGGGGTCTTGCCCATGTCCAGCTCAGACATAGCTGCTGCCTGGGAGAACTGAGGCAGAAGGTGGCAAGAAGCACACAAGTGGGTTTTACCCCCCAGTGCAGCTCTGGCTCCTCCTCGCAGATCTGTCCATCAGCCAGAGACCCCAGCAGGCCCCATTACCTACCAGACCCCAGACTTCACTCTCCCCTCTTTCCTCTCCTGCCTGCCCACTGCAGCCCATCATCACATTCTGCTGGCTCTGCCTCCTAAACAGACCTCACATCCACCCCCTGCTCCCCATCCCATGGCTCAGCCCCAGGCCCCAGATCTCAGCATCTCTCACCTGGAGAGTTGTCCATGTCCCTACCCTCCCATTCTTCCTCCACACTAAGTGATCCTCCCGAAATATGAGCTTGACCCGTCATTCCCCTGCTTCATATCCAATGGCTCCCCATGGCCTCTGGAACAAGTCACCCTACTTCTTCAGCCACGTTCTCCCAAGTGCAGGTCATGGCTCTGCACCTTGGCAAAGCAGTTCTATCTACTTGGAATGCCCTTTCTCCTAATTTTTGCCTGAAAAGATATTCACAGTTCATGCTTCCATACATTGATCAGAGGTGGAATTGGTGGCTTCTGTGACCTTCTCCCCAACCAGACTCTAATCTCTGTGGGGCAGGGGGAGACCCACAGATTCATCTCTGTGCCCCATGCCCAGCATAGGGTTTGGCACAGACTGGGCAAGAGTGAAAGCAGATGGCTACAACAGGGAGGTACATCCTTACTTCCAAGAGGCTTCCTCCCTCCTGTCACCCATTTAGATCCTGTCAGACTAGGCTGCTACCTGCCTGTTCCTAGCAGGCCCCTCCTAGACCTGTTTCCACTGTCCCAAGAAGGATTATCTTTGTAATCCTAAAATAATACTCACAATTATAACAATAACGATAATTACTATCATTGAGTATTTACCACGTGCCTCATATGCATTATTTTAATCTCACAAGAACTGTAGGAGGTGGATAGATTCTTTTATTATCCCCATTTTATAGATAAGGAAACTAAGGTTCCAGGAGGTTAAAAGTCTTGCCCAAGGTCACACAACTAGTAAGGAGTAGATACAGGATTCAAAGCCAGATCTGACGACTTTCAACTATTATGCTGTCTGGCCTTCTGCTTTCTGTTGTCTCCTCTCTTCAGAACTCTTAGTGCACCAGTGGGGTGGGGGGGAGGGGGGTGGCAGTGTGTGTGTGTGTGTGTGTGTGTGTTCAGCAAACAGTCTAGCAGCCCCTATAAGCCCTGTGCTGGGCAATGGAAATGGACACAAAAGACTCAGACATAACCACTGCCTCCTTGTGGGGTAAGAGAGTTTCACACTAAGAATCTGGGCCTTGCAGTGAGCAGACTTGGGTCTGAGCCTCAACTCCACCCCTAAATAACTAGGTGATTCTGGGTAACTTACTGGGAGCACTAGATGAGATAATGATTCTAAAATAGCATTTGACAAACAGCCCGGCATATAAGAACATCCAAAAAATGTCAATAATATACATGATGACTAGAGATTTTGAGGATTCTCTAGGCCAAGATTGGATGTAATTCCCCAGGAACCTCCTCAGCCAGACCCAAATGGTAACAGTGATGATAATGCCTAATCTACCCATTTGCTCATTAAAAAATTGTTCAAGGGAAGTGTCCTTTATTAACCCTATTTTATAAGTGAGGCAACTGAGGCCCAGAGATAAGTTACTACATCAAGCCACACAGCAAAGGAATGGCCCAGTGGGGGATCTCCACTGAGCTACCTGCACACTGGACAGAACCCAGCCCTTATCCCAGGGCCCTGGATAGCTTACTGGGGAGACTGGGGCTTCAGACTCCTGGATTTTATTCCCAGCTGGGTGGGAAGTTAACAGTGGGAGAAAGGAGCCAAAAGGAAGGACACTGTACTCAGCCCCCTCCCAGAATGAGCTCAAGGCTGGGAGGAAACCAAGACTTAACCAAGTGCCTATGCGGAGCACTCCTCACTGGCTCTTTCCATGCCCTGTGCGGGAAGTGTTACGATATGCATGTCGAGGATGAGGTCCCCACGATGCAGACAAGTTGACTTGCCCAGTGTCTCCCAGCTGAGAGAGTGGCAGTGCTGGGAGGCCATCAGTCCTTACCACTCCCACATTCAGCCCCAGACCTCACCAGTCACCCCGCCCCTCTCTTCTGAGGAAAGAAAGAGCTCTTCCGCCTCCTCCCCAGTTCTAAGCAGAGGCTGTGGGCCTCACTGCCTAGGCCGCCCTCTGCGGATTGCTGGGCTTGGTCCTGGGAGCCACACTCAGTTCAGTTCACAAGATCCAGAGCCCACATAACAGAGGCTGGTCCCCAAGGAGATCACAGTCTAGTGAGCAAAGAGGGGACTCATGTTCTCTGAGCTTCTGTGACACAGGGCACTTTATATCCATTAGTCATTTAATCCAATACAAAGCACATTGAGGGCACATAGTGATGCTGAATGAATAAATACATTCATTCACTCAGAAATATTCACTGAGCACCTACTACATGCCACTATATCCCGGGGGATATAGCAGTGAACAGATGAACAAAAACCTCTGCCCTTATGGGGCCTACATTAAGAAAAGAACATGCTTGTGCCAGGTAGGTGTTAATATTCTCATTCTCAGATGCAAAACTGAGATGCAGAGAGCCACCCACCTACAAGTGACAGAGTCACATCAGTGTGTAAGCGTCTGGAGAGAAGTCAGCTGGTTGTGGTAGGATCCTGACTTCAGAGAGTGTCCCCCTCAGTTCTTCTGACCCCACCACAGGCCTCCCTTTACACCTCCCAGTGACCTCAGAGCCACCAGACATGCGTTAGAATCAAGCCCACCTAGCAGCCATTTAGCCACACCCGTACTCACCCAGAAGCAGCCGGTGGGGTCGTGCCATCAGTCCAGGAAGAGCCATGGAGCCATCCCCACAGGGGCACATGGAAGCAAAGGACAGCAGTGAGACACAGGCATAACCAACACAAGATCTTTGGGGCCCCCCTTTGACCTGGGCCTGGTCCTGGGGGGAAACCCTGCTGCCCTTCCTCTCCCTCTCAAACTCTGCTGGGCCAGATATCCTTAGTCAGCAATCTGATAGTCTGATAATGTACCCCCTGCTCATCAGGCCTCGCAAGGCCCAGCCCACTAGAAGCAGCAGGATCCCTATGGGCAAATATTAACTGAGTATCTACTGTGTTGGGGATACACTATGAGCAGACAGACATGGCCCCTGCCTTGGTGAAGCCCGCAGTACAGTGAGGAGGCAATCATACAAGTAATGACAGAATTACAACTGTGATGAGTGCTTCAAGCAGACTTAAGGACGTGGGTTCAAACCCCAATTCTACCAGTTGTCACTAGCTTTGTGACATTAGGCCCGTTCTTAACTTTTCTGTGCCTCAATTATTCAGCTGTGAAATGAGGATAGCATTAGTACCTACCCCCAGGATTCTTGTGAGGATTAAATGAGTTAATATATGTAAAACATTTTTCACAATGTTTGGCGCACAGAAAGTGTTAGCTACTATTATTACAGGGTAGGCAGATGTTTGGGAAGGACCTAGTGTGGGTCAAGCTACCACCCACCTGACAAGGTAGAGATTAAAGAAGACATGAAAGGTGACTCTCTGAGCCCAGTGCCTGGTGCATGGTGACAACTCAATAAGTGGTGGTGGTTTTCTCAGGGCTGTTCTCTAATGTGTCCCCAGGGTGCAGCATCTCAGCAGAGAGCTATCAGAAATGCCGTCTCCCAGGAACACATGCCCAGAACTGCACTGATGAAAATTAACCAGCACCCACATACTCACCTGATTCTACAAATGGCCTTATCTCCTTTAACCTTTACAATAACCCAGGAAGTGGACAAAGGTGAAATTATTACTATTCCCATCTTAGATGAGGACCGTGAAATGAAGGGACTCTTGTCCATGTGTTCTTGGGCACGTCACTTCCTATCTCCAAGCCTAGTTAAGAGGTCAAGCCAGGATTCCAACTGGCATCACCTGGATTTGTTCTCCAGGTCTTTCCATGCTTTTTTCCCTTCAGCCTGTGTAATACTAGCTGCACAGCCTCAGAAAAGCCTTTGAACTGCTCCAATCTTAGTCCTTTCATCTGAAATAGTTGTCCAATAGCCAGCCCAGGACCCAAGCTGTTCTTGCCCCAACTTCTTCCTCCCCAGGCTCAGCCACTGCCACCCTAACCCCAGCTCTAACCTTTTACCCCATCACCAGTTTCAGCCACAAACCCACAGGCCAAGGGATATCTGCTCTCAACTACTAAAAGCCATTGTTTTACGGATGCAGAAACAGAGATCCAAGGTTGCCCACATACCCAAGGTTGCTTCTCAGTGCCCTGCTCTCACACCTAGGCAGTAGTCAGGTAGGTCTAGCCCTCTGGGTAAATTCCCAGTAGGGCCCTGACCCACAGGTTGCTCCCTCTGATCCTTTTCCCCAATACTGGGCCCCAGTGGACACCCACACAGCCTGGTCCCAGCTCCCCAGACTGAGCATCTCAGAACTCAGAGCTCACCTAGCAGGGGTCAGGCATGGTCACTGGTAAGGGCTAGGCCATGTGGGAGACTCAGTACCTGCAGGGTGGAGGTTCTCCCTTCTACTTGAGTCTGGGCTTTGGAGTCAGACCTGGGTTCAAATTCCAGCCCAGCCACTTCCTAGTTGTATGACTTTGGTCAAGTCGACTCACCTCCCTGAATACCTGTGAATTAGGGGTGATACCTATTCCCTCATGAGGTTGTAAGGATTCCATTAGCTAATTCTGCATACCATGTACAGTAAATACATCCTGTGTAAATATAACTATGACGAGAGAACACAGGCCAACAGGATATGGGGCCTATCATACTCCTCCTTGCCCTTGCCCCATTCTCTCCCCTCTCTCATGTGGGGTGAGGGTAGGGGGAAGACTAAGTCTCCGACCAGGTCCTAGAGGATAAAGTAATGGGTGCTGGGTGACCCTTACTCTAGGCTTATCACCCCTTCTCATTTCACAGGGTGAGGAACCAAGACCCAGGGAGAAAAGTGACTGGCCCACCAACTGTACGGGAGTGGAATCCTGCCCCCTTTAAAAAATACCAGAATCTCAGTCCCTGAGGAAATTCTGAATGCCCCGCCTCCAAGGGCATATCACTAAGATCTACTCTGCAAACCCCCGACAAATCTCAGGCCACCACAGCCTCTATGGTGAGCCCTTGGTGGGTACCTTGTTCAGTTCTCTGGCTAGCAAACCTGTATCTGGCACACAGCAGATGCCCAGGAAAGGCTTAGGGAATAACTCTATGAAGTTCCTCCCTGATTTCACAGCTCTGCTCAGCTGCCTCTCCAGAGGCCTCTGCTTGGATCTCCCTCACTTCCATGCTGGCCTCCATGTTATCCTGCAGCCCAGGTCCCATCAGCTGAGCCTGACCCCAGCCAGCAGAGCTCTGGGATTCCAGAGGCCTATAGAGTGTCAGCATCTTCCCAGCCAGGCTGGGATGTTTCTGCCCAGTACAGCCTGCCAGGCTCCTGGCCAGGGTCCACTCTGCGGAGGGCGTGCTGGTCCTGCCCTGCCAGGGGCCCCACCCCCACTGCCTTAGCAGGTGAGGCAGCTCAGGAGCCCTGAGAGCTTCTACTGGCACCTGGGGCCTACAGGGTGGAGGCCAGCCAGGTCTAGGCAGGACAGGGATGGGCAGATCAAGAGACAGACAGGTGTGGGAGCTTCTCAACTCACTGTTTCACTCACACATCCAGGCACTCCACCTGCATCCCACATTGCTGGGATCTGGCAGGCCCTTCCTTACTCTCCTATATAAGCAGAAGAAATAGCAGGGCTTCCCCACTCCATTCCCTCCTTAAAACACCCCCACTGGCCTGCTCCCAGACCAGATACCATTCTGGTCACTGCACACTCACTACCTCACTTGAGTCTGCTAATGCCTCTTAAGATCTGGATTATTGACTAAGGAGGAACCTGGGGCTCAGAGAGGTGACATGACTCATGCAGTGTTACACAGCAAGAAGTGGCAGGGGCCGGGATTCAAACCCAGATCTGCTACATGCAAAGCCTACAGAGTGCTGAATGTGCCCTTCCCTCCTCCTCTCTGCTGCCTACAGCTTCTGGATCCCCTACATTCCAAGCCTTCCATCTCCCTCTGCAAAGTCGCTCCTCCTCTACTCCAGGTCAGAATTAGCAATTCCCACCTCATGGCTGCTATAAGGCCTTGTTTACATGCACTGACAGCAGCAGGGTACTGGTACTATTTCTGAAGTATCTGTCTTTCTGAAACTCAGAAGGGGCCTTGGAGGCAGGGGATGACCCCCGTAGATGCTCCTCAGACCTGACAGCCTGTCCCCTTCTATCTCCACCCTCCCGTTCCTGCCAAGCAAAAGTTCTCTGGCCTCCTCCTGCTGATCCCTTCCCCACACGGTCTCCTGCCAAGACAGGCTCCCAGGCCTGTAACTGGGGTGAAGGTGGGGAGCTTGCTAAAACCTCAGGGGCTCTGTGCCAGTGCTTCAGCCCCTCCCTCCCCTTCAGTAGCTAAGGATCTTACTCTGACCAGACACCAGGCAGTTCTCACAGGGACTCCCAGCTGCCCTAAACACCAACCACAGTCATGCTCTCCCCAAGCCTTCTCAAGGACGCCAGAAGCAGAGAAGGGGCTGCCTTCAGCTGTAGTCCAGGAACTTGAGGGGTCCTGTTCAGCCCCTCCATTTCTGGGGAAGCTGCGGACCTTGGAATAACCCCCACACACCCCTACCCGGAGCGTCCTCCCCTCCCCCATCCTGGGGCAAGCTTGGGCTGGGGTCTGTTTGGACAAATCCACATCTCCAATTTGCTGGAGAGAATAATTCTTGTCCTATCTCAGAGGCGGGGTCTGCAAAGTAGTATAGGTGAGGGCAGCAAAGCTCCTGAGGATGGTCAGAGGAGAGGGGCAGGAAGAGACTGGGACACACAGAGACAAGAGATGAGAGACATAAGGAATCCGCGGATGAGAGCAAGGAGGAACCTGGAACCGACGGAGAGACTCGGAAGACCAGAGACAGAGAGAAGTCCCCTAGACCAAGGCCCGGGTGGCGTCGGGAGGGCCACCCTGGCAGACAGAGCCGGCGCCCTAGCTTGCGGGTCCCTCGGTCCGGAAACTCAAACTCAGTTACGTAAGGGCCGGAGCGGGGCGCGGGGCTCCAGGCCCGGTGGCCCCTCGCGCGGCCCGCCGCCCGCCGGCCCTCCGGCGCCCGCCCGCGCTGCGGCGGACCGGGCAGGAGCATACGGGGCCGGACAGGGCGGGGTTTGGGGGGAGGGGGGCACCTCAGGCTGCAGCACTCCGCAGAGACCCGCCCGCGGAAACCTAACCCAGACCCCTGTCTAGACAGGTCCGGGACCGGCTGGGACCGCCAGCGGCAAGCGTCCTGGACCCGAGCTCCCGAATCCCCTCTCCGGTCGCTCGTGCCCCTCCCCGCACCCTGAACTTCAAGACACCCAGGCCCCTCTGGACGCCCAGTTCGGACCTTGGAACCTGGGTCCCCTAGAGGCCCTCCCCCGACCCTTAGACCCTAGTCTCGCCTCTACTGGAACGGCCCGGGCCCTTGGGAGTGGGTCCATCTGTCTCCCACCTCGTGCCTCCCAAGGACCTGGGGTCGCCCCCCACGCGGTCCAGGCTCACCTAGGCAGGACGCAGAGGGCACCTGGCCCGGCCGGACCAGGCCGCGTTCTCCCTCTCCGCCGCTCTCGCCCTTTAAGAGGTTTCTGCCACTTTGCCCCTCCGGGGGCCTCCACCTGCACTGACAGGACAACTCAGGCGTGAGGCTCCGCCCCCGACCCGGGCGGCCTTCTAATTGGTGCAGCTAACTGCCAATCAGCGGGGCAGCGGAGAGAACGGGCAGAGTGAGATCGTCGCAACCGGGAAAGGGGCGGAGGCTGCAGGTGCTGCCAGACCGCACTCCTAGCTCTGAGCAGCCGGGTGTAGACCCACGAGGTCAGGGAAAGGTTGGGCAAGAGGCTCCTGGATTGGCTGGTGTGGTCCTTGACGTCATATGGCAAAAGTATGATGCCATTTGCCACGTGGTGCTGCCCTAAAGGGAGGTAGGAAAAGGGTTGGTGTTAGGGGACCTAGGGAAGTAACCCTGGAGAGACTCACCAGGATCACTTGTACCACTATTTCATCCTGTGTGACCTTGAGCAAGTCACTTCTCTGAATCAGTTTCAACTACAAATCTTACTTTGTTTTCCTGAGTATTACCCATATATGTTAAGTGCCAAGCACAGGTCTGGCACACAGTAAGTGGCGTTCAGTAAATGTGGGTTCTGGTTCCTCTCATCACTATCTTGCCAGTCTTCTCAGAGACTTTACCCCTTCCAGCGTTGCTGGAAGGTGCTTGCATGGTCACTGATTCCGGTCCCCTCCCTCTCTACCTCATATCAGACCTGTGCTCATGTACCTCCATGTGCTTCACCACCTCCTAGGCTGGCCTCTTTTATTTTAAAAGTCCTGACACTTCCAAAGGTCTTCCTAAGATTAAAGCCAAATCTGTCCTCTAGGATTCCACAGAGAACAAACCTAATCTCTCTTTCATGTAGAGGAATCACAGAATCATAGGATCATAGGATATTTCAGGTCCGAAAACTATGGAGAGTTAATCCCATTTTTGGGCAGCTGAGGCCCACTGATAGCAAGTAACTTCCTGAGTTCAGCGGTGTTCCTGTGAGATGCCTGCTGTAATCAGACTGCTTAGTTCTCAATCCCCAACGATGCACTTACTAACTTCACGTTACGTGGGGGCAAACTACAAACCATCTCCAAGCCATTTTCTTTCTCTGTAAAATGGGGCTAATAGAAGTATTTTCCTCAAGGGTTGTGAGAATTAAATGAAATAATCCAAGGAAATTACTAAGAACAGTTCAGGTCTCAGGGATCCAAAAAGTGTTAGCATTTTTTATTATTGATGGTATGTTATAAATTCATGCATTGCCCCAAATTCACTGAAGCCTCTGAATCATATCTTGATATAGGCTTCAGGGCTCTGGGTACTGACTTCAATAAACTCACAGTCTAGCAAGGAGGGTCTGACAGCCCCTAGATCTGGGCAATGTTTTCTGTTATAGGTGGGCCTGGGGGTGGGGTGGGTGGGTGCAACGCTCCAGGGAAGCTTTAGTCCTTTAACCAGAAGTCTGGACACTCAAGACCCTTTCAGTCCCTAGCTCTGTGGACCCCAAGGGAAAAGCTGACATACACACCCAGACTCCAAAGCATTTGACATACCTTTGGCTTGCCCACATTCTCAACTGTCCTCCGGGTGTAATGGCCAGTGGTTAAGAGCTTGGGATTTAAAGGCAGTTGAGTGTGTGCTCAGCAGCTTTGTACTTTTGGGCAAGTCACTTTCCCTCTGGAGTAAAGTGGGATTAATAATAGCCCCAATTTTATATTATACAGCTATTGCGAAATGTAAATGAAAGCATGTGAAAATACATATGCAAATACCCAGTAATGGGTCTAATACTATTTTTTATTTGCTCCTAAATGTATTCACGTACTCTGGAGAGAGCAGGCTGTGTATGCCTTGATTTAGCCACTCCCTCTCCCCTTTCTAATTCTCCTCCTCAATCGGAGGGCGGGGCGAGGAGAATCTGGGCAACGCCAGCTCTAGGTTATTCAGAGACGCTGCCGCAAGCCCCGCCCCTCCCTGATTGGGGTGGGCACGTGGCTCCAGCGGCGTTGGACCGAGCTGCCTGTGGGTGACTCAGCACTGCCTGCGCCTACCCCAGCCTGATAAGTGTGTGTGCCTGTGAATGTGCATGTGTTGGGGGGTGGTCAGGGAGGGCTTGGTGTTTCTGTGTTTGTGCATGGGGGGTACATGTGAGAATGTGTTCGTGATCTTGATCTTGTGTCTCTCATCTCTGTATATTTGTCTGGGGGTGGGGGTTGCATCTGTAGGTGTGACGGTGTGCACCGCTTGGTGAGTTTGCATAAAGGGTGTGACTGTTTGTGTCTCTCCAGTGTCATATAAACAGGCTGATGCCCCAAACCCTGCCAGGCCCCAGGGACCTAGAGAGCTGTGCCCTGCCCCAGGGGCCTCTCTGCCTACACAGCCTGTGTTTATTTCTTGTTGGGGTAACTTGTGCACTTCTGTAGATGAACGTGGCCTTGTTGGTCACTGGGAGTGGGATGGGATGGGGTGCTGTCACTGCCTGGACTTCAAGCCCCCCTGCCCCACTGTCTCTGCCTATGAAGCCTCCACCTCCCTCCCCAGACTGTAATGGGCAGTTTGCTCTCTGAGATGCCCCCTGTGGGAGAGACCTGCAGAGGAACTCACACTTAGCCATTACTCTTATTTTACATACATTCTCTCATTTGGTCTCATTGGATCCTAGAGCCAAAACAGTTCTCCAGAGAGTCTGAGACTCAGTGGAGGTCACAGCCCAGGGTCACACGGCTGTTAAGTAGTGGAAGTCTGAAGGTGTCAGGCAGGGGCGATCTCCCTAGGCTGAGTCTTCCTTTTGCCTGAGGCCTGTGGGGCACTGATAAGGATGGGGGGCAGGGGAAGGAACCTGTTTGTCTCTCCCTCCTCCTGAGTTGTCTGGGCTCCCAGCCAATTCCTTATCCTACAGAGCCAGGGCACTGCCACCAGCTTCGATTGGGTGACTGGGTCTTGAGTGGGACGATAAACAGGCCAGAGGACTGGGGCAGAGCCGGGGGCCGGGTGTCACACATAGGAGCATGTGTTCCTTCAACAAAATTTTATTCAAAACTGACCAGGACCCTGCTCTAAAATAAGAGTCACAAAAGCAGGCCAGGGGGATGGTGGAGACATGGGGAAGCTCAGGCCTGAGGCGCAGGGTGTGGCTGAACTCTGCTTCAGGTTTCAATCCTGACTCCATGATTTATGGGGCGGGTGTGTGACCTAGCCAGTCATATTTCTCTCCTATCCTGGTCTCATCAGTCAAGTGAGGTAACTGGCACTCACCCTGCCTGCCTTTCCCTACTCCTGGATACTAGAAGAAAAAGCCTTTTGTAAACAGAATTGCTCTCCATACAGAATAGTCACTCCTGTTATGATTCGTGGCCTCCTATGAGGAAGGCCATAGAGCAACTGTATATCTAGCCCACAGGGGAAAGGATCCCATTTGAGGAGTGAGGGAAGATTACCTGGAGGAGGAGGAACTTACTGTATGGAAACAGAAGAGGACATTCCAGGTGGAGGAACAGCTTGCACAATGCTTGGAAGTAGGATGGTGAAGGTGTGCCCTGGCAACAGAAAATGGTTTGGTATATTTGGCACACAGAGTGAATGCCAGGTTTAGACTGGGGTAGGTGAGGTGTCGGGGGGTGGGGTGAGGGTGGAGAGTACAGACATTTGGGGATAGCTAGGGAGTCTTTGAGGTAGAGACAGCCATGTTCTGGCCGGGCTGTGGAAGCCATTTGAGGAGGAGAGCTGAGAGGAGAGGGAGAATTGGTGGGCATTTGTTCAGGAACCCCCATCCCCAGGAGGATCCATGTGAAGCCCGTGGCAGATCCCCGGGATGACACTGAGGTGGGCAAGAGGCTGGAGAGCCCCCTCCAAGGGAGACATGAAAGTTGACAGGTGGAGAAAATGCCAAGTCAGATGCCCTAGTCCAGGGAGGGACCTACGCTTGGGCACAGGGGGTGCCCACCAATGAACATTTAAGGACTCTGAAAGGACGACAGCCCAGCAATTTCTCTGGGTTTGCTCCAGCGTGGGGAGAGGGCCAGTCCCACCAGGAGAACTCGTTCCCAGGGAAGGCACCATCTCCAGAAACCCTCTTTGAAACAGCAGTGGTTGCCAATGACTGGCTTATTATATATCTGCCAGGTGCTCCACTAACCTGTTCCCATGAGATACACCTATTTATGGATGAATAAAATGAGGCTAAGAGTGGAAGAGTGATCAGTTTGCGATCACACAGCCAGTAAGTGGCAAGGCTGGGACTCAAAGGCAGCACTCCCGGTTTCCTGGGGTGGAAGGAAAGCATTCATGCTGGTGTTTGGGGACCCTGGGAGCCGGCGCCAGAGAAGAGGAAAGATGGTTTCTGCTGCCACCTCGCGGTCATAGTGCCACCGGGTTACAGGCACACAGCTCAGCTGTCCAGGCTGCCCAAGGGAAGCTGCTCCAGGGGCTCAGCCAGGGTAAAGCGGGCCACTTTGTTTGCAAGGGTGTCAGCTCCGAGGCAGGGGTTTGTGGTGACAGGGTGGGCTCTTGTGTGGGACTGTCCTGGATTGCAGCCCAACTTGTGAGACCTCAGGCAAGTCTCTTATCCTCCCTCCTCATCTCTCCTCAGTGCCTTTGAGAGTATTAAGAGATCACCTTAACTTCTGTGAAGACCCTCTCAGCCTTTACTCTGTCTTTGCAATTGGGAAAAATGAGGACCCAGTGGGCAGATCCAGGATTGTAGAGCCTGAAGCTTATTTGGGGGCCTCTTTAAGGTAAAAAAAATACAAAATTAAGAATAAAAAATACCTATAGCCACTCAAGGCCTTCAGCCTCCAGTAGGAAGAAGTCAGAGTAGAAAGAAACCGTGGTCTTAAACCAATTAAAGTTAATATATTTTACTTCTGCAAATTCTACAGAAACATGTAACTTTGTGAACACACAGCCAGAGTCCCTCGTAGGGCCTATGCAAGTGTGAGGACTTGACTGATGTGGAAGTCTCATGGGGAGTCAAGTATGAGGTCCCCCATGGGAGATGTGGGGTGTCTTGCCAGTGGGTTTCAGCCCCAGGCAAGTTCGCTATGGATTCAATGTGACCAAAGAAATGACAGTAGAACGTTCTTGGGGTGAAAGGATTATACCCAACTTTATTTCCACGGTGGCAGGTCAGTGACTAAAATCCCATTCACTCAGAGCGAGTCTGCATGTAGCAAGCTGGTCTCTGCCTCTGGGCCTCTCTGCCCGCACAGCCGTCCCAATCTCTGTCCTTGGTGCTGCCACCACTCCAGCCTCTGCTCTGCTCCCTTGCAGCCATGCCACTGTGTCACCCAGAGCACTGGGCCGGGCTCTCTATATAGAGTCAATAACAACACATTGCCCACACGTGTGTAGTGAGCCAGCCACCCAGGGTTGGGTGAGAATCCTGGCCACAGGAACCTTTATTCTGTCCACACTCCACCCCTCCAGGATTCTCGCCTCTCAATCTATGTGCCCTCAATCCTCTGCAATGGTCCCTGTGCAAGGAAGCTGGAGCATTGTAACCAAATTCCATAATATACAAATAACAAAAATTACAACAAATTATAATAACCCTGAAGCCTGAGGAGAACCATTGCCATCAAGTGGTCATCCTGGCTGTATTCAAACCAGTTCTACTCAAATGAGTTAACCAAAAGAACCATGGGGGGCCTTAACAATACCCACCTTCTCCAGCAAAAATTTTGCAGACACACAGGCCGGTCTTGTCGCTTTATCTTTGCCTTCTGCTTCATCCTTGGCAGCCAGAACCGCTGCTCTGGTCTCAGTTGTTGCCACAGCTCCAGTCATCCAATTTCTTTCTGTCTGCTCCTGCCTTTTCAAATCAGCCCACGTCTGGGTCCTTGTGACCTTCACAGGGCCCTTTAAATTCTTCCTTTGAGAAGCAGACAGTATTTCCTTTTTCCTTTTACGCTTGAGCCTGAGGATAGAAGCACAGCATGGAGTGCTCCACAACCTGAGGAGGGGGCTGCGCCTCTCCTGGGAGAACCTGCAGTTGCTGAGTCCCTCAGGCTTTCCACCAGCTTTCAGCCAGGTGGGGTTTCAAACAAGGAGGGGCTGATGCCTCCTGCGCCGGCAGGGCCTCCACCCCCACCTGTTCGTCAAACCTCCGCTCCTCCATTTCTGGGGCTGACGGCTGCACCATATCCTTCACCTGCCCCACGGCACCTGGCGGCCTGCGTGCTGCTGCTTCTCGTGCTGCCTCCTCTCGGGTCTTTACTATGTCCACAGCACTTCGTAGTAATGCCATTTCTGTCAGCAACAAATTTTCTTTCTCTTGGGATGGACCCCAGCCCTCCACCCCTTCCCAGTACCACGTGTTCACAGGGGGACACTTGAATGCCTCCCTGTCCATAGGTGCAGCCTGCTGAAACACTCCTCATGAAGGCAGCCTGTTCTTTTTCCTTGGTCACCAATGAACCCTCCCGACTGTCACCAATTGTCTTGCCAGTGGGTTTCAGCCCCAGGCAAGTTCACTACGGATTCAATGTGACCTAAGAAATGACAGTAGAATGTTCTTGGGGTGAAAGGGTTATACCCAACTTTATTTCCATGGTGGCAGGTCAATCACTAAAGTCCCGTTCACTCAGGGTGAGTCTGGATGCAGCAAGCCGGTCTCTGCCTCTGGGCTTCTCTGCCCACACAGCCGTCCCAGTCTCTGTCCTCGGTGCTGCCAACACTCCAGCCTCTACTCTGCTCTCTTGCAGGTGTGACACCATGTCACCCAGAGCGCTGGGCAGGGCTCTCTATAAAGAGTCAATAGCAGTGCATTGCTCACACATATGTAGTGAGCTAGCCAACCAGGGCCAGGTGAGAATCCTGGCCACAGGAACCTTTATTTTATCCACATGGGGATTCTGAAGCCAGGGCAAGATCGGGTTCATGTGTCCCAGCACCAGCAGCCCCCGTAACCCAGGCAGGCCTTTCACCCCAATCTTCCAGAGTTGCCTTCCTGAGACCGAGTCCACCGTACTCATTGCACCTTCAGTGTGGTCCCATCCTAACAGTTGGGGTGCTCCAGCCAGGACTGCTCAGGGAGCCTCTGTTTCATATGGTGGAATCCTCCTTTGCTTTCTGGCCTGGAGTCCAACGCCATGAACCCAAGGAAACCTTCCCTGCCTGCCCTTGCTTCCCCGGGCAGTGCCAGCACCATGCTCGGCACACAAGCCTTTGGTCAGCAGAGTTGTCATCTGAATCTCTGCAGTGCATCAGTCTGATGTGGCCCATGTGTAGTTAGTCCAGGTGGATACATCCAGAGCCCCTCCTCTTGAAGCCAGGCCTGGGAGGTAGGAGTTGAGAGGCAGAGAGGACTCAGACCTAGTCCCAGCTGTCCTCTAGCTCATAATCTGTAAGGCACGTAAGGACATGAACTAAATCTTAAAGCTTTTAGGCCTAAGAATAACTTACAGATCAACTAGTCCAAGTGATTGTCAAATTCATTTAGTCATAGAAGACCAATGTAGGAAACAGGGAAGCAGGACTATTTGAGTGAAGCAGTGGGTGTGGAGGGATGTGGAGAGTCTGTTTACTTGGCCTCCCCTGTCCCACACCCTGCTTGGCCGCTCCCAGCCCTTCTAAAGAACCATGAACTGGAACCACTGTTGAAGTTCAAGCCCTTTGCTTTAACTGAGACCCAGCAAGGGTAAGAACCTTGACCAAGTTCACAAAACAAATTGGTAGCCAGGCCTAGGGTTCAAACCTGGGCCTACTTGACTATAGTTTTCAGGCTGTCTTTGTTCTACCTCAATGCTGAGCAGCTGGGGCTGAACCATCTCTTCCCACCCTTAAGCCACACCTCCCTGCTCTCTGGGTCCTCCCACTCAGCGCAGCCAGGATGGCAAAGAGGCATTCAAAGGGGTCCCAGGGAGTGGGACAGCAAGGGAGGGGCCCTTTAGAGCCCCCACACTGGAATGAGGGCAGAGACTGGATTTTTGTCTGCTCACTTTTACCGTCATTCAGTCTGAGCACAGAGCCTGCTGTGCTGTGAACAATAAATACTAGTTGAATGAATTTGAAGCAGCAGCTCAGGGTAGGTGAACCTTCCTGGGTGGGGAAGTCATCCCTCCAGGTTGACCTCATCCACCTCTGGTCCCCTGGCAGTGGGGATCAGGGCTGGGCTTTACACAGACATTTTCAGCTTCGCTGTGTCTTCCTTCTCTTTCTCTTCAGAGCAACTGCCTGCCTGTCAGAGGACGCTGCTCTGTGACTTTGGGCAAGTCATTTCCCCTCTCTGAGACTCCCTCTCCTCATTTGTTAAAACTACTCGCTTTCATGTTCGCCTGGGGGTTCCAGCCCCATGCAAGTTCACTATGGATCTGGTGAGGCTGAGAAATGACAACAGAACGTTCTTAGGGTAAAAGGGTTCATACCTGGCTTTACTCTCACAGCAGTAGGTCGAGCACTAGAATCACATCCACACCCAACAATCTGCAGATCCCTAATCCTTCTCCGTCTAGCTCTTTATATAGTGACTCAGTCACTAATAGATCATTGCTAATAGGTGTGGAAGCCTAGCAGCAGGCCAATTACATCATCAAGTAGTTTAGGGTCAGGTGAGGATCCTGGCCATAGGAACTTCCATTTTCCCCACGCATTTTCATTTAGTCAATGAAATAGTTATTTGGCTTTTCATGTGCCAGACACTCCATAAGGCACATGGGACTGAGAAAATAAATGGGATACTAGCTGTAAAGCACAGCAGTGCCTGACACAAAACGGGTGGTCAGTGGCTGATAATTCCCCACCCCACTCAGCCCACTTGTATCCTGTGTTTCCCAACAGAATGCCTCCCTCAGAAAGACCCTCTTTCAGGAACCAGTTCAGGTCCACAGCTTCCAGGGATGAGATTGGGTAAGGCATTGGTGAACTACGGAACACAGATGGGAGGAAAATAAATAACGGTGTTGATGCCAGGTGTGACCAGTAGGTGGCAGCAGCGCCCGTGAAATGAGCCTGTCCCGCATCCTCTGCTAAATTTCTCCCAGAACAAGCTGTTTGGCTGTCTTCCTGTGTATGAACCCAGGTGTGTGAAAGATTGTGTGCCCCAATGAAAGATGTGTGTACAAAGTCGTGCATGTGTAGGTGAGCAATATACAGGTGCTGGGAGTGAGTCTGTGTGAGAGAACAGAATGTACCCAGTGGTGTGGAATGTGTTGTGGGTAGGACCTTTGTGCAGTCAGGTGTGTGTATGTGTGACCTCCGGGCCAGTATGAGTCTATCTGCATGGGGACCACAGTGCAACACCTCTTAAACTTTTTGGATCCTGGACCATCCAGTGAAACCTGCAGCATATCCCATTTCAGAAGGCTCTGGAATCACCTGGGGGCCCTGGTTCCCCTGGATAAGACATACACTCAAATATTATTAGACTGGAGAACTTAACAGATGTTTTGCCAACAGGTTTCAGCCCCGGGTAAGTTTGCTATGGATTCAAAGTGACCAAAGAAATTGACAGCAAAACTGTTCTTGGGGTGAAAAAGGTTACACCCAACTTTATTTCCAGGTGGCAGGTCAGTCACTAAAATCTCATTCACTCAGAGCGAGTCTGTATGCAGCAAGCCAGTCTCTGCCTCTGGGCTCCTCTGTCTGCACAGTCATCCCACACAGCCGTCCTCTGGGCCTCTCTGCACAGCTGTCCCGCACAGCCATCCTCTGGGCCTCTCTGCACAGCCGTCCCGCACAGCGGTCCTCTGGGCCTCTGTCCTAGGCGCTGCCACCACTCCAGCCTCTGCTCTGCTCTCCTGCAGCCTTGCAGCCATACCACCATGTTGCACCCAGAACAATGGGCAGAGCTCTTTATATAGAGTCAACAGCCATGTATTGCCTATAGGTGTGCAGTGAGCTAATCAACCAGGGCCGGTGAGAATCCTGGCCACAGGAACTCTCATTTTATCCACAACAGGTTTCACAGTTTTTTTATAATAAGCATTCTGTAATAACCATAAATGTTGTTGCAATAAGAAAAAAAAAAACTGTGCTCATTTTCATGGGTCTTTCCTTTCCCCTTATGGAACAACAGGGTTCCCATATGTCTGGAGATGCTGCAGGGGCCCAGCAGCCTGATGAGAAAGAACAGGTCTTGCCCAGCATGGAGGCGCCCTGATAGCAGCTGTGGAAGGTCCAAACAGGGCAAAGGGTCAGTACACAGCAATCAGAGAAGGCTTCCTGGAGGCAGAGGGATGTAGCTGACCTGGAAGAATGATGAAGCTGGCACATGACAGTGTGCCCTGCTTGCTCCACTTCTCTGAGAACTGCCTGCCGTTGGGCTGGTCTTCGGCTGTCCTCTTCCTGTACTGGGTCCCCATCTCTCTCTCAGGAAATTTGAGGTTATAGGCAGGCAAGATTGAATTTGATTCCTAGAATATCCCATTGAGAATGGGCATGAGAGGTCATCTGGATTTTTCAGGCAAGTGGGAGCTATCAGAGATTAAAGGCAGAGTGTATTTCCCCATTGATAATAATGTGCTGTACTTACCATGCACATCTGTTAACTTGGGTCCTCAGGAGGATCCCGGTAAGTTAGTTACAGTAATTATCCTACTTTTCAAAAGAGGAAAGAGATGCCCAGAGTGGTCACACAGATGTGCTCTTCCTCAGAGCATACACAAAGGTGAATACAAAATCTCCACTGTGCACACATACTCATGTAAATACCCAGGCATTCTCCCACATGCTGTGCAAACACACACTCCCTCTCCCCACCTTCAGAGCTGCTCTTCCCAGCCTCTGTGGGGGTTTGGCTCTGAGCAGAGGTGCCAAGCCTCTCTGAACTTTCCTTGAACAGAGTCCCTCTCTGGGAACAGAGCGAGGCCAAGCAGTCAAGCCCCCTCCCCACCCCGGCAGTCTGGTAGGGTGTCCCTGCCACACCTACACCGTCTGCAGCTGAGCAGGGCCGAGGCCCCAGTCTGGGTTAGGGCAGCCCACCTGCGCTAGTGCTCATCCCCTCGACACAGCAGGCCCCGGGCTGAGGCTCCGGGTCTCTGAAGGGAGGTCGCTTCAGAAGAGGAAGAGGAGTATTCCATGCCCTGGTGGCCTCTTAAGGACCTGACCACAGATGGCGGGGAGGCAGGTCCTGGTCAGGAAGTTTCCTTTCCAGAGAGTTCCTTATTAACCATTAGGCGCAGCAACTAGTTGAAAACACTGAGGAGGAGGAGGAGGAACTTGGGATGTGGGGCTCTACCTCCCCTCCCAGGGCAACCCTGAATGAACACAGGGCTTAAGGACAGCATTGAGTCTCCCTCCAAGACAGATCCTGAGGGTAGGGCTATACTTCGCACTTGGTGTGAGCAGGCAGGTCTATGTCACCCCCAGGACGGGGCTCCCCTCATGAGGGAACCACAGAAGGTGAGGAAAGAAATAGCCAGATGCAGACACTGAGAAAAGTGTTCACTTTATTGGGAAAACAGAGGGTTGAGACCTGGATAAGCAAAGAGCCAGGTGTTTGAGTCAAGCTTCATTTCTGACTTGCTTGCCTCCCTCACCCCCACAGTGGGGCAGCTCTAATTACAAACACCAGACCCGCAGGCATCCTTTCCCCTGCCACTGGGCAAATGCCCGGTGTATTTTAGCAGTAGGAGTCTGTTTCTAGGGTCAAGGAACATGAGAGAAATGTCTTTCTCTCAGAGGATGGCAGAGCCCTCAGAACCAATCAGCTCCTACCTCTATCCCTCCATTGTGCAAAGGGTCCAGAGAGGGACAGAGATCTACCCAAAGTCACACAGCAAGAAAGTGGAGAACAGAGAGTCAAACCCACATTCCCTGTCTCTTGACTTGGGACTCATTCCAAGAGAAGATTCTAAAAGATGAGCCCCATCAGACAGATGTCCCCTGCACCAACACCCACCAAGAGATTCGATCCCTGTGACTCAAATGTTCAGGTCTGAAGGCTCCAGTCAGTGCCACCCAGGGACCTCTTTCCTCCCAGGCTGTGCCTGACTCTTGGTTCCTGGGAGATGGTCCTGGTGAGACAAAAGGGAACAGCTATTTCTAAGGTGCTTGGGGAGAAGACATCCTCTTGAAAACTGCTTCTACAGAGTGTGCTGTCACGCCTTCTGAAACTCAAGGAGATGGTTTAAAGAGAAAGACCTTGGCTCCTGACCCATTAGGAAACATGGGCTGGAGCAGGTATAACGTTAGATAATATTAAAAAGCTTCATTTTTTTTTTTTTAGTGCTTACTATGCTCCAGGTACTTCATCCACGCACCAGAATAATGGCTGTGTGCCAGTTGCTAGCAACATGTGTGTGACCAAAACGGACAGTGCATCATTCACAGCCTCTTTCTAAACCTTCACTTCTTAGCAGGTAAGCGTTGTCATCCACGACTGAGGAAATGGGCTCAAAGAGTGAAGTGACTTACTTACCCAAGGTCACACAGCAGGGTCATGGCAGGCAGCTGACAACTTAGAGAACAGGCAGGCCTCCCAAGGCAGGGAGGTGGATGGGGAGAGGGCCCTGCCCAGTCACAGCAGTTTACTGGGAGGCTGGCATGTGCCTCTGCTGCCATGGTGAGGGGGCACGGAACCTTGCACCAGGAATGCTCCATCCATGACTGTGAGCTGCACACAAGGGTGTCCTGAGTGTCCTCTGTGTAATCACAGAGTTTCCTCTTGGGAGGCAGGAGGAGGAAAGCAGACGAACTTGTCTTACAAACCTAAGATGGGATCCTCACTGGCCCAGCCACTGACAAACTGGGTGGCTCTCCTTGGGCAGGTCATTCCCCTGAGCCTCAGTTTCCCCATCTGTAAAATAGGGGTATTAACAATACTGCCTATCTCGTAGCTATGCTGTGACAATTAAATAAATTACCCCACACTCAGAACAATGACAGGCATTAAATACTGTGTTACCTAGTGTTACTGCTACACTAGTCTCTCTCCGCCATGGGTCCAGGAAGAGCCATGCACCATGGGTGGATCATGAGCAGTGGTGGTGATAGGGCTAGAACCTCGGCAACCCCACAGCCTAGTGTTCTACTATGCCTTCTACTTGAAGGCCCCTCACCAGACCCCTCTGAGCCCCATTTTAAAGTCTCAGGTCGCCTGTCCCCAGAACCACACAGCCACCTGCCCTGGTCCCCCATCTCCCAACATCTGACAGCTTGGAGCTGCCTCTCCTCACAACTATCAGCACTGTGCTCTGTGCCCAGAAATAAATACAGAAAACATGAACAAGCGATGAGAGAAAGGGGTGTGTGTGTGTTGTATGTTGAGTGCTGGAACCACAGTCTGTAAGGGATCACTTCCTAGGGGGTCTGCAGCCTTCCAGCTGGTTCCCAGCCTGGATCTGCAGTGGTTGCCAGGCAGAGAAAGCAGCCCAAGGCTAGGCTAAGGATCTGATGCTGAAAACAGAGGAGCTGGTCCTTGGGCGGAGGCCTAGCAGGGGCCCAGCCTGGACTGTTGCTCCTCCAAGTCCTCTCAAGACACTGTTGGCCCCTTACCACCATGAGGGACATTTCAGATCCCATGTCAAGCAAACTTCCTTTGACAGCTGCCTCTGGTACCCCATAACTGCTACAGAATGATGCTGTAGGGGGCCAACTGGGTGCCAGACACTCAGGGAGGCACCTCACTTGCCACATTTATAGTCTTCAGAGGAGGTTTGAAAGTGAAGAGACTTGCCTAAGATCACCCTGCTTGCAAGTGGCCAAGACTCCCGTGAAATCAGGACTCTAATTAGAGTCTAAGTCTAGGAGAAAACAGAGAAGCTCAGAGAGGGCAAATCCATTGCGTAGGTCACACAGTCGGTCAGCTTTGGAGCTGAGATTTGAGTCCAGATATGGGGCTTCCCAGGCCATGTAGGAGACTGAACGTGAGGGCTCTGATTTACTCCCATCACCCTCCTGCCCTCCCCACCCGCAACCGCTCTTACATGACACTTGACACCATCCATCACTCCCTCCCCCTGGGAACGCCCTCCTCCTCCAGTTTCCATGGCAGCACATTCTACCCATCTTCCTCCTGCTTCTCCCGCAGCTTCTCACTCTCCACGGCGGTGGCTCCTGAGCCTAGAAAGCAGGGGGATTCCCAGGCTGGGCCCCCAATTGCTTCCCTCTTCATCACTACCCTTGAAAGCTCGTCTACTTTTCCCTCTAGGCTTCAGCTCTGACCTTGAGCGGCAACTACACTTTCACATAATAACGGCCACCTCCAATGCGGTAAGAGCTTACTGATGTTCTGGACCCTGTATATACATCAACTCATTAAATCCTCACAACAACCCCATGAAGGAAGTCCATTCTACAGGTGAGGAAACTGAAGCACAGAGAAGGAGACCCAAGATCTGACTCCAGCCTTAACCACTACCTCTGTTACAAGAAGATAGGAAATTGTATGACATTTTGCGACCAGAGGCAAAAACTTCCCCCCTGCCGTTCCAGAGAGAGGAGTGAAAATTCTTGGAGAAATCAGACCTACTCCACAGTTTTGAGAGGCTTGTGATGATCTAGAATTACACTGTCAATTTGGAGCTTTAAAATGCATCATGCACAGTACATTTTGAAATGTGAAGATTGAGAGAGCTTAAGGAAGAACAAAAGTTCATGGAAAATTGCCCTTTCCTTCAGATTTTTCCATTTGATATTAAGTCTTCAAAAACCTCATCCCAGGGTTCTAGCATGAAGGCTCTTCCACTTCAGTGATGCCTGGAATTTACTGGCAGCTTGGACCCTGGAGTTCCACTGACCTGAGTTCTGCCACCACTAACAGGCTCTGTGACTTAGGGGTGAGCAGCTTGACCTCTCTGAGCCTCAGACTTCTTGTCGAAATAGTACTATTTCCCCCACAGGACTGTCATGAGGATTGGCTGGGATAATGTACATAAAATGCTTGGCATGGCACCTGGCATGCAGAAGTGCTCAGTTAAACCCCATGCTCCAGATGCACACAACTTCTCAGGTGTGCCAAACACCTGAACATTTCCATGCTTTGCACGTGCTGTTCCCTCTTCTTGGTGGCCAACTCCTATTCATCCTTTAAGGCCCCCTGACCCTTTTCCACCCCTTCTAGAATTGCTACAAATACATGTTTCAGTGAAAACCTAGAAAAGGCACTTCTCTGTGACACCCTCCCTGGGGCTCCCTGCCACTGCATGCATCACACTAAGATGCAATGATCTGTTTATGCCTTGTCTCCCAGCCTGGGCTTGAACTTTCCGACAGCAGGGCTGTATCTGACTCACTTCCAAGTCCCAGTGCTTAACATGCACAGCCTGGCATGAAGTGGATTTCAATACAAGTGTGTCTACCTTAAATGCATGTGGTCTGGCCCCAGCCCCTGCTGTCCCCAGGACATATTTTTATATGAGAAGTAGTAAAAGGCATCCAGATGGGTTATGACCACAGTGAGCGAATCTGGAGCAGCCTTCAGACAGGCCTGTCTTGGGAGAGATCTGGCAGAGTCCTGGCAAGGAGAATAGAGAGTCTTGGCTCCAATGTCACTTTCAGGAGTCTTCCCCAGTTCCTAAATTGTCCCCTTTCTCTGACATCTCCCCAAGGCATTAGCAGGAGGAGTCCCCTGGGACGAGGCATGTCCAATACGTCTCCCATTCAGACAGAGCTCTATAGTCACAGGCTCTGTGGATGGTCTAGGTGGGCTGGGAGCCTAAGCCTGGGTAGATCTGTGTGCTGGGCTCTGCCCTACATCTTCCAGGGCCCTAGTGGAACCCTATCCCAGAAGAAGGGAATTCCTAAATCTGGGGTTCCAGGGGCCTCACCCCGAGAGGGGGGTTGTGCTCTCTCTTCATAGCACATGTATAAAGCTACTTTGTGTGCCTGGGCCCCCAAGGCCCTGAATGCCAGTTTAGCCCCTGCTGGAATGACAGCCTCCCTTTCCTTTTGTTCCAAGGAAATGACTGTCAAAAGGAGAAGAGGCATATTGTTTCTTTTTCTTTTCTTTTCTGTTCTTTTGAGACAAAGACATCAATTTATTTCCATCTGTCCCAAAAAGGGAAAAAAATTAAATTTGTTTTTACAAGGATGTCAGCACACTGCTTCAATAGGGAGTCATGGGTGTGTGACTGAGGCAGTGTCTGCGAGGGGGAGGCGCAGAGAACTAGGACAGACCCTGACACTGGAGGAAGCGAAGACCTGGGGGTGCCTGGAAAGAATGCCAAACGAAGGGCAAGACTTCTATGCCCAGCTCTGGGTAGACCCTGCCCTCAGCAGCTTGAAGGGGTCAACTAGGGCAGCCGGGGCACCTGGAGCCTGCTGTGACCCCCGCATTGCGATTATAAAAGCCTTCTTCCCCCAAGCTCCTTCAGAGTCACATCCCCACGTGGGCAGTTCCAGTTCACTGGAAACACTGGACACACTGAGCACAGCCAGATGCTGGGAGAAGGGAGAGAGGATTTCTTGGAGGTTCTTATCAGGGGCCCAAGACCTAGATGCCGGGAAGAGGAGAAGTGCACACTGGTGCTTCCAGTGTCCCCCCACCTCCCCAGTCCCAGTTCCACTTACTATCCATGGAGTTCTAACCAGTGTGTTCCTCTGTCCTCCAGTACCAGGGCCAGAAGAGCCAGCCCCTGGGGACCTTCAGAAAGCATTTGCCCTCTGGATTGAGGACCTAACTTAAAAGCAGAAGCCAACCCACCCACCCACTAGCCCTTGCCGAGAACCTCTCTGCTCCTTCCCAGCCCAGTCAGAACTCGGGGCTGAGGACCCTACCCCAACTGAGGCCCTGCCCCATTACCCTATCCTGAAGCTGCTGGCCTTGCTCCACTATCCTATCCCACAGCCCACTGGGACAGTGCTGGGGACACCGCTTCAATGCAGAGGCATCCCTGCCCTTCCAAGGAAATGACTGTCAAGGGGACAGGAGGTATATTGTCTCTCTCCTCTCTCATTTTCTCTTCATAAAAACCTCAAGGTGGACCTGGGCCTCCACAAGCCCCACCTCTTGCTAGAACTCGGGGACTGGGATTCCACCCCAAAATTGGGGCCCCATTCCCTGCCCACAAACCCTCTCTCAAGGCCAGATCTTGAACTGTAGCCACGACTCACTGACCTGTCTTTCCGTCTCGCCCAGACGCCCTGGACCCAGAAGAGGCCCCTCCCCACTACACAGAGGCCCAACCTTGCAGCTCAATTCTCAAGCCACCACCCTCCCCACCACTGCCCCTCCTGGGTCCTACGCCCTGCGCCCAGGATCTTCAGGTGTCAGGTAGGACCTCCACTCTCGCAAGCTCAACTCGAAGCTGTCCCGAGGCTTAGGCCCCGCCCCCCCGCAAAGGCGCGGCTCAGCAGCGGAGTTCCAGAGCCACTGTCCCACTCCCCTGGGGTCGCTAGCTCCGAAGCCGTGGACCGTGCGCTCAGCCAAAGGCCCCGCCCCGCCCCAGACCACTGGTCCACCCACTGCCGGGGCCCCAGCTCTCCGCCCCGGCCTCCTTCTGCCCTATCCCACGTCGTGGCCCACGCCCCCGTGAGAACTCAGTGTGAGTCCAGGTCACTGAGGAGGGGAGCGCGGCGGCCGGCCCGGCCCGGTCAGGTGGCGGCACCACTGCCGGGGCCGTCAGACGGGGTGCAGGCGGTGACCCGCTCGCGGGCCGTGGTTTCCCGGGCGCGCCTGAAGCTGCCAGGCTCCGGGCGGCCGCAGGGCGTGCGGCAGAGCTGGCGGAAGCAGCGCTTGAAGTTCTCGTCCAGGAAGGCGTAGAGCACGGGGTTGAGGCTGCTGTTGGCGTATCCGAGCGCGATGCACAGGTGCAGCGCGGCCACCACCAGCGGGTCGTGGCGGTCGATGTCCACCAGGGTCCAGACGATGACGAAGATGTGGATGGGCGCCCAGCACACCACGAAGGCGCCCACCACCACCAGCACCATGCGCGTGATGCGCCGCAGACTGCGATCCTTCTCCTTGGAGCCGGACAGCAGGCGCACGCTGCGCAAGCGCAGCAGCATGAGGCCGTAGCACACGGTGATGATGAGGATGGGCAAGACGAAGGCGAAAAGGAACACACAGATCTTGGTAACCGTGTCCCAGTACCAGCTGGGGCTTGGGAACTGGAGCATGCACACCACTGCCCCGTCTGGTGGGGAAAACAAAGAAAGACAGGAGGTGAGGGGCTTTCGGGCCTAAGCGAACCTACCTTTTAGCCCACCCTCCTCGGGCTTGCTTAAGTCCCACACTTTCTCCTGCCCTTTGCTCAAGATGATTCTTCTGCCTGGAAAGTTCTCCAAGTGCTTCTGCACTTGGAGAACACCTACCCACCCTTAAAGACTGCAGAATAATTGGCCCTAACTTAGGAGATCTGCTTTCTATATTCTCTCCCAGTCCCTTTATAAGCCTCTACATCCCTCCTTGGCAGTAATGGTATAATTTAGTCCACATCCACTAAATGCCAGTCATTGTGATAACTCAAGACATCCACCCATTTCCAGACTAGCTACAATGGGGACAATACTGCTAAGACTGAGAACATGAGTTAAGAGCAGGACTCAGGCCCTATCAACTGCCTGGTGTGACCTTGGGCATATTATTCAACCTTTACAAGTGTTTCCATAATTTGGGACTAAAGCTCATAGAGCTGTTGTGAGAATTTGATTGGCTGGGACATGCAAGCATTTAGCCCTGTGGGGTTCAAGCTCTTGGTGTACACACAGGGCAGAGGGGAGGATACATGTGGGAGTTCAGAGGTCAGGGCTTGGGCCAGGGAGGCAGATCTCAGCTTAATGGCAAGAACATCCTGACTGCCAGACTTGACCAGAGATAAGAACACCCAGGCTGGAATGAGCTCCCTGTTCCTGGAGTGTGAGCTTGGGCTGGGTGCACACCTTAGCAGATACTGTGGGATTCAGATACAGGCCTGAGGCTGACCCAGGTGACTCCCAAGATCTCTTGGGATCCTAGGATTTAAGGAGCCACTCTGGGCTTGGAGCCTCAGGGTTGTGAGAAGGGGACTGGAGACATGGACTGGAGACACAGACCATCAGGCTGGCAGGACTCTCACGAATGACTGAGTCCAGGGGCTTCCCTGTACACATGGCAGAACCAGGCCCGGAGAGGAACAGCACTCGTCTAAGATCAGACAGTGAATAGCTTAGAGAAGCAACAAGAGCTGATGGCACACACTGGGGGAGTGTGGAGGGAGGAGGCCCATCTGGTCTGGCCTCCAGCAGGGCTGCAGTTAATGGCCCATAAACTGAAGGGTGACAGTGAGGAATGGGACCCAGCTGCTGAATTGAGGCCAATTGCTCAGAGGCTGGGGCCTCTACCTTTGTGAGGGTCAAGGGTGGCCAAGAAGCCTCCCACCAAGCCTGTTCCCGTCTCTCACCCACAGCACCAATCCTCTGCAAACCTCCACCCCAGGGGCCCACACAAGCAACAGATATGAGGGCAGAAGCCTTGGATTCCAGGCCAAGTTCTACCAAATACCTGACTGTGTGAACCTAAGCAAACCACCTTCTCTCTCTGATTCTGGGTTTTCTTATAGACAAATGGAGGTGGGTGTCCCGTGTCCCTGCCTTGTCTATCTCACGGGCTTAGTCATTCTAATAGCTGCTAGTTATTGGACCTTGGCAATGAGCCAGGCTTTGTCCTATGTGCTTTACACATGTAGCCGCATTTTATCTTCCCGACACCCCACAACAGAGTGTGGCTCAGATAGTGACCAGTGTCCTTGGCAACCTGCTTAACTTTTTTTCCCACTTCCTCACATCAAGTTGGAGCCATATGACCAGCTACCACTAGGAAAAGATGGGCCAAAATATTTTAAAGCATTTGTGCTTTCTAACCACACCCTCTCCATATTCATCTGCTGGCCAGATGTCAGCAGTGGAGGATTCAACACCATCATTTTGATCCTGGGATCCTGAAAGACTGTGTGGAATGAGCTCCTCCTCCTCTTACTCACACTGGACTGTGATGTAAGAAATAAACTTCTGTGTTATGCCACTGAGATTTGGAGATTATGAGTACAGCAGCCACTCTAATACAGTAGTTGCTGTACTAATCACTAGTGTACTTTGAGGAAACACACCTCTCTGTCATCTCTAGGCCTTACTTGGGTCATCTGGGCCAATGGTTTTCGAGCTGGGGTGGAAAGGAGTTTGGGATGGGATTGTAGATCTTGTGGCCTCCACTGTGCACTGAGGTCAGGGACACCCTTACCCCATTTGCCATCCATCCATCCATCTCCTTATAGGTCAGTCATCCACATATTCCTGGCCAGCTGCTACATGCACAAAGATCAACCACCCACAATCCTACCAATAAGTCTCCTTTGGCCATCTGACACTGGCCAGCCATTCATCCTCACAACAGTCAGCCACTCATACTCCCACTGGCCAGGCATCTGTACTTTCATTGATCAGAAATCTACACCTCCACTGGTGAGCCACCTATACCCACCCTGCTAGGTGGCCTGCAAACCCACAGAGGTCTATGTGCCGCCTCCTGTGGTCAGTGGCCTGTGCCACGCTCCCTCCGTCACTCACCCCGGGGGCGGGTCACCGCCATGACCATGATGGGTACACCAACACCCGAGGCCAGGACCCAGATGCAGATGTTGATCAGCTTGGCCTTGGCGGGTGTGCGGAAGTCCAGAGCCTTGACAGGGTGGCAGACGGCAATATAGCGGTCAACACTCATCATGGTGAGTGTGAAGATGCTGGTGAACATATTGTAGTAGTCAATGGAGAGTACAGCCTTGCAGAGCAGCTCCCCAAAGGGCCATGTCTCCATCAGGTACTTGGTACTCTGGAAGGGCAGCGTGCTGGTGGCCAGGGCGTCTGCCAGGGCCAGGTTGAAGATGTAGATGTTGGTGGCCGTCTTCATCTTAGTGTACCTTAAAAGGAAGTGCATGTGTAATTGTTCCCTGTTCACAGATTTCAGTTTCTCTTGAGACTCGGGGAGGTAAAATGACTTGCTTAAGGTCACACAAAAGGTCAGGCAGAAGTGGAACTAGAACAAGAGGAGGCACCTGAACTGTCTGCTTCTGTACTACTCCTTTTCACTATAACAGATACAGAAGGACTTCTCTGGCTGTGGGTGACTTTGGCAGAAGGTATTTTAGGAAAAATCCTTATCTTCTGAGAGGCACTAAGCAATATGTTTAAGATAAAGCTGGACTCTGGAGGAAAAGAGGTCTAAACTCTAATCCTGCCTCTACTATTCATTAGCTGAGGGATTCTGAGCTAGTAACTTGACCTCTCTAAGCCTCGGTGTTCAAAACTGTAAAGAGAGAGGTGGTGCTTTTCTCAACCTCATAGGGTTGCTGTGAAATTTAATAGGACAATACAGCACTTAGCCCTGGGCCCAAAGTGTGGTAAGTGCTCAGTATAGGACAGCTGTTACTAGTCTTCATGTATGAAGAATGAAGCTGGGAGCTGTACCAGAGTGACCTGGCACTCGACCTCTTCCACCCACCTTTGGAAATATAAGTGGCCAGCTCTAAGGAAGGGACTCTGACTAGCAGACTGGCTGGAGCCTCAGGCCTCTTGGGGTGTCCTCTGTGGATGAACAGGGCTCTCAATCCTTCTTGTGGTCTTCTCTAGACCTCTTATCTCCATGCAGCTGGAGTCACCCAGCTGTGGGGAAGGGGAGTAGGTAACAGTGTCACACATCCAACCCAGGGTATGAGCCCAGGTGTCCAAGCCAGATGTCTACAACCAACCCCTGCACCTGAAACTCTCCAACATCCCTCCATGCGCTATGCCGCACGCAGCTGCGCACGCTGCAGCCGGCCCTGAGGCTGGCCTACATTTACAGTCATGCCCCCTGCACCAGGGCCTGGCTGGGCACCAGGTGGCCTGGAGGAGGCTGGATATTCCAAAACAGACTGTCCCAGTGCAGTGTGATCATCGCAGAAACACAGGTACACCAAATCAGGGGCAGGACTTCCTCATGCCCCTGGAATGACCTGAGAAACCCAGAGAAGGGTTGCATGAGCAGCTCCCCAAATTTCAGAGTAAGAAGAGCCCTGAGAGATTGAGAAGTGATTTTATGAAAGTGTGTTCCAAGGACTCCCTGCAGAATTACTGGAAAAGCATGTGAGGATGCAGATTCTCGGACCCGACCCACACCTGTTAAATCTGAATCTTTGGAAATCAGGTCTGGAAATCTTCATTTTTAACACACACACACATGAGTGATTCTTATGGACTCTAAAGCTTGAGGAACACTATGTAGCCTAAAGCCCATACTGGGGAGAGATGGGAAACTGAGGCCCAGGGAGGTGGCATGACTCACCCAAGGTCACATAGCAATAGTACAGTCCCAAGGTGAGGACTTAGACCTCCTGACTCCCAGACCAGCGTTCTCCCTGCGCTCTCACTTCTCAGTCGCCCAGCACCCAGGGTGCTGCAGTGGCCCCTGTGAGAGTGGCCCCCAAATGTGTTTTGAGTGACTGAGCAAATTCATATCAGCTAAGGCTGTTCCTTCACGAAAAGACAGGCTTTTTCTGGTTTTAAAAAAATTGATGCATGCATTGTCCTCCAGGGCCAGCATCTGTCCCACTCCCTCCCAAAATAGCTGTCATTTGCCCTGGGTCTGGAGAAGCAAAAAGTTTTGCTTGGAGACAGCAGAATTACAAGTCTCAGGAAGTCTGTCTTCAGCGGTGCGGGATCACAGCTGTGTGGGAGGCGGTCCCAACCCCATAGCTGACTCGTCTAATTTCGCTTCTTTTACGCAGAACAATTAGAGGCTGTTCTTTGCCTGCTGTTTTGATTTGTGAGGATCCTTCAATTCCCAGAGCGGGTGTTGGGAAGTGGGTGATGAAGCTGCTGTCGCTGGTCCAGGCAGGGCTGAGAGGCGCACACTTCTGCCAGGCCAAGCCCCAGGAGCTCTCCTCCGAGGCCCCGCCATGGCTAGCGTCTGGCCAGCAGAGCCCGGGCCTGTTGGCCTCCTCAGACAAACCATGCCGCGCTCCTGCTCTCAACGCCCCCAGTGGCTCCCCGAAGTTCTCTCCGTCTTCCACAACCTGGCCCAACCTCTCTGTCTGGGTTCCCAGAACCTTCCCCCTGAAGGATGTGCCCCACTGGCCTCTTTGCTGTTCCTTGGACCCACCAGGCCCATCCCACCTCAGGGCCTCTGGACAGGGGTTCCCTCTGACTGGAACCCCAGATTTCACATGGCTTGCTCTTTCATTTAATCAGGACTCTATTCAAATATCACCTCCTCAAGGAGGCCACCCCTGTCCACCCTATCTGAGGTACCCTCTCCCCGCCATCACTCGCTTCTTAAGCTGTTTCGTTTCTCTGTAAAGCATGGACCACCATCTGCCTTACACTTCCTTGCTCTCCCTGAGGGCTGGGGACTTTGTCCATTTTGTTCCCTGCTGGACCGTAGGGCCTACCAATAGTGCCTGGCAAATAGCAAGCTCTCAACAGACGTCTGTTATATGAGTGTCTTAGTCTAGGGCTCCTCAGCTCCACGGGAAACAGAAACCTCTCCCCCACAGTAGCCATGCAAATACATTACTTAGAATTATGGAGATAAGCACTAGCAGAATAACTAAAAACATTAAAGTAGTTGTCCCCGGGGGGGCAGAACAGAGGAACAAGGAAGGGTGTAGTGGCGGGGCACATGTTCTCATTATAGTACTACCTTTTTGCCCTATGTAATCGTATCACATTAGCATTGTTCAGCGTCCGTGTCAGTCAGGTGCTTACCACAAAAGGCAGATGCACTCGGGACATTTTACTGCTTACAGCTCTTCCAAGGCTCCCGTCACCATCTGGAGGAAGACCATACTCTTCAGGCTGGCATTCCGTGTGGGCAGGCTCCTCTCCCAGAATCCTCCAGTTTTCTGATCTTTTCTACTTCCCATCTCTTTGTCTTTTGGTACATCCTCTGGGAAATTTTCTTTTCATTATCTTTCAACCTTTTATTGATTTTTGCATTTTGTTTTGGCTTCTGTGTCTTATTTTCCCAGTGTTGTTTCTTTTTCTTTGTATCCCTTTTTTATATAGCATTTATAGAATCTTATTTCATGGATACAATATCTTCTCTTATCTCTCTGAGGTTCCTAATAATTTTGTTCTGTTTCCTTCTGCTCCGTGCTATTTGCTTCAAACATTTTGTCTTCTTTGGCCTCCCTCTTTCTTGATTTATCTAGAAAAGTCCTGGAGATCACCTTCAAATATCTGGTGATATGTGACTAAAGGATGACCTTTGAGTGAAGCACTAAATCATTAATTGGCAACTCGTGTGTGTGTCTGTGTGTGTGTGTGTGTGTAGGGCCCCTATCAACTGGTGGGCTTCACTGTAGGGGGGACTGGGCAATGACCTACCTTTTGCATTGGGGGACATCTAAATATCAGTGTCTGTAGGTCTCCTCCCTGGGGCCTTCCTCCCACATCCTGCCCGGGCAGCACACTTCTGGCTGTCAGGATCTGGTAGGAAAGTGGAAAAGGAGTCTGGGGGGGTCTCCCCATTTTGCATTTGGTATCTTGCTCTGACCCTTTCTGTTTCTGCTATGTCAGAGTTCCTCCAGGCTAACTTCTCTAGAGAAAAAACCTTGACCTCCTGAAGAGTGGAGGGGGAATCACCTGGTTCTGCAGGGTACAAGGGTGGGGGACCTAAAGGTCTTACTGCTTCCTGTGTAATCGATCCCCTGCCCCCGTTTTCAGTCCCCTATCTCACCCCTTCTCAGCCTGGTGCTCCTCTGTGAATTGCTTTGCATCATCCAAATACAGGCTAACATCTCTTAAGGAACATAAATGGAGGCACAAGGGGTGAAGTGACTTGCCCAAGGTCACATGACCAGTAAGGGGCAGAGCTGGGATTTACCCCAGGCTGTCTAGTGCCAACACACATGAATGACTTTGCTATACTGCCCCTCAGGGCTTGTTACCTTCCTTCCTCCCCCACCTCTCATGGTGAAAAAGTCAAGGAATGTAAACTTACAAGCTGAGACTTGTTCACTCTTTCAGTCAAGTACCTGGTATGTGCCAGGCACTGTGTAAGGGATGTAAGGGATACAGGAGTGAAGGTGACAACTTGACTTCTTGAAATTTATGGTCTTAGGAGGGGCAGACATTGGACAAACTGCTGCATTAATGTATACTTACCCACTACTGCCGCTCTACCATGAAGGACAGGAACAGGGTCTGGCGATGGACCCGGAGGGGTGGGAGGGGTATTTGTGGAAGGAACCTGGCCTCGACTCACAGGTCAACAATGGCCTCTCTGAGGATGTGCCCTACGCACTGAATTGTGTCCCCCCAAATTCATGTTGAAGACTTAACCCCCAGTGTGATGACATTTGAAGATGGTGCCTTTGGGAGATAATTAGGTTCAGATGAGGTCACTGCAAGTGGGGTCCTCATGAGGGGATTGGCACCTCTTTGAGAAGAGACACCTGAGAGCTTGCTTCTCTCCCTCTGCTCCCCACCTCTCTCTCTCTCCTTGCCAAGTGAGGACACAGCCAGAGGCAGCTTTCCACAAGCCTGGAAGAGTGTTCTCATAAGAAACTAACTTTGCTGGCACCTTGATCTTGGGACTTTCATCCTCCAGAACTGTAAGAAAATTAATTTCTGTGGTTTAAGCCACGTCATCTATGGTATTTTGTTATGGCAGCTCCAGCTGACAGAGTCACATTTCTGCCAGGTTGGGAAGACTAAGAAGGATCAGCCATGTGAAGATAAGGAGGTAAGTTGTTTTAGGCAGAAAGACAGCATGTGCAAAGAGCCTATGGCAGGAAAGAATTTGATGAGCTGCAGGAGTGGTCAGAAATCAAGTGTTAGTAAATAGCAGTGAACCAGAGAGGAAGCAACAGGCAATGCAACAGGAGAGGTCAGAACTTTTCGGCCATCATAGGTTCAAATTTTATTCTGAACTTGTACAGCAGGAAGCCATTGGAGATTTTAAGCAGGAGAGTGACATACTTTGATTTATGTGTATTTCTTAAACGATCACTTGACCTCTGTGTACAGGCAGATGGAGGACAAAGCAAGAGTGCATAAGAGATGGAACTTCTAGAAAGAGAAATCATTTACAGTCCCACCCCTTAAAACTCTATTATTGATCTCTAATTCTTTTTTTTTTCTGTTTCAAAAATTATACATATGACATTGGACCCTTATCTTACATCATATAAAATATTAACTCAAAAGGATGAAAGACCTAAATGTAAGAGCTAAAACTATAAAACTCTTGGAATAAAACCTAAGGGAAAAGTTTCGTGACACTGGGTTTAGCAATGATTTCTTGTATATGATACCAAGAGCATAGGCAACAAAAGCAAAAGTAAAAAAACTGGACTTCATCAAATTTTAAAATGTTTGTGCATCAAAGAATCCTATCAACAGAGTAAAAAGGCCACCCACAGAATGGGAGAAAATATTTGCAAGTAACATATCTGATAAGGGATTCATATCCAGATTTATATAAAGAACTTCTACAATTCAATAATAACAAGAGTATGTTGAGGGAATTCTTAAGAGCCTTTCAGATACAGGCTCCTCAATATACTTAGCTGTGTGATCTTGGGTAAATTACTTCACCTCTCTGAACCTGTTTCCTCACTGGTAATCTCAGTGTGATCATGGTTTTTAGGAGCCAACACTAGTGAAAGCATCTAGCGTACTGACCAGAATGTAGACAGGAATTGGCAGCCCTTTTGGTTTTTCCCCCTGGTATGTTTCTGCTTTTTTCTCATAAAGTTACTCTTCACCCATTGGGCCCAGCCATGGGGTAAGGACAGGAAGCTCCACGAACCTCTGTTGACTCTGAGATGCCCTGGGAAACCCTCTGCTTTTTTTCTAGGTCCAAATCCCCATTAGCTCCTGATCTAGGCAGCTGCTGGGGGATTTGCTCCCACCCATCCTTCTCAGCCCTTGGTGAGGCTTCCCTTATACAAAGCACCGAGTGGCCCACCATGTTCATTTTGGAACCCTAAACCCATTCCAGGGTCTGTCAAACAAGCCCCATTGGCAGGGAAGGTCATCACCAACTCCATTAATTTTCTCTCAGTTGGATGGTGACTGGGCTGTGCTCCGTGACTAAAGCCTATTAAATCCCCACATACTCCGGGGCCTCTGCAGAGCATGGCCTCTTGGCTGACAAGTAAGCTCCTAGTGTGAATTTTCTCCCCCAGGCAAACCCGGGGCACTTGCTTAGGCTGGTTGACATCTTAATGCCCAGTGGCCAGAAGACGACTGAAGCATTCCCTCCTCTGTGCAAGGCTTCCAGGGCACTGGTCTGACTTGAGTGGGTTGTTTGTTTTCTTTATGCAATAATCTCTGGGTGTCCTTCCTCTCATGTGCCAGGCACTGTGCCAAAGACGGCAAAGCACCATTTCATTTCATCCTCACTGCAACCATGAGTGTTCACACCGTCCTCATTCAGGCGAGTGACGTTAGACGGCTCACCCAAAGACATGTGGCTAGGAAGCGGCAGTGACAGCGTTCAAACTTAGATATGATTCCCAGAGCCCACACTCCTAACCACCTGGGTCTGGGCTTTGCTGTTCACTGTCCCCCAGCCTCCTGGGCATGGGCACTGGCTTAGCACACACTGGCCATAGGGGAGGGGTCTGGTCTGGAGGCCAGGACCGAATGGAGCACACTGGTCTGGAAGTGCGCTGGCTCTAGCATTCCATCCGTTTTTCACTGGTTCCTTGACCTTGCTATGGTCCAGGGGTGTGGAGACAAACTGCTCGCAGTCCAGGTTGGGTTGGGAGAGACAGACATACAAACATCAGAACAATGTCACCAGCACAATGATGGGGTCCAGAGGGGCAAGGGGGAGAGGTCAATTCAAAACAAAGCAAACACTCCCAGTCACAAGAGGATGACAACCGTACGGACAGCTTGGTGGTCAGTCTTTCTCAGGCATGATTTTATGTACTCTTTACAACTGCATTTTGTTTTTTAACAGACAATAAACATTTGTTGGACACTGTGCACCAGGCACTAGGAAAGCATTTTATATTAAAGTGTCCCGGCACCCTTATGGGGTAGATAGTATTTATTATTCCCAACTTATAGAGAACAGCAAAGGACCATGCCTGAGGTTGCAGACTCAGAAAGAGGTCGAGTAGAGATTCAAACCAAGTACTCTTCCCTGAAACCCCAGCACCTTCCTCTTTTTTTAATTTTATTTTGGCATCACTAATATACAGTTACATGAGCAACATTGTGGTTACTAGACTCCCCCCATTATCAAGTCCCCACCACATACCCCATTACAGTCACTGTCCATCAGTGTAGTAACATGCTATAGTCACTACTTGTCTTCTCTGTGCTATACTGTCCTCCCCGTGCCCCTCCCCTACATTATGTCTGCTAATCATAATGCCCTTTAATCCCCTTCTCCCTCCCTTCCCGCCCATCCTCCCCAGTCCCTTTCCCTTTGGTAACTGTTAGTCCATTCTTAGGTTCTGTGAGTCTGCTGCTGTTTTGTTCCTTTAGTTTTTGCTTTGTTCTTATACCCCAGTGCTGTCCTCTTGACTTCGGTTTCAGCTTCTCTCCTGTGGACCCAAAGTACTCTGTGCACCCCTCATGTACTTTCTTTGACCACTAAACCAGGACACCTCAAAGGCATGGCATCTTGTCTTGGTCTCCTAGGCACTGCTGTGTACCTAGAACTTATGGCAGTGCCTAGAACAAAGCAGGTACTCAAAACACCTTTGGTGAGTGAATGAATGTCACCGAGTCTGTCTCCCACATGAGACTGGGACATCCTTCCAGCAGGAACAGTGTCGCCGTCATGCTGTATCCCAGTTGTCAAGATGCCTGATCCTTGGAAGTAACCAGCCATCACCCAAAGAGCTCAGACTGGGACAGCTCTTCCTCCCTTCCTCCTTCTCTCCTTCCTTCCTCCCCACCTCCCTTCTATCCTCAACCTAGAACAACCCGGGTTCCCTGAAGGGCACCTGGGCCTGGTCGTATTTGCCCTGAATCTGAAATGACTCAGCTTTGCTGTGGTGAAGGAGATGTCAGACCATTTATCCAAAACAGCTGATTTGTTTTGAAATAAACAAGGGTTATTTTTTCCACTTATGCACAACAGTCCATGGGGGTCACAGTAGGGGAAAGAGACCTAAAAACAACAATAGCAACAAGAACAACAACCCTCAGTCTGATTGACCTTGTGGCACCTTAGGAACAAAACTGAACAAAATGGAGCCTCTAAACAACACAGATTGCTGAAGTATTGAGTATTAGTATTCCCAGATGCTTTTTGAGATCTCAGAACTAACATCTGCTCACTATATAATGTTTGAACAATACAGAATCATTTAAAAATGGCAACTTAAAAAGCATTCTTAATATTACAGACCATCATTTCGGATAACACTCAAACACACATACCCTATTTAATATAAACGGGATTTTGCTCTAAAACTGTTACATAAAATGTATCTTTCTCTGAAAAATATGCTGTGGCCATCTTTCTATTTCCATAGATACAAGTTAATATAATTTTTGGTGACTATTATTCTAGTCCAGAGGTCAAAAAACTTTTTCCACAAACGGCCAGGAAGTAAATATTTTAGACTTACAGGCCACATGAGATTTCTGTCACATATGTATTTTTTTCAACCATTTAAAAGGGTAAAAACTATTTTCAACTCAAGGACCAGGCTAAAACCGACTGTGGGCTAGATCTAGTCTCACTTATAGATACTAAGGCTCCTGAATAAAGTTACTTAATAAATCTCCTATTGAAAGACATGCAGGCTGTTTCCACTTTGTTATTATAAATAATGCTGTGATAAACATCTTTGTGCACTCACCTATCTGATGGTCTCCTTAGGAAAAATTCCTAGAGTCTCAGTACTAGAAGGAACCTCCAGAGTGAGGGCATTCCCTCTGAGGCACTCCAGACAAATGGCTAGCCAGTTTCTGCTTGAGTATGCCCAGAGACAGGGAACTCACCACCTGTAGGCACAATCTATCCCACTGCTGGGACAACTCACAGGGTAAGCAAGTTCTCTCTCTCTCTCTCTCTTTTTCTAGCTGAAGACTGCCTCCTTCTCTCCTGGCACTATTTTTCCTGGTTCTGCTCATGGAATCACAGAATCTAAACTGGCTCTCCCTTCCACATGTTGGAAAATGGAGATATTAATAGTACACACCTCACCCAGCTGTGGTGAGACCTGAGTTAATACAAGTAAATGCTCAGTATGTGTTAGCTGTTATGGCTGGTTGATTTGCTGCCTTGTCAGCCCGAGGAGGCCATTCCTTGGTGTCCCCATTTCTGTCCTGGTGCCTTCGTGAATGTGATTGTCTGAGTAAAGATGATACCATGTTCTTAAGTTAATGGGGGGCTGAAGATGATGTGGGCAAGTCATGTTGCAGGCATAAAGCTCGTGCTCAGGCCTGGCCTTCACCCATCTCTCCAGCTGGGTGAGTGAAGCCAAATCCTTTTTCTGTGGGATCTGTAACCCCAAATTCATGAATGTGGACATATGCCCCAGCCAGCAGGACTAGCCTCTGTGGCCAGGCTCCCAGGTTTCCGTCCCATGGCTGGCTGTATACTTCTGTAGCCAGGTGTGGTTTCTGACCTCACTGGTACCACTGCTGGTGGGACATCAGTTTAAGCAACACCCATCACACATGGCCCCCAGGTTGGCCTCCTCAGTTCACAACTTTGTTTATCTCCTTCTACTTCTAAACTGCCCCAGGAATCCCCTGCTCCCACATCCACCTCGTGCCAGGGACTCAGCAGATACTGTCCCAGCAAGGCTTTAATAACTGTAGTAGCTGAATGGTGGCACCAGAAAAGACAAGCCCAGGTCCCAAGCCCCAGTACCTGTGAATGTATTGATGTTATTTAGAAAAAGGATCTTTGCAGACATAAGTTCAGGATCTTAAGGTGAGACCATCCTGGGTTATGTGGGTGGGCTCTAACTCCAATGATAGTTGTTCTTTTAAAAGACACACAGGGACAAGAGGAGGCCATACGAAGACGGGGGGGGGGGGAGCTGGAGGGATGCAGCCACAAGCCAAGGAATGCCTCAGATCCCCAAAGCTGGAAGAGTCAGGGAAGGATCCTCCCTAAGAGCCCTGAGGGAGTGCAGCCCTGCAGACCCTTTTTGGACTTCCGGCCACCAGAACTGGGAAAGAATACATTTCTGTTTTAAGCCATCCAGTTTGCCCTCATTGCTGTGGCATTCCTGGGAGACGAATATAGAAAGGGTGCAGGCCAGGGAGGAGCACGGACTTGTGCCCTCAACACACCAGGGTAAGGCCCAGCTCGGCCTCCAACTAACTATATGACCTGGGGCCAGTTCTAACTTCTCTGAGCTGCAGTTTGCTCCTCTGTGAACTGGGTATAATGATTCCACCTTGTAAGAGTGTGGTGACTATCAAATGAGTGCATGCCTATTATGTCCCTAGCACACTGCCTGGCACATGCATGTCACAGTGGCTTCTCTTCTTGTCCAACAAGGAAAATGGGCCCATAATGACACCTGCCGAGCTGCCTAGGAAGTCGCAGGCTCCTGACTGCCATGCTGGGCCTAGGTAACCTAAACCCCCTGGGGTGGGACACCAAGCCCTGTGCCAGACCTTTTGCACTGGAAGAGGCTCTGACCTGTGACACTGGGTTCCAACCTCCTCTCCCACTTTACAGATGAGGACACTGGGGCCTGGAGAGGGAAAGACAGTTGCACAAGTTTACACAGATCATTGATTTTCCTGAGTTCTGGAGGCCCATTCTTTCCACTTCTCCAAGCTGCCCTCCAGGAGCTAAGTCTCAGTGAGTGTTCAAAGTGGCAGAGGCCAAAGGGAAAAGGCCTCTTGTCCAAGGCCTCAGAATTCCTGCCAAGGCCCTAGGCTCTTAGCAGATGCCTGCAGCCCAGATCCCCATGTCCAGGGGTTAACCAGTGTAGACAGGTCCACAGATGGAAACATGCCCATCACTGTCATCACCTTCACCACCATTCCTATCTCAGCAGCTACACTGACTGAGGGCTTTGACTGGCCTGATGTTTCTAGTGAATTTCACCATAACATTTACATAGATTATCTCATTTTATCACTCTAACAACCCTATGAAATCGCTGCTATTATCATCCTCATGTGGAGGAGGAAAGTGAACCTTGCAGAGTGTACTGAGTTGAACAGGTGCCCTCAGAATTCATCAGAGCATCAGAATGTGACCCTATTTGGAACAGGGTCTTTGCAGATGAAATTCATTAAGATGAGATCATACTAGGTTAGGCTGGGCCCTAAATCCAATATTACTGGTGACCTTATATGAGGAAACACACAGAGAAGGAACACAGCCATGGGGAAGACAGAGGCAAAAACTGGAATAATGCAGCTCCAAGCCCTAGGGATACCAAGGAATGCTGACAGCCACCAGAAGCTAGACCAGGCAGGATTTCTTCCCTAGAGGCTTCAGGGGGTGCGTGGACCCACCTGATTTCAGACTTTGAGGCCAGCTGAACTGTGAAGAGTACATTTCTGTTGTTTTAAGCCACCCAGTTTATGGAAATTTGTTACGGTAGCCCTGGGAAACTAATACAGGGGGGTTAATCATCTTGCCAGCCATGGTCTAAAACACAGAGGCCTTGTCTGTTAAAATTGCTTCACGTCCCAGTTCTCCCAAAAAAAGGACTTTTTTCATCAGGAATATAGATCATTAGCACTGAACGGAACAATGGCTGGTGAGAGTATTCACTGAGCATGCTGCCAGCTGCCTGGCTAAATAAATGCCACATGTACCGTCATTATCCCATTGGAATTGAATCTGGAGAGGAAGTGAGCATTATTATCCCCATTTTACAAGTGAGGGATATTAAGGCTCAGAGGGGTGAAGTAACTCACAGCTGGAGGCGCAGGGCCTGGGTTGGGCCTCAGGTCTGTCTCCAGAACCCACACTCCTAACCTTTACCCACTTCTTCTCCCTCTGTGTCAAGTTCAATCCCTTTGTTTTACAAATGAGAATGCCAAGGAGCAGCTATATTAGTCAGTGATGATAAAGGCTCGGCCCACTGTGGGAAACAAAGAGCTTAAATAAAGCAACTGCCAGCCAGCAGGGGTCCACCTGGGGCTCCCTCTATTTGTAGACAAGGGGTGGCTGCTCTTCTGACTGGCAAAACAAGCCCGGCTGAGCAGTAAGGGCTGCAAGCTATGTCCCTGCCCACCATTTAACCGGAGTGGCGAATGGCCAGAAATTAATTAGCTGTCAGTTTTGGCAGAGCCTGAAGAAAGAAAGTGGTTAATTATAAGGAGGCCTAGTGAGCATGTCACAGGAGAAGATTAAGGGCTGGAACACAGACATACAGGACCTTGAGCTAAATACGAGTTGAGAGGCCGGCCAGGTCACATTCAGCAATGAACAGGGCAGACACCCCATGCAGTTCAGTGCAAGAACCACAACATGCTCATGGCAGCCAGGGGATGGGGCAGCCGGACACAACAGAGACTGCAGGAAAGCAGAGTTCCTCAGCTGTGGCATGTCAGCCCACAGGTCTCTGGAGATAGGACATGTCCCTCCCACAAACACCTAGTAACATGCTGTCTGAGTCTGGGACCCTAGGCTGGGGTCTATAACCAGCTTTAAACAAAGGGTTTTCTCCCCACCTGACACCTGCTCATCTGGGAAGAGAGATGAGTGACCAAGTGTTTGGAAAAGTGTATGGTCCGTGCTCTGATGGAGGACACATAGGACACTGGGAACACAGAGGATCCAAGGGGATCTCTGAGTCTGGGGGCATCAACGAAGGCTCCCTGGAGGCAAGATTTACAAAGCTGAGAAGTAAGGGTTTACTCTGGAGAGCACAGAGGCCCGAGTTTCCTGTACATACTCTCTCCCTCTTGTCATAGAGTTGGAGGATTTCTGTTACAGATCCCAACAACTCCACAGAGTGAATCTCATTACAAAGTGCCAACTAGATATTTAAAAACAGGGATGCCTCCTTAGGGTCAGGAATTGAGCTAGGAAACAGGATAGAAGACTAATGGGGCAGAGTTCCTGCCCTCCAGGAGCAACCAGTGTAAAAGGGACGGCAAACACAGGAACAGGCCATCACACTACCACTAGAAAACACTGTCTCATGACCATCTACTCTGTGTACCTCTCCCCTCTTTCTATGTGACAGGCGCTGGACAAAGGCACTTGATTTTCATCGTTGCATTTAATCCACATCAAATGACTGTGGTAAGCACTATCTCCTCATTTGACAGATGAGGGGACGGAGGCTCATAGAGGAAGAGAAACTTGCCCAAGCTCCCACAGCCAACAGGTGCACGTATAGGTAGTACCAGGACTCAAACCCAGGTCTGTCTGACACAGCGATGGCTAGTTTCATGTGTCAGCTTGGCTGGGCTCTAGTACTTAGTTACTTAACCAAACATTCATCTAGATGTTGCTGTGAAGGGATTCTGTAGATGTGGTTAATATCTACCATCAGTTGACTTTAAGGAGATTATCCCTGATAAGAAGGGGCAGCCTGAAGAGCAACACTAAGGTTTCCTAGGGGAAGAAAAGAAATTTTGCCAGTGCACTGGTTGCAGCGTCAGCTCTCACGGGAGAGTTTCCAATACGCCCTACCGATTTTGAACTTACCTAGCCAGACCCCCCGGTTGCATAAACCAAGTCTTTGAAATATATCCTTTCTTTTTTGGGGGGGTTCTTTTTGTGAATTTTGGTTTGTGGTAGGACCCTGGCTAATCCAGACCTGAAAGCCCATGCTCTAGACACAGGATGGTGCCAGGGAACCACATGGCCTCCTCACCTGGCAAAGGTTGACGGACAACACTGCCATGTTGGGTTGTGGGGGGCTCAAATGTGCGAGAGGCCCTGTGATAAAATGAAGAGAAGGCGGGTTCTCCAGTCAAACACTTACTAATCGTGGTGTCCTTGGGCAAAAGTCTTAGACCTCTGAGCTGCAGCTTCTTCATCTGTAAAAGAGGCACATTAAATTGCTCCTACCTCACAAGAGTGTTGCAGACATTAAGTCAGACTTTGCCCATAAGGTCTCCTGTGTGAAGCCTCGTAACACTGCCGAAGCACACGCTCATTTCTGCCAGAGCTGTAATTGGTGGAGTCTTGATTAGTTTGAGTCCTTACCGTCACCAAGTAAATCTTCCAATCCCACAATTCCACGTAAAAATACTGCCCACAAGTTCATTCATCTTAGTGACCGTGTGGCTGCTACCCAGCTTGCCTAATGTCCCCTCCAAGGGAAACTCTCCGAGGACACTGGGCAAGACCGGCCCTGTGCAGAGAGACAAATAGTCTCTCCTTTGATTCACACCCACCCTGGGAAATGGGTAACAGTACATTTCCATTTTGCTCACAGAAGGAAACTGTACCCAAAGAGGGAAGGTGCTTGTCCCAGTAAACAGAGTGGACAGAACCAGGACCCCAAGTCAGGAGTTCTGAAAAGCTTGGGTTTCCCACCTCTAGACCTTTGGCTATGCTGTGCATTACCCCTTACATCTCCCTCTGCTGGACATACCACCCGGTTGCACTTTTGTTTCATTTATTAGCAACTTATTATTTTAATAACTTTACAATAAGTCTACCCTGCTCTATGGCCTCTCCCAATTCCTGGCTGTATGAAAAAGTCATTTTCCCACAGTTGGAATCAGAAGGTATCATGGGTTTGACCTTCTTTGTGGACCCTGCTTCATGGACACTTGGCACACATGGGATCTGGGAGTCAGGGGAGCCTCAATTCAAAGGCTGACCACATTTACCAGTTGTGGCCCTGGCCAAGTGAATTCTCTCTGAACCTCAGTGTCCTCATCTGTCAAACAGAAACAGGGAACTGACCTCAGAGTTTGGGAACATTAAAAAAAATAATATATGCACAGAGCTAGCCACCTTGTCCTCACTCAAGAAAGGTCAGCAGTTCTATTTTTGATGTAAAGTCCTGTGGAGTCAAAATGCCATGCTTCGCTGCTGAACCCTCTCTTATCTGGGACGACCAGGCCTGAGCAGGTGGAGGGAAGTGTCTTGCGGCTACCTGCCTCTCCTGGCAGGAAGCCCTTTGGCCATGTGCCGGCTCCGCTCCTGCCCCCCAGGGAGGAATGGAAAATGACTTCATGTGGGACATTTCCTAGCTCTTCAGGAGGATGAGTTTTTGAAACCAAGGGAAACAGATGATCTCCATCTGTCCTGCATCTGGGCTGGCCAGGAGAAGCAGGTTTTCTCCCCTGGCTTAATCCCTGCCCCTGGTTCCCAAGTGCTGGGCAACCAGCCAAATGGCATCATTTTCGCCAACAATTTCCTGTTCCGGGCCAGGCCTTGCACTGAGACCATACATCATCTCCCTGCCCCTCTGCCTAAGCCTAAAACATTTCCTCCCAGCAACAGGCCTCTGCTTAGCTGTCTCTCCTCCCGACCTCACCATGCACAACTGCAGCCCCGTCACTCTCTCTCCTCATGCCTGTTGCAATTGACTGCCTTGCCTACAGCTTTGGCCTTACATCTATTTATAAACTGTCTATCTTTTCCCCAGCAGAATGCCAGCTCCACGAGGGCAGGGACTCTCTTGATCACTGTTGCTGCCTAGCCCATAGAACTGTGCCTGATACGCAGGAGAGGCTGTTGAACATGTTTACCACAGCCCGGCGCCATAGGTGTTTTCCTCACACCCCCACTTCACAGATGAAGAACAAGCTCGGCAAGGTGAGCCCAAGGGTGGACAGCCAGGGAGAAGCACACCTGGATTTGAACCCCAATCTCTCTGAAGGATGTGGCTGCCTCACCAGCTGCTGGCCCTGCCCCCAAGAAACTTGGGGTTCTTTGGGCCTGTTTGGTGGTATCAGTGGCTCCCAGGCCGGCTGCCCTGGACAGGAACCCACTTCTTATTTTCCCAAGTACCACTGTTTCCAGCCACCCTGGCCACCCTGCCCAGGTGACCCCAAGCAGAGAGATGCAGAAGTGGGCAAGGGGTTAGGACAGGCAAGTTCCAGTCCTGCCCTGGCCAATAACTCAAAAGACACAGGACCTCTTCAGGCCTCGGTTTCCTCATCTGTATAACAGAGGGGCTGAACTTGACTTGCAGAGTGAAAGAAGTCAGGAAAATGGTTAAGAATGTGGGTTGAGGTCAGGATGACGTGATTTCAATCAAAATCGGGGACTTGGAGCACGTGATAACTCCTCTGTGCCCCAAGTTTCATCGTCTACAAAATGGGAGCAACAAAATTCTAGGAAGATTAAATGGGATAATCTGTATACATCTCTAAGCAGAGTACCTGGCACAAAGTAAGTGTTCAATAAAGAAAATCATACCCTTGATTCAAAATTCAATGCGCTTGGTGAAAAAGGTTACTTCTGCAGGGGAGGGGAGTGGGGTCATTTCTGCCTCTCTGTGTTCTGTTTACTGAATGGAGCATTTTAACTTCACAGGACTTTGAAGTTTAAATTCTTTCCATTTACCAAGAAGACTCAGAAAGATACAGAAGACAAAGATTCCTTCTGCACACACTCACCCCTGCCAGAGACAAAGCTATTGGTCTGTGCAGCTGCACTGAGAGCTATAAATCAATAGAATCCAACCCAGACACCCCGTATTCCCCAGTTGGTAATGAGGCCACTGCAGTCTACATGATGGTAAATTGCTAATTTAAGCCAGGCTTTCTGCTCCAACTCACGATTATCCCTCTTTCTGTGCATGTTATGATCTTCTGGACAGCCAATTGGATTTGGAGGTCCCAGGACTCTGAGGTTAATGAAATCATACCTTGCCCCTGCACAGCCTCCGGGCATCATCTGCCAGGAAGGGGAGAAGGTGAATCTGAGATCACAGCATCTGAGAAGCATTCTTCTCTCAATCTCAGCTGTGGTGAACGGATCCTGAAATTATGTTTATCTTCTCTCTACCCAAATCTGTGCCAAACCTCTACGTGGCATTTTCCAGTGTCCTCTTACATACCTTCAGAGCTGGGAAGCTCCCTATGTTGCACAGCAGCCCATACCTTCTTGGAAAGCTTTGGCTGTTGGGAAATTCCTTACTGAAATAATATGAGATGCACACGAACATAAGCATTTGAGAGTGTTCACAGAGGCATTATCAAGTCACTATGCACTGGCATAGTATTGGAAATAACGTAAGCCCCCCACCAAGCAGAATACATTCAGTTCAATGCAGCCATCAAAAACCATGTTTGCAAAGAATGTTTGATGACACAAGAACACGCTCATGATATGATGTTAAGTGACAAGGACCTTACAAGATATTACATATAGTGTGATCATTATTTCAGTGGTGTGTGATTAAAACATATGTACACACACATATAAAGAGAGAGATGGGGAGGAAATACACCAAAATGTATTTTGTATTAGAGGATTTTCTGGGTGGTGAGATTACGGATAACGTCTGTCTCTGCTTGAACTTCTCCATATAGTCTCCAGCTACTGTGCTGTCTCTATAGGAAAATAATATTTCTAATATTGGGCTGATAAAGTTTCCCTGTAGCATCTACCCTATCATTCTAGCTCCTCTGGGGCTCCATAAATGTCAATCAAATAAATGATCTCATTCTCTTCTAAAAAGACATGATCAGAAAATATTTATGGACTACATACCGAATGCCTGGTTCTGTGCTGAAGTCCTTCAGGTCATGCCTCATAAACATCTCATAACCACCCCAGGAGAGTCTAATGCTTCTCCCATTTCACAGATAAGAAAACAGAGGCTCAGAGACGTTGTGCCTGTATTGTCCAAGCTCACACTCTTAGTAAATGGCATGGCTTGGACATTATCCCAGGCCAGTCTGGTTGGCTCTCAACTGCTGTTACCCCAGGCAGAGGCCTCAGGTTTGAAGACAGCAGCCTGCCCTCCTCCCCAGCCCTGTTCCTCCCTTCTCTGAGCAGACATCACCAGTTCTCACCCCCAGTCCTCACGTGCCTCACGTGCCTCATGTCCAACAGCAGCAGGGTGGATGTCGAGTGGCCTTGGAGTCAGAAAAACCTAGGTTTGCACCTTTCTGGCTGTGAGAAGCACCTGCTCCCTCCAAGCCTTCCCGTCCTCATCTATACATGAGAATCGACAGCCCCCAGTGCAGGGCTGTCATGCAGCTAGGAGGAGTCTCTGGCATGTGGCAGAGGCTCAGGAGAAGCTCCTCAGAACCCCTCCAACTCATCTGAGAGTGTCTGTGAGTCACACACACTACCCAAGGAATGAACCCGAGACCTGGGAAGCAGCAGGCTCTGGGGTGTGGAGTGGAGTGGAGAGGGAGGGTTTCAATGGGGAAACCAGAGAGGCTGGCTTAGGGTGACAGAAGAGAGCCATGTGACCTCGAATGGGCCTCAGTTGTCCCCTTCCCAAAATGGAGTGCCGTCAGGTCTACAAGAAGGCAGGAGGTTGGGCCAGATGCCCTCTGGCAAGGCCCGGCAGGGAGAGCAAGCAGCAACCCTGGCTGGTGTTTCTGCTGCACCTCTGGCCTTGCCCCAGAGCCTGCTGCTTCCCAGGTCTTGGGCTCATTCCTTGAGGAGAGTGTGTGACTCACAGACACATTCGGGTGAGTTGGAGGGATACTGAGGAGCCTCTCCTAGGACTTGGACACCCCTAAGACATGGCCGAGCTGGGACTGAGGGCAGGCACTACCTGACCCCCAGCCGTGACCCTTACCACCGCACTGTGTCACCTCCCTGGGATCCCTCCTGGCCTAAGGACCCTGGGTCTGCAGACCCCAACCCAGGCAAGAGAGAGGAAGCAGACAAGAAGGCAAAGGGTCACCTTTGCAGGATTGGGAGCTCTGAGGCCCAGGATGAACCCAGCAGCTCTGGGAAAATTCTGGACTTGGGGTCACAACACCAGGGTTCTAGCTCCAGGTCTAGTGCTAGCTGTGGGACATTAGGAGCACAAGTCACCCTGCCCCTCTCTGAATCACAGATTCCTCATCTGTAAAAGCTGATAATGATGGGATTCTAATGCCTGTCCCGCGGGGTTGTAGGTGAGGATTAAATCACTCAGGCTCAGATAGTTATCACATAGATGGTCTACCTGGGAAATGTCTTAGCAACGGGGGGACCTGTGAGGGCCAGCTATGCTCCTTGCAAGATGCATTAAACAGGCAATTTCGGGGGCTGAGAGCACCCCTAGCAGGCTGAGCCCAGAGCCTTCCCTGAGTGGACCCTCAGAAGTGAGAGGCCCTCCCTCACTTCTCACTGGCTCAGTGGTAGTGGGGGAGCCATGCTCATCATCCCACCAGCCAGAGTCCCTGAGGAAGAGGCTGGAAATAGTACTGAACACACTGACACTCAGCTTGCCCCAGACTTAGCCCCAGGAGCTCCCCATACAGCACACATGCCAGGAACCTGGAATTCTCAGAATCATAGCTCCCTCAGGCTCACCTCAGGACATGCCCCTCCCTCACTCTCCCTTCTTTAAAAGGCACTGGATTCTGAAAGATCTGGAAAATTCCTCCTCTTCATCACACAGACAGCTTCCATTTACTGGGTCCAGGCACCAGGCCAGCTGTGTTATATGTACATACACTCACTGACAACTCACCAAAACCCTGTTAAAGAGGGCTCTATTATTACCCCATTCTATAGATGAAGAAACTGAGGCTCAAAGAGGCAAGCCGACTTACCTAAGTCACAGAGCCAGCTCATGGCGGGGCTGCAGTTACTACTTGGGCTGGCCCAACTCTACAGCCTGCACTACCTTGGAAGGCGAAGTGGGAAGAATCCCTGCAAAAATGACCAAAATGCACAGCAAAGACCAGTCCTGCCTGTGCTGAGGAGTTCCCCACTGTGGCTGGTGACGTCCTGGAGGCTTATGCCCACTACCCTTCCTGAGGAGCAAAGATCCCCCAGAGATCATCCATGTCAAAGCTCCCTCAACACCCACACGCCCACCCAACGCTTCAGTGCACCACACTGTGCCCTGCAGAAGCCCCATACTCTGGGATTCATACTCCCAACCACGGAGATTGGGTGTCTATTCTCCAGACAGGGAAACTGAGGCCCACTGGGCAGATGGTGGAGCAGAGCAATTGGGGTCCCCACTGTGGCGGGCATTGGGGACTGGTCTGAGATCACAGTTCACATTGCCAACCTCTGAGTCCACAATCTGTCCTCTGCCCTTGGTGACACCACAGCCCAGAGAGGTTTAGGGCTATGCCCTTGGTCAACCAGCATGCATGACCCACTTCCAACTAACAGTAAACACCAGGGAATCTTTGTGTTTATAAGGATAGGAGTTTCCTTTAATCCTTTTTGCCCATGCCTGAGCTGGCAGAGCTGGGTCAGGAAAGCTGCTTCTGGGCAAGCCGATGATGTTTTAGACTCTCTGAGAAGGTCCCAGTGCTGCTGAGGTGAAAACATAAACTCCACTGCAGCCCAAGTAAACCACTGCTGCCTTTGCGAGGAACTGAAGCCTCTCTGAATAACCTTCAGAGCTGGTGACCACTGGGGAAGGAAGCGGAGAACTTACTGGCTGGCCCACAGCAGTTTCCCACCCCATCGAGGAACCATGGGCTCTGCATTAGCAAATGCACACACGGGTGCACACATACAAGGGTCCAAAGCTACTCTGGATGCTCTCCTCCCTCTAGGGCTTTAGGAGTTTGCCAGGAAACAACACAGTCACCTTCACAGAAAGAATCACAAACCGACAGTGTGGGACAAGCACAAACCAACAGACGGACCCCGATAGATGATCACCAACCGCGACTCGGTAGGTGCCCCCACAGGGTGGCACACACACCCTCTCCTGCACAGGCAGCTCACACACAGCCGTCTCCCCACAGGCCCGTGGCACCTCAGGCATTTCTGCCCACCCCAACGAGGTTTTACAAACAAAATCACCCACTCACAAACTGTGACAGGCACACAAACTATCGCTGAACCGTCAGGGGCAAGGGGGTGCCAACAGATGATCAAATACACACACCCATACATATAGATACAAATGCCAGCCAGAGTCCTCCTCCCAATGGCAGTGTTCTCCCCCCTGCGCCCCGGGCGCCCCCTGCAGGAAACGCGGAGTCCGGGATCCGAGGTCAGGGTCCCAAGCCCACGGTCCCCACCGTCACCCTGGGACCCAGCGCCGCGGCGCCTGCCCGCAATGGACTCACCGGACGATGCCGAACATGACAAGCACGTTGCCCAGCAGCCCCACGGCGCACACGGCCGAGTAGAGCGCAGTGATGGCGATGGCCAGGGCGAGGGACGAGGCGCTCCGGGCGCCCGGAGGCCCCGACGCATTGGCGCCAGCACCAGGGAAGGCGCTGGGGAATGCGTCCGACGCGTTGGCGAGGAGCAGGGGCTGCAGCTCGGCGTTGGTGGCGGGGGCCGGCTCCATGGCAGCCGGAGCCGCGTTCCTCCCAGTGGTGCGCCCTGGGCGCAGAGATCCGGTGCGAGGGGCGCGCCAAGGGCCGAGGCCGCGGCCCCGACGCCGCCGGCTGCAGCAGCCTGGCCGCCCGGCTTCCTCTGCGCCTCCTTCGCGGGCCTCGCCCCCGCACCAGTCCCGGCCCGGGCACTCGCCCTCTCTCCTAGCCGGGAGCTTTCTGAGCCCGGAGCCGCAACGGGCTCCTCGGACGCACCCGCCGCGGCGCACCACGTGGCCCGGAGGCGGCCGCCAGTCTGCGCCGGCGACTGGGGGAGGGCGCTGCACCACCGGGCTGGGAGCTGGGCCCGAGACTCTTCTTACTCCCCCCCTGGGGACGCGCCGCGGGCTCGGGTGCACCACTGCCCACCAGCCGAGTCACCTCCCCACCCCTTTGCCTCCCTAAAATCTAAGGTACCTGGATGTGAATCCCGCCTCTCGCCCCTGCACTAACAGAGTGACCTTGAACGAGTCAGTTAACCTCTCTCAGCTTCATTTTCCTCGGTCCGTAACGAGGATAATCACACCACGTTCCTCACTGGGCTGTTGGGAGATTAAGATGATGTGAATAAAGAAGTTGGCTCAGTGCTGGACACACAGTAAGTGCTCTATAAATAACCATTATTATTCATGATTTTCTGCACCCCGTTCATTCGCACAACAGATAATTTTTGGATGTCAGATATAAGAGCCAGGTACTACTGGGGATCAGTTAGAGCACAAAACCAGACGCGGGCCCTGCCTTCTGGGGCTTACAGCCACTGAAGGAGAGAAGGCAATCCTGAGATCACACCATGAAGATGGAGTTATACATTGAAGAAAATGAAAGAAAGCAAGGCATTCCTGTGGCACCACCTACAAGCCCAGAGGTCAGGACTGTTTCCCTGAGGAAATGACACTTAAGGTGAGACGAGGTGTTTGGGGAGGAACTAACTTAGGGGAAAAAACAAGGCAGAACATTCTAGACAACGGATCCACATGTGAAAAGACCCTGTGATCAGAGGGACTAAAAGGAGGCCAGGAAGAGGAGAACGCAGGGAGCTTGTATGGAGAGAGTGGGGTGAGGTGATGGGCAGGGTCTCAGAGACCTAGAGGATCACCCTGGCTGCCTTAGGAGCAGATGGGAGGGGGGCACTTACCACACGTTCTCCCTAACCTGACCAGCTCAGACTCAGAGCCATTTTCTTTCATTCTCTCTACCAACCATTGCTCTGTTCCAGGCTCTGTGAAAAGCACATTATCCAAGCATTAACACTGCAGTAGGTCCTATTATTAATGTCTCTATTTTGCAGATGAGAAGATTGGGGTAGGCACTACATTATCCCATATGGTAATTATTTCTATCTGAGTTTGTTTCCTCCTTGGGGAGACCAGGCCAGGTTGATTTCTGTAGAGGGCTGGGGTCACAGTGGGTGCTCAGGAAATATTGGTTGGATGAGTAAAGGTCTCAAGGGGTAATGGAATGGGACAATAGGAGTTCCTGAGCTCTAGGCTCTGGGGCAATGCTCTGGCCCTGAGAGTGGCTGAGCAAAGACCCCTCACTCATATCACTCTGGCTTGAGTTATCCATCTATGTGCAAGGCTCTTACCCTTTCCCAGAAACAAAGCCGGAATTCTCAAGTTCACCCTCCTCTCTGTTCTCTTTGCCCCTGCCAGCTGTCGCCCATGCCCATCTACCAGCTATGGCACACTCCCCACCCAAAGGCTTTCCCACTCAAACATCTAAGGACTCCTCAGATGCAATTTTTGCTCTGTGGTCAAATGTGCTGCCAAAATGCTCTCCCCTTTTCCAAAAGGGCTGTTACTCAGAGACTTTCTGGTGCCAGAGGAGAGAGATTCAGATGGGAAGGAGGAGGACTGCTTTTTTTTTAGAGTTATGGCCTCCTTCCTACCAGTACAACAGCCCAAGGTTTTCCTACCTCAGGACAATTGCACATTCTATTTCTTCTAAAGAATTTTCTAAAATTGCATTTCTTCCAGTTGAAAGACTCAGCCAAATACCCCAGGTTAAACGCTATTCATCTTTTAAGTTTCAGCTTAAATGTCACTTCCTGCATGAAACCCTCACTGACTGCCTCCCCCCCAACCACCTAGACCAGGTGCCCTTACTATATGTTCTCATAGCATCATGGACCTCCTGTTCACAGAATTCCCCACATATTTATTTGTGTAATCATTGGATATTTTTTGTGCATCACCCTCACAATAGGTCTTGTGCACTTCTGTACCCCCTACCTTAGTTCAGTCCCTGGCACTCCATGAGTGATTAAATAGAAAGCCAAATTCCAGTTTGCTGAGCTCCATTTCGATGAGGGGGACAGAGCAGATACAGCTTAATATCAGATCTAGAAATTCTTTCAAACAACTAAAACCCTTTGCATAAATTGTAATCGCATCTTATTTGGAACTGAAATACTAGTCCCCAGCTCCACCCCTACCCTTGGCTTTCGATTGTCCCCAGGCAAGTTTACCCTCAGGCTTTGCATTTGGGGCCCCTCCCAGTTTGGTCTCAACCAGGGCTTATTGCTGCCCTCTTCTGACTCCATCCTGCCCACCCCAAGTGCAGGCTCCAGCCTTACTGGGCTAAGAGAGTTTTTTAAAATTGCATTCCGCAATGTTTTTTCAGTCTCTCCTGGGTGTGGAAATGCTGTGGTGGAAAGCCACAGCTATGGTGGAGGCAAAAGACAGAAAAAGAGTTCCCTTAACTTCTCTGAGCCTCAGTTTTCTCATCTATCAAGTAGAGAGGTGCACTGGAGTGAGGATCTGGTGAAACAACAGATGCTCTCTGCCGGCTGAGAAAGGCTGTGTGAGTGGGTGTTATTAAATTGCGAGGATGAGTGAGACCACTGCTCTCTTAGAGTATCTCACAATCAAGAAGCTGTGAAAGACATGTAAGTGACCAGGCACATGAGCGAAATGCTTGCTAAGAAAACACATGCCATTCTGGCTTGCCCCCTTCAAAGAGTGTGCTTGCTGACTCTGCTCTCACTTGTGAAGATACAAGAAGTCAGCAGTCTGCAACTGGGAAGAGGGTGGCACCTGATCTCGGGCTTCCAGCCTCCAGAACTGTGAGAAATACATTTCTGTTGTTTATAAGCCACTCAGTCTGTGGTACTTTGTTATAGCAGCCCGAACAGACTAAGACACAAGCTAAGTCATGTGGCTCACCCCCACTGAGGACATTAGGAGATCTCACAGAAATCTGAAAGACATCTAAAGGGTTTCCCCAATAACCCCCTAAAATGAGTACTTTGAGGAGATCACTCTTACTTGGATGTGTGCATGCTATTTATCTTTGAAAGGCACTCTCAATTCTGTCGTCACAACTCATCAATGATCCTTTTGGCTACCACTTATATAGAGAGCTTGTTATGTGTCAGGCACTGGGCCAAGTGCTTCGTGAATTATCTCATTTAATCCTCAGCAGCCCTATTGGTGTGAGGTTCTACTATTACTGTTCCATTTTGCAGAGATTAGGCTAGCTGCCCAAACCAGAGCTGGGATGCCAAGCCAGGTCTGTGCGACTCCAAAGGCCAGTCTCCTGACTACCAAACTACCAGGCCTCTCAGAGCAAAACTAGAAAGTCACAGGAGCTCATTACTCCTGTCTCTGCTTGGCGGTTTCCCCACTTGCAGCTCAGGAGACTCTTGAGTCCTCCCCTGCTCTTTAGTGATGCAGAGCCGACCCAGCCCTCCATGCCTGGATTACTGAATGGGGGCTCGTCCCCATCCTTGGCTTCAAGGGAAAAAAGAAAAGCAAAAATGGATGGGAAATCCTGGGCCAACCCAGAGCATCAGCAGACATCAGCAGTGAAGAAACAGAAAGCGCTGAAGGAGTCAGAGCAGAAAAGAACTCCCTGGGGAAGCTATTAACAATTTAGTACGTGGGAATGTGGCTCCCAACTGCCAAAGAGACAGATCTGCCTGAGGGAAAATACTGCCACTGACTGCCTCAGAGTGAGCGGGCAGCTCCCCTGGGCTGCCTTTAAGGATGGCTCCATCTGCAAGCCTGGGGAGAGGGAGGACCTTCAAGATAACCATAAAATAATAACCACTTGCATTTGCAAAGTACTTTGACTTTCTGAACACTTCCAGATTGATGGCTTCATCTTATCTTGATACCATCAGATACATGGGGAGGTCAGATTTCATTATCTCCACTTTATAGCTAGGAAGCCAGACATCTAGAGAGCCTGGGTGAGATGCCCAAGGAAACACAGCAAATCACTGAAAGAAAGAAGCTTGGTACCATCCATCTAGTCCCAAGCCAGGAACCTGAGAGTCACTCCTGACATCTTCCTTTCCTCCCAACTCCCCACCTCCAAGCCATCTCCAAGTCCTGTCTTCTTCCGAGATTACCCATGTATCCTGCCATTGTTCTTAATTCTTACTACCATCCTTCTAGCTGGACACACCATCATTTCCTGCGGAAACTACTGACATGGCCTCCCTGGATCCAGTCTTGCTGCCTTCAAACAGTAACATGGCTGCAGGATTCTACATGCATTCACCTCTCTACCTCGCTAGCCTCTTGTTGTACCACCTTCCCCTTTGTTGGGCAGAAAAGTCAGTTCAGAGACACAGGGAAGTCAGATAGAGTGAGGCACGAAGCCAAAGTTAGGAAGGCAAAGTGAACTTTATTCCACCCTGTACAGCAGAGCAGGCCTACCTAAGGTTAGACGGGCACAGGCAGTTTACTCTGAGGCTTCTTTTATGGGGTTTTTGGCAGGGCAGAGAAGTCCTTGATGGGTGGACTTTGGCCTTGGAGGCCTGGTCTAATTGATAAAAAGATGACATGGGCTATACTCTGATGATTTCTGTGCCTGTCTTCTGATGTTTGTTTTTTTTCTTATCTGGGGTGTGTCTGTGCTTGGAGACTTCTCATTTGGGTTGGCATGTTGTTTTTTTTGTCTGGGGAGTGTTTGAATAGTGTAACTCCTGGTCCTTGAAACTTCAACTAATTAACTCTGTGAGTCTTTTCTGGCTCTCTGGTTTTACCTGGTTAACTCTTTGAGTCCCTTTTAGCAGGCTTTACTGGCTTTATTCTCCCTCCACCTGCTTATGTCTACCTTTCTGCTTAATGCCTTCACACACTATGTTCCAGCCAAAGTAAGTTGCTTGTGGTCCTCCAAATAATCTGCTTCTCTCCCCTCCAGGTTCATCTAAGTGGTTAAAAGAGGGGTTTTGGCTTCAGGTTGAAGCCAAATCAGCCACTTACGAGTTGCATGACCTTGGGCGATTTACTTAACTTCTCTATGTTTCATGAAATTGGGACAACAAAAGTTACTGCTTTCCAGCACCTGGTGCGTAGGTGATGCTCCATATGATGGTTCCTGGGCCTGGATCCCTCTACAGCAGGCGCCCCAGCCCCTTCATCACCTAACCAAGGCCTACACCTCCATCTTGTCTCAGCTGAGACGTTGCTAACCTCCCTGCAAATCCTGATTAGGTTATTTCATGCACTGTCTGTTCCCTTGGGGCGCATGTCCCTCCTGGAAGCATAGTCATGTCTCAGGTCCTAGAAGACCATCCCACCCAGATGTTGGTGGGGAGGCCTGGCTCTGTCAGGAGGAAGAGGGAGGGTGGCCAAGACAGGAGAAAGCTGGTCTCCCTGAGAATGGGAGGACTTGGAGGTTGTAGGTTCTTTGAGTGCAGACTTCAATGGGTAGTAAGAGCCTGAAAATTTTCTGCAACAAGTTCAGAGACAGTTCAGTCAAGGGAGCAGAGATAAAGTCTCCCACTTTCAAATGGACCCCTGGGGCTTAGACAAAAGCACCTCAGAGGGGACCTTGATGGATCAAATGCCAAAGGCCTTCACCCCACGTTTCCTGGCTCATGCAAACCTCAAGGGAGGAGAATGATTAGACCATGCCCCTGGCCCTGCCCTCTAATGACGGGCTCTGGATTTTCCTATAACCCTGGTGGAGGGGAGGCAGGGGCAGAGCTCATTTTATTTTTTTATTTTTCAATTGTTTTTGCATCTGAGGTTCTTGGAGGAAATGCACTTACCTGTTAAAGGAAGCATTAAGAGGCCCAGACCAGGCACCAGCAACAGACGGATGACAATGAGAGGAGGGAAAGTGATACGGAAAAATGAAAATTGCCAAATCTCCCTCCCCCTCCTTCTGCCTGGGATCAGCCATCCACCCAACCATATCCTCTCCTTGGTCCCTGCAGCTGTACTCTGGTCAGGGAAGGGGTGTTCCCTTGATTTGGGGAAAGGAGCCCTTCCCTGTCTCAGAGGACGCGTTGGCCTAAATAAATCATGGTGATCTATGGTAGATTGTGAAATGGCCGCAATTCTTCGTTCCTCTCTGTACCTTCTGCAATGTGACTTTACAGCTCTTCCCATCAAGCAGTGGAGTATATTTCCTCACCCCTTGTACCTTGACAGCCTTGCAACTTGCTTTGTCCACAATAGAATGGAAATGACAGTGGGCCAGTTCAGAGTCCAGGCCTCAAGAGGCCTTGCATTCTTCGGCCTCATCTCTTAGAACCCTCTTGTTGCCATGGAAACAGCTTGGGCTAGCCTGTCACACCATCATCCCAGTTGACAACCAACCAACACTAGATACAGGAGTAAGTGAGGCCATCCTAGACCTGACAACCCCAGCTGACCCAACAGCTAACCACAGGCACACCAGTAAGCCCAGCCAAGAGCAACCTCAGATCACAGAACTACTCCTCACCCATAGACAACTGACAGGTAATAAATGGTTGTTGTTTCAAGCCACGAGGTTTTGGGATAATTTGTTAAGCAGGAGCCATCACAATACATACTTCCCTACATCATTCTACATCTTGGGGTGGATATGTAAGCAAAGAGATGTAAAAATAAATCTGCTGACAGGCTTTTTTCCAAGGATTAAAAGCAAAGCCCTTTAGAAGAAAACTGTTTGCCAAACCCCTTGGGATGCTGTTATGATGCCTGGAGCTGTAGCAGCTATCCGGCAATCATGAAGCAATAAACATAAGAATGAAAAGGCAATATTGTGAGGTTGTCAGTAGAAAGACAGAACAAGCCTAGGTCTTTGGTGATGTTGACCTGCAAGTACGCCAGCTCTGCACTGTCTACTTCAAGACCTTTTGTTTAAGCCACTCCGCATCATACTTTTTTATACTGTGACTTAAAGCATTCTTGAAGGATGCAGCAGTGTGTGGGTAACATCCCAAGAAGAGTGACACAGAAATAAGTGGACATGATTTACTGGCATGAATACATCTTTGTTCTGAGACTGGGAGGAATTCTGTGATTAAAAGTTTGGACTCTGGCTGTGAATACTAGGTCTGCCACATGCTAGTTGTGAATTGGGATAAGTTTATCAACTTTACCACACCTTAACTTCCTAATCTATTAAAAGGAAATGATAATAATACATATTTCATAGGATTATGAAGGAGATGAGTGAGGTAATGCAAATAGCTTGCTGCAGTGCCTGACACCTTGGAAACATGCAATAAAATCATGTCTTAGCTCTTACTATTATTACAATAAGCATGTCCAATATTAATACCAATAGCCAGATTTGTATCAGCCTTCATGTCTTGATCTTGTAAGGCAAAGTGATCAGATTTAGAAGAATCCATCCCTGGGATTGAGCCAGTGATGGGTACGTGTACTGAATAGTGTGTTGGGCCCTGTCAGAGCTAATTTGCAAGCATCAAATGCCAGGATTTGTATGTTAAGAGTTGGGGGGAGATGAGAGGAGAAGTTAGAAGGGACTTGAAGGATGAGTAAGCAGGGAAGGGATAGTGCTGGGATGAGAGTGTGGTTCAGGCCAGGGTTCCCCAGCCCAGTGCCAGCTAGAGCTGCGTGAACAGAGGCCTAGGAGTTATAGACAGAAGGCGAGGGACCTCTGAGGCTGGCCGCCAACAGCCCAGGCAATCAGGTGTGACCCTGTGTCTCCAGGCTTCTACTCAGAGAACAGGACCCAGTGCCTCCCTTGCCTGCCTCCTGGAGGTGGTGAAAGAGCCACAGGATAGGGAAAGTACACATGCTCTCTCTGCCTCCTGGTTTTCTCTTGAGCTGCCATTTTCTACAGACAAAAATCAGTTCTTCCCTTGCCTTTCAGCTTCCTACCCCCTCCCCAGCCTCCTGTCCTCTACCCGCTCCCCAGCCTCCTGTCC
>JAQQAC010002837.1:21756642-21826795 GCA_029783875.1 Phataginus tricuspis | reverse complement strand
CCTCCCCAGCCTCCTGTCCTCTATCCCCTCCCCAGCCTCCTGTCCTCCCACTCCCTCCACTGGAATCCCTAATACCTCCCAGTCTCTCCTTCTCCTTCATCCTCAGTAATTACTCTCTGAAGCATCCAAGCTGCCCATCTCTCATCTCCACACTGACGCTGAGGGCATTAAAAATTGCTTTCATCTGACTGAGTCAGATGAGTAATCCCTGCTGGCGAGTATCCAGTCTCCTTCTTCTGCAGTATCCTTCTCCCCAGGCCCATTCCCATCCTCTCCCCCAACAAAACCTGGGCAGGACCCCTGCACTTTGGGGAGCCACCCAGACTGAGTGCCGACAGCCCAGCCTTCAGGAGTAGTCCCGCCTTCAGAGGTGTCTCTCCCTCTGCCACCAAGGGCCCTGCAACTCCCGGTGCTGGCCTGCTGGCTGGGTGCTGGGACCATCCTGATAGCAAAGCAGGGTGGTGTGGTGAAATAAACACAGCTTTAGGAGCCCTGGGATTAGCATTTTCACCAGCTGTGCAGAATTGCAGGCCTGGAAAAAAGCTTAGGTACCACCTGGTCCAACCCTCCTATAGTTTACAGAAAAAGATGCTGAGGTCCAGAGTGGTAAAAGGATTTAGCATAGCAAGTAAGTAGCAGAGTCAAGACCAGAGCCTGCATCTCCTGAATCCTGTAACAATGCATTTTCCCCCATGTTGGGCAGGACCACCTCGGGCCCTGCATCTCTTCACGTGCCAGGTACAAAGCACTTCATATATAGGATTTTACTTTATCCTTCACATAACTCTTTAAGGGAAGGAGTGTCATGATCCCCAGTTTATAGATGAGGAATCCAGGGTTCAGAGCAGTTCAGGAGCTTGCCAAGTGTCATGCAGGCGCTGGATTGGAACCCAGCTGTCTCTGATTTCAGAGACCCTTCTGGGCAAGGCGCAAAACCTCTTTGTGAAACACTAAATGCCCTGGGCCACAGTTTCCTCACCTGTGAAATGGAGGAATTGGACTCTGTGGCCCCAAGAACCACCTGCAAAGGCACAGGAATTTTGAAGTGACGGCTGGCCATTTGTTTGTGCCCACATTAGAGGGAAAATTTCTGTTTTCCCCGTTTGTTTCAAAAGAGCTCACCCCAGGTTTACAGAGCATGCAGCCCCATGTTTACATCCCCAGGTTTACAGAGCAGAGGTGGCTCCTGAGAGCCAAATTCGCCAGACTGGGCCAGACTCACAAACTGAGTGACCTGAGGCCTGCCATCCCTGAGGGGTCAGGGCAGAGCCAGGGCTGGCCGGGAGGACATTAATCAGACTACAGAGGGCCTGGGGTGGAGGGGGTGGGAGAAGGGAGGTTGAGCAGCCTGCATTTTGCTCTGAGATCCTGGCATGGCAGAGAGAGGATGGGTCTGAAACCTGAAAATATGGCTCTGTGGTCAGATCTGTGATGTAAATTTGAGGACCCTGGGCAAATCGCTTACTCTCTCTGAGCCTCCAGGGTTTTTTTTCCCCCTTACCTAGCACGTTTAATTGCACACAATAAATAGCAGCTGCTGTTAGTATTACTAATATCCAAATTTTGAAGAGGTGGATGCCCAAAAGATAATGAACTTGAAAATGCTTTACATACTGCAGCACCACATAAGTGCAAGAGATTATTATTATTACCCAGTAAGAATATTCACAATCCCCTGGCTGTGTAGAACCCCTAGAATCCCTTATTTGCATATAAGAGTTGCACTGAGCACTTGCTATCCAGAAGACCATGTTTGAGAAGAAGTACAAACATGAATCATAAATGACACTTCACAGTCTAGAAGGTGAAATGTAAGATGTAAGGGAGGAGGTGTTAAGTGTTATGAGGGTCAAATGAAGCTGCTAGGAGCTGAAAGTCACAGACCATAGACTGATTTGCAGAAGGCTTCCTAGGGACCAAGTGGGCAAGCACATTCTCTCTGTACCACTGCTGTCCCCTGGATTACAGACCCCTCTGTGAACACACACATCTCCCAGGTTGCAGTTATTTGCTGGCATTGTCTCTATCAATTAGGCCTGTGTGGTTACAAGCAACAGAAACTTACACAGATAAAGATTTATTGTAAGGGAATGGGGGTGTGTAAGGATACATGGTCAGCGATGTAGACTGGCTCTGGGAAGACCCTGGGACCAAGAATAGAATCTAGGAGACTCACTCTTTGTTTCTTATCTCTCCTCCATTCTTCTCCTTTTGCTGCTCCAGCCACAGTGACAGGTCTGACCACCCCAAAGCTCCTAAATTCTCAGCCTGGCACAATTCAGATAGAGTGACCAACCATCCCAGTTTTCCCAGGACTGAGAGGTTTCCATGGTAAAATTAGGAGAGTCCTGGGAAAACTGGGATGGTTGGTCACCCTAACGATAGCTGCTTAAGACATGTTACTGAGCTAATAAGAGTTCTAGTGCCAGCGGCAAGCAGGGGTAGTATTTGAATCCCTGTTCGACAGTCCTGGGAGAAGGAAACCTGACTGGTCCTATTTGAGTCCTCCATCCCCACTCACGCAGTCCAATCAGCCGAGGCTGCAGGATGGGCTTGCAAGATGGACATGGCTGCCAGGTCACAGCCCTGGATGGTGAAAGAGGTCCTAGAGAAAGCAAGGGGAGATTCATGGTCCAGGTAGAGCCCCCAAAATCGTCAGTCCTGCAATTTCTGCTTTCCCCCCAAAATAATGACTTCCTTAGGGAAAAGGACCAGACCCTAATTATCTTTAGATCCCCAGAGCCAGCAGATGCAACACAAGTTTTTCTGTTCTTCTAACTCATCAAACTTGTTCAGCCCTATCCTTGGTACTTGCTGTTCCCTCTACCTAGAATATTCTTCCCCCCAATCCTCAAGGCTGGGGTCTCCTCAAACAGCAGCCCTGAGCTCCAATCTAAGTGATGTCCCTCCCCCGCCCTGGCACTCTCTTTCACATCAGCCTGATGCACCCTGCTATTACTTCCTGGTCTTCTTCCCAGAGCTTATCACTGCCTGAACTTACCTGGTTCATTTACTGGCTGGCTTGAGTTGTGTCTGTTTTCCCAATACTAGAACAGGAGTGAGATCTGGAAGGGCACGCCCCTTATCTCTCTTGCTCATCACTGCATCGTCAGTGGGTAGATAGTAAAGACCTCCCCCTTGTACATGCCAAAGAAATATTTGTTGTATGAATAAATAAATGGATGAAATGTAGAGTGGGGAGGGGCAACCCCAGTGTGGTTACAGGTGAAACAGGAGGAGGGAATTAACTGCAGGGTCTTTGCAGGGGAACAAGAAGTAGCTTAGTTTGGCTGGTGAGCAAAGAGCACAAAGGAAAGTGGGCAACTGTTGGTGAGTAGGTTGGTGGCTTAGGGCCAGATCTCCACACCAGAGTTTCCAGGCCTTGGCATCTTCATGCCTGAAGGAACAGGTTTCCAGTGAGGCTCTCCTTTCTGTGAAAGAGTAAATTTGTAGTTGATTCAGGTCACATAGGTAGTGAAATTCCTTTCAAAAGATCTACTTTGCAATAATGCCAGACAGGAGTGTTTCGTAATGACGCCAGACGTGAATGTAGACCTCTATGGAATGTAAAAAGCTTGCAGGAGAATGTCTTTTGTGCTTTGACAACCACAGGAAACACACAGGAACAATCTGGGAACCACACAAGGCTGGCTCTGGTCACTGTTCCAAGAAGCCTTGAGGTGAATAGAAAGAACAGCTGCCTACACCACGTTCAGAAGACCTGGGCCTTCTTTTTGCCTGTGTGTGAGCAGGTAAGACTTTCACCCTCTAGTTCATTCACTCACTCACTCATACTTAGGACTGAATGGTTATCATGTGCATATTATGATGGTAAGTTTTATGTGTCAACTGCACTGGGCCACAGTGCAAAGAGATTTGGTCAAACATTATTCTGGATGTTTCTGTGAAGATGTTTTTAGATAAGTCCAACATTTAAATTGGTGGACCTTGGGTAAAGCAGATTGCCCTCCATAATGTGGACAGCCTCATTCAATCAGTTAAAGGCCCTAATAGAACAAAAGATGGCCTTCCCCAGAGCAAGAGGGCATTCTGCAGCTAGACAGCCTTCAGACCTGAACTGCAACATTGGCTCTTGCTTACTAGCCCACTCTGCAGATTTTGGACTTGCCAGCCTCCATAATCATATGAATTGAATCCTTAAAATAAATCTTCTCTGTATACACATATCCTATTGTCTCTGTTCCTTTGGAGAACACTGCCTGACACAGCCTACTGTATGATTAAGTCTGAAGACAGAGCATTGAGAATAAGGACAGTCTGTGGCCTCACTGAGTTTACCCTCGAGCGGGAGGAGGAAACAAGAAACAAGCACAGTAACACACTAATTAGAGAAGTCTGCAAGTGTGTGGGACCCCCGGGGCCCAGCTCTGACTGGCCTGGAGGCCTAGGCAAGTGAAGAGCTGAGCCAGGTGGCTTTCAGGCAAGGACAAGGCTTTCATTTCAGTTTCCTCTTCTGTAAAATGTAGAAAAGAATACTGGCTCTGTTGTCATAGACAATGTGTAGAGTGAGCTTATTTTGTTAAAAAAAAAAAAGATGGCTATGTCTAGCAGGATGGAAGTAACTGTTGCTTTAACAGATGGCAGCAGGCTCCTTAGGGAGAGAATTGTCTCTTTAAGATTACACATTGGCAAAGCACTTGAGGTGGAAATGCGCAGGCACCCAAGGGCACTGGCTCTCACACCAGCCTCTAAGACAGATGCATCGGCAACATAAGAATCGGGGTGAGGGCCACAGGGAAGAGAAGAAGGCAGCGGAGCACCCTGACAGGCGACCCAAAGACTCTAATCTTTTTGCAAACAAAAGATTTCACAAATTTATTAGTGAATCAACCTATGAGTGCAGAAGCATAGAAACAAAGAGAAACATCATTTCCCCAGTAAAACACATCCAACTGTTCAGACCGTAGTGATGCTCAGAGTGATAGGGTAAGAGCAAAGACCCTGACACAGCATAAATATGTGTGTCATTTCACGCACCATTTCTTAGAGGCCCAGCGTGGGTCTTCTCCGATGTCTCCTCTTGGAGTTGTACAGGATTTTATTACCAGTGTTAATCCGAATCCACTGGGGAACGGGACAATTTTGCTTTTGTTTCTTGGCCAGGAATTGCCTGATCCTGAAAGTCTGTGAGAAAAAGGAACAGAGTCAACCGCACACACCATAATTGTGAAGGAAGGCAGAGAGGCCCAAGCACTTTTCTTTACAGCCTCTCAACATTCGGCTGAAAATGGTATTCCTATGACATAACTCCCTCTGTCCCTCCCGCCTTAGAAATGTTTGCAGTACACACATGGCTTCTGGTGAATGGGGATTTTTCTGTAACTGCAAGAAAAATTTCAGATCTTTAAATTCCAGATCTGTTACCACCAGACCGTGTTGCCCCAAGGGTCACACACCAGAACAGCCAGAAGGATGTGGAACAGAGACTAAGAATTCAGTGGAGTTAGGAAGTAGGACTCAGAGGTAACTGTGCCCACTTAGGTCCCCTTATGTTTGAGGAGGGAATTGTAATTTCCACTGGGCACAGAATTAAGGGCTCAAGCCCATTTTATCTCAATCTTAAAACCCCAGATGATTTCTGGGTGACCTGGACATGAATGCATAAGAAAACAAAGTGTGGAAATCTTGGCACCAAAATGCTAACGGAGCTATTTCTGGATGATGGAATGACGTGATTTCATTTACTTTACATATGTGTATATATATATATATATATATATACATATTTATGAAACTGTCTAAACATTTTACAGCAAGCAGGAAAAAAATCCAACAAAGCTATTTTATATATTTTCTAGAAATAAATCTCCTCCTGCTGCCAATCCTGCCCAAGTGGCTGAGATAGCCTATGTGTCCTCACCAGGAGGGGACAGAGCATGAGGCTGGATCTCCTTCCTCCACTGCACTTCGAAACATGACCCATCTTGCTCCTCAAGCTTCTATGAACACGAAGAGAGCTCCCAAGAAGACTTGCAAATTGCCCGTCTCTCCCTTCTCTCTTTCCACCATGAGAGTAAGAGGAGCCCAGTTGTCCTGCTCTTCTCCCCAGAGAGCTCACTCCTGGCCTTTGGCCTGTTGGACCCAGAGATGCCTCATGCTCACCCTCAAGGCAGGTAGGTTACCCAGGTGGAGGTTTGTCTTGCCAGTGGGTTTCAGCCCTGGGTAAGTTCACTGTGGGTTCAGTGAGACCAAGAAATGACAATGGAATTTTGTTGGGGTAAAAGGGTTTATGACCTGGCTTTATTCTCCTGGTGGTAGTAGGACAAGCACTAGAACCACATCTGCATCCAACAGTCTGCAGGTCCGTAATCCTCCTCCTTCTCTACCTCTGCACAGAGCACTGGGCAGACATCTTCATATAGTGACTCAGTCAGTCATAGCTTATTGCCTACAGGTGTGGAAGCATTGGCCTAGCAGTAGGCAACATCATCAAGTAGTTTAGGTTCAGGTGAGGATCCTGATCATAGGAACTTCCATTTTCCCCACAATGTTCAATGTCCATTTTCTCTCCCAGCTCCAGGCTGGGTTCCACCAAAGGCCTCCTCTCTCTGTAGCCTCCAGCACCCTCCTGAAGCCCTCCAGCCCTTGCTGGCCACAGGCCCTGATAGAGAGAGCTGCAGGCCTCAAGCCAGGCCTACCTCCCACCTCCCTCCTGGAGACCCCACCCTGTCCCTGGCAGCAGGGCCTCGCCCAGGTTATGGGAGACTCCCTCTCACCTGCTTCCATAGGGCCAGCCTCCTCCTTAGAGCATGGTCCAGGTAAAATGCAGTTCCAAAGGGCATTTGGGGAGGAGAGATTTGAAAGGAAAATTAAGGCAAGAAGAACCTTAAATGCAAGAGTACATTTAGTAAATGGTCCAAGTGAAAGAAGTTATCCGATGCTGCTAGCTAGCAGTTTAACCTGAGAGTCCCCCACTTTCCAATCTTCCTGGCTTTCTCTTTCCTCCAATGCCAGAACCAAATAGTTTCTTTTCCTCTTCTGAGGGACCACAGGGAGGCCAGTCTTCTGGCCAATGTTTCTGAAGCTTCCTGGAGAGAGGTACTTAATAATAATAATAATAATAATAATAATAATAATAATAATAATGACATTAATAATAAAGTCCTGTATTTATCAGGCCCTTATAGCTTGAACCATATGAATTTACCTCTTCACCATATTTGAACATAGAACAGCAATTTCATTTGGCTGAGCTGGCCTATTTGGCATGCATTATACTCAGCTGAATACATACAATATCTCATTTAATCCCTGTGACAGCCCTATGAGGAAGAGACCGTTATGCTAATTTAACAGTAAAATTGAGGCTCAGGGAAGTTAATTAACTTGCTCAAGGTCACACAGCTTGTAAGGTAGAACCAAAACAAAATCGCCTGAATCCCAAACTCACAGCTTGACCACAGTCATGTGTGTTGTTTCTACATAATCTGAACAGCTGCTCTGGTTTCTTCTGGATCCTTCTCAGTGTCTTGTAATCATTTTTTCCAGCTGCCACTACACTCCCAATCGCCTTCACCCAAAGACAAGGCCTTTTCTTCAATCGGCAAGCAGTACTAGCCCCAGGCTAATTCAGGCTTGCAGCCAGCCTGGGTAAACTCAAGAGGAAATTGCAACTCAGTAAACAAAAACTTAAAACTGATGTCCTCCCAGAAAACTCAAATATGATGTCTTAAGGCCCCTCAGCCTCCCTGCCACATTTACCAACCCAGAAAACCGTCTTCTGTCCCTGCCCTTTTTTCTCTGTACCCAAACTGTGCCCATATCCATTTCCTGGGTCCTGCAGGGAAGGAAAGCAAGAACAGCATTTAGAACCAAACAACAGAAACAACCTAACAACCTCCACCCTTTAGCTCACCGTGCAAAGTGGCTAGTTAGCCCTCTGGTCTCAGTTTCTCCCTCCATATTCGTTCTGAATCTTGCTTTGCATAACCAAAAGTTCAATGGGGTATGTCATCCCAAAAAGGCAGTCTTCCACCAAGGTCTGGCTTAGGACAGAAAATGCTGCCAGGAAGCTTTGGTTTTTTGTTTTGTTTTTTTCCATTAAATATACATAATATAAAATTTGCTATTTCAAGCAGCTTTTAAAAATAGCATTTATTCTCTTCCCTGCTACGTTATGAATAAAATGGGCAAATGAAGTCTGAGGAGAATGTGGACGGTAGGGGACAGGGAGGGGGCATGTTTTGCCAGGTAAGTGGCCCCAGGTGCCCAGCAGGTGGCATGTACTTCTCCCTGGTGCCCCTTGAGTCACTGCTCTGCCTGCCTGGTGGCCTCAGTACTAGCAGTGACCAGTGTTGAGACTGCAGACTTGGGTTGAAGTGCTGCTGTAAAGACTTGAAATACTAGTTAATTAACTATGTGCTACATGTCCAATCCATAAGGAGCCACTGAAGGTTCTTGAACATGATCAGAGCCACACTTTGCTAATATATCAAGTATGAGGATGAAGAATAACAGGGGAAGGTTCCCAGGGTGGGGAGATGAGTCAAGAGATGGAGGGGGGGGGCAGGTGGGTCCAGGTTCTACGATACAGGGTAAGGAGAGAGAACTGAAACCCCAATATAACTTAGGACCCTCAAAGGACTGTACTCCTTGGTGAAAGAGGAGATGAGGAGAAATCTCTCCTCCAGCACAGGGAAACAAGGAAACTTGTTTGTCTCAGCCTGGGTTGGAGTGGAAGGTGGGTATTTCCCTGGGAAATTTCCAAGCTTGGAATAATCCAAGCTTGGGTTTGGAGTTTGATTTAACAATACTCACATGATCTTAGACTCACATGCTGAAGAATTAACATGTGTCCTGGACCCATAAGCCTGCTCTGGAGAGACTGGTCTTCAGCCCAGTCCTGATAGCCTAGGGGTGGTGCTTGAATTCTCCTGAGAGGCCAAGGGCTCTCTACAGGGACTTCCAAGGAGCAAAAGCCTGGCTCAAAGGACTCTGTGCTCAGCACTCTCCCGAGGTTGAGAACCCTGGGCTCCTGACCTGCAGCCTCAACCCCAGGGCCTGGGGGCTCCTCATGCAGAGCCCTGGACTGGGTTCTGGAGGAAGAGCCAAGGACAAAACAATTGACCTCTGTCTGGTCTCCCTGGAAGACACACCCCGAGGCTATGAAATAAACCAACAAGGGGCTCAGTCAGGGCCAGCTTCTGGGCAGAGACCTGCCCACACCAGGGCGGGAGAGACAGTGGAGGTGGAGGGCAGAGGAGTTGGGAGTTCACCTGTTGACTCGGCTGCCTCCTGGCTGGGTCCTTGGGAAGCCCCTTCCCTTCCCTAAGCCTCTGCTTCCCCATCAAGGGTCTCTTCAGACACAGATTCTGTCAGGCTGTGGAAAGAAGGGAGGGGAAAGTTCCAGTGGGAACACTCAGCCCCGAGGCAGGAGCAGCTTGGAAGGGACAGGAGGCCAGAAGCAGCTGAGGGCAGCAACAGGCTGGGGCAGGGAGTGGAGAGCTTGCCCTCGAGGTCTTTGTTCTCCTCTGCCTGAAACTCTCCTCACCCACTCAGTGCCTAACCTTGTACAAACAGGCCTTGGCCCAGCACACTCCTGAAGCTGCTCTCCCTGCGGTTACCAATGACCCAGGCCCACAAGGCCCTTCTCGGCCCTCATTCTCCTCAGTCCCTCAGGAGCAGGTGGCAGACACTGTTGCTCACTGTGTCAACTGGCCTAGGCCCAGACTGTTTTTGCTCCCCACAGTCCTCTCATGGGTACCACGTTATTCTTCCTAAAGTGCAAATAGAAAATGCTAGAAAGCCTCCAATGGGTCCTATTGCCCACTGGCTTAAGTACAGACTCACCTCGCAGACATGCAAGGCTGTGTGCGATACACATCCACCTGCCTTCCCAGCTTCCTCCCTCACTGCTCCTTTGTACAAACTGTATACCCCAAGTACACCCTCGCCATTCCTGCTCACCTCCCTGCCTTTGTCATGCAGTCATTCCCTCCTGGAACCTCCCTTTCCTTCTTGTCAGATGACTTCCCATCGTCCATGTCCATGCTACTGCTTCCTCGAAAACCTGTCTTGATTATTCCCAAGTGTAACTGCAATAGTGAAGCTGCCCTAAATAGACACCCTAAAATACATGGATTTATGTAAGCCTCCCTTGATTCCTGCCTATTTTCTGACCTTGTTCTCCAGTTTTCCTTTTGATTCTCTGAGATACTTGATAACCTCCCATACTCCAGACCATCCAGAATTGGTTTCTGTTGCTTGCAATCAGTAACCATGACTGACCCCCCTGCCTCCCTCTGAGATTGCTATCAAGTGAGATGCTGTGTGCACAGGTGCTCTGAACAGGGAAGCCCAGCAGCAGTGTGATGTGTCATTCCACTCTGTATCCCCCAGCCGTCGCCTCCCATCACCCAGCCACCTCCGAAGAAGAGAACCAGGGAAACAACTGGCAATCACACTAGCCAATGGGAATGAAGGGCTGGGAGAGCTAGCAATGAGGCCCCAAAATAGAACACTCAAGTTGCACTTGATCATCACCTCCCTGACTGTGACTTTTGCAATTATATAATACCAAGCTTTTCTTCTTTCTTTTTTGCATTGTAAACTGATAGCAAATCTCCAAGACCACTTACTGATGATTCCTGACTTCATTAAGGGACATTTAAGTGCTTTGTTTAGATCTTCTGTTAATGAGCCACCAAGAGAGAGAAAGTGGCCATGTGCCCCCTGCAGTTCCTCCTCCAGGCCACAGGCCTTCCCTGTCCATTTAGCTCCAAGAAATCACAACTCTTCTCTAAACTCCTCTGGTGAATTTTTTTTTCAAGTATCATTTACATACATTTAAGCACACAAATCTTAAGTGTACCTTTGGATGAATTTTTACATATTTTACATATACCCAGGGGTCTACTACCCAGATGAAAACAGAGAACATTTCCAGAAAGCTCCCCTCTGCCTCCTTCCAGCCAATACCCCAGTGGGAAGCACTCTTCTGACTTCTATCACCATAGATAGAAGTTTTGGCAGTTCTAGAACTTCATAAAAATGGAATCACGTCATATGTACTCTTTTGCTTCTAGCTTATTTTATTCAACAAGATTTTTAGTCTCCTGGCTTTTTAGAAAAAATAACCTCTATCACTTTGCACATGAAAGCTTCCTTACATATGTTACACAATTCTCTCTTCTACTAGAGTTGGGAGCAGGGTCCATGTCAGATGGCATCCCCCACAGGACCCTCCACAAATTAGATGCTCAATAAAGAATTCCCAAATAAATTCACCAATGAAGTTCAGAACTGTGGACCCAACTTGTCACATGAAACCATGCACATCTGTTGGCCATTTACTATGTACCGGGCTCTGAGCTGAGTCCTGTGTACACAGCAGCTTCACTTAAGCGCTCAGGACAACCCTAGATGCCAGTGTGACTTTGTCTCCATTGTCCACACGAGGAAACTGAGACTCAGAGATGTTACATTACTTCCCCCCAAGGTCAGCTTACTAAGAAGTGACAGAGCCAGGAATCAGAACCTGGTCTGTTCTGCCCCAGAATCCAGACTGTTAACATTAACCTGCACTGCCTCGTGGTTGGGAAAGAAGCTAACACTACTGCTCAGCATGTCCCTGTGACAGCGCATGAACTACTCCCATCAGCCCAGCAATGCACATATTATCATGCTGGTCTTCACAGGTAGGAAGGCTGAGGATCAGAAAAGTTGAATGACAACAGCAAGTGGCCAAAACTGGAAACTAGGATCCCTTTCAACGTGAAGCCTGGGTTCTCTGACATCCATGAGCCACCTTTCTGTAAGACAAACTGAGTGCACAAAAGTGCTTTAGCAGCCAATCTCCATGTAGGCTGGGTGTTTGTTTTCTTGAACCAGGGATATTGCTAAAGGATCAGTGGTTGCCTTTAAAGCACAGCATTGGAGTGTAGTAGACTTGATGCAAGGCTGTGAGTAGGGCAGCTGTGTCTATAGCAGGATTTGAGATGTCATCCTCAAATAATCTAAAAAGGCAGATCCAAATGAAAAGGATGTATGTATTGAGTTCATGGTATGAGCCAGGCATAGTGCCAGGCACTAGGGAACACAGCAGACCTGGTTTTGAGTCTTATGGAGCTTCTAACTCAGCAAGAGAGACAGACGTGAGTAACGAAGGGCCAGTTCAGGACCATGGGAATCTGTCACAGAGGCTCCCACCTCAGCCAAGAGGTCCAGGAAAGCTTCGGAGAGGAAACAGCATTTAATTTAGAGCTGTATGTTGGCTTTGTAGTTAAGGGGAGTAGAGTGTGCATGTTGAAGGAGGGTGTTAGGGCAGAGGGAGCAGTGTGTGAGGGAACCTGAAGCAAGAAGAGAAAACACAGGAGGCTTCCTGAGGGCAGAGACATTCACCTTGTTCATACCCACCTAGTACCACATCTGGCACAAATGAGGCACTGGTTGCTGAATGAATGAATGAATGAACGAATGAATGAATGAACAAATGAATGTTTAAATGAAATTCCAACTGGCTGAAGTAGAGCAGAGAAACCAGTATGAGATGGAGCCTGAGAGGTGGGCATCAGCCAGATCATGCAGGGTCCTGAAGGTCATGGTTAAAGGGCTTGGGTTTTATATAAGGGAAATGGAGAGGGAGGGATTTTAAGAGTTTTAAGACATGTCGTGATTTTATTTGCATTTTTTAAAAGTCATTTTGGCTACTGAGGAGAGAATGCCCACAGAGGGGGCTGCCCAAGATGATGGTAGTGGTAGGAACTGAGAGCAGTAGAAGGATTCAGGAGATACTGAGGAGGTGGAGTGATCTGGACTTGAGTCAAGGTTGATTCACACAGGCTTTCAGCTGAAGCGACAGGCTGGGTGATGCGGCCATTCACCACGACAGAGACCCCGGAGGAACAGGTGGAGAAGATGAAGACTTTTTAATACAAGTTGAGATTAAGATGCCTAAGAGACATCCAAGTGAGAAAGTCAAGTAGGCTGTTGGATGTGTGGGCTAAAGCTGAGAGAGGGCTGTGGAGAGAGCTCTGAGGACGGTTGACATCTAGATGGTAATTGAAACCACAGGAAAGAATGAGCTCACCCAGGGAGAGGAAGAAGTGAGAGAAGGCTAGGGCTTGGAATTCAACCTTTAATGGCTACAGAGAGGAGTGGGAGAAGCTGGCAGATGAAACCAAGAAGAGGAAAGAGGCAAGTGGCAAACTGGAGAGCTCAGGGTTACACGCACAGGAAGACAAAAATATTTAGAAGCAGCAGCAGTCCTCTGGATGATGTAAAAACGAGGACTGAAATGTTTCCAGGGGACTTAGCGATATGGAAGTGATGGATGATGTCAGTTGCTATAAAAATATAAGTAATGATTACTATTGTCTCAGCCCTAAGGAAGGAGACTGTGTTCTAGGGACAAGATGGGAATCTTCTAACAGGGCTCTGGATGTCAAGGACCTTGCAGGTTATAGAATCCTTTCCCCTTTGAGGTCAGGATTCTTGTCTTTGGGGAAAAGAAAATCTGTGAAGAGCTTCGGACACAGGGGGAAAGAATCTTGGAAAATATACTCTAACTAATAGCAAGGACATACAATTATCAAAGAAACTATCTGACTTCTGCGATTCATTCATCCAACAATGCATTTATCGAGCCTCCACTATTTACCTGATGCATAACTCTCAATCCATTGTCTATTTCTTGAGCCCCTATTGTACATACTGCATTAGTTCATTTCCTAAGTCTTTTATCCTTTCATCAAAAATATAAACTTTCACAGCAGTTTTTCTTTACCCTTTATCTTCCACGCAACTGGGATAACGCAGACGTTCTTGGCAATTCACCATTCTCTCAATTTCCCATGAGTCCATTCCCTCTATCTACAATGTCCTCCAACACATATGTCCTCCTTATTTTCAAGGCCTGGTTCAGATGTCACTTCCTCTGTGATCTTTCTACAAATTCTTCAAGCAAACTTAAAACTCCCTTCAGGTCTCCTAAGGTTCAGAAATGCACTTGTCTTCCCATATAGCGTTGATTTCTGTGCAGGACTTCTGTCTCCCTGATCTAGCTGTGCCTCTTCTTACAATCCCTGGTGCCTAGTAGAGCACTTGGTTAATATGTCAAAAATCAGCTATCCTCTCCCCAGGTCTAGGGCTCTGTACCCTAGACAGAAAGGCTCAGGCTGACAACTCAGAAAATGCTCTAGTGCCACCTCCTGGCTCGATAGAGTATGACAGCTCCTGATTCAGGGCTTTCTTACTCTCGCAGTCCTCTCAACTATTTAGTTTTTCATTCATTCTTTCTTTAGTTCGTTCTCTGCCAAGCTCTCAGCATACTGGTGAGCAAGACAGACTCTACTCCTGACCTCAGGGAGTTAGAATCTAGTACAGAAGACAGTCCCAGAACCGGAGTGAGAGGAGCTGTGATCCTGAATGTTTCGAGGCTACAGGAAAGGTGGCTGTTTTGCCTATCTCTGAGGTCGCCATCCCCCAGGGCCGACTGACACACGGTCTGAACATGACGTTGCCCTCTTGTGGCTACCTGGGCTCTCACTTGGGAAGCACATCTGTGCCAGGCAGGTTCTCCACATTCCACTCTCCACACACTCCCACTTTTTTTTTTTAAAAGCTTGTTAACAAAAACAAAACAAGACAAAACAAAAACAGCACACCACACTAGAAAAAAACAATTCAGCTCTCTCTGTGCTTCTGAATGGCTGGGTCCTGAAATCTATGTCTTATAATCTTGAAACCCTAAGATTAAAACCACAATGTTAGAACTAGAGGAGACCACCATCCTTTCATTCACTCATTCTGTAAATACTCACTGAGCTCATAGGTGCCAGGCATTGTGTTAAGTGCTGAGGACACAAAAGTGAACCAGAAAGGTCATTGTGTACATGCTCATGACATTTATGTTCTCTTTGGGAAGAGAGGAAACAAAGCAAGTATACAACTTTTAAATAATTACTTATTTATTAATAGGTGGTACATTATGATTCAAAATACAAAAAGGTGCACATTGAAAAGCCTCCCACTCCTGCTCCTAGCCACCTAGTCCCTTGCATAGACGCAAGCAGTATTATCAGTTTCTTCTGTACCCATCCAGAGATAACATGCATATACAAGCAAATATATTCTTTCCCCTCCTTGTTATACAAATGGTAGTTTTCTATACATTGTACTGTACCTTGGGCTTTTTTCACTTAACAGTGTATCTTAAATTCTTCAAGACACAGATTTCTTTTTTAGAGTTGTATGGTATCCCATTGTGTGAGTATTGCATGATTTCAAATGTTACACTGTAATGTCATGATGCAAACAGAAAACAAGTAGGGAACTGAATTTTAAATAGCAAGGGAGATCTGGCATTAGAGGTGATCAGCAAAGGAAGTTCACACTCAGGAAATGACACTGAAGCTCGGTCCTAAAAAATAAGAGAGAATCCACCAGGGAACATGAGGAGGAAGAACATGTAAGCAAAACAAAGAAGTGCTAAAGCAGGAAGGAGCTTGGCACACTTGAGAGGTCTGGAAGCCACTGTGGGACAGATGAGGTGGAGAGAGCACAGAGCCAGACAGGGAGGAACCTTGTAGGCCGGGGTAAGGAGCACAGGAGTGATTCTAAGTGCAAAGAGAAGTTCAAGAGAGAAATGGGCATGCTCTGATTTACATCTGTAAACAAGCTCACTTAGGCAGCCATATGGGAGGTGAATTAAAGAACAAGAGTGAAAGGAGATGATGAGCAAGGAGGCTGATGCAGTACCCCAGGCAGGAGATGACAGCAGCATGGAAACAGGGTGGCGGGCAGCGGGGGGATTTCTTTCAGAAGTAGAGTTGCCAGGATTGGAGGTGGGTTAACCTTATATACAGATCACTTAATCCAGCTGCCTTGCTTTCCAATCTAACCAAGCCTAACAACTTGCTTGCCACAGGGTCACAGAGCTCCTTAGTGATAGATCCAGGCCTGGAATCCAAGGCTTCTGACAACCAGGTCAGTGTTTAGTTACTCTATGAAAGCAAAGTTGGAATTTGAGACTAGAAACTGCACTTTAAAAATTCTGTTAACCAGTAATTACTGACACATTTAGTTTTTACAATTGTTTGATATCTTTTAATTAGTTTTGACTCCCCACCACCTCAGAAAAGAAAGAGACAAATCTGGGGCGGGGAGAATCTCAGGTCCACCATTGCCTACTGTAAGCATAGAGCAAGGGAGACAGGCAGTGTGGGGGACGGGGGCAGCAAATGTAAATAAGACAGTCAGGGGAGACCTTGCTGGTCAGGTAACCCCTGCTGGAAAACCTGGGGTGGAGTGAGTGGGCCTTGCAGGTACACGAAGGGAAGGCATTCCAGGTGGAAGGTGCAGCTGGAGCAGAGACCCTCTGACAGGAATCTGGTATATTTGAAAGGTTGCAGGGGCCAAGGTGAGTGGAGCAGGGAAGAACAGTGAAGTGAGCCGGGAGAACAGTGGGAATGAGGGGCAGGGCTCAGATGGCATAAGTCTTTGTGAGCAACTGAATGCTTTGGCCTTTACTCTGACTGAGCTGGGAGCCATGAGGTGTGAGCTGAGAAGTGACATGATCTGACATCCATCTTCACAGGCTCCCTCGGCTACGGTGTGGAGGACAGGCTGTAGAAAGCAAAAATGGGACTAGAGACCAAGAGATTGTTGTAGTCTTGAGGTGAGCGAGAAAGCTGACTTGGCCCATGGATGTGACCATAAGTGGCCAACTGGTTAAGATTTGGTGACAAATACGACATAGGATGTGACTAAGGGGGCAAAACATTATTCCCAGGATTTGGCCTGAGACATGGGAATGGGGAAGATGAGCTTGTTATCAAGTGATATAGGGCAGGAAGGGAGGGGTTTGGGTTTGAGATGCTGGCTGAACATCAGTGGAGAGGCTAAGCTGACAATTGAATGTATTAGAGCTCAGAGGACAGACCCGGGCTCTACACTCGGGAGTTGGTGGCACATGGATGGTGTTGAAAGCCACAGGATTGGACGAAATCTAGTAAGTAGTAAGTGTAGAGGATCCACTTAGCCCTGGATGGCTCGGGCATCAAGATAAAGAGCAGAGAAGGAACCAGATAAGGAGGCAGAGTAGGAACAAGCAGTGAAACAGGTGGCAAATTGGAGGTTATGCTGAGCTAGAATCCAAGAAAGTATATCAAGGACGAAACAGCAATGCCACATGCTGTTTAGAGGTCAAAACAGAAGAGGACGGAGAATGGTCGATGTGAGGTCACCAGTGACCTTGACAAGACCAGTGGAGTGAAGAGGATGGAAGCCTGACAGAGTGGGCTGGAGAAAATGGATGGAGACTGCAGCTAGGAACAGTTTCCAAATAGAGAAATGGGTGGTAACTGGTGGAAGAAATGGAGACACAACAGCATGTTTGTAAGTTGACAGGAATGCTTCAACAGAGGTAAAACTGGGATGTGGGAGAGAGGATTTGATGGAGCTGTGTTCTTGAGTTGGCGAGAGACTGAGGTCTGGAGCACAAGCAGAGGGATTTTCTAGACAGAAACACACATAGCCCACAAATGTTACTTGTCAGATCCTAAGGTCCATCAATCACCTGGAGCACGTACTAAAGCAGATTGCTGGGCCCAATCCCCAGAACTGCTGATTCAGTAGGTCTGAAGTGGGCCCAATTATTTGCCTGACAAGTTCCCCAGGAGGGATGCTGCTGGCTGGGAAATCAGGCTTCAGAAAACATTGATCTATAATTACATGGAGTGGATGTAGCGGAGGGAGTCTGTGGTATGCCATTCTGACTGCTTCCATGTTCTCATGTAAGAAGTCAAGTCATTAACAGAGTAAAGGTGGGACTTGAGGTGTTGGTTTGAGAAAAGGAAGAAGGTATGAAATGGTTGTCTTGTATGTAGGAAAAGTTAAGAGGGGAAATGGTGATTCTCCCCTGAGGTTGATAATCATGAATTTAAAATACAACACTGGTTTTTTGCTTTTCTCCAACCACTCTGAACTGCACAGGTGCAAATAGGTGGAGAGTTATATGTGGAGAGGATTGTGGCTTACCAATGGAAATAGAAGAGAAAGGGGCAAAGGAGTTGATGGCAAATACAAGGTGGGGAGGATATGACGGACCACGGAATTTCAGCTAGGAGAAGAGACATGAAACTTGTGAGACAGAATGAAAGATGATACACTTTTCTTACAAGTGGGTGCTTTCTTCTCAAAGCCTTACCCAACGTGTCGTCTCTCACCTCTCTGGACTTCTGTTAGCATGACTCTTCCATCCTCAAACCCTTGCGTTACTTTTCTCTGTAGCACTCATCAACCACCTGACAAATCTGACTCTCCACCAGAATTAAAGTCCCATTGGAGGCAGAAGCTTTTTGTTTTCTGCTTTTGCCCCAGTGCCTAGAATTCTGCCTGGCATGTAACTGCCCTCCCTCCCTCTCACAACCTCTCTATCCCATCCTGGCCAGTTTACTCTTCAACCATACACCCAGGACACATCCAATACTTCTGCATCAAAATGCCTTGATATGGAATGACATCTAAATACAGAGTACCAAGGTGAAAGGCTTTGGGGCAGCACAAATCTGGAAAAGTTTGGGTTCCAAAGCTTAAAAGGAACAAAGTTAGAAAGACAAGGTTTTACCAAGTTGTTTTTGATGATGGAGACCTAGGTTCTTACTGCTCAGCCCAGGATCCTAGAAGACCATCCATGTTATTATAGGAGACCTGGGTCATTTTTTAGCAGACCAAAACAGAAAATTCATGGAATCGTGACTGGGGAGGGGGAGGAAAGGGAAACTTCAGGTGGTTTGATATTATTCCACTTTTGTAAAATAACTTAAAATTATGTGGATTATATCTTTAGGAATACACACATGCTATATATACTAATTTTATATATATCATAAAGCAAAAGTTTTAAAAAAGGTTTAAGACAGCAAAGTTATACCAAGATATACATTTTTTAAAATTCTACATATGTAACTATCTGAACTGGTTGTTTCATTTTTAATTAGAAAAGCACTACTAATTAAAATGAATTTAAAGTCCTGCAAAAATCATATCAAGTGGCTTCAGAGGTCATTCCCTGTTTACGGTGAGGGAATGTGTGCACAGAGCAGTTCCGATTTGCCCAATATCACACAGCTTGTTATGATGGAGCAGAGTGCCTCAGAGTGAAAGGTGAGGCTGTGAAGGAGGATGAAGAGGCAAGGGGCTCATGTGGTTTCCACTGAGAAAACAGGAAGGAAAATTCAGTATAGAAAGGGCAATCCTCTGCATAGATGCCCCTCTTCTCTTCCTATAGCACTCTGTGTGGGGCTCCCTCCACTCCAAGCTTATTACAGCGTAATCCATAAACTGAATTCTGAGATGACAAGAATTTTACTCATTTCCCTTTCCCCCAGTGTCCATATGGGGAAAATGGAAGTTCCTGTGGCCAGGATCCTCACCTGAACCTAAACCACTTGATGACGTAACTGGCCTACCGCTAGACTACTGCTTCCGCACCCGCAGGCAATAAACTTATTATTGACTGAGTCACTACATATAGAGAGCTCTGCCTACTGCTCTGGGGAGGAACCAGAGAGGAAGGAGGATTACAGACCTGCACTGTTGGATGCAGATGCGGTTCTAGTGGTAAACCTATCGCAGGGAAATAAACCCTTTTTCCCCAAGAACGTTCCATTGTCATTCCTCAGTCTCACTGAATCCATAGTGAACATGCCCAGGGTTGAAACCCATTGGCAAGACAGCCCAACAGTAGCAGCAACAGGGGCTCACAAAATATAGGCTGAGTGACTGAACATATGGAAAAAACAGATGCATATACTCACAGGAAGAACTGGCCAAAGAAGGGAAAGTGGGAGTTTCTTCAGGGAGCTTCCCCTTAAAGGGCAAGTCTCAAGCAACCTCTTCCTTTCTGAGCCGAACAGCGCCTATGGCCAGCAGGTGGGGCCAGAGTAATACCTCTTCTACCTTCAGCTAGCCACGAACGTGAGCAGGGTTTTAAAAAGTAGAGGAAAGCAATTAAGCCTTGCATGACATTGCCATCTTTACGCCCCCAGCAGGGTAGCGCGAAACTCCATCTCCTAGTCCCTCGGGCAGCCTAGCTCACCTGTGAGTTAGGGGTTTGGCACTGGGGCAGAGGTTTTGCGCAGGTGCAAAGCAACGGCCGACAGCATCTTGAACCTGGTAAAATGGCCGATCAGTCGGAACAGGCAAAAACGTTCAGAAACAGGATATGCAAAGCGGACCCGCAGGCTGCAGAGTGATCTTGATAACTTGGAAGACTCAGGTCAGCAGGACAGAGATTTGCCCTCCGGGGAGCCCTTTTCAAAATCACGGCCGACCTCGTGGCTGCAGGCGCCGCGCCCAGTGGCTGGGTGGAGCCCGGAGGAAGGTGCCCCTAAGCTCCCCCGCCGGGGCTGCGGAGCCAGCCTGAAACCTGCACGCGGGGCACATCAGGTTCGTGGGACTTTCTCAATCCACCTTCTCTCGCTGTGGATGGCTTATCCCACAGCCATGTCAGCTTTCCACGTACAAAGCCAGCTGCTGTATTCGGTCCAGAAGAAAGGCTTCCCAGGGGTAAGGATTTTCACAGCTGTCTGGAAACCACTAGTGGTGTTAGTCATAAAAAGTTAACACTACTTCCCAATGAAAAAAAAAAAAAAACCACATCTGAAACCTAGGGACACTTTTACTCACATTTTTACAAGTATCCTACATTCATGACACAAACCACATTTCAAATACATATCTTCCTTGACTTTCGACGGGATTATGTCCCAATAAACCGTTACGTTGAAAATATCGTATCAAAAATGCATTGAATACGCCTAGCATAATCATAGCTTAGCCAAGCCCACCTTTAACGTGCTCAGAATGCTTACATATTAGCATACAAATGGGCAAAATCTAACACAAAGCCTATTTTATAATAAAGCGCTGAGTAGGTCATGTAATTTATCAACTACTGAAAGTGAAAAGAATGGTTGTAGTGGTACAGTAAGTGTATGGGTTGTTTAGTTGTTTACCCCTGTGGTCACAAGGCTGGCTGGGAGAAGCCACTCACTGCTGCCCAGCATCAGGACTATCCTAGGACCACATAGCCACAGACCAGGGAAGGATCAAAAATCAAAATTTGAAGTGCTATTTCTACTGAATGCATATTGTTTTCCTACCACTGTAAAGTTGAAAAATCCTAAGTCAGGGACTGTCTGTAAATCACTTTTCAAAACAAAGGTCAAAACAGGTGGCAATATTCAAGTGCATAATAAAGCTCCATAACAAAAAAACAAAACGTTAGCATATGACCATTTATTTTCTCACAGGTAGAAAAAGCTCTGAAACCCTAAGATAATCTAGGTGGGGTGGAAACCAGGACTTCCAACACTTTGGGTCTCTATTTACAAGGCTAAAAAGGTAGAAATTATGGGAGGGTACAAGCTGGCCCACATTCATTTAGCCTCACTTAGTTGAAGTACTATACCAAGTGAAAGCCCTCTCCATAACTCCAGAAGATTCGTAAGGTAGTGCTATATATGAGGAAAAAATGGTTAGATGTTCTGATTAAGTTAAATAATTATCCACCTAACATCAGTATTTAAAACCCACTTTAATATAATCTGCTGCAACTTCTTTTTCTTAATCAAGGGCTAGTTTCTAAATATTCTCCAACAAAAAGAACCTATGGGGCTGAATTCTTCAATGAACTCGAACAAACAGTTCTAAAATTCAAATGGAACCACAAAAGACCCCAAATAGCCAAAGCAATCCTGAGAAGGAAGAATAAAGCAGGGGGATCTCGCTTCCCAACTGCAAGCTCTACTACAAAAGCCACAGTAATCAAGACAATTTGGTATTGGCACAAGAACAGACCCACAGACCAGTGGAACAGAATAGAGTCCAGCTATTAACCCAAGCATATATGATCAATTAATATATGATAAAGGAGCCATGGATATACAGAAAATGGGGAAATGACAGCCTCTTCAACAGCTGGTGTTGGCAAAACTGGACAGTCACATGTAAGAGAATGAAATTGGATTACTGTTTAACTCCATACACAAAAGTAAACTCAAATGGATCAAAGACCTGAATGTAAGTCATGAAACCATAAAACACAGGCAAAACTCTCTTGAATATAAACATGAGCAACTTCTTCATGAACATATCTCCCCGTGCAAGTGAAACAAAAGCAAAAATGAACAAGTGGGACTATATCAAACTGAAAACCTTCTGTACAGCAAAGGACACCATCAGTAGAACAAAAAGGCATCCTATAGTATGGGAGAATATATTCATAAATGACTATATGTATATCCGATAAAGGGATGACATCCAAAATATATAAAGAGCTCACACACCTCAACAAACAAAAAGCAAATAAGCCAATTAAAAAATGGGCAGAGGATGTGAATAGACACTTCTCCAAAAAAAGAAATTCAGATGGCCAACAGGCACATGAAAAGATCCTCCACGTCGCTAATCTCAGGGAAATGTAAATTAAAACCACAATGAGATATATCACCTCACACCAGTTAGGATGGCCAACATACAAAAGACAAACAACAAATATTGGTGAGGATGTAGAGAAAGGGGAACCCTCCTATACTGCTGGTGGGAATGCAAATTAGTTCAACCATTGTGGAAAGCAGTATGGAGGTTCCTCAAAAAACTCAAAATAGAAATACCATTTGACCTAGGAATTTACCCTGAGAATGCAGGAGCCCAGTTTGAAAAAGACATATGCAGCCCTATGTTTATCGCAGCACTATTTACAATAGTCAAGAAATGGAAGGAACCTAAGTGTCCATCAGTAGATGAATGGATAAAGAAGATGTGGGACATATGCACAATTTATTCAGCCATAAGAAGAAAACAAATCCTACCATTTGCAACAACATGGATGGAGCTAGAGGGTATTATGCTTAGTGAAATAAGCCAGGCAGAGAAAGACAAGTACCATATGATTTCACTTATCTATGGAGTATAAGAACAAAGAAAAAAACTGAAGGAACAAAACAGCAACCGACTCACAGAACCCAAGAATGGACTAACAGTTACCAAAGGGAAAGAGACTGGGGAAGGTGGGTGGGGAGGGAGGGATGAGGGGGAAAAAGGGGCACTACAATTAGTAGACATAATGTAGGGGGGGGGCACGGGGAAGGCAGTATAGGACAGAGAAGACAAGTAGTGACTCTATAGCATCTTACTACGCTGATTGGACAGTGACTGTAATGGGGTATGTGGTGGGGACTTGATAATGGGGAGAATCTAGTAACCACCATGTTGTTCATGTGGTTGTATATTAATGATACCAAAAAAAAAAAAAAAAAGAAAAATGGGGCTGAGGCAGGGAAAACACCAGGCAAACTGGAACATCTTGCAGTACCAGAAAAGGGCTCCAAAAAACCGGGGTCACATCAAAGACACAGAAGCCCAACTTGAAGGAGCTCCCAATGGCCAAAGCTGGAACAATTTGAGAAACAAAATACATGATAACCCATGAAATAAAATGTCCCAGAGTCCATACTGATTAATAAGAAAAATGGGGAGAAGGAACAACAACTCTTTACAGGATTCTTAGTATAAATGTAGAGTAATAGACACAGTGAACTAACATTTGGTAAATGCCACAGTAATATTTGTTGCAGGTATTAACAATCCGAATATGTTAAAAATAGTGAAACAAAGACTGAGAGTTTCAAGGTATATCCCTCCACAAGTTACTAATTATAAAGGGAAGATCAATAACTTTACAGTGGAAAAATATGGCAAAAACTACCTTAACCAAGTGATCAAAGTTAACGTCACCAGTGAACAGACATATGGCTATCATACATCCTGATCATAAAACACCGAAAAGGGTGACTTCTGAGGCATATGACTTTTGTGGTATTCTTTCCAAAAATAACCTCTATCCAATAGTAACAGAGTATCAGACAAATCCAATTCAAGGGACATTCATAAAGTAACTGGCCAGTACTCCCCAGAGTGTCAAAATCATAAAAGGTGAAGACTGAAGAACTCACAGGCTAGGACCGAAAACAACTATATGCAGTGTGGGATCCTATCTTGGATGCTCAGCAGGGACGGGGGTGGGGCGGTGGGAGACATCCCTAGACAATTGGCACAATTCAAATAAGGATGAGTTAATAGTACTGTATCAGTATTTACTGTTTTTAATAATTGTACTATAGTTATGTAAAAATGTTAACATTTAGGGAAAGCAGAATGAAGGGCATATGAGAACCCTCCATGCTACTTTTGCCAAAGTCTAAAATAATTCCAAAGTAAGTTCTTAAAAAATGGAACATGTTGGGGTACGATAGCCAATCAAATATAACTAAAGTTTAAACCAAGTGAATGTAAGATTTATAGTATCTTCCTCACATTAAAGGTTTAAAATACTTTTTAAGTAGCACTGATGGTATATGGTGATTATTCAGTTTCTCCTCATCTTAACAAAGATTAAACACGGCTATCCAAAGTCTTACATTCACAAATCACAAAACAGAACAAAGCACTGAGAGCAAATAGTTTTAAGCCAACAATTAGCACTGGCAAAGTTCTCATTAACAAATAAATAAGAACTAACTAAGCTGTATTTTGGGGTCTTCACCAAACCAATTTTTGAACCAAACTCTTAGAGTGAATGTAATCTTATTTTTTATACTATAGAAAAAGCCAATGTATGTATATTTTAATACACAAATCAACATCCTGACCCCCTCAACACTCACACAGAACTAGATAAAGCAGCCTTCTCAGGGGCTCTAAATTCCTTTCAGTTTGCCCCCAGAGCCATACGAAGCATTTTCTATTGTGTAATGTGAAAAGAAAAACTGGGAAGCAGTGGCCTAAACTACACAAACATTTCAACTTGCAAAAAAACATCCCGAATAATCTCATATACAACTTGAATAGAAGGTAGGAAAAATCTGGGTGACACTGCTTTTGAATTTGCTTTCCTCAGAGTATTTTCCTTTTTGAAATCCACTGAAATACTGAACACCATGAGAGTCCTCTAGAAGTCACAAAAGTTTGAGCTAAAATTGAAAACAATGTTACATTTCCAATTCAGAAATTCAGCGTTTTCAAACTATGAAAGCCCAAAGGACTCCCCATTTGGGGGAATGGTTTTCAAAAAACTTGTCCAGTAGGTATAATATAAAGATATGTTGTACTATGACTCAGGCAGAGAAAAAGTTCTCAACTCAAAGCATCAACTATAATGCTAATTATAAATCAGCACTTAACAATTTAATCACACCCTTGACTGAGTAGCCCGGGCTGTACAGAAAGCCACATGCGTAAGTAATTTGAGGGCAAAACATTGTCCAACAGTATTAAAATCTATTTTCAGAACCCTTTCTTATTACAAAAGTTTCACACATTTAACTCTCCAAAACTGGGACATCTTGAGGGCTAAAAATCTTTAAGGCAGAGCAGCTATAAACCCCAGGAAATAAACAAGGGTGAATCAAATGCCATTATGGTTATATGGTTCATGAAGACCCAAGCCCACTGGAATTTCTTATTCTTGGACATGCATCCATGTGGAATCCTGTGTAAATAAGCCATATTGCAAATTAAACACTTACTTCCTTGATACCATGCTCCACCTACTTTGCACAGATGGCCAATTTTCTACAGGGTGTTAGCACAGTAGCTGGCACCTAATCACCACTCACAATGAAGTATCTGCTGAATGATTTAGCAGCGGCGCTCTACCTTCTCTGGTAAGTATCCAGAAACAAAGCATTATGAATATTGGCCCATCTTGCTTTGCAGAGGTCATGGTTATCCAGCCCTGGGTACAAAAGCAAGCCTGAACTATTTCATCTTAGCAAACTTTCTAAAAATTGTTGCCATCTCACCTTTTAAAACTCCCTACACTTCAAATCTTTCATAAAATATAGCAGACTCAAATAATACTACTAATAAATGGTACTAGAAGTGATGCTCAACAGGATCTCACGTTTATTGAGAAGTGATTAATGGTAAAAAGAAAGGCAATGCCCTTTCCTCATTGGCTGAACAAGAAACTGAAGAAACATTCACTACACGTTTTACAATATTTCTGTCTTCCAAAATGCATTTCTGTAAACAAGTTTTTACCACTGTTCTCAGCTTTGAAATCAAATTAATCCTGACTTAATCTGCATAATGTACAAGAACAGAACATTTCTTAGGACTCCTAGTACTTTGCTTTGAGTAACAAAGGGTCATAGAAAATGAACCACCCTTAAAGACACAACCTTGGGTAACACTGTCAAATTCTCCAAGACAAAAATTCTTCATAAAAATGTTCTTCCAGTTCGGAAGGGAAAAACCAAATTCCCACTTTCTGGGGTGGAGGCCCAAAACCTTCGAAACTCAAGTGTTCTCCAAGTGCAAATGTCAAAATGGGGGGAGGAAAGGGTTTAAAAATTAGAGAAAACTGTATGCATTTACGGACTTTAAAATCCGAAAAACATAGTAAAAAGACAAAAAAAAAAAAAAAAAAAACAAACCAAAGCATTATGCTCTGAAATCACAACCAAAGCCAAAATAAAAGGGACATTTTTCACCTAAACTACCTAAAGGAATTTTTTGTTTAGTTTTTTTCTTTTTCTTTTTTTTTTCATTTTCCAGTTAAGTCCTATGTCTTTTGTGAAATTCCAATACTTAAACTGCAAGTCTGCAATTGTCTCTGAAGTCAATGAAATTAAGAAAAATGTCCTAATTCTCTTGAAGGTCATATTTTTCCTCTTAGGATATGCAGATGCAACCGTTGCTGCAGTCTGTGCAGAACTGCCTTCTATTTCCCACGACCTTGACGTTCCTACAAAGGTGAAAAAAAGATTGAGACAGTTAGTCAAAACTTATCTGAACAATGCTTGCTTAAGAATTAAAATTTCATAGAATAACTCAATAGACATTTGACGATGTGTGCTAGACAGAACATTACCCACAAATAAAAAACAACTTTTACTTCTTACACTTTCAATTAAAGTAGTAACACTCAAGCATCCCAATTAATACACAACTGTTTTTGAGTTTAAAGTTTCTTATATGACTAAACAGATTTGTTTTATTATAGTTGGTTTAGGTGAGTATTTGTCAGTCCCCCAAAATTATGGCCTAATGGAATTAACCCAACATACATCAATAGCCTGAGGAAGGGAAGCAGCACATATATACAGAACACTAAAAGAAAAAAACAACAAATAAACTAACAGTACTAGAATCACCCCATACTAGTCCCAAGGTCTTAGACATAATCATATATCTAAATTTCCTTTTTTATTAAGTAAGGTTATGTATCTCACAAAGCTGCCCAACAATTAATGAGCTGATATATAAAAAGCTCTTAGTCCATAGTGAGCAAGAAAATTATCCTCTTCCCCTAAAGAGAACTTAAAATCTATTTAGGAGCTGGATTTTGAAAACTGACTGTAGTATTCTGAGGTTTTCCTGAAATAAATCTAAATGGTCGTTTCTTATTTAGAATCATTCTTTATGATCTTTTCAGAAATTTATCCTAAACAGCTTTCCATTTCACATATTACCTCATGTACTGGAATTTTTAAAAATACGACTCAATCTACATGCCTCAATTTTAAAAGCAAAATGATTATAGTAGCACTGAACTCACACTTGATTCACCAATCTACTTGAGTAGTCATCTGCTCCCATTTACCCTATTGTAACTATGTTTCTGAAATTAAATGATTCCTACGGAAAAAAAAATTAGCTATTACCACTTATGGGCTTCCATGTTCCAGACACTGTACATAAAAATGATCTTTAACCACTCTACAAGGACTGTATTATTCCTGCTCTAAAGAAAACTAAAGCTCAAAACAGTTACATGACCAAGGTTATCTAACAAAATAAAACCAAGATTCAAACCTAGGGCTATAAAGGCTTTTTTTTTTCTTTTACACCATGTTGTTATATTTATGTAAAAGTCAACGAATTTAAGTGAGACTTTGTCATAAACTGATTATCCTACCACTAAATTAGTCCATGGATATACAAAACATTATTGATTTACAAAGAGCAGTTATCTTTTTGTGACATCCTAATTCACATACCTGGAATTCAGATATAAACTCACCAACATACCAATATCTGGGATATTATTTAAGTAAGTCATTTTAAAACATGAAATTTAGTAAAATAAATTTAATAAAGTAACTTACTCATACAATTCTGTCTCTGGAAATCAAATTCAATTGAAGAATAAGAAAAATTCAGTCCAATATAAGAGAGACCTCAAAACTTTTGATACTCCTGGGCTGTGGTACCAACACCTCCCACACATTTGTTTCCCTTTCTATATAACGAATACATTGTTTATAAGTAGGAAAACTGTTTATTTTTAAAAATCTCTAGAGCTGACCATAGTCTAACATTAAATAGCACTCTGCTGCTCATATCAATCTGACACTCGTCTACCTGGTTTTGCCTTTAATTTGGATGGATACCATTTATCTAACCTCTTCTACTACTGATCAAAATCTACCTTTTGCTTCAGTAAATGTGGACTCTTCAGTATGTTTCTTCATTAAATCTCACTCCTATGCTTTTATTATTCTTTAAGCCAAGAATGTCTGGCCTTCTAAAAACAAAAAATTGGCCTTCTGGCCTTCAAGGTACAGTTCAAAACCTCTTCCTTCTTTTTTTTTTTTCCTCTTCCTTCTTTGAGACTTCCTTAACCACTGCAGCTTTCAATGCCCTCCTAAATCTGCAACCACAATTGAAAATTAAAGTGCATTCGTCTGGTTTCATGAAAAATTAGTCAACTCCATCAAATGCTTCTAGAAAACAAAGAACTGGTCTTCAACTAATCTGACAAGCTATGAGTTTAGCTGTGGGTTAAGAGGTTACAACTGACTTTTTAAATAAAACTGATTCTCATCACAAGAAAAAAAATTCTAACTATGTTAAGGTGATGGATGTTAACCATATTTATTGTGGTAATCACTTCTCAATATATACACATATCAAGAATTATGTTGTATACCTTAAACTCATGTTTTATGTCAATTATATCTCAATAAAACTGGGGGAAATTCTGCCTATTATCTTATTGTAATGTAATGTAGCCCAGGAATACAAACAAACTTATGTGCTCCAACCTGTACCACTAAATTAGAAAACCTACTTTGCCAAATCCATGTTTCTCTTAAGAAATACACTTATATATAAGTTCATCAGCATGCTTAATGACAGCATTTACAATATTAAGAAATTAAAAATAGCACTGTGTAAACTTGGCACTTATTGCATCACCTCATCTTTTAAACAGTCTGTTTCTCTTTCTAATGTGCTAAGTCCCACAAATACCTGTGGTTCAATTTTGCCCTATAACATAAAATTATTCCTGAATCTTAACTATACAATGATACCAAGAAGGCAAGTATCTGTGTCCTAATATAAACCTGTATTATTTTAAATTATGCAAATTACATACAAGTAAATGGCATTTGCTGTCTTCACCTCCTGATCAACACCCAGAAAGCATCACATTGACACATTTCAGCTAGCTGAATAAATTGCTCTATTTCCAAATAAAGTTTTGATGAATACATAAAAAATAAGCTTATAGATTTACAAAAATAAAGATAACATCTATCTTTTCAGAGATTATAAAGATACTTAAGCATTCACATTATTCTACCTTGAAAAGTAAACTAAGTGAATTTGGCACCAATAAAAAAACTGTAAATGATTCACACGACTTTAAGTACTAAAACGATTACTTTAAAACATTATTTTCATTTTAAAAAAGTAAAAAATTTGAGGCAGGAGTCAATAGGATCCTGCTGGAAGGGCCTCCCACTGCCCAAGTCTGTGACAATTTGAGCCTTACATAACCTTAATGATAAGTGAACTACCATAGTAATACCTGAACTAGTCAAGAATTAGCAATGGATGCTAAAACTAAAGGGTGAAACCTTAATGAAGAACAAGACATTTATATATTCTCAACGACTTTCCCAATTAAGAGGAAATAGCTTTACAAAAGGAGAACCTGGTGAATACCTTAAAAAGGTGATCAAAGTTAATTTTCCCAATAATGACATAAACAGACATCGTATAACTCCTAAGTGATGCACTGAGCATACAAAATCACTTACGAAGTATTCCTGCCGGAGAAACAATCTGAAAGTACATAATGAGGAAATCTTAGACAAGTTGAGGGGCATTTCTACAAAAATAAATAGCATATACTCTTCAGAATGTCAACTGGTGGGGTGGGATATGCAATGTAACCACTGCAGATTTAAAGACACCAAAAAGACATGAAGACTAAAAGATCCTAGACCGGAACCTGGACCACAAAAAAAAGTGCTACCAAGGACAAGATAACTGGTAAAATGAGTAAGATCTATAGTTTATATTATTAAGTCAATGTTAAATTTCCTGATTTTGATACTATATTGTTTTACGTGCACATTCTTGCACTTAGTTCCTTCATAGCAAAATATTTAGGACAAAAGGGAATTTACTCAGGTGGTTCAGAAAAAAAACTGTACACAAATCTCCAAAAAGAAATGACAAAGCAAATGTGGCAAAATGTTACATTAATACATCTGGGTGAAGAGTATATAGAAGTTCTTTGTACTAGTCTATTCCAAAATAGAAAGTTAATAAATGGCGGGGGATTAGTTTTCAATTAATTCTTCTGCAAAAACTGGCTGCACTAAAAAATTACTTAACAATTCATGAAACTTGGAAATGTGTTTATTTCCTCAGATCTACACTAAAGGTCATCAAATACAAGGATACTTTGGCAAAAAAGAAAGTCTGCCTAGAAGTTTTTTACAAGTCTTTTTAGAATAAAGATGACACAGAGAAGGTTCTAATACAAGGACCATTATTTTTAGCCACTTTTGGACATTAAATACAACATCTTCAGGTTTAAAACAGGTTTTTGGCCACTTTTCTATTTCCTATTACTACTGGGAACGATTTCCACTAAATTTATTTGACAATTTATGGTCAAAGGGCTTCGCTTGTAAGTCAGCTGCATTTATTGACATTCCTAATCAACCAGCTCTACCCTAGTAATATTTAATGAGGTAAAGGGAAAACAGGAGACTAATGAAGGTTTTACAATAAAGGGAAAAGGACACATAAAAGCAAACTTGAACCTGCATCCAGTCCAAGTCCCAGCCAGGACTGCTGCAAGCACAACATAATACTTGTGTCTCGTTGGGCACTAAAACTATTATACATGAAAATGCTAATGCTAAATTCATCACAGCAGGGGAAGTGGTGGGGCAACTTGGTTTTCCCCCATGGTGGTGTCATGTGGAGCCTGCATATACCACTTTTTAATCTAGTGCTCCTACAGCCACATGTGATGCAGTTACTGTTAGATCTGCAGCAGGAACAGGCTGAAGTAGCCAGTCCAGATTAAGCTCTTGTCACAGGTTAGTTGTCCACAGGTACAAAGAGGTAAACATTAAGATCCTCAAGCATAAACACAAAATTAATTTTAAAGTCCCAGGTTAACCAGAAAATAGCCCAAGAAAAGAATGGTGCATTCGTAGAGCTTGATGATACTGTGATGGTAATAAATAGAGTAGAGGAAAACAGCAGAGCCAAGATCTTACTGAATTTACACCCAATCTCAAAATTCCCACTGGACCATTCATCCTTATCCTTCAATCAGCCCAAAATCTAAAAAAAGGAGTCTAAAGAAACAATCTTAAGAAATAAAGATAAATTTAAAGATATAAACCAGAAGTTTCTAGCCTTCAATGTCTCATCTGTCACTTAAATATCCACAACGATCCACCCTCCCTACTCCCTACTTTACATCTATAAAATACAAAACTTGTCTGGAGGGGAAATATGCTAAGAGCCACAAGATGGCAATGTTACTTAAAGTCTGCATATTTGAAATCTTCCTATAATACATACAGATTTCTGCTTATTTTTCCTCTTTTTAGCTTAATATCCTTTCTAATTTCTACTACCTCCCTCAACTTTAAAGTGGCTCATAAAATATTACTGAGATATATTTATGTTTATTTGTTGGGCACAATTTTATTAACTTTAAAATTTGCTGTTTAGCTCCCCTCTCCCCCAAAATTAAATTATACAGCCCTCAACTATTTTTCCCTATGTCCCCATAGGCCTTGATAGAAAACACAAATTCCTAAAAATAATGTTTACACAGAAAAAAATGTGATTATAAAAGCATTTTCATTGCTTTATGTCATTTATGAAATCAATCTCTGTAGTCTCCAATGCTGCGAATAAGAGTTAAATGAGTCTAATGGCAGAAAGACTCAGTTATACATAATATACTGCCTCCCACAAGTGAGGGAACAAAAATATATCAGTTTTCCAATTTAATGAAAGGCTGTAATATTTTATTATAAATATCTTCTAATTCTCATCCCCCTTTTGAGTTTTTCTAGATGCAGAAAAAGACATGTAATTGGCATGAATTTCTGGGAATTGGAGTAGAAGCACCAAGATGAAGTTAATAAATTAATAACCTTTCCTATTATCAAATTATTTTTCAAGACTGCGAATCAATTAATACCTGAACTCCTATATACTTGTCACCAAAAGGGTCAGATGTAAAAAGTCTGGATAATCCACTATTCTCAGTATCTGAATAATAAATCTGACTAGTAACAGAACAAAGGGCAAGATAAACAGGTACATTAAAATTTTTCATCTTAACTAAGAGTAAAATTAAAAAACACTAGTTCCAAACCAAGTGAAATGGTTTGTTGACTATTCTCTGAATCACTCCTTGGCTCTCCAGAACTACATTTGAATCAAACCTAATTTCACAATAAAACCAACTCCTCAAAACACTTTAGAATACAATTAAACAAATACGGTTTTAACAGCTTGTCAAATCCCTACTCCCAGCCTAAGTATATTCTGCATTTGACAGATAAATTAGAAAAAATGAAGCAATCATTAGAATATGCTTTCTAGCTATCATAAATTATGTTCTCCTCCAGCTCCACCTTCAAAAATTCCCAATCAACCCCAACAGCTCCATTAATACCTCTCTAGCCCAAACTACTGTCATTTCTCACCTGGACTTTGCCACAGCCTCTTAACTGACTTCTTTCACTCTTGTGCCCTCTGCAGTCTATTTTAAGGGTTGGACCCGAAAACGAAAACCCAGTAGCACCATTAAGCACCATGCCCAAAAATTATTGAAGAATTTGATGATAAACTAAAGTGTATGTATACTTACGTGTATATGGGTGTACATACACAGACACACACACACATATATTGGCCTGAGATTATGGATCACAATAATCATTCGTGAAAGACCTCTATACAAACTTCATTTATATATTTAATCCTAAGAACCTAAGGTATTTTCTATTTTTCAAATACTAAGGCTCAGAGAAGTTTACCTGGTCAAATCAGTAATACGGACAGATATGATACCAGGTATTCTAGAGCCCTTAGCCTTTCCATTACTATACATATGTTAACAAGACCACAGAATCTAAGATTCATGTTCTATTGATAATATCAACTATTTTTTTATAAAGGTCCACCATATGTAATATACTTAACAGAATCCTTTCCCACATTCCAAAAAACTGATTACCTTTAAAACTCAGCTTTTAACATCTTAGTTTAGGTGACTTCCAGTGGCCACTAAATCTTTTATATTAAAATTACCTAACTCTCTATATAAAAAATTAATGTGTTCACAAAAAGATACAATAAAAGGAACTCTAAATACAAAACTTAAAACATTTACGCCTCTTAGAAGTAGTCATAATGCCTCTAAAGAGTATATTATAACAAAGTTACATGTATAGAATATTAAGCCAAAGACATCACTACCTTTTAATGGACAAAAAGTAAAGACAATTCACTAGAGGCTAATAATACTGATAGCTGATGAAAAATGGGCAAACTATTCAAAAGATCCTTTCGGTCTTAAGGTAGGCCACAGTATTGAAAAGTACAGCCAGGCTTATCAGACACAGTGAATTCTAATGTTGTTTCTAAAGAAAAAATCTTGAGACTAGCAAGTAATTGGGGGGGGGGGGGGCGCCAATCCTACACAGGACTACAGTGCAAAGTAAGAAACTTTGGAAAACAAATTTGCAGGAAAAATAAACATGAGGAATTTGAGTTTGGGGGTACACAAAACACTAATGACATACAAAACCGAGTAGTTCTCAAACTTTTTTTGTTGTTGAAATATTTTTTTAATTGAAGTAGAGTTGATATACAATAAGAGTTCTCAAACTTTACATACAAAAGAATCATCTATAAAGCTAATAATATGTGGATTCCAAAGGCTCACCTCCAAAGATGCTCATTCAGTAGATGAGGGGGGAAAGAACCTGCATTATAAGTATTCCCAGATGGTAATTTGTACAAACTGAGAAACTTCTCTTCGACCAATTTCTCCATACCTTGGGAGCTTACTAAGTAAAATTTCTAGTTTAGTAAGTCTGGGGATAGAGCCTAATTATTTTTGCAAATACTTTTCAGATGACTCAAAGTTTTAAATGGTTGTTACCCTCTTTTTTGGAGTTTCTGAAGCACTCACCCATGTCCACCCTGCCTCCCTCTTCCCCATCCCTTTTCAGGATCATGGCTCCAAGTAAACTAACATTTGTCATAAATGACTGAATTACCCAAGAACCTGTCTAGGTCCTAGTTTTGCCACTGAAGTGATCTTTGCAGTTTGTGTTCAAAATCAAGAGTGGGGAGACTAAAACCTTCTTTCAGAGTACACTATATTCAGAACCATTTGTGTTCCCTCTTATTCCTGCTATCAATGGCGGCAACTTTCACAACATTAGGTAAAATGATGAGAGAAGATTAAAACTAAGTTTAAATAAAAGTTTAAATTTCAATTAATTATGGTCTCCTCCTATACCCACAAAGTGGTGACTGGATATAAGGCATCAGAAGATAACAGAACATTGTTTTTAGCTATTTTAAATAATAGATGTGATAATGCAGCAAGATATAAACAATAAAAAAGCCTTGGGGCAAAACAAATTACAGCTCTTCTACAACTTAGCTAGTAATCTTTAAAAAGTTCTTGCTCTGAGTCTCAGTTCTGTAAAATAAACATAATCTTAACTGTTCTACTGGATTACTGCACAGGGGATCAGTGATAAAATATGAAAAAGCGCCTAATACATAAATGTCCAAAAAGATGGCTAAATATAGGTAACACTTGAAGCATTTAGGGGGAAAATCAGGATAAAATAAATACTATACAGAAATGATTACAACTGTATAAATCACTTGTGTAGGTAAAGATGAGAAGGAAAAATGCCAAAAATGAGTGATTTTTTTCTCACAACAGAGGAATTGTGGGTTTTCTTTCATTTTTCTACACTTAATTTTTTTAAACATGCAAATACTCTATATGCTATCTACAACCTGATTACCAAAGATGTGATCACGTTAACTCTAAAGCTTATGTAAGACTATCTCCTCTAAATGGCTTCATGGATTACACAAGCGGTAAGACCAGGTTTTTAACTTGGACATACATACAGAGTACTTAATATCTCCTAAGAACCACGAGTAACTACCACAGCAATTAAGTGCAAATGAGTTGGAAAGAATAACTGCCTGCCTCTTCCCTTTCCCCTCCATATCCAACAGCTCAAACTTGGGGATTTAGCCATTTTCTTTCTTTACCTTTCCACTATCGTTTCCTATCCATCCTTCCAGACCCAATTCAAATCCAGTCTTCCAGAAAAATGTTTGACTCTAGTCTTATTAGTCTTGCTATACTTTTCCTCTGCACTGTAAAATAGCACTTTAATATACTGACCTATACTGCTTATGATACCTTGTAATTACTTGACATCTTCTCCCCATTAAATCAGTTCAGTTAGGGATTATTTATTCAGTTAGGGATGAAAAGCACTAGGGACCTATTTATTGAGCTAGTTGTTATAACTAGAAGAATTTGGTCTGGAGGAGGTGGCAACAGCATGCACCTTTGAACTATATCTTCTGCTTCTGTGGAGGAGAAATGCAGAAAGAATGACCTGAGCCACCAAACTCAGAGCCTGCCTTTCTCCTTGATCATTTTGCAGACTTGCAGGATTCAATGGTGAAGAAAGAGCAGCTCACTTCTGTTTACCCTAATTCAGGGAACACGCAACCCCTGAAGAGCTGCAGTTACAGCCCTTTGTTGTACTGTCCCTTAAACTTAAGCAGTCAATTTAAAAGCCAATGCTGTATATTCCCATTTCCCGTAAGTTATATGTCTTTCAGCCCTGCCCACCCCCAATAAACCAACACACCTAGATGAGAAGCTGAAGATGCAGAAGCTTTACATTTCAATTTCAAAACAGACCACCCCACCCCAACCTCCATGCACCATTCATCCATTTTAAAAAACTTCGTGTCATCCAATGGGTTCCAATTTATGCTTCATAGGGGAGATGCTTCAGAGACCTGGGGAAGAAGCTGAGCATGTCAATTTAGCCATTTATGGGGTTCTCAGTAAGGTTTTTGTTAAGGGAGGGGACAATTCCACTGCTTAAAAGTTTGAAAACTGTTACAGGACTTATCTTTACTTCTGGCCGGTAAGCAGAATGGCTCACACCTGAGTAATTCTTGGTTTAAAATATCAGAGTAAATACTGAATGATTCTAGAGTCACTAAACTACCCATTATCCCAAAATGTTTAAGTGTGGGAAAATGGCAGTGCCCTCTAGATCAATCTTTAGCCGTATCAAAAACTGAACACTGCCATTTTTAGTACCCACTTGTATTTCAGATATTTTTCTACGATCTAAATTTACCAAAAACAATTCATACTAACTAAATAAAAGCTGGTCTTACTCCACTAAACCTCTTTGAGGCTTGGAACAGCTTGGAAGACGGTGGGGAGGGGTAGAACAATACAGAAACAAGGAATGTAGTCTGTTGAATGATTTGTGAGAGACAAATATCTTCAAACCTCTTAACAAAGCACTCTCACGTTACTTTAATTCAACAAACAGCCACTGGCATTTGCAGTATTCATCTGATACCTCTCCGCAGTCTCCGAAATAAGTTGATTATACCCCACTGCTTGAAATTCTATTCAAGATAAAGTCCTTTCCTTTGTTCTCTTTCTAAAGCTCAATTACTCCCTCTTTAACCCATCCTTTAAGTTTCGTTATTTCTGAGGGTTCTTCTTTGGCTCCCTTCTCTCACCGCATGTTGGCTCTATAACCCCACTGCAGAAGTGAGAACACCAGCTCTGCTTCTTAGCTTGTGTAACTTTGTAGTTATTTACTCTTTTCTGTGCTTCAGTGTCTTCATCTATAAAACTGAGATAACTACACCTACTTTACAGATATGGAATTAAATGAGAACTTAGGTGACAAGTATGTTAAGTATTCAGGACGGCTATATGCTAGACACTGTACAAAGTGTTCAATAATTTCAGCCATTATGTTTATTACTGATATTCTTGAACAACCTTAAATTCTTCCATGCTCTTACCTATACAAAGGATTGAAAACTCCCAAATTTCTATCAATGGACCTCTCTCCTGAGCTCCAGATCCTACTGTCCCACAGGAACTCCAAACACGATTTCCAAAAGACTATACATTTCCAAACCCTAGCCTGTTGCTTATCTCATATTCTCTAATCTTTTCTGAATAACTAGTCAGCAAATATGTCCACCACATTCTTCAAATCCAACTTCCCTATCCCCACTCTTGGTTCCAGTTAGCATTGTTTTTTTCTCCCAAACTATTGTGAAAGGAAGCCTCTTGTTTGGTCTCTGAGCCACCTACACCTATCTCTCTTCACTTAACACATAAATTTAGGTAAGTTGCTGACATGCATTTCTAGTTCCCTACCTATAAATATGGGATATTACCTCCCAGAGTTGGTGTGGGGATTAAAGTAAGACTACGGAGGATCCTAACAAGATCAGTACTAAGTATTTCATTCTTTCCATCCTCCAAGCTGTCACTCCATATTAATTACCACCCCTTCCAATCCAACTAAAACCAAAGTATAGAATAAACATCCAAAGCCCTTCATATTACTAGGCCCAACCTGCCTCTCCAGCTGTACTGCTTACCGTTCTTTTCCACATTAAACTTTTCATTCTGAAAACATACCCTAAACCATTCATAAGATGTTTATAAACATGCTGTCTCCTCTTCCTAGAATGTCCTTCATCCTACTTTTCTATCTGGCAAACTCCATATATCACACAGTGGTCCATGGGCTTTGGGGCTAGAATCTCGAGGTGTAGTTCCAACATATTTTCACTTATCATTTGTTTATTAAGACAAAAGTGAAACAACAAAGAGAGGTAAGAACTTCGGTTCATGAATGATTTGAGCAACTTCTTTGCTAAGCTGGATATTAATTTCCAGATTCTATAAGATTATTTCCTCAAATTATTGTGTTAATTCAAAATATGTCAGACGTAGAGACATGGCACACTTAAATTTAATCTGCATTAATATATTCTCCATCACTTTAAGCACTTTAGACAATCAACAAAAATCAAGTCCTGATTTGTATATTGCATTTGACAATTTTCATAGTGTAAATAAAATATTTCAAGCTACCAATGTGATACCACTGAATGTCAGGTTGAGAAGAGATATGCAATGGCACATTATATATTGATATAATAGATGTAAATCTTTAGTGATGAACCTGAATGTACTTCTTTAATGGTAATGGCAATGCTAAGTTTATGCAATTTAACTGTAATTTATAATACTACAAACTGTAGTTTATAATGCAAATAGGCATGTAAACAGAAACACCTTTTAATACTGTATTTTAAGTTTATGTAATTTAATAATGACTGTAATTAATAACAGCTTGCTAAAATTCTTGAAAGCTAAAATGTTGGCTCACAATTAGCCAGCTCAAGCACATCACTGGATTAACACTGAAATTCCAACTCTACCACTTATAAGCTATGAGATATACAAATAACCTGAGCCTGCTTCCTTATCTGACATATAAAAATGATATATTAATGAGATAGCTAAATATTTATGTGCACTATGTGCCAAGCACTGTTATCATTTGAGTGATTACTCATTCTATTTGACATGGTACAAATGCTATTTCTACCATGAAGCCTTCCTAATTTTCCCAAATTTATTACTCTTCTCCAGAAAAACAAAACATTTTTTCATTCCTCTATTACAGTTCTTATCCCATATACTATCCATTTTGTTGTCCTAACAGTCTGCTCCTATGGTTAAAGATAGAGCTTTACCTGTTCTATCCTACCAATTAACACAAACATTTGCTGAAAGATGGACACAAAGTGCAGGGTTCAAAGAGATCCAAATTCAGTGTCATCTATTCTCTTCTAGTCTTTTAAGGAGACTCTACAGAAAGACATTTTATCTAGCTACAAAGCAACGAAGGTGATGAGTAATACAAACAGAATTTCCTTAACTCTTTTGACAGACACAGATTTATATGCAAGATAGAAGTAAGCATAAATGGCCTTAGAATTTTACAAAAAGTTTGTCTGCCATCCTGATAAAAACAACATACCCACTTACTAGAATTGAAGAGGCAATTTAAAACAATGGAGTAGGGAAATGCTAAATGGAAAAGAACAATACCCCATGTCTTACATTTAATAAGAAAATACATTTGACTAACGTTTACTTCCTTTCTGACTTCTACTACTAAACTTGGGTGGGTTTAATTTTTTTCTAAAGTTAACAATAGAGCCAAGGTGATTACTACAAATTACTCAACAAGGAACTAAAATACCCAAATTTAAGGGTTAGGAGGAAAAAGATGACTATAAGGGGTGGAAAAAAAAAACCTTCCTATAAAGAAAAACTTGCGCCAACACTGTAAGAAAACTGGATTTTTTTAAAAAAGGAAACATTATTCTTAAATAATCACTTCTATATTCCTTTAGTAATAAGTTTTTTTAGTACATCAGAGGTAAGTTTTTCATTAATACACAGTAAATACATTAAAAAACAACTACCTATATGCCTAATCTGTACTAAGATTCACTGGGAAGCCACCAATCCTCTCTGTCATCCATATCCTTTTATCCTTCAAGTCCTTATTTTCTATATGTTTAAGTATCTAGTCCAGAAATTATAGAACAGAAACAATAATCTTCCTAAAAAGAATGGTTTAGTAGCACCAATTGCTCCCCATGAACTTCAAATGTTACCTTGGGCCAGCTAATCCTCTCTTATCCTTGGTATCTCTAGTCCAGACTACTCCATGTATGAATCTTCTCTACAATATACCTAATAAAAGTTCTTTTAGTCTGTTTCTTGAAACCCTCCTGGTATTTTTACAAAACTCTTCCTTTTATTTACAAAAATCTTTGTCCCTAACCAAAAAACCAAATTCCCTTCAACCTCTATGCATTGGTTCTAGTGCCCTTCTGGCATGGAAAACAAACCTGAGTTTAAAAGCATCTGTGAACAGCTATCACATCCCTTTCTAAAGAATCTCTTCTAAGCTAAATACTCTGCTAAACATAAAGGCATATTATGAGAAATAACATGTATGAAACAGGGTGGGAAGAAGTGATCTGTACATATTCAGTAATGTTATCTATTATTACCACATACTGGTTCACCGTTACTTCAAGCTCCCCACGCCTTTCATGCAAAAGTTGTATCACAGAACTCCTCCATCCTAATTCAAATTAGACTTCTTTAAAACTCTAGTACTTTTTTTTTAAGGCCAACTTTGTACTTGTCTCCGTAGATTCCTTCTCTATCAAACTAGTTACATAAACATTTCATTCAATTGCCTTTTCTTCATCTATCTCCAAACTTCCCATTTCAGAAATCTATTCCACTAATAACAGTTAAGACTTGTTCTTGAACTGTACAGAATTCCCATTGGAAGTTATTATCTATACAGTGGCACCAATTTGGGGTGTTCCTTCCAGAACACCTCTGGCTATCCTGTACACATCTTTTGTGGCTCAGCTCAAAGGGAACTTCTTCCAGGACTCCTCTATGATCAATCCACCTACACCTCAGGCTGGGTTATGCAATCTTCAAGCTTCCAAATTGGTGCCCTGTGCATATCCTGAGAAAACGCCTTCTGTTTTGTACTGTACCTGTCACTAGTGTCTTGCACATAGTAAAGTTGTTCAAAGATAAATAGCTTCATCTCAATTCTTGAACAGCATAAATTTTAAGAATGTCCAAACACACTCCATGTCACCATTTTTAGATCTTCTGCTTGAAAATAAGAATAATTCTAGAAGTATTTAAGGAGAATTCTACTATTCTCACTTTATAGTAACAAAAAATTTAAATATATATACCTTAAGCTGTTGTCCCTATAATCACATGTCCTACAGATCAATCTGTCTCACTACCCTATTAGCTTTCCAGTTATTCAGAAAAATCATTTACCAAGTGCCTGATTGAGCCAAACACTGGGTTAGGTTTTAAGAAAATTAGTTCTTAATCCCTTCTACTAGACTCTTCCTATTTTTACCTATAGTTTGAAACCTTTGATCCAGCAGTAACACTAAAGGACAGATGTGAGTCAGTATTTGTATCAAAGGATAGTGGTATTTTAGCTGGCAAAAATTATAAAGCTTATATATTCAACAATAAAGGATTGGTAAATTATAATAAAACTATGTTAGAATACTATGGAGCCACTGTAAATGATGTCACAGAAGAATATTTAACAATTAGGGAAAGGTTCTAAATAAATGCCGAAAGGTTACAAACCAATATCTGAAGCACAGAACAAAGTAAACCATGTATCAAAGATGTCATTGAAATTTGCTAGAAGTTTCAAGCCAGAAAGATCCAAAGCTTGAAGTTCTATGATACTGAATTAGATCATGTAACAGAACAAGTCAGTAATAATACTAGGCAAAAATGGCTATAGTTGATTCAGTGTGTTCTGCCAAGATACATGCCCAATCATGGAACTTTAGAACAGCTGTGACATCATTTTCAGGGTGCAGTTAAGTACTTCCCTACTTATTGAGTTACCATGCCCATTTGGCATGAAGATTTTTTACAATCTTGTAAATAATACAAAGGTGCACACACAAACATCCCACCTAAGGGAGTCTACTGCAATGACCTATCTGTCCCTCATGAAATTTCTTTTGTCTTGGAAAGCTAATAAAGACTGGCTTTATAGTCAGTTATGTAAGGATGTTAAGGATAATAGTGGGCAATGGAGAAATCAATACTAAACTCTGGTAACTGGGTTTAGAATAGATCACACAGACCTTCCTGAAACCCCAGCAGGCTCTTCTTACAGAAGGTAAACTAAAAAGTAACCTGACACAGGTATAATCAAATCTTTAATTTTTATTTTTGGTAGTTTGTTCACCAGCCTGAGAACAATTAGGAAACTCATTCGTCAAAAGTCTTTATGAAAACATTTTAAGAAATAATTCACTAGTTAGCTTAATAAAGACCCTAAATCTTGGTTATTATTACATATGAAAGCAGCAAAAGGCTGGTCAATTCCAACATATGAATCTTACACCTACTTACGAAGATCAATTATCATTCACTGAGCCACTCAGGTGAATTTATTACAAACATAGATTTGACTTCAAGTTTATATAATAGTCCTCAAATTTACTAATTTTTTAAACCCAAGCTTCCCTACTGGTTCTAACACATACAAATTTATCTTAACTACACTGTACATTCTTAAAAATATTCCTGTCTTTGTCTTCCTGCCTTTAATTACAAGATGTAGGACAGAACTTTGCAGATGAAAGAAAGCAGATTCATAATACAGGATAGATACTATGCATGTTTCCAGTGGCTTAACTCAGCACTGGGATGCCCCTCAAATCTAAAAATTTGCTATGCGACTAAATGCTGCTAAAAGGTCACGGCCTCCTTCCTTATTCGTCCAGAAATAGGAGCCTGTGAATACATCTTGAGAGCCTTTCAGATGTCTGGCAAAAATAATCAATAAACTATCTTTTTCTACAAGATTATGACGTATTTTAAGTTAAAACTGTTAAACTTTGGGGAAAGGAAGGGGGGAGTTTAAAGGACTAAAAAGTAGAGTTTTTGTTGACAGCGAATTTTTCAGTAACCTAGTTCTATATCCCTAATACTTTTAGCTTCACTGTCATGTCTATTTCCATTGCTTATTTATATCTGTAAATACTAGAAGATGGTAACCATCTTGCTTTAGTTGGACAACTATACACCTCTGACTCCATGTTATGAAGTAGATAATCTACCAAAGAGCCTTCCTCCCACTGCTCAAAGTAGTTAAGTTTTGTATAGAGGCATAAGAAGTGCCTCATATACTAGATTAAATATCTAAGATTCTTATGAATTCATGACAAATTTAAGGAGAACATATTTTCATAAACTTATTAAGGTTTTGTTTTTAATTTTACATGTGAAGCTACGGATTCTCTCAGGATTCTCGGTCAGTATACACAGATCTTTCTCTGCCCACCATCTTTTCACCTACTTCCTATATTTAATTATATGTAAATCCTAGGTAATACATGCTCTGCCTCAACCAGTTATTTTGTCATTCCCTTATGGTCCTAAATATATTCACTCAACACATACAGACGAAGCATTACCAACTCTTCCAAATGAATTCAACTCTTTGGTTGGGGCCTATTCTCATCACTCACTCTGCCCAAGACTTCCACTTGTTACAGAGGAAACAGAGAAAGTGACTCTTTGGGAATTCGATAAAATGTTAAGAGGAAAAGGTCAGCTTTTTCTGATTATCTGTTTTCTAAGTTTTATAAACATCACTGTTTCTAACAAGTAGTGACTCTACAACATCTTGGTACGCTGATGGACAGTGACTGCAATAGGGTAGGGGGACTTGATAATATGGGTGAATGTAGTAACCACAACATTGCTCATGTGAAACTTTCATGAGATTGTTTTTCAATGATATCTTAATAAAAATAAAATTACCTCTTCTAATGGAAAAAAGTAATTAAGCAAAACACTACAAAAGATAGGAGCAAGGAAAACATACTCTGAATACTGCCAGTTGTCAAAGATTGGCAGAAAAGTGATGTCAGGCCTTGGCAACACACCAACTGGAAAATAACCACTGCACCCCAGCTAGGCCAAAAGTTAATTCCAACAGAACTTTTACCTTTTTCTCTGCCACAGCCTCAATCTTTTCCTACTTTAATATCCATGGCTCTACCACTTCAACTATTTATTCCCTTTGTATTTATTTTTGGACTCATTCTCCACTTTTCTGCATATGTAAATCAGGTCCTCTAAATTGTTTATGATTAAGCCCACATTTCTGTCCTCCATTACTGTTGCCACATTCCTTCACACTAAGGTTTAAGTAGTAACACCAACTATACTTCCTTAAAGGATTCAGTGTAACACCTCTCCCATTCTAGTTCCTTCACCTTCCCTAAAAGTCTTAAGAATGGTAAGCTGGTTACCTTTTTAACACTTTCTTCTTCTTCTTGGCGTTTCTCATAGTGTGAGAAGTCATCAAAAATGGAAGTGGTGTGCTTGTAGCTGGCTATGATTTTCAACACCTGCTTAGCCTTTTCCAGAGGCACTTCCTGAGTGTCCCTGGAGTTGGTCACCGGTTTATTCTCGTTGTTCTCTAGGCGAATGTGTCGCAGTTGGCTATTGGGAACGTCCTTCACAAAAATCCACCTGACATCAAAACGACCCTTCCATTTGTCCTGGGACCACACACCTGCACATGTGTTGTAGTCCACAGCAGATTTCATTTCTGCAACGCCACAAAAGTGTCCACTGCCGTTGACACTGAAAAGTAAGTAAACGGGGCCTTTCCCGTTCATGGAGCGATAAGCAGCATCCAGTCTCTTGTTACCATGCTCTGTGCTGCACCAAATATTGTACTTAATGGAACGGTGGATATCGTCCTCAGAGTAGCTCTTAATGATGAAAACCCGGCCATGTTTCAGATTCCAGTCAAAATCCTTGGGGTTATAGTTATTAATGGACCGCAGCTTCTCCAACACTGGGTGAGGTTCTGAAGGAGCAGATCCAGATCCAGCCTGAGACTGTCCTACTCCATTACCATCCACCCCATTATGACCAAACCCACTGCCACGGTTCCGAGGTGCTACCCAGCGGGTTGGCTGAGTTGCCTGTTGCTGGACTGAGAGCTGCGCAGGCTGTGGTGGAGGTGGGGGCAATGGCTGTGTCTGTTGCCCTACTGATGCCTGAGCCACCGGTGGGCTACTGTTAGCCTGCTGACCTACAGGCTGGGGAGACCCCTGGGTTGGTTGTTGACCTATATTCTGAACCAAAGCCTGTGAGGGGGCTTTTGCCACAGGACCCTTGTTATCCCAAGTTCCAATATCCATGTTATGCTTTATTGGGGGTGGTGGAAGACTTGATCCTGCAATGCCATTCTTGGTCTTCAACTTAGGTTGCTGTTTTGCAGGCTTGCTAGCAATATCAGCCCAAGATGCTGGCTTTGGAGGAGCAATGGTAGCTGGAGGCAAACTATTGGAAGCCACAATGTTACTAGTAATGGACCCACTACCAACAGCAGAACCTACAACTTTTGGAACATTGCTTGCAACTTCTGTGCTACCCAACTTCAGTGCCGCCATCCCTTGGTCTATAGTATTCATGCCAGGAGCCTTATTGAGGGTCTCACTGGCAAAAGCTGACTGTCCATCAATCATGGCTCCACCTAAGGAGCTAGGTGCATAAGCATAATTGCTACTATATCCAGAGCTCTGAGTAGACTGTCCCTGAGAACTGTTATTTCCCCAAGCTGAGAAATCAATCCCACTGGGAAAGAAATTAAAACCATGCTGACCAAGAAATGGAGTGCTACCTAGGGCTCCTGGTTGTCCAAACATTGCATCTGGTAGGAAGTGAGGCTCTCCGTTGCTCAGCTGTCCATAAGAAGCTAGGTAGGGCATGGCTGTGTCACCCCCAGTAGACCAAGCAGCTTCACCCAAAGAATAGGAGAAGCCAATGGAGGGACTGTAGTAACTGGGTAAGTAGGAATCTGACATGGCAGTATAGGCATTATTCTGTGAAAGAAAAAAAAAAGGTAAATCAAAACCAAACAAAAAATAAACAACAACAATCAGATTCCCTATGCCTATTATTCATACAATTCAAATAATTCAGCCATTTACCACAAAGAAAGAGAGTGATCACTTCAAATTGTTTCTTCCCATAAATTCACTGGTAGGCGATTTGGCATAGTAATTAAAATGTTTAAGCATTTGGACTGACAGTTAATATGGGCATCAACTTTAGCACTACAATTCAGAAAAGGGAAAACCTAGTACCTCACCCATAGCTTAAGTCTTATTCTACAGAAGTGTTGAGATGATGCTTTTATTAAAAACAGCGCCTCTGAATTTAGGGAGTGGGAATTTTGGCAGAATGGAGAAGTAGTCAAAAGAGTGTCCTATTTAAACTATAACAGGTAAACAACAAAACAAAAGAACTAGAAATTTCAAGTTCTACCCCCAAAATCTGTGTAGCCATTCATCAACCAAAGTTTCTACATCTAGTTTATAGTGCTAGCCTCATGGGAAACCATCTGGCAGCGTCAATAGATGCCACCATTTAATTATAACCTGGAAAGGAAAGTGGCTTCCTGAAATTTTAAAACTAGTTCACGTCTTTCAATAAGGAATCATCCTCAAGAACTAGAAATATACACTTATATGCAAATAGTCTTCACATCAGAAGACAGGTTACATTGCAAAAACCTCAGTCATTTTTGATCTTAGTCTGTGAACAGTATTTTTTATAAATCCTATAGCACACAAAATAGTTCCTTAAATGAGAAGCTAGAGGTATGAAATTGGTCTCTATAGATGTAGATACAGCTAAACAACTCAAAATAGAGAGTACTTTACTAACTACCTTCAAAATAGCTCTGGTATATAAGAATCCATTAACTAGTGAATGGAAGTCTTGTTCCTAAGAGATCTGTATGATCAGAACTACACTAGGCCTTAAGTTTGTATTACCAAAGCCAGTATTCCTCTCTAGTAACTAAAACATCTCTCTTGAAAAATGTTTCAACTATTGTGGCTTGGTAAAATGGTGCTTTTCTCCACCAATTTAACATTTTCCTGGGCGGGGAGGAAAAAAGCTAAATCTTTTCACACATACCTTCAAGCTTAAGAGAAGTCTGTATTTCCTGAAGACAGTGTTAAAATATTAACAGACCCAAATCCATCATGTATAAGAAATTCAGTCTATAAGTGACTGTAATAGGGTTGGTGGGGGGGACCTGATGAAGGGGGTAGTTTAATCATCACAATATTGCTCATGTAATTGTAGGTTAATGATACTAAAATAAAATAAATTGTAAAAAAAAAAAAAAAAAAGAAATTCAGTCTATAATCAATGAATTAAGCCTGAACAGTTATTCCAACATAAAGAAATGAAAAATTGGTTAGGAAGTAGGTGAATTACTCTTGACAAGAAAACTATAAAGGACAAAAATTCTCAGGTTATTTGTCTTTTTAATGGAAATTTGTATTTTCCCACCAAATTTTCTACAGATCTTAAGTTTTAGCTTGAGAAATAAGAAACAAATGGACTTACCACATTATGCCATTATATAGCTGAATACCTACACCTCAACTAACAGGTTCCCACATGCCCCTAAGCTCAAAAATCTGAATTACACAATGTTTCACAAGAACGACCTAGAATTGTTTCTAAATGCTCCCACTCTCCCAGTTATAATTATGTAAACAAACTACTTCAGTAGCAGGAACCTATTAATAGTTCTTTCCTCTACTTCCTTCCCTACTTTTCCTGATTAACTGGGTGTCTTCAGTGAAAACTTTTTCCCAATCACCTGCTAAAGTGGTTTTTTTATACTTTTAATGAAGACAATTTTAATTAGGGATCTAAAAGTTTTCGATCCAAAAAAAATCTGAAAAAATTAGGCCGAAATGTGGGCATACACTAACGTCAAGTTACTCAAGACTGTTATACATACTGTACAGCATATGTTCAGAATTTATACAAATGTCCCATAAGCTTCTTCATCTTTTAGGATGTTCTGGAAAAGTTATTATCAATTTTCCTTTGCCTACTGATCTGGGGAGTTATAATTATTAACCCCAACTTTGTGATTGTCTTTGGAACTCAAGATATTAATACAAAAGAACTGCTAAATCAGGTTTCTACATGCACAGGTCATTTTAATATATGAATATACATGCAACTAACCTTCACATTAGCAGATTTAGTACACTGCAAAAGCCTCATTCTTCACCTTAATTTATGATAAACGGTATTTTATCTTCCTTTTAACTCCATTTTGTAAACCCTATAGCTCCCTTAAGTGAGAAGCCAGAGGTATACAAAGTTGGTCTCTATAAGACGTAGACACAGCTCAACTCAAAAAACAGATCTGATTTTGTTGTAACTCCAAAATTGACCTGATAATCTAAGAACCCACTACCTAGTGACCAGAGAACAGTTGGATACCCATTTTACAGCACTGAATAAAATTCAGGTGATTTTACATTAGTTTTTCCCATTACATATGAATCCAATCTCCTTAAGAGGGAAACTGCAGAATATTTAACACCATAAGTATTCTGAAGTTTTGCACTGTTATGTTCTTGGTAAGAAAGAATTACTCAGATGTTACTGTTAGCACAATGTAAAATGTTATCAATACTATACTTAGAACACAGTATGTTTGCTGACAGTAGAGATGGGAATCTTAACAGCCTGTAACATTTGTAAGAAGTTTTTTATAACACACTGACTGGTATTAAGAAGGTTATCCCCTGAAAAAGACATTTACTGATAGGGCAGAAAAAGAATAATGGTATACTACACCCTTCCATCAGGCATGTAAATGGTTAACTACTCACGGGCCTTGCCTGTGGACTCAAGTACGGTTCAAAATCATCATCATTTAATCCATCCTTTTGATGTACAGATCCATTTTGTACTAAAAGAAAAAAATTCAAATTAGGAGTCTTTGCAATAGTACAATCTACCTACCAAGTCAATCAAATTTTTCCTATTCAGAGGAAAACCTTACTAAACAGAGCATATAAGCTTGAATTTCAGAAGGATAAAAAGAGTGATGAGAATATTCGTCAGTGAAAACGTCCCCCTCCACCCAAAGCAAGTTGATCTAAAAAGGTTATTTTATTGGCTCCTCTAGATTTCAATTCCCTCCCGTTTCCCCTCCCCCACCACGTGAGTACTTCCAGAGGGTGATCCACGAGGATGAAAAACAAAGGCCTTCTTCTAAGAGCTGCAGGAAACTAAGGACCTGGGACCTTTCAAAACCGAATCCACCCCCACCCTTAATGAATTACGCCTTGTTCACTAAAAAGCTGTTCACCAGCTGCGAGAACACACCGAAAGGGTCAAAGAATTAAGTGTGAGGCACCTGCGAACCAAGAGGCTTCCGAAAGGTCCTCTCCCTGGGGCGCTTCACGGGGACCCCGCCCCCACTACGCGGCGCCCCCCTCCCAGCCCGGGGCCACCCGCGGAGCTGGGCTCACCTTTGTTTCCTTGACCTTTTGGTCTCTGCAGGCGAAGAAAACGTCGCCGAGCAGCAAGTTGTCCGAGAAGAAATAAAAAAGGAACGACAAATTAAAGCTGGGCCCGAGAAGGGAATAAAGGAGCAGGCCTGAGGGGAGGCGTCAGGAATGGTGGTGAGGGGGAGGCTGAAAATGAGAGGCTAGGAAAAGCCCTAGGCCGGCCGGGCCCGCGGGAAAAAAAAAAGCGGGGACGCGCCAGAAACAGCGCGAGGGGACCGGAGTTTGAAGGAAGGGGAAGGAAACAAGGAAGAAAAACGAGGTCCAATGAGAGGAAGGAAGGCGGCGCGGCGCTGGGCTGCGAGGCCCGGGAAGAAGCGGCGAGAGCGGGCTGAGGGCGAGGCGCTGGGCGCGGCAGGCCTGAGAGGCCCGAAATCCGGCCCGCGAGAGGCGCCGCCTCGGCTTGGCCCGACCGGGGGCGGCGGGCCTGGGCCTAGTCGGGCTCCCTTTCGCCTCACACAATGGCCGAGGCATGCGGGCCGGGCCTGTACCTGCTCCAAGAGGCTGCTGGCCGACATGGCTCTCAGATCCACACGGGTGACGACGGCGGCGAATTCTCCTCAGGGCGGCGGCAGCGGCGGCGGATGTGCCCCGGCGGCGGGAGCAGGCGGCGCGACGGCGGCTTTTGTCCTGACACTCGGGGGCTTTGGCGGACGCAGCGGAGACACAGCGCGCGGCTCGGGCTCCGGCTCCGACTCGGCGACGCTCTAGCCCGGGAGCTAAATGCCCGTCTCTATGCCTCTACGCGCGCGCCCGCCCCTCGCAGCCGAAATAAGGGCGCCGAGAGGCGGAGGCGGACGGCGCGCGCGGCGCGACGCTGACTCTCACATTCACTTACCCACGCGGAAGGGGCCCGGCGCGGAGGACCGCGGGAAGGAAGAAGCGGCGCCACAGCGCCCTCTGGCGCTCTGGAGGAGCGGAAACGGCGCGCGCGGCCTTCCCCACCCCATCGCCTCGGCATTGGGGCCTAGGAGGATGGGAGCGGCCGGGGTCGCACCACAAGGTTTTGACTAACAACCTGGAGAGAGTAGCTTTAGCTTGAGAAAACCCACAAAAGCCGGTTTCTCAGTTGAGGACGGGACCCTCCGAGCCTGAGACACCTTAAAATAAATATGCTTCCCAGCTGCAAATGGTCCGCCATCCCCATGGGAGAGAATCCGAAGACTGGTCACAGTGTCTCTAGGGAAACTTCTTGGGGGGCATCCTACCCCAGAAAGACACGTCCCCACACCAAGGGCCTGGTTATCCTCTGATATTAGGGGACTGCAAGAAGAGTGTCCAGAGAACAAAAACATCCATAAAAAAATCGGTCCCGTTAAAGAGATTCACCCTTTGGCATTACAGGGAGGAGAATCTATAATCCTTTTTTAGGGAAGTCGCTGGCCCCCGTGATAATCTTTTAAACTGTGGACTTTATTTTCAAGAAAAACACACCTCACACACCTACCAGTCCAAAGAATCTATAAATCTAGGTACATCAAGAGGGAATTTTTTTTTCTGGGGAAGGAAGGAAATTAACTCTATTCGAATACCTGCTGTGGTCTGGGCTTTGTTGTTAGGTGTTTTTAAACCTATTAAAGGCTTTCAGCATCTTCAAAATAGTTATCAGTCTCTGTTTTACAAATGAGGAAACAGAGAGGTTAAGTAATGTGTCCAACAAAAGCTATTAAATATCTTTTATATTTAATATAAAATATTAAGTATACTGACACTTAGAGAAACAACCATGTTCCTCCACCCTCAAGGGAAATCCTGTATTCAGGAACCAGAATCTAGAGGAGATCCGCAGGTTGTGCACAAGCATTCTGAATCAGAGGCAAATCCAACTTAGGGCTGTTTGATCTTAGGACAGCCCATCTCCTAATAGCTTTTGTTATTAAAAATAGTGTAAACAGATAAAATAATGCTGTTAAGTGTCAACCTGATACCATCCATTCCCGATACAAGAGGCTTTGGTGGACTCAGTAGTAAAATAAATGATAACACAGCTTCTTGGATTTTGCACCATAATTTTGCTTAAAGTGCTCAAAGCATTCTTTCTGCCCATATCACTTTTACGGTTGAAACAAATAAGGTCAGTCACCAAATGTGATGGACTTCTAGCAGAGAGAGTAAAATGTCAAGTCTCAGAGCATAAATCCCACCAAGGGAATAAAAGGAAATAAAAACAACCCAGTTTTCTTTTGAGGGAAGGGGTGATACTCAGCCAGTTAACCCCATTGCCCAGATTCATGTATAAACCTTAAGCAACTGCCTACACTTACCCTTGAAAGCAACGTGGTATGTTAAAAAGATTGACCAGGAGACATACATGGGAGGGGGAGAAACTAAATACTGGCCTCCCTACCAGATTTGCAACATCGGGTAAATTACTAAATCTTTCCGAGATTCCGTCATTTGATAAAGGGAATAATAATATCTATTTAACAGGTTTGTTGTGAAGATAAAGTTAAAATACACACACACACACACACATACACAAACAGCCATTAAGCAAGCCTGGCACTTTATGGGTCCCTTTCCTATAATCCCATCGAGGGATGACAGTGAAAATTCCCTCCTTGCAATACTTTCTTAGTGCCTGAAATTTTGATTGCAGTAATCCTCTCCACCTAATCTGAGGTTTTCACTGTTACGCTTACCCACCGCCAACTGCTGTCTAAAATCAGATGACCCTCCTTCTGATCAAAAGGTCAGTAGAGCCTAATACTACTACATCACAATACCTACATCATTCACCTCACTTCCTCTCATCACATAGGCATTTTATCATCTCATCATCACAAGAAGGGTGAATATAGTACAATAAGGCATTTTGAGAGAGAGACCACAGTAGATTGTTAAAATTATTCGATGTTAGTGTTGTTAATCTCTTAACATACCTAATTTGTAAGTCAAACTTTATCATAGTTATGTATGTATAGGAAAAAGCATAATATGTGTGGGATTCGGTACTGTCTGTGGTTTCAGGCACCCACTGGGGATCTTGGAACTGATTCCCCTTGGATAAAATGGAACTACTATAGTTCCTTTGGGATTATTTTCTGTCCTCCAGGAGTTCCCAGTTAAAGTGCAGATATCCTTGGGGAAGAATTTGTAAACTGAATTAATTCTCATTGGCTTTTGTCAGACTCCTGAACAGAACACACTAAACTGACATATTTAATCATTGGGAAGAGGGAGAGGAAGTCTGGAGTGTGAGGTAGCACCTTATGGGGACAGACCTCTCATGGTTTCAGAAAAGAATATTGTACTAGAAATGGGTTTGGATTCTAGTTTCAGCTCGGCCATTGGGTAGATAAAGCATTCAATCCTCTTTTAACAAGTATTTTATGAGGGCCAGGCAATGTGCTGGAGAGAAAATCTTGAGTTCACTTCCCCTCAAGCTTATAGACTAGTCAGGGAAACTGACAGTTAAGCAAATAGTTATTCAATTACAGTTGTGCAAAGTGCAAGAGAAAGCCCGACAGATCTAACATAGCCAGGTAGGCTAAAGAAGTTTTCTGAGGTCCCGAGCTTCAGCTAAAACCTGAAGGATGACCAGTAATTGCCCACACTAGGAGAGAATGGAAGTGAGGGAACAATATGTGCAAAGGCCCCAAGCAGAAAAGGAGCTTAACACGCTGGTGAGGAACTGAAAAAAGGTTGGCATGACTAGTGCATAGTGAGAGAGAGAGTGGCACCAGCTGAGACTAGAGAATTGGACAGAAAGGAGGAAAAATAGGGACTTTAGTTAACTACAAACAATGATCAGCTAGTAAAAGGGTTAATAAGAACACAGAATTCTCAGGTTTATGGTTTAAGAAGTTCACTCTGGTTGCAATGTGGGAAAGAGACTTAGGGAGAAGAAAGTAGATTAGGAGCTAGAAGAGTGTTGCAGTCAAGGGTCTGCAAAAGAATAATCTAATATAGTGTCAGTGAAGATGGTAAGAAATGGATGCATTTTGGGCACTTTCAGAGGTAAAATGAGAGATCTTGATGATTGATTGGATTGGGAGGCAGGCTGTAAAGGAGAAGGAGGTAGTTAAGGACCTGGTTTGATGTGAGCAATTGGGTGGATGAGGTGCCATTTTCTAATTTGGGGACTATTGGAGATTTGTGGGGGTGGGGAGGGATTATAAATTGATCTTTGCATATGCTGGGTTCCAGGAGAACATAAAACATCAGATAGAAGTGTTCTGTAAACAATTAAAGGGCTTGGGGCATGGAGAGAAAAACAGCGCTGGGAATACAAATCTTGAAATCTTTGGTACAGGGATGTTAATGGAAGCCAAAGGAGTCCGTAAATTTCCTCAGAAGAGAGGGAGAAAAGCAAAAAAAACCAAACCAGAGTTAGAAGAGGAGACAAGGAGAGTAAATAATTTCCTCTCAGAACCTATTTCCAAGGCTGTAAAATAAGGAAGTTGCAACAGAATAACTTCTATGGCCCCTTCTAGTTCCATCGTTTTAGACCTTTGGAAGGTGAAACCAAAGAGAGAGACCCTTCTGAATATATGAAGTGGGGAGTAGAGATAAGAGACAGAGAAAGGAAGTAGGAAAGGAAGACAGATTTTTACATTCCCTTCAGAACATTGCGGTGGGTGGGCCTGAGTCTTGGAGCTCTGGTTCTCAAACTTTTCCAGCCTTCAAGAACAGTAGACCTCATTGGCCAAATCACCGTTAGTGAGGCAGGACTAGAAGAGATCTCCCATGAGAAATTTTTATATACTTCATACAACTAAGAATGTATAAACCTATATTTAAAGATTTTCTGCTGGTTCTTTGTAGTCCACATAGTGTGCAAAGCATGCACTCTCTGTTCCTGTATATTTCTCAGTGTGTACCCATGCTCCAACCACGCTGAACTTTTCCCCAAATACACATCTTTTCTGGAACCTATGATACTATATTGCACATACAGTTTTTCTGCCTCAAATGCCCTTGCTATCCTCTCCCTACCAAGCCCTATCTGTCCTTCAAGGCCCTGATCAATGATGCCTTATTTCTTTCCCCAAACAGAAAGATGCTCTAATCTTTGCTCATACTTCCTTATCATAACATTTTAGTGTATTCAAATTACCTGTTTACATCAATAGTTCTTTTTCTTTTGGAAGTCAGACTCAGTTAAGAATCTAATAAGAGGTGGCCGAAAAAGACAAGTACCAAATGATCTCACTCATATGTGGAGTATAAGAACAAAGAAAAAATAAATAAATAAATAAATAAATAAATGAAGGAACAAAACAGCAGCAGACTCACAGAACCCACGAATGGACTAACAGTTACCAAAGGGAAAGGGACTGGGGAGATGGGTGGGAAGGGAGGGATAAGAGGGTAAAAGGGGCATTACGATTGGCAGACATAGGGTGGGGGGGCACGGGGGGTACTGTACAGCTCAGAGAAGACAAGTAGCGATTCTCATCTCACTACGCTGATGGACAGTGACTGTGGTGGGGTTGGTGGGGGGGACCTGGTGATGGGGGGAGTTCAATCATCACGGTATTGCTTATGTAATTGTAGGTTAATGATACTAAAATAAAATAAATTATTTAAAAAAAAACAGTAAAAAAAAAAAAAGAATCTAATAAGAGGAATGAATCTTCTCAGAAAAATGTCCATACACCCATACTTTTGTTAATGATCTCATTAAGCATCCCCTTCCCCAAGACCATCCTTTTCATGGACCCCAGGTTAAGAGAACCAACTCCCAGCTTACGTATTGCCATGCCAATAAGTCTATGACTGCTTATTGGACAAAGAACATTTCTATTATTCTTTATAATCCAAAGCTAAGTAAATGTTCAATGAATTAATTTATGTCATTTATTTCCAAAATTCTCCCTGGTAATGTCAACCCCCATTTTATTAAATGAAAAACTGGTGAGGCCAACATTGTATTAAAAAGTTACAAGTTGCAGACTGAACTAGCCTAATTGCATATTAAAGGAAAGGCCCTACGGAAATCCCAATTGATGATTGGCTTTGTAATGCGCGTGTGTGTTTTAGTAATTGCTGAATAGAGGTATGAAAAGAGCAACGTGAGAACAGACTCAAGGAAGAAAAGACCTGCAGCTGGGCCAGGTGGCTTAGGACACTAGGAATTCACAGTTGTGTTATCTAAATGACGTTGTTAGAGACATCAAGGGCAGAAAAATAACAAGAATCAAGAAAGAGCCCCAGTAAAGGAGCCATGAAGATTCAACTAAGACTACAGAGGGGAGAGAGGAAACTTTCACCAGTCCTCCAGGAGGTGAGAAAGGTAATGATAATGTAATGATTTTTTTCAGAAAGCTACAGGTGTTCAATGTAGAGGACTCCTCTTTATTCTGAAATTATTTCTTTTTGATGTAAAATGCCCTTTCTTTTCAAATGATGCCAATAAGAGTTGGCAATTAAAAAAATACACTTGGTAAAATATGTTAAGAACCCCATATTGATTCCTAAGATTTTTTTTTTTTGGTCTTTTTTACTGATACATGGGATCTAAAAGTCTGAGTAGCACTGTGCTAGGGAACAACTTACAGTCTCAGTGTAATACAATAGACTAAAGAGAAAAATGGAGTACAAACAAGATTTCTGGAGATAGTGACAAGGTGAAATGAAGCCAGGGAGCCCTTGGGAGGACTGCTTCAATTTGAAGTCTGTCAAGAAAGAAATAGTTAAACCAATGACTGTGTGTCTAAACTATTTGTGACAATGTTTTACAGATAAATCCTACCCTCTGTAGGGGCAACTACAGAGAACTTAAACAGGGCAAGGATATGAGAGGCTATGTCCACTTTGCTCAGATAGGCTAACCAGAATGTCTCAGTCAATAGAAGTGTTAACTTAGCATTTCTGAGGCATAGTAGTTCCATTTTTGTTCCTGGAGTGGGGAAATACTGCTTTTTGCTCAGTTGGCAAAGGTTTTATAATGTTATTAATGTTCTATGGGGTAGGTTCCCTGTGTAACAACTAGCACCTGGCACTGGGCTCTGCACAGTAGTAGGTTAGCAAAGGAATGAAGGAGTTCTAACCAAAAACAAAGTGATAAACCAGTACTTTCTGTGACAGACAAATGATCTGGGTTCTAAACTCCTTTGTCAGCCAAATGAACTCTCCCTCTCTCCTTCCAGTACTCCCTCTCCTATACTCTTGAGCCATGATGCGTAGGACTTGCTGCCCATCGCAGAGAGCAAAATCTGATCAGCTACCACTGCCCAGATCTCTGAAATCCCAGCTAAGTTGGATCCATATGTAGGCCCAGTCCTACAACTGAAAATTTTAATATGCTAAAAGTTGAATATGAACAGAGCAACTTAAGTAGCGACTCAGCGTGTTATCAAATAAAACACCATTATAAATGATTCGTTGAAGGCTTCCTTTAGGTGTTAAATGTCTCTAGTACATTTAAAAATTATTTAATAAGTTTGATGGGGATACAATGCTTCAAGTGTCTCTACTATTTAGAATATATATTCTAGTTCCCTCATTGCAAAATGAAGTAAATAATGCTCTCCACCACATAGGATTGTTGTGAACCTCAAATGGATTAACATACATAGAGTGCTTAGAACAATGGTGGTACATAGTTACCATTCAGGAAGTATTAGTTATTATTATTAATATTAATATTCATGCATCAAATATCTATCGAGCTTCTACTACCAGGCACTGTTCCAGGGACTGTAGAGACAGCAGTGACTAAGGGATAAGAAAGGACCCTGCTCTCATGGAGCTTCCAGTCTAGTTGGCGGAGAAAAAAAAAAAAGTATGTCAAGTGCTAAATAAACAGAGATAAATAGAGCAGGGCAAAGGAAAATAAGAAGCACAGTGCAGAGGGAAGTTGCCATTTTTTATAGGGTGAATGGTCAGGGAAGTCCTCTCTGATAAGGTAATGTGAACAGAGACTTGAAGGAAGGAGGACATAAGCTTTGCAGCTAATTTGAAGCTTATCTGGGGGAAAAGAATCAAATAAGTAACTACCAAAATAAATAGGTCTTGGTTTGTATAGGGAGTAACGGGCAAGAAGCCATTCCCCACCTAAGACAGGCCTCAGATGCAGTTAAGTGGTGCTGAGGAAGTATGTGTCCAGTGTTGTCACGTCTTGTTTTTTGAAGAAAAACTCTATCTGGAATTTTTCATGTGAACTATCCTAATGTTTGCAAATCTGAGTAGGCATAAATGCACATATATGTTCATCAAAAGACATGTACAAGAATGTTCAGAGGCATTATTTATTATAGCCCCAAACTGGAAGCACCCACCATTAGAATGGATCAGCTGTGGCCTAGTCATGGTTTCTACGCAGTGATGAGAAGGAACCAGTTACAACTTCACACATTATAGGTGAATCTCACAACACAACGTTGAGTGAAAAAAAGCCAGTCTGTCCAGAGGAGTCCAAAACTAGGTAAAATTCAGTTCTGGGGGGTTAGGGAGGTAGATGGTGGTTACCCTGGCTGGGTGAGGTACTGGTAATTTTTATTTTTCCTTGATCTGGAAGCAAATTTCATGGATGTGTTCAGTTTGTTAAATTTATCAATTTGTTTAGTGATTTGTGCACTTTCTGGTATGCATTTATACTTCAATAAAAAGTTAAAACAAAACAAAAATATATATATGGGCCAAAGTAAGTGTTCAGGCTCAATCAGGGCTGTGGGCTTCCAGTTTACTCTATAACGCATAAATTTCTTTAGAGAAAAGGCAGAGAAGTTTTAAAAAACTAACACATACTTTGAAATGCAGGTAAAGTCTCTCTGTGTGTGCTTTCCTTAGATAAGTCCTACAATGCCCAGTGAGGAAGTTGTCTTTCCTCCTTGATCATTATCCTAATATGTGACCCAACAGTATTGTTCATTCTTGTTCTCAACCTAGAAAAATAAATTCCTATATTATATTACAAGCCATAACTATCAATTAAAGTATAGATGGGAACCATAGATGCAGGAGGAGAAACCAGAGGCAATTTAGAAGTAGGGTGTGGTCTATTTAGGTTGAGAAGGCATCAGGAGTATTTAGCGTGAGAGGCTTTTAAAACAGAGATTTCAAGTAATTGTAAAGAGGTACTAAGAATCCTACTGAGTTGAAATAATTTACCCAGGAAACAGGCATGTCTTAGCCTGGGCCCAAAACCCTAGGTAGTGAATCAATCAGGGGTAAAAGGTAGGATTTAGAATCTTATGTTCTGGGAAATTTACTAATAGTCACTGCATAAGCACATCCCTAAGGTTCTCAAATTCAGGTGACTGACAGAGTTAAGGCTGTTTCAGGGTAGTGAAGGCTACAGTCTATAGATGTATGCTGAGGTTTGGGTCTTGGAGGGTGACAAAAAATGAAGAGTTGAAAGTTACTGACATAGCAGAAGGGTTCCCAAAAGCAAGGGCTAGAGAAGTTGGAGCATGGATAAAGAAGTTAGAAGAAATAGAACCTTCTAGAGGAAATCAAAGTGCATAGCTCAGGAGTAAGAAAGGCATTCCAAGATTGGGAAGGGAACCTGGAAAGGACTCAATTAGGGATGCCTAAAAGAAATTCTAGGGTAAGAGTCCAAATCTAGTGGACTGATCCCATGTGATCCTTTGCCCAATGCCTCAGCCTTGGTTATTGTTATAGCATATTTCAAACTGCACAGCAATTTCCTATGGAGGATTTATCTTGGGAGAGAGGGGTCTGTGATCAATAGTACTAGGTAAGTGTTCTGAAAGTGCAGGGGCTAGCCTGACTTCTTTCCCAGAGAGGTGTTTCCTCAGGAATATAGCCCGAAGTGAATCACAACCTCATGCCTATTTTCAGAAGTCAGGCTTTTCTCTATCCTTTCCACCTCCATGATAGTACTAAAACCTGGACCAGTCACAACTTAATAAACTAGTAATTCCATATTCCATGCTTGATTTTACTCTTTACAATCAAATGCTACCAAGACCAATACTTCCCACCATAGACTTACCTTTAGTGCCTTCATGAAATGGGATAAAATTCCACCACTGAAGAGTGCCAGACCACCTGAACTGAATATTCATTTCCAAGATACTCACATTAACATTGGTCCCTAATGTGGACAGAGGTGTGAAGGGAACTTCACATGAAGTGGTTTTGAATCTTGACTATTCAAGACTGTTGTCCATTTTTTACTTCAGAATAAATGGGAAGGGTTGTTTTTCATTATGATTTGTTGAAAAGTGAAAAGGGGAAAAGAACAAGGCAGGGGACAAACAGGGACATGACTGAAGTGAGACAGTTGTACAGTTGACTCTAAGGCTTTTGTGGAAACCACATGGCAGGAAGGTTTGGGGCATTTACCTTCTACCAGCTCAACTCCAGTCCTGCGCCGGACTCATCTGATGGAGACCTGGAGAAGCTGACAGATGGCTTGCATTGTCCAGTGGGGTGCTCTCAGGAGAGACTGCCCATGCTGTTGACTATGCCTAACTTTGGAGGCAGAAGCAGCAAGGGACTAAGGATTTCTTTCCCCTCTTGTATAAATAAGCCCACCTACTTGAGAATACTAAATACTACTACTAAAAACTAGCCAAAACTGGTGTCTCCTAAATTAGCTTAGGTTCACACTTTCTCCAGGAAGTACTCCCAGATTTGCTCACATCTGCCCCCGTTAGGAACTTGATCATTTGTTCTTTCAGCTCCCAGCCAAGAGCTCTATCTCTGTACTTACCCAATATGATGATGTATTTCAGTATCTCACTAGAGAAAGGCTTAACCTTTTTTGCCTTTGGTACAGTCTGCTGAAACCTAAGGACCAAATCTCAGAATAATGTTTTTCAATGCATGACATAACATGCATAGAACTACAAAGGAAACCAGTTGTACTGAACTATTATTTTTAATTCCAGACAACCCCTGGAATACGAATTCCTTGAGTGCAGGGACTGTGTCTTCATCTCTGTACTGCAAGTGCCTAGCACAAAGCCTGGCACATAGGTGGTACTTAATAAATGTTTATTTAATGAATAAACAGAAAGATAGATGGCTACTGCCAAGTCAGCCTGAGGAATGATTCATTGCAACTACTTGTGCACATACCAATGGATTGCATATGTCTTACCCCATCTGAGATCATCTAGACCAGGGCTGTGAGGACATGCCCACTCAACAGGTACCATAGAATCTAGCAATAATGACAGGCTATTGGAAGACCAGGAAAACAACAAAGTTCATGTATTTCCACCAGCCGGAATACTCAGACAGTAAACGTAAACAGGCTCTGTCTGTCCTTAGATCTCTTGACTTCAGAAGCATGATGCTCATGCTACTTATAAAACAGTACCAACAGCTGACAGAGGAAAGAAAGGAAACTTTCTAGCATGTAGATGTTCTCTAGGGCTCCTCCTCTATCCTGAATTGGGCCTCTAATCTCTGGGAAAGAGAAGTGTCCCTAAAAATCACAAAAGGGATGACATGTGCTTTTCTAGGTTCAAGGAGCAGTTGTAGGCTTAGAAGTCTGTTTTTATGTACCAACAGAAAACTTAAAAAAGAAATAAAAGCTACTCCCTCACTAAAGATTATATATAAAGGGCCCAACATTTGTTGTAATCTGATTTCTACCTCTATTGAGTATTTTGAAAAGAAAAATAAAACCCCGAACAATTTTAAAGCTGAAAACCATAACTGTATGGGGTTCAGAAATCTCATCCTTAAGGCTTTTAAGATTGACCCTCCTAAGTGAGAGGGCTTCTCTAGCTAAACACAGCCATATGAGGGATAGCAGAACAGTTTTCACTTGCTTGACAACAGGGTTTCCAACATCTGTTGGAAGAAACATGGCTTCAAGTGGGTGCTTTCCTTAAAAAAAAAAGGAAACTACAGGTCAAAGTTTTGCTTTTAATTGAAAAAAAAAAAATCCCACTCCTAAGGTGTGTGCTTTCTTTTTTGACCTTTCCTTTAAATTATCTGTAGTTTCCCTCTATTTTTCCTAGTTCAGTAAACAATGCAATCAAAGAAATGAAAACTAGGGTCGACTCTTGCCCCAAACACTGAAGATGGTCAAAGAGAAGGAATCACAGCACAGAAATGGCCCAGCTCTAAATATACAAACATAAAAGAGAGAAAACAAAATAACCCCCCCACCAAAGACATTAATATTGACATTCCTGGTACATTTCCTATAATATAATGTTGCAGACAATGCTTCTTTCCCAGAGAGTCCAGCTCGCTCAGGAGGAGACATCCACTCATTGCCTCATGATAGGCTGGAGGTGTTGAGTCTTCCCTGCCAAGCCTAAGTTTTTTTTTTTTATAAGCTCAATATCTCACAGAAACATCTGTGGTATGAATGGTATAAATGAATCTAAAAGGGGAGGAAAGCAGGCAGGCACCTGTCACTGTTCTCTGTATCAGCCAAAAAGCTGAAGAGCATGGGATCCAGGAGACAGATGCCATTAACAGTTGAGGGATGGAGGGCAGAACAAGAGGAAGCACCAAATGAGTGGTTGCTTTTGGTTCCAAAACCAAAATAGGGCCCCACCAAAAAGGGCAGCTGGTCTGGATGAGGAACTCCCCTGCTCCTGGAGTCATGCAATAAAATGATGGCATTGGAGCCCCACCCCCATGACAGCCATGATCCAAGACTATAGCAATTTACACCACATCACAGTCTGCTAATGAATGGACTGATCCTAGTTTAGAAGGCTAAGTGTTTTCACAACATAGGGGGGCAATGTGAGCTTGAATCCCAAAGCACAGCCTTGACATCCCTGGATTTCTACTTCTGCAAAGCCACAGGCCCCTGATGACATTTGCTTTGTGGAGATGTACCCTTCCACTTATCATGGCCTCTCCTCAAAATGGCACCCATGGTGGTAACCCTCAGAGTTATCAAAAGGCATCAGTTGTACTTCTGGAAGTGAGATAATTTCCTTGCCCCATCCTAGCCAAAGCACTTCCCTTTTTAAGCAGCTGCTGATAATGGTACCTTCCCCTTCAAGTGGAGTTCAACTTCCTTTTGTTGTAGAGTTTTGCACTAGCCTCTAGGGCCCTTTCCAGGATACAAATAAAGTATCCTTCTGCAACCATGTAAGTGGATTGCCTTCCAATGTCAGATCTGTGTTCTACTGTTTGGTCAATGCACCTTTATAAAAATAAAACTGCATGCATACACAGATAAGACTAGCCTGGAAAGGGCTTTCTGGACACGGTTCCTGGTTATCCTGATGCCTCCCCTAAAAGAAATAACTTTCTTCATGTAAAGAATTAGCATATTGAGTGACCTACTCTCAACTTCTGGAAAGACAGCTTATTTTTGTCCATTTTTCAATGAGGGGTGGGAGGGACCCAACATTTTCAGTTATAACAATGAGATTTTGTTTAAAACAAAAAGGATCCTATATGGAAATGAGTGGGACAATGATAAAAATAAACAAATAATTAAAATTCCAAGCCAAAACATATCTCCTGGCCCTGAGATCCCATTAATCCTCTAAGACCACAATCTCCACATTGTGGACTTGATGCTGGTGTTCTTCCATCTCAGCCACAACTTTCTCCTCAGTCCTCAGCTCTGTCTCCAAAATGACTGCTTTGCCCTCAGTATCCTCAGCCTCTGGGTCTGGGGCCGGGTCAATCTCAATGATGGTCTGCCCATCTTCCGAGGTGCTTTCAACAGCCTGGATTGCTGAGGTCAGGCCAGACTCCATGGCTACCAACTCCACAGGGCTCACCATGGTGGTCATGTTGCCCAGGGTACTCCCATCCTGCATGGTGGTTGAGCTTAGCAGCGCCAAGCTAGATGATGGGTGGATGGTCACTGTGTCTGGTGAGCTGCTCTTGGCAGAGGAGACCACTGTGGCATAGCGGAAGAGCTGAGGGCCAGAAGGCAGTGTGTGGACAGTCACAGGACTAGAGCCCTGGCTGAGGGTAGCCACTGGAATATTGCCCATGGAAAATGACTGACCCATTGGGGTGATGGTGATGGGTGAGATGACTGTGAACTGAGGCTGTTGGACAGGAGGAGAAGGGCTCAGGATGGTGGTGGAAGCTGGCCGCTGGAGCCGGGGCCTTTTGGGAGGTTTAGGAGTGCTGACAGGCATTAGTACCACATTTTGAACCGTTTGGGATTTCAGCCTGTGATCCTGAGCTTGCTTCTTTTGCTCTTCCAACTGACGTTCCAAGTCTACGGAAAAAAAGAGATTTTGTATGGAAAGAAGTATGACCTTGGGAACTATAAACTGGAAGTCAGGAGACCTGGGGTCTTGTCCTGGTTTTGCTACTTGGAGCCTCAGGCAAGCCACTTCATTGTGTTCAAAATTAGAAACTATAGACTGGATGACTTAAAAAAACCCTCCCGTAATTACATTTCACTGTGCAATTAGAGGCAGGGAAACAATTCAGCATCTTTTTCAGGCTGTGATTCTACTATAGTACAACCCTAGAAGCACCTGTGGTTGTCACCTGTCACCAAAATATAAACCAAAGAGGACTCCAGTTGATTGTAAAGTTTATATATGCCTGTCTGGGTCTGCAGGTGAAAAGAAAAAGTATTTGCACAATCCCTTTAGAATTGTCATTGGCCTACAAAGGAGCTACAGTGGCCCCTCTGGAAAACAGTGGTTCCCAAACGGCCTTAAGCTGCCATTAGCAAGCAGAAAAGTCTATAGAAAGTTACAGAGCACATGCCTAAGAATTTAGAACCAAAAGGTCTCAGAGTTCTCACACATTCATTTAAACAGAGATCCAGAGAGATAAAGTGACTTCCTTAAGGCCTCAGAGCTTAGGCCAAGACAAAAGTCTTCTAATGGTGGTTTTTCCACCACAATATACCTATTACTACCCCTTTCCCAAGTATACAGTTCAGCCTTGGTGACCACTAGTGAGTCTGGTTCTATATTAGAACTTCTCTACTGCTTAGTACCTGATAAGCACCCAATGAATAATCATTTATACCTGCAAAGTGCCTTGTTCCCTATGGAACACCAACAGCAAGTCAACCCCTTTCTTGGAATAAAAGGAGTAGGTAGGGATCAAGAACATGTTCAAAATTTTTTAAATACTGTCTTAAAATTACAAAATACTGCATTTTCTCCATCTTCAGTAGTAATCAAAGAAATGTGAACCTAAACAAGATACCCGTTAAATTAATAATTTTAAAAAGTTAAATCAGGGAATTTTATAAATAACAATGCCCAATGTTAGTGTGCTCAAAATAGTGACTTCTTAATAAATTGGTATAATCTGGAAATTTGAAAACAGGTCAAAAAAATCCATTAAAAAACTATCACTATCACTTCTGGGAAGAAGGCGGCGGGAGCAGGGCAGCAGAAATCGCCTCCCAACACTATATTTATCTATGGAAATACAGCAAATACAACTATTCCTAAAAGAGAGACCAGAATACACAGGAAAGCGAACAGCGTGCAGCTACACCTGAGAGGACTCGACACCCCAAGAGGCGGTCTTAAAGAGCCCAGGTGACATACGTGGCAACAACCAGCGACAACTTCTATAGCCATGAAAAGACAGAGGAATAATGATCCAGAATAAGATCAACCAGACAACCTCAGAGAGGGAGTCTGAAGGGATGGAAATGCACAGTCTTCCTGAAAAAGAATTCAGAATAAAAGTCATAACCATGCTGACAGATCTACAGAGAAAAGTGCAAGAGCTGAGGGAGGAACGGAGGGAAGTGAGGAAAGAAAATGCAGAAATCAGACAAGCCATCGACAGGCTTAACAGCAGACTGGATGAGATGCAAGAGACTGTTAATGGAATAGAAATCAGAGACCAGGAATACAGAGAAGCTGAGGCAGAGAGAGATAAAAGGATCTCTAGGAATGAAAGAATATTAAGAGAACTGTGTGATGAATCCAAATGGAACAATATTCGCATTATACGAGTACCAGAGGAAGAAGAGAGAGAAAAAGGGATAGAAAGTGTCTTTGAAGAAATAATTGCTGAAAACTTTCCCACGCTGGGGAAGGAAATAGTCTCACAGTCCATGGAATCCCACAGATCTCCCAACACAAGGGACCCAAGGAAGACAACACCAAGACACATAATAATTAAAATGGCAAAGATCAAAGATAAAGACAGAGTATTAAAGGCAGCTAGAGAGAGAAAAAAGATCACCTACAAAAGAAAACGCACCAGACTATCATCACACTTCTCAACAGAAACCTTACAGGCCAGAAGAGAATGGTATGATATATTTAACGTAATGAAACAGAAGGGCCTCGAACCAAGAATATTGTATCCAGCACGATTATCATTTAAATATGACAGAGGGATTAAACAATTTCCAGACAAATGAAAGTTGAGAGAGTTTGCCTCTCATAAACCACCACTACAGGATATCTTAAACGAACTGCTCTAGAGGGAAGCACCCCTAAGGCTAAAAAGATGTCACCAGAGAAAATAAAATCATAGCAAAGAAAGCAGACCATCCAAATACTAACGAAAGGCAAAGAATAAAACACCTAATATATAAAGAATGGAGGAGAAAGAATAAGAAGGGAGAGATAAAGAAACATCAGACGGTGTTCACAATAACTTAACAAGAAAGTTAAGTTAGATTCCTAGATAGAAAAGAAGCAACCCTTGAACCTTTGGTAACCACGAATCTAAAGCCAGCAATGGTATTTAAGTACATATCTATCAATAATCACCCTAATGTAAATGGACCGAATGCACCAATCAAAAGACACAGAGTAACAGAATGGATAAAAAAGCAAGACCATCTATATGCTTATAAGAGACTCACCTCAAACCCAAAGATATACACAGACTAAAAGTGAAGGGATGGAAAAAGATATTTCATGCAAACAACAAAGAGAAAAAAGCAGGTGTTGCAGTACTTGTATCAGACAAGACTTCAAAAGAAAGAAAGTAGCAAGAGATAAAGAAAGACATTACATAATGATAAAGGGGTCAGTCCAACAAGAAGATATAACCATTATAAGTATATATGCACCCAACACAGGAGCGCCAGCATATGTGAAACAAACACTAACAGAATTGAAGGAGGAAATAGACAGCAATGCATTCATTTTAGAAGACTTCAACACACCACTCACTCCAAAGGACAGATCAACCAGACAGAGAATAAGTAAAACACAGAGGCACTGAACAACACACTAGTACAGAAGGACCTAACAGATATCTACAGAACTCTGCACCCAAAAGCAGCAGGATACACATTCTTCTCAAGTGCACATGGAACATTTTCCAGAATAGACCACATACTAGGCCACAAAAACAACCTCAGTAAATTCAAAACTATTGAAATCCTACCAACGAACTTCTTAGATCACAAAGGTATAAAACTAGAAATAAATTTTAGAAAGGAATCAAAAAGGCTCACAAATACATGGAGACATAACAACATTCTCCTAATTAATCAATGGGTTAACAACCAAATCAAAACAGAAATCAAAGAATATATGGAGACTAATGACAACAACAACACAAAGCCACAACTTCTGTGGGACGCAGCAAAGGCAGTTTTAAGAGGAAAGTATATTGCAATCCAGGCCAATTTAAAGAAGGAAGAACATTCCCAAATGAACAGTCTAGACACAATTACTGAAATTGGAAAAAGAAGAACAAAGGAGGCCCAAAGTCACCAGAAGGAGGGACATAATAAAGATCAGAGAATAAATAAACAAAATTGAGAAAAATAAAACAATAGAAAAAAATCAATGAAACCAAGAGCTGGTTCATTGAAAAAATAAACAAAATACATAAACCCCTAGCCAGACTCATTAAGAGAAAAAGAGAATCTACACACATAAACAGAATCACAAATGAGAAATGAAAAATAACGACGGACCCCACAGAAATACAAAGAATTATAAGAGAATATTATGAGCATCTATATGCTAACAAGCTGCAAAACATAGAAGAAATGGACAACTTCTTAGAAAAATACAACCTTCCAAGACTGACCAAACAAGAAACAGAAAAACTAAACAGACCAATCACCAGCAACGAAATTGAATCGGTAATCAAAAAACTACCCAAGAACAAAAGCCCTGGACCTGATGGATTCACCTCTGAATTCTACCAGACATATAGAGAAGAAATAACACCCATTCTCCTTAAAGTTTTCCAGAAAATAGAAGAGGAGGGAATACTTCCAAAGTCATTCCATGAAGCCAGCATCACTCTAATACCCAAACCGGGCAAAGACCTCACCAAAAAAGAAAATTACAGACCAATATCCCTGATGAACGTAGATGCAAAAATGCTCAACAAAATATTAGCAAACCGAATTCAAAAATACATCAAGAGGATCATACACCATGATCAAGTGGGATTCATCCCAGGGATACAAGGATGGTACAACATTCAAAAATCCATCAACATCATCCACCACATCAACAAAAAGAACAAAAACCACATGATCATCTCCATAGATGCTGAAAAAGCATTTGACAAAATTCAGCATCCATTCATGATTAAAACTCAACAAAATGGGTATAGATGGCAAGTACCTCAACATCATAAAGGCCATATAAGACAAACCCACAGCTAACATCATACTTAACAGCGAGAAGCCGAAAGCTTTTCATCTAAGGTCGGGAACAAGACAGAGATGCTACTCTCTCCACTGTTATTCAACATAGTACTGAAGGTCCTAGCCACGGCAATCAGACAAAAAAAGACATACAAGGGATCCAGATTGGTAAAGAAGACGTCAAATTGTCACTATTTTCAGATGACATGATACTGCACATAAAAAAACACTAAAGACTCCACCCCAAAACTACTAGAACTAATATTTGAATTCAGCAAAGTTGCAGGATACAAAATTAACACACAGAAATCTGTTGCTTTCCTATACACTAACGACGAACTAACAGAAAGAGAAATTAGGAAAACAATTCCATTCACAATTGCATCAAAAAGAATAAAATACCTAGTAATAAACCTAACGAAGGAAGTGAAAGACCTGTACTCTGAAAACTACAAGACACTCCTAAGAGAAATTAAAGAGGACACTAACAAATGGAAATGCATCCCATGCTCTTGGCTAGGAAGAATAAATATTGTCAAAATGGCTATACTACCTAAAACAATCTACAGATTCAACACAATCCCTCTCAAACTATCAACAGCTTTCTTCAATGAACTCAAACAAATAATTCTATAAATCACATAGAACCACAAAAGACCCCGAATAGCCAAAACAATCATGAGAAGGAGGAATAAAATGGGGAATTACGCTCCCTGACTTCAAGCTCTACTACAAAGCCACAGTAATCAAGACAATTTGGTATTGGCACAAAAACAGACCCACAGACCAGTGGAACAGAATAGAAAATCCAAACATTAACCCAAACATATACACTCAATTAATATTTGATAAAGGAGTTTTGGATATACAATGGGGAGATGACAGGCTCTTCAGCAGCTGGTGTTGGAAAAACTGGACAGCTACATGTAAGAGAATGAAACTGGACTACTGTCTAGCCCCATACACAAAGGTAAACTCAAGGTGGATCAAAGACCTGAATGTAAGTCATGAAACCATAAAACTCTTAGAAAAAAACATAGGCAAAAATCTCTTGGACATAAACATGAGCGACTTCTTCATGAACATATCTCCCCGGGCAAGGGAAACAAAACCAAAAATGAACAAGTGGGACTATATCAAGCTTAAAAGCTTCTGTACAGCAAAGGACACCATCAGTAGAACAAAAAGACATCCTGCAGTATGGGAGAATATATTCAAAAATGACGTATCAGAACCGGGCAAAGACCTCACAAAAAAAGAAAATTACACACCAATATCCCTGATGAACGTAGATGCAAAAATACTCAACAAAATATTAGCAAACCGAATTCAAAAATACATCAAGAGGATCATACACCATGATCAAGTGGGATTCATCCCAGGGATACAAGGATGGTACAACAACATTCGAAAATCCATCAACATCATCCATCACATCAACAAAAAGAAGAACAAAAACCACATCATCATCTCCATAGATGCTGAAAAAGCATTTGATAAAATTCAGCATCCATTCATGACTAAACCTCTCAACAAAATGGGTATAGACGGCAAGTACCTCAACATCATAAAGGCTATGTATGACAAACCCACAGCTAACATCATACTTAACAGCGAGAAGTTGAAAGCTTTTCATCTAAGATCGGGAACAAGACAGAGGTGCCCACTCTCTCCAGTTATTCAAAATAATACTGGAGGTCCTAGCCACGGCAATCAGACAAAAGAAAGACATACAAGGCATCCAGATTGGTAAAGGAGAAGTCAAATTGTCACTATTTGCAGATGACATGATACTGTACATAAAAAACCCTAAAGACTCCACTCCAAAACTACTAGAACTAATATCTGAATTCAGCAAAGTTGCAGGATACAAAATTAACACACAGAAATCTGTTGCTTTCCTATACACTAACGATGAACTAACAGAAAGAGAAATCAGAAAAACAATTCCATTCACAATTGCATCAAAAAGAATAAAATACCTTGGAATAAACCTAACGAAGGAAGTGAAAGATCTGTACTCTGAAAACTACAAGACACTCCAAGGAGAAATTAAAGAAGACACTAACAAATAGAAATGCATCCCATGCTCTTGGCTAGGAAGAATAAATATTGTCAAAATGGCTATACTACCTAAAGCAATCTACAGATTCAACACAATCCCTACCAAACTACCAACAGCTTTCTTCAATGAACTGGAACAAATAATTCTAAAATTCATATGGAACCAGAAAAGGCCCCAAATAGCCAAAACAATCATGAGAAGGAGGAATAAAATGGGGAATTACG
>JAQQAC010002837.1:21726964-21756242 GCA_029783875.1 Phataginus tricuspis | reverse complement strand
GACCCAGGAATTCCACTCCTAGGAATTTACCCTAAGAATGCAGCAGCCCAGTTTCAAAAAGACAGATGCACCCCTATGTTTATTGCAGCACTATTTATAATAGCCAAGAAATGGAAGCAACCTAAGTGTCCATCAGTAAATGAATGGATAAAGAAGATGTGGTACATAAACATAATGGAATATTATTTAGCCATAAGAAGGAAACAAACCCTACCACTTGCAACAACATGGATGGAGCTAGAGGGTATTATGCTCAGTGAAATAGCCAAGCCGAAAAAGACAAGTATCAAATGATTTCACTCATATGTGGAGTATAAGAACAAAGAAAAAAACTGAAGGAACAAAACATCAGCAGACTCACAGAATCCAAGAACAGAGTAATAGTTACCAAAGGGAAAGGGACTGGGGAAGATGGGTGGGAAGGGAGGGATAAGAGGGAAAAAGGGGCATTACGATTAGCAGATGTAATGTTGGGGGGGCATGGTGAGTGCTATACAACTCAGAGAAGACAAGTAGTGATTCTGTAGCATCTCACTATGCTGAGACAGTGACTGTAATGGGGTTGGTGGGGGGAACCTGAAGAAGGTGGTAGTTTAATAACCATAATATTGCACCTGTAATTGTAGATTAATTATAACAAAATAAATTATTAAAAAAAAAGAAGTATCACTATCATTGACCCTGAAGCTTACTCCTGGGAATAGCTTAAAAGGACATAAAAAGAAAAAAATTTGATAGATTCAAGATGGTGGCATGAGAGGCGACACAGAGAACTCCCAAAACCACTAATAGTACAAAAATATAGGTAATCAATACAACTAACCCTAAAACAGCAAGAAGAAAGAAGGCTGAACCAGACTGCATACAGACCTCACGAACAGAGCAGACCTCATGAAACTGGGTTACATACAAAAGCCTTAATCCAGTGGGATCCAAGCCCTTCCCCCACCCCAGCTGACCAGCGGGAGGAAGAGAAACAGAGTGGGAAGTGCGTGGAAGCTTGGGACTGCTGAACACCTAGCCTGGGAGATCTGCTTTGTGAGCGGAAGCCTATATGGTGTGGTGCTCTGGACGTTGGGGAGCTCAGATGGGCGGAGGGCCTCGGAGGCTGACATTCTGGCCGTTTGTGGAAGACAGGATCCTCACCCGGTGCTTTGTGTCAGAGGAAGAGTGGGTGGCCTGAGGCTTCCTAGCAGCAAGAGGGCTGCTGAAGGGGCAGGATTTGCACTGAGCTTGCTGCATGGGAGAAGGGAAAGCTGGACAAGGTTGTCTGGGTGCGCTCTGCCCAGCTGGTTGGGAACTTTGAGGAGCTTCAGGTGCTCCATCCTGTTGGCCGCCTACTCAGCTCTGAGGCCCCCCACTGTGACACACAGCTGGCCAAGCCTTCCTACTGACCTACAGGCACCTGCTCGCAAACCGGCAGTAACTCCGCTGGCATCAGGCCAGCCAGAGGGAGAATCTGCCTACAACAGCTAGAGATGCAAAGCACAGAGGCTTACAAGTGTGTGCTTGGCCCACTGGCTCTGACACTGGAGACAGGCACTGCAGACAGGAATTAGGAAACAGATCTTTCCTCCCCTAAGGCACCAGCTCTGCTCCCCTATGACCCCCAACCTCACTCTAGGGGCTGAGCAGCTCCAGAGACTAGAGTTTCTGTGCACTAGTGGGCACCACACAGAAATATGAAATGTCAAAAGAACATGGTTCTGACCAAAATCTCGCAAACCCCCAAAAAAGGGCCAAATGAAACTGAACTCACCAATCTTCCTGAAAGAGAGTTCAAAATAAAAATCATAAACATGCTTATGGAGGTACAGAAAAATATTCAAGAAATCAGGAACAACTTTAAGTCAGAGATTCAGTCATTAAGAAATTCCATATCTGAAATGAAACATACAATGGTGGGATTTAAAAGCAGATTAGATGTAGTAGAAGAGATGGAATAGAAATTAGAGAAGAGGAATACAAAGAAGCTGAGGCACAGAGAGAGAAAAGAATCTCTAAGAATGAAAGAATATTGAGAGAACTGTGTGACCAATCCAAACGGAACAATATTTGCATTATAGGGGTACCAGAAGAAGAACAGAGAGAAAAAGGCATAGAAAGTGTCACTGAAGAGGTAATTGCTGAAAAATTCCCCAATCTGGGGAAGGAGATAGTCCCTCAAACCATGGAGGTGCACAGATCTCCCAACACAAGGTACCCAAGGAAGACAACATCAAGACATATAATAATTAAAATGGTAAAGATCAAGGATAAAGACAGATTTCTAAAAGCAGCTAGAGAGAGAAAAAAGATCACCTACAAAGGAAAACCCATCAGGCTATCATCAGACTTCTCAACAGAAACCTTACAGGCTAGAAGGGAGTGGCATGATATATTTCATGCAATGAAGCAGAAGGGCCTTGAACCAAGAATACTCTACCAGGCAAGGGTATCATTTAAATTTGAAGGAGGGATTAAACAATTTTCAGATAAGCAAAAGCTGAGAGAATTTGCCTCCCACAAACCACCTCTACAGCACATTTCGGAGGGACTCCTATAGATGGAAATATTCCTAAGGCTAAATAGATATCACCCAAGGGCTAGACAAAGAGTATAGAATATGATTCATAACACAAAGAAAGGAGGAGGAAGAAAAAGGAGGAAAAAAAAAAAGAAGCTTTAGGTTGTGTTTGTAATAGCATATGAAGTGAGTTAAATTAGACTGTAAGATAGTAAAGGAATTGCCCTTGAACCTTTGGTAGCCACAAATCTAAAGCTGCAATGGTAATAAGTACATACCTATCGATAATCACCCTAAATGTAAATGGTCTGAACCAATCAAAAGACATAGAGTTACAGAATGGATAAAAAAAAAAGACCCATGTATCTGCTGCCTACAAGACACTCACTCCAAACCCAAAGACATACACAGACTAAAAGTAAAGGGATGGAAAAAGATATTTCATGCAAATAATAGGGAGAAAAAAGCAGGAGTTGCAGTACTTGTATCAAACAAAATAGACTTCAAAACAAAGAAAGTCACAAGAGACAAAGAAGGACATTACATAATGATAAAACGGTCAGTCCAACAAGAGGATATCACTATTATGAACATCTATGCACCCAACACAGGATCACCTACATATGTGAAACAAATACTAACAGAATGAAAGGCGGAAATAGAATGCAATACATTCATTTTGGGAGACTTCAACACACCACTCACTCCAAAGGACAGATCAACCAGACAGAAAATAAATAAAGAGACAGAGGCACTGAACAATGTATTAGAACACATGAACCTAACGGACATCTACAGAACACTCCATCCAAAAGCAACAGGATACACATTCTTCTCAAGTGCACATGGAACATTTTCAAGAATAGATCATACACTGGGCCACAAAAAGAACCTCAGTAAATTAAAAAAGATTGAAATTGTACCAACTAGCTTCTCAGATCACAAAGGTATGAAACTAGAAATAAATTATGCAAAGAAAACGAAAAAGCCCACAAACACATGGAGGCTTAATAACATGCTCCTAAATAATCAATGGATCAATGACCAAATAAAAACAGAGATCAAGCAATATATGGAAACAAATGACAACAACAATTCAACACCGCAAAATCTGTGGGACACAGTGAAGGCCGTGCTAAGGGGGAAATATATTGCAATACAGGCCTACCTCAGGAAAGAAGAACAATCCCAAATGAACAGTCCAAACTCACAATTAATGAAACTAGAAAAGGAAGAACAAATGAGGCCCAAAGTCAGTAGAAGGAGGGAAATAATAAAGATTAAAGCAGAAATAAATAAAAATGAGAAGAATAAAATAGAAAGAATCAATGAAAGCAGGAGGTAGTTCTTCGAGAAAATTAACAGAATAGATAAACTCTTAGCCAGACTTATCAAGAAAAAAAGAGAGTCTACACACATAAACAGAATCAGAAATGAGAAAGGAAAAATCACTACAGACACCACAGAAATACAAAGAATTATGAGAGAATACTATAAAAAATTATATAGTAACAAACTGGGTAACGTAGAAGAAATGGACAACTTTCTAGGAAAATACAACCTTGCAAGGCTGACCCAGGAATAAACAGAAAATCTGAATAGACCAATTACCAGTAAAGAAATTGAACTGCCAATCAAAAAACTACCTAAGACAAAACCCCTGTACCAGACGGTTTCACTGCTGTATTTTATCAAACATTTAGTGAAGACCTAATACCCATCCTCCCTAAAGTTTTCCAAAAAGTAGAAGAGGAGGGAATACTCCCAAACTCATTCTATGAGACCAATATCACTCTAATACCAAAACCAGGCAAAGACACCACAAAAAAAGAAAATTACAGACCAATATCCCAATGAACACAGACACAAAAATACTCAACAAAATATTAGCAAACCGAATTCAAAAATACATCAAAAAGATCATCCATCATGATCAAGTGGGATACATCTCAGGGATGCAAATATGGTACAACATTCGAAAGTCCATCAACATCAAACACTATATCAACAAAAAGAAGGACAAAAACCACATGATCATCTTCATAGATGCTGAAAAAGCATTCGAAAAAATTCAACATCCATTCATGATAAAAACTCTCAACAAAATAGGTATAGAGAGCAAGTACCTCAACATAATAAAGGTCATATATAACAAACCCACAGCCAACATTATACTTAAAGGGAGAAGCTGAAAGCTTTTCCTTTAAGATCGGGAACAAGACAAGGATGCCCACTCTCCCCACTTTTATTCAACATAGTTCTGGATGTCCTAGCCACAGCAATCAGACAACACAAAGAAATAGAAGGCATTCACATTGGTAAGGAAGAAGTCAAAGTGTCCCTGTTTGCAGATGACATGATAGTTTACATAAAAAACCCTAAAGAATCCACTCCAAAACTACTAGATCTAATATCTGAATTCAGTAAAGTTGCGGATTACAAAATTAATACACAGAAATCTGTTGCATTCCTATACACTAACGTTGAACTAGCACAAAGAGAAATAAGGAAAACTATTCCATTCACAATCACATCAAAAAGAATAAAATACCTAGGAATAAACCTAACCAAGGAAGTGAAAGACCTATACCCTGAAAACTACAAGAATCTCTTAAGAGAAATTAAAGAGGACACTAATAAATGGAAATTCATCCCACGCTCTTGGCTAGGAAGATTTAATATTGTCAAAATGGCCATCCTGCCTAAAGCAATCTACAGATTCAATGCAATCCCTATCAAAATACCAACAGCATTCTTCAATGAACGAGAGCAAATAGTTCTAAAATTCATATGGAACGACAAAAGACCCCGAATAGCCAAAGTAATCCTGAGAAGGAAGAATAAAGCAGGGGGAATTATGCTCCCTGACTTCAAGCTCTACTACAAAGCAACAGTAGTCAAGACAATTTGGTACTGGCACAAGAACAGACCCATAGACCAGTGGAAGAGAATAGAGAGCCCAGATATAAACCCTAGCATATATGGTCAATTAATATACGATAAAGGAGCCATGGATATACAATGGGGAGATGACAGTCTCTTCAACAGCTGGTGTTGGCAAAACAGACAGCTACATGTAAGAGAATGAAACTGGATTACTGTCTAATCCCATACACAAAAGTAAACTCAAAATGGATCAAAGACCTGAATGTAAGTCATGAAACGATAAAACTCTTAGAAAAAAATATAGGCAAAAATCTCTTGGACATAAACATGAGCAACTTCTTCATGAACATATCTCCCCAGGCAAGGGAAACAAAAGCAAAAATGAACAAGTGGGACTATATCAAACTAAAAAGCGTCTGTACAGTAAAGGACACCATCAGTAGAACAAAAAGACATCCTACAGTATGGGAGAATATATTCATAAATGACATATTCGATAAGGGGTTGGCATCCAAAATATATAAGAGTTCACGCACCTCAACAAACAAAAAGCAAATAAGGCAATTAAAAAATGGGCACAGAAGCTGAACAGACACTTCTCCAAAGAAGAAATTCAGATGGCCAACAGGCACATGAAAAGATGCTCCACATCGCTAAATCATCAGAGAAATGCAAATTTAAACCACAATGAGATATCACCTCACACCAGTTAGGATGGCCAACATCCAAAAGACAAACAACAACAAATGTTGGAGAGGATGTGGAGAAAGGGGAACCCTCCTACACTGCTGGTGGGAATATAAATTAGTTCAACCATTGTGGAAGCAGTATGGAGGTTCCTCAAAAAACTCAAAATGAAAATACCATTTGACCCAGGAATTCCACTCCTAGGAATTTACCCTAAGAATGCAGCAGCCCAGTTTCAAAAAGACATATGCACCCCTATGTTTATTGCAGCACTATTTACAATAGCCAAGAAATGGAAGCAACCTAAGTGTCCATCAGTAGATGAACGGATAAAGAAGATGTGGTACATATACACAATGGAATATTATTCAGTCATAAGAAGAAAACAAATCCTACCATTTGCAACAACGTGGATGGAGCTAGAGGGTATTATGCTCAGTGAAATAAGCCAGGCAAAGAAAGACAAGTATCAAATGATTTCACTCACCTGTGGAGTATAAGAACAACGGAAAAACTGAAGGAACAAAACAGCAGCAGACTCACGGAACCCAAGAATGGACTAACAGTTACCAAAGGGAAAGGGACTGGGGAGGATGGGTGGGAAGGGAGAGAAAAGTGGGGTAAAGGGGCATTATGATTCGCATATGTAATGCAGTGGCGGGGGACACGGGAAAGGCAGTATTTATAGAGAAGACAAGTAATGATTCTATAGCATCTTACTATGCTGATGGACAGTGACTGTAGTGGGGTATGTGGGGGGGACTTGATAATAGGGGGGTCTAGTAACCATAATGTTCAAGTGATTGTACATTAACGATACCAAAATAAAAATAAATTAAATAAATTAAAATAAGAGGTCTAGTAACCATAATGTTGTTCAAGTGATTGTACATTAATGATACCAAAAAAAGGTATAAATAAAATAAAAACATGGAAAAAAAAAGAAAAAAAATTTATTCATATAAGTTCACTGCAATAAAATAAGCTACTGAAGAAAATTTTGAAATTTTAAATGGCATCCCTGGAAGAGTGTCTAGGTAAAGAAGTGTGTAGCAACTTGGAAAAATATTCCTATGTCATAGTGAAAAAAGCAGAAAACAAAACCTTATGTGTACTATGATTAAAACTATCTAAAAAAAATAATATGAATAAAGAATTAAAAGCCTACATTTCTAACAAAAACAATTTTTCAGATGATATAAAGTTTCCAGGTGAAAGACAGCACTAGATTAGGAGTAAGAAAATAGAGGTCTGTGCCAGGCCTCACTGCCAAGGAGTGATGTGGCCCCAAGCAAATCATTTATCCTCTCTGCCTCTACTGGGTCATCTGTAAAACTGGGATAATAGCTCACAAATCAAATGAAAGGATCAAATGAAAAATGGCATCTCTGAGAGTAGTTGGTAAACTGAGTTTAAAATATAAACTGGGCATAAAAATAAGTTTAAGACAATGTAAATTGTTCTTCTCTTACCAAGTGATCTTTGCCTTTTGGCTACAGGACTGACTATAATACGAGCTACATCATTCAAAGGCTGATATCCACACCTCTGACTTGTTTTATATCTTTCACCTGCCTTACCTCTTGCAAAAGCTTCTCTTGAGTCTCTCCCGGTATAAGTGGCAATTTCCTTTGCTTTTCCACCATCCCTACCTATGTGCCTCTGTCCCCAAACTGCCTACTTATTTCTATATCTTCTTTCCCTTGTGTTCCTTAAAGACAATGAAGAGACTGAGGCTGTCTTATTCAACACTGTATTTCTAAAATCTAGTTTGGAGACAGTGCAAAGTAAGTACTTGATAAAAAGATTTAAATTATCCATGTGCTCATATTTTCTGATTACCACAAATAATCAAAAGATGCAGTATCCATAATGTAAAAAAGATACAGAAGAGAAAGATATCCCAGAAGAAACTGAAGAAATAAACTTATGACCTGGGAGAATCAACATAAGATAAATGCAAATGACCCAGGCCAATTTGTTTCTTCTACTACCAATATTACTAGATTAATGGAATAATCTAGCAGACATCTTAATCTTCCCAAAGATAAAGGAGGGCCATAATAAGGAATGAAGGAAGGAAGGGAGGGAGGTAAGAAGTCAACAGAAAAATGGCAAGACTCAAGGATGGTAGTATCTTACCACCTAAGAAGGGAGAGAAGTCATACACACCTGTCAGAGTATAGAGAAACTGCTCTTCTCCTTGCTCTATTTGGTTCCTTCTGTTGTCCAAAACCTTCTTGACTGTATCCATTAGGCCAAATGTATGTGCTACATTGTTGAGAACAGCAGCATCTATTTAAAACAAAAGACATGCCTGTTGAGTTAAAACACAGGTATTTCACCAACTTCCTTTGTGCGGCTTATAAATATGAAACACAATAATGATGGAATTGTTCTAACTGCATTTTAAAAATTTTTAACAAAGATTTATCACATGGCTCTTCCCATTAGTGGCCTAAGGTGATCTCTGAAAATGGTTTGCTATTTACTTGCCCAGAAAACCCCACAAAATCAACCACATCAAGGGGTTCAAATCTTTGTATTCACTTTAAGAACACTTGTGAAACTGCCCAGGACATCAAGGGCATGCATATCTGAAAAGCCAAGTGTCTGAAGGATGTCACTTTACATAAGCAACGTGTGCCATTCCATTGCTACAATGTGGGGTTGGTGGGGGTGCCCAGGGCAAACAATGGAGATGGACACAGGGCTGGTGGCCCAAAAAGAGTGCTAAATTTTTGCAGCACATGCTTAAAAATGCAGAGAGTAATGCTGAACTTAGGGTTTAGATATAGATTCTCTGGTCATTGAGCATATCCTGGTGAATAAAGCCCCCAAGATGCGGCGCAGAACTTACAGAGCTCATAGTCGGATTAACCCGTATATGAGCTCTCTCTGCCATCTCCTCATTGAGATGGTCCTTACTGAAAAAGAGCAGATTGCTCCTAAACCAGAAGAGGAGGTTGCACAGAAGAAAAAGATATCCCAGAAGAAACTGAAAAAACAGAAACTTATGGCCTTGAATATTGAGCATAAGATAAATGCAATACAAGTAAAAGCAGGGGAAAAAAAGATTTATTATATGTATAACTAATTTTGACTTAATTGCTGTATCTTTATACATCTTTTCATATAAATACAAAAATAAGAAAAAAATCTTGCATCTGGTTATAGGTTCTGATTTTTTTGGTTTAGAAAACATGATCATTGTGCTACACAGAGCTAAATCTGAAACTCATTTTGCTGTTTCCACCAATCTACATGACCTTGGGTAAGTCATTTCACTTCTCAGTGTTCTCATCTGAAACAAATGGGATTAATAACACTGACCCCGAAAGACAGATATAAATATGAGAAGTATCATATTTTAAGTGCCAAACGTGGGAACTGGCATGCAATATTATTAAGAGTATTATCTCTGTTCCCCTTTATGCAAAACTTCCTCGAAAAGTGGTCAATAATTGTGGTTATTACTTCCTTAACTCAGATCACTTCTCTACCTACAACTCTTTTCTACAGTCATCTCATCCAGTTCCATGCATTTAAATAACATGTACATGCTGAGAACTCCCACATGTAGCTCTCTAGCCCTGACCTCTTTCCTGCATTTCAGATTCACACTTCCATTTAGCTAAGAGAAATCACCATTTGAAGGCCTCATAAGCATCTCAATTTACCAAGTCAAAACTAATTCTGATTTCCTCTCCCAGTGGTCTTCATCTCAGGAAATGGTATCACCATTCACAGCTCATGCCAAAAATGTATGACTCAACCTGGATTTCTTCTTTCACCCTAAATTCAATCTATCAGCAAGCCTTGTCAATTCCACACTCAAAATATATCCCTAATATGATCGCTTCTTCCAGTACCCACTCTAATCCACGCCACCATCATCTCTTGCCTGGATTAACCCTTCAAGAGTCTCCCAACTGATCTTGTTTCCACTCTTGCCCCATATAGCCTATTCTCCACATAGCGCCCAGAGTGATCTTCTACAAATATAAATACATTTGATCGCTTCACTCCCTTGTTCAAAATCACTATGATGGCTTACCATCATCTTAACATAAACCCCAAAGTTCTGACCAAAGCTTATCTAAACTATTCCTTATGTTCTTTTCCAAACTCATCACCTATCACTCTCCTGATAGCTTACTCCACTGCGACCACATGGTTGCTTCTGCAATTCTTTGAACCCACCAGGCTCACTGCAACTTCAAGATCTTTGTTTCTTCTGCCTGGACTGTTTGTCCTCCTAGCTTCTCACATGGCTAGTTTCTTCAATTTGGGTCTCTGCTCAAATGCCACCTTCTTAGAGAGGCCTTCCTTGACCACCCTATCTAAAATAGTCACCCTTGCTTTCTATATTATTTGCCTTTTTTTTTTTTTACTCCAAGTATGTAAAAAAGGATACTGCTACAGTTCTTTATTTGGAAAATAATTTTAAGTTGGTTTTGTAACCCCAAAAAAAGAAAAAGATAATGCTGTAAAGTCTTCTTAAATATATTTACATAACGTGTGAGTTATAAAGAGGTAATAAGACACAACTAACAAATCTAAGAATTCACTGAACACACAAGTTTATGGATCCCATCCCTTTTGTACCAGATGATAAGCCATAAACTAATAGAATATGAGAAATGTATGTATGTGTGTGTATATATATATATATACATACAGGGAAAGAGAGAAATAGATTGACAGAAAGAGGGTGGCAGGGGAGGAGAGAGAGATTGCTGTCTAGCACCATTTCTAAAGGCAAAAATTACCTGTGGGAAAAGCAAAGCCAGACCTCAGTTTAAAATGTAGTTATAAACTTTGGACAAGTAACTTAACTTTTATGAGCCTTAGTTTCCTAATCTGTAAAATAGAGATAATAATACCTATATCTCAGTATGTTCATGAGGCTAACAGGATCTACCTACACTTGTTAGTGTTTAATAAATGACCGCTATTACTAGGATTAGTGCACTTACCTGTGACCTGGAAGGGAGCCTGGATGAGACGTTGCTGAACTCCCCTGAGTAGCTCCTCTATTTCCTTCTGTATATTGCAAACAACCTCCTCCATCAGCCCTACATCAGCTATTCCTTTCCAGAACATCAAAGTATCCTCTGGTACAAGAGAGGTAAGACAGAGGGTAAACAAGAGATGCTACTTATACTTAAGCACATCTCTACAATGCTAAATTCAAAATTATTTTGATTCAAAATGGTTTCTTGTTGGGCCATATCTGGGAAAAGGGAAGAAGCTTTTGGAACACTAACTGCCTCCCTGATTTGGTATCTAATTATTAAGCCCCTTCAGCAACATAGGGACTTGGGACAACTGCCACAATTTGTCATGGCTCTGGCTACAGGGAACAAGTATCTCCCTCCAATAGATATTAAATTAAATATTAAATAAACATTAAGTAGTAGCTATTTAAAGTTAAATAATATTTAATATTATTAACAGTGAAATAATAATGATATTAAATTAAATATATACTCCTTCTAGTCCTAGACTTAAAAAAAAATGAAATAAAACCATTGAATAAGTAGTTATAAGTGTCCTGAGGGCAGAGGCTCTATCTTTTCATCCATCTATCTAGACCTAGCAAGAATGAAAATTAAAAACAGTCAACAACAAATATTTGTTAAATGAATTAATGACTGGAGAATAATGTGAAACTTCCTCAATCCCTTCTAAGTGAATCACTATTATGTCACCGTCCTCCACACCACCTGCTACCTAATCTTTTCTTCTAACATCTTGCAGCTTGGCTCATCTAAGAAATGTGCCAAAGTTGGAGGCAGTCTGACAGGCTGAAAAGCATGATCTACAAACAGTTGAATCCAGCTCTGACACTTACTGGTTGTACAGCTGATCTGAGGCAAGTTGCTGAACCTTTCTGAATTTCAACTTCTTCATGCATAAAATGTGACTTTGCAGGGTTGTTGCATGTACATTAAAGTAAGATGTTTGCAGCTATAATCAGTATTAATATGCGTGAGGAAAACTAGTGAAAGTAATTAAGAGGCTTTCTGTGCCCATAATCATAATGGTGATTGATAAGGGTCACAAAACCCTGCAGGGTTTCTGAGCCCATAGAAAAGTACCTGAAATTTCCTCTGAGTCCTTCTTTACGCCTTCCTCTGTGGCCATGGTAACAGCAGCAGTGAGAGCCGAGTTCCATTCCAGCCCTGCCTCTTCCATGCTCTCTTCTGAGATGGCAATCTGTGTGATGCTACCTAAAGGCAGTCCATTAGAGGTAAGGCTGGTGAATTTTATGAAAAAGTCATAGCTATCCTCTATCTTATACTCACCAAAGAGGCCCTGTTATTTTAACATTCTTGCCTTTTGCCTGCAGTCCATATATTAAAAAATACAATCCTAGGTAAGCCAGGATGAATATTGGATTTTCTAAAGGAAACCTGCCTTGCAAAAGAAATGCTTTCTTCTTTCTCTGAATATAAAGGGAAAGATCACTTATAAAGTCACAAAAGAGCAATCTGCTTCCTGAGCAGGTTTTTAGAAAAAGACTGATGATGGGCATGAATGCCAGACTGTCTGCCCCAGACTTAGTGAGGATGAAATGGACCTGAAATAATTTAAAAAGAAGGTATGGTGCTCAGTCAAGAGCCCTACCACAAGCATGTATGATACAACCCATCTAGAATATCTGAAGTTGCTATAGCTTATCACCCCATAAGAAATAGCAAGAGAAATGAGACTGAAAAATCAGATAAGAGATCCATGAATAGCAGAGGAAAAAACTTTTGCTATTAATTGTATATTAAGGTTTTAAGAAAAGAAAATTAAGAAAAATCAAACTGATCCAGACAGAAATATAGATAAGTGTAGACTCTACATGTTGAAGGATATCAGTAATCAAGCAAAGAAGTAGTAATACCACTATGAATAACTGGGTTTTGGCCAAATAAAAGGGGAGGAAATAATTTCACAGTGTTTTTCACTTTTCAAGTGCAAGAGTCACGTGACCAAAAATTCAAACTGCTAGATGTTTTATACTTTCCTGAAAGGAACTTAGGTTCCAAGAGATTTGGCTTCTACTTACCTGGTGGTAACTCATAGAATAGCAGGGCTAACCAGAAGAAACCTCAAAAGGTAATTTTTAAAGCACAATACTTCCCTTACATCCTTTACTGTTCTTACAACTCTGTCAGGCATATTTTATAAGTCTTCTGGAAGCAGTTGAGACAACAAAACTGAAGTTAAAAGTGTGTGCCCATCCTGCTTCACTTATGAGGAAACCTAAGCTTAGTTATCTGGATGCCTTCCAGACAGAGCTATTTGATCCTTACAACAGTCTCCGGAGTCCAGCCCAGCCAACCACATATTGTCTTTGACACATATCAGTTCAACAGTTGAAAACCACTCACTATTCTAATCCACCTTCCGGCCTCCACCACTAGTACAGCAAAGGATTTTCAAAAAACCTAATTTCAAAGATTTGCCAATGACACCTCAGATTTTTCAGAGACTTTGAATAAGAATTATAACTACTGAACCATCTTTCTAATGTTTACCATGCCATGATAAGAAAGAAACAAGGCAGAAGGTCTGGCCAGTAGGAATCATTTGGGAGAAAACAAAGAGATCTGTTTCTAAAGCAAGGTATCCCGCTCAAGATTTATCACATCTGACAGGAACATCAATGCTCATGAGAACTGAAATTACAAAACACAGAGGAGAAATGAGGGGAAAAGTGCTACTAAAAATCACTGCAGGTTTTCTGGTGGTTTCCTACCCCCTACCATCAGCTGAAGTGGGTGTCTGCACCACACTTGTCTGTTGTCCTGGCACTGGAGCTCTTGCACTGCTGATTAGAAGATCAAATTTGGTGCTTCTGCAGGTATTGGAGCAAACCTTGTCATGTTGGTAAAAATCAATCTGTCCAGAGTCCATCATTTTCCTACACAAAAGAAGACAAGAAGTACCAGTTCAGCCTGTACTTCATCTGGAGGGACCTAGGCCTCAGAAACAAACACAAAGATGCTGAGTCTACTCCGTATATTGGTGAAACCTAAAAAGTCATTAGATTGTAAAAATTCTAATTGGGACTATAAAATTCACATTGGTACTGCCTCCATATACAAGTACTCCTCTTTGCTCCCTAGTCTATTCATTGTAGTTACTCTCTCTTATTTCCCATTATCACTAAGCTTTAGGTATATACTCCTGACAGTAGCTAAGTTTCCCCATAGAAACTCACTGAAACCAAATATGAAAGGGGAAAAGATGACCTTATATCCTAGCACAACTGAGAAATGCCACAGGAGAATTAGAATTTTGTGATGAGATTCTGATGTATTGGTATTCCTAGACCAGCAAGATCTGTTCCCACTTATGGAGGCATAAAATTTAGGCATATTTCTTTTCTTAAAAAAAAAAACTGATAACAACTCTCCTATAAACACAAAGTTGATTATACTAAGCCTCCACTATAAAATATCCCTATAACTGGATTGGCATGACATTGTTATTATAGGTCATGGGCAAAACCATGGGGAATATTAATTATAGTAAACTCTATGTTATAATGTTGCTTGGCTTTTACTAAAGATTTTTTAGGCATTCTGATTCCTTTTTCCATTGGCAGAAAGCAGGCATATGCTTGTTTTTCTAGGTAAATAAAACAAGAACAACAAAATGAAAATTAAAGGTATACCTCCCCAATTTCGTTCAACTACTTATTTGTGCACACAAATCATCTGGAATGAATTTTTTTTAATTATGAATCTGACTATAAAAATAATTCATAAAGAAAAAAATTAACATTTTCTGTGGACAATGCAGAACAATATAAAGAAAACAGCTGCCCTTTAAAAAAAAATCCACAACACAGAAATAATATCAACATTTTGGCATACTTTTTTATACTAAGCTTTACTTAACACAACTAAAATCACATTGTTTAGTCATTTTATATTTTGTTTTCTTTCTTACATTACATAAACATTTTTTACATGTAAAAACTCTTTAGAAATATTTTAATGACTACATAATATCCCACAGTATATACTCATGTATATTTATATTAGCCATAATTTACTTTAGATATATTTTGACTACATATTAAGGCAGACTATAATTTTCATCATAATAAATAATGTTGCAATGAACATCTTTATGCTTGAATCTCTACATACACTACAGATTTTTCTGAAGACAGATACCTTAAAAACATTTAAAGACAAAGGGTAAGATATTTTTAAGGCTCTTGATACGTGTTCTGTGGGGAACTTAATAATTCTTGACCATATCTAAAAATTTTCTAACAATAGGCAAGTGCTCAAGGACTAGCAACTAATGTTAATCTTCACCAGAGGGAAAAAAATTACAGTAATAAACTTCCTGCATAAAGAAATGGGGGTGGGGATATTTCACATTCTTAAGTTTATTTCTATGGTACAGTGATGGCAAGGGTTGCATTCACTGTGCATAATTGTTACTATCAACAGCACCCTTCTGCTGTACCAGATTATCCCAGGATTTGTCAAGTCAGCCTACACCTCTCACGTTTCTTCAGCACCAGGCTTAGCTCTGCCTATGCTTGGTGATCTCAAGCAGGACTGTCATCTACAGGAGTCTCTCTGCCTAGAGAGGACCCTGCCCAACACTGCAACATCAGAAAAATTTGCCCTACATGATGGAAAGAGTTAATTTAACTCAATCTTCCTTCTCTCAAAGGGATTTTAAGAACAAATTGGTGAAGGTCAAATAATACATGAATTGCTCAAGCCAATCCTTCAGACAGAATAAAAATTTCAAAGTAAAGAAAAAAGACTGGATTATCTGGAGTGTACCATTATTAAGTGTCCCAAAGTCAGTTGAAAGGTATGTCCCTGCTATTAGAGCTCACTCACCTGAGCATGATTCCACCCAGACGAATGGCTCTCTTCCAGTCCTTTAGCGTGGACTTGCCAGCCAGATGAACAAAATGCTTGGGGCTGATCAACTGATCATTGAACTAAAGTAAAAACAGAAATCCAAAATAATCCAATTTCAACTTAGGCAGGCCAAAAGGGAAAGAAAGAGATAACTCTACTTGTTATGTATAAAAAATACCCAGAAACACATTAAGTCATAGCCTTGTATTATCCAGCTTCCTGCCCTATTGTGACAGAGAAGATGATCCTTCTCTGGGCCCAGCGCCCTGTCCTGGTAGAAGCTACAGAAGACACAAGGAGGATCAGAGATTAATATACTGATTAGCATCTAAAATCCATTTATGCTTTGAATCAGATAGTTGGGTCCAAAATTGCAAATCCTGCATAAATAAACTGAAGTAATCTATCTAGCCCTAATGACAAGATTCAGGATGTGGCAGAAAGAATAAATATGGTAGAACCAATAGTACTGCAGAGCCTTGAAACTCTGTAATCCTAATGATTCTAGGATAATGCCACTGCTACTATCTATGGGTACAGCTGTGGCTACCAGTGGAGACAAAATAAGCAATTACTTCCAATTATGCTCTTCTGGTTATTTATTTTTATCAGTAATAACTTGCAATAAGTGCTATCATAATGCACACCAGTGTAAGGCATTTTACATATACTATCTCATTTCATCTTCTAGCAACCTTATATTGTGTATGTTTGTGTGTGTGTGTATGATTACTTGTATTTTAACATATGAGCCTCTGAAATATTAAATAACTTGCTCAAGGTCACCTAGCTAGTCAGTGATAGAGATGGGACTCCATTTATTCATTCATTCAACAAATATTTATTGATAAATATGCCAAACACCATTCTAGGTGCTGGGGATACACTGGTGAACAAGACAGACAAGTTCTCAACTCTCACAAAACTTTTGCTCTGGTGGGACTTGAATCCAGGTAAACTTTATTCCAAAGTCCTTATTTCTTTTAATGTGACACTGTGGGACTATAGCCATAGAATTGAAAACATTGACATGGTAGGAGAGAGAGAAGAGGCACTGAAACCATACCCTTGGAAAACAAGGAGCCCCAAAATAGGCCCTGGCAAGGAGAAAAGACAATTACCTTGACACACTTTACATTTATTCCTGGACATACAAACTTCTTCCAGAGGAGAATTGCTTTACTCTCCCCACAAGTTATGGGGTAAGCAATTTCCATATCCTCATTTGCTTCTATAGTGCTTGCATCTGAAAATGGAAAAAAATTATCAGTTATTTATCATTCTTCCTCAAAGCTTAATTCAAAATTTCTAGTCTCCTGGTTCCTCTAAGGGAGCTAACAATTCAAATTGGCTGGTATTGTTTTTTCTAGTCTCCTGGTTCCTCTAAGGGGCTAAAAATTCAAATTGGCTGGTATTGTTTAGGAATCTTCTGGAAGAAGTTTGGCATAACAATTCTCTTTCTGAGCTCCTCCTATGTGCCACTGTGCTATGTGCTTTTACATGCTTAATCTTATTTAATTCTTACAACAATCCTGTGAGGCAGTAATTGTTTCCTATGTACAAATGTGGGACTCAGGGACTCAGAAAGGTGAAGGGTCTTTCTCAGGGACACATAGCTAAGAAGTGAGAAAGTAGGACTCAAATTCAGGTTTGTCTAATTTCAAAGTTTCTTGTCAGTTTCTTTCCACTGACTGCCTTCCAATCAACACCTTATCAGTCCTCATCAGCAACTTCCCTAATGACAGGGAGCAACCTTGAGGCTTCAATTGCTTTGTGGAATTTTTATGGATGAAAAATCTTTTTAGCAACCCTAGCAAATTGATGTTAAACAATTAACTAACAGCCCTAGCATCTTAGTCAGTGGTGTCTCCAAATGTGCCATCATCAATCAAACTGATGGCTGCAACACTGGTAGAGCACACTGGGTGCGGGGCCAAAAATAAGGCACAAAAGGCAAGAAATGTCAACCAATGAAACTAAGATCAAAGATACTAGAATAACAAAAAACTTACCAATCCCTTCTTCAATTTTGTGTATTGTGTGAGTTTCTACTGCCACAACTGCTGTGTTGTTCTCAGAGCCAGCTTCATAAATCCTGTTGTAAAAGTGTCCATCGATAAACAAACTACATAAATCATGAAAAAATTAATATTCACAGCATGGGGTTAAGAAATTTGTCTTAATCTATCTCAAAAGGAATAAAATAAATATACTTTACAACTCTATGTTAGTGTTTTGACTAGTTCCCCAGTATTTAAACTCTAAGCTGCCCAGGACTGCTTAGCAGCTACTACTATGGAAATAAATCAACAATTTCCCCCACCTCAAAGGAAAGTTCCTCTTACTACTGTATTTATACCAGATGTTTCTCTTCATGACTTTAAAAGCTCATGAGATAAAGTGTTGCTTCAAGCATAAGATTAAGTCATACCACAGAATTATCCTAACAAGACTAAAAAGCAAGCCTGCTGGACAGTTCAAGGCAAAAAGAACCTGTTGACCATAGAAGTTCTGTCCCTTGTTGGAATCTAGGCATTTAAACATTTTTTAAGGCACCATAACCAAACTATTGACACCAGCAGAGCCTAGTTTAAAAAAAGAGACTATGTCCAAAGTAACTAGCAGTAACTAGAGGCACCACTCAGGGAAAGTCTCTCTAAAATGTTTCTGCTTTCTAAGAAATGGGCTCAATTAACCTAACATGATACACTAATGGCTTCTGTTTAATTTCTATAATAAACCTAATGTGTTAATCACTGTATCTTGTTATTTGAAAGCACTGCCTGAATAACCTCCTTTGCATCAGTGATTACCTACCCCCATGGCGACACCTCTAGCACAGAACTCCGTTCTGAATTTTACATGAGGACACAGTTAACTGCCAAATGAATAAATCTGGATACCCCATAGGACTTTGTTGAACTCATTATGTCTAAAATAACCAAGTTTTCTTCCTTCTCCCATCTCCCCAACTATTCTTCCTATACTCGCCATCCTTGTTAATGGCACCACCCAGCACACTATAGCCTAAGAGAGAAGCTGGGGAATTACTCCCGATTTCTTCCTTTTCCTCAAATCCCATATAGCCTCCAAATTCTGCCAGCTGCTTCTCTTTTACACCAACCACCCTCCCTGTGTCTATTTCCACTGCAATTCAGGCTGCGTCCAGTCTAAACTGGCCTCCTTGCATTGACCTGATCTTCTATGTTCCTACCAGAGTGATTATGTAACTTGCTCCTTAAGACCCTTCAATAACCCTCTCTTTGCTGTTAAAATAAAGCCCCAAATCCTTAATATTTTAGTCCCTCCAAGATCTGGCCACTGGTTTCAACTCTCCCCACACCCACCTTACAATCCAAGCCCCAGTTATACCAAACTATTTGTGGTTCCCAGAACTGCCATCTTTTACACCTTCTACCTTTGCTCTTACTTCTCCCTCTTCTGAGAAACTCCCCATCTATTTGTTTAATGAATAGCCTCTATGATGCTTTTCCTCCCATCTCAATCCCTCCAAATATAATCACCCATTTCCTCCTTTGTGACCCAATTGTACTTTAGGCTTCTGTCACAATACCTGTAGCACTCAATACTATATACTTGTTTACCTGTCTGTCTCCCCTTGGGCATAGTCTAAGAGGCCCTGGAGAGCAGAGATTATGTCTTATTATTCATTTATTCAATTCTGTATGCCTGTCAGATCAACACTAACTGGAACATGGCAGAGCACACAATTAATGTCTGGTAAATGAATGAGGATTGCGATAAACATGAAAAATCACTGTCTTAAGTAAGTTTAGTAAATTCATTCTAAATTGACCAATATGTGCAAAATTCTTTAAAATAATAAATTCTTACTTATACATAATTTCATCAACAGTAAATTTCACTTAGGGTGGGAAGCAGGGTGTATTTTTATGAGTAAACAAGGTTTTATCAGGGAAAATTTTTCTAAAGCAACTCAGGATAGTATAGATTTAGCCTAATTCTCTATATGTAATGCAACTATAAGTAAAAAATCATAAACTATGTTCAAAATGTTAAGGCACTGTAAGATAGTGAAGTATGAATCATCAAAGGAAGGTAAAATTATGTTTACTAGAGCTTCAAATTTAAGTCTACACTTTTGTATTTTAATTTTCTGAAAACTAAAAATCCACACATATTAAGTTCTTTTTATCTAGAATGTTAAGGGCAGATATTCTTATTCTGGATGTTGGATTATGACATAAACTAAAGGGCACTCTACTGATCTGAAAGAGTATATATCTTCCTAAGGCCTTAAACTTTCGTCTGTGGAGGGATAATGAGCAAGAAAGGGAATTATTCCTCAAGTTGAATGAACTATTCTACATTTGGTTTGAATGTCCTCTACAAAAGAAAAAGGTCAGTCAGCACACTGAGCAAATTTATGCAGTACTAAAATCATCAGTCCCTGATCTCATTATGTTAAAACCCCTACTATGAATCCAAAATGAATTGGAGAGCTAAGAATGGTGATGGAATCCTTATACTTTCACTCCCCCAATAACTTTTTAAGTATGTTTTAAAGATTTTATTTGAAAAAGTTAATAACTGGGATTTTGTTTTGTTTAGAGAAAGCATATGCTGAACAAATCTTCTAGGTAGAAAAGTCCAGAATTAAAAGGTATCTTAGATACATTAGTAGCTAAGTTAAAAAAAGTAATGTTAAATGTGGATATATTTTAAAGCCAATCTAATGTTATTATGAAAGTATCATCTTATACAATGTGTCAGGTTCTATATAATTGTATCAGAAGACTGTTACCACTCTACTTTTACTTTATAATGTATTCCTGAAAACGTGTGTACATAATGAATACTTGAAGAGTATAAAGTGTCATGTATGGTCATGTTGTGAGAGCTAGAAAGACATACAAGAGGAGTTCTATATATTGAAATCCTTAGAATATTTATATAAAATCCCTATTTATTGCCTTTTGAATATAATCTTTACCAATTTATTTCTAGCAATTCATACATGTTCTTTTTTCTTTCCTTCCTATTTGAACCTGCAGCCAATCAAGTTAAGGGTAACTGTGGCTGAAGACTGCACCTGATGATTTCCATCTTTGTCTCAAGTGTGTTAAACTTATGAGACCTGTACTTATTACTAGTATCAATGTTTTTGTTCACTACTCCTTTTTAAAAATGAGGCTAAAGCACAATAAAATATTCAAATAATTAAAAAATACAACTTGAGAAATCAACTAAGCATCAACTGGCAGGCATCTCAAAATGCAGTACCTCAAAATGTTTATTCACTAGCTCATATACTAAATTCAATGTGAAAAGTAGATTGGGGAGTTAATATATGTTGTACAAGGATGCCTATATCTCACCAAGCACAAGAGGTTTCCAGAAAAGGCAGTATCACTTGGAAAACAAGAGAGACAGACAAAAGAAAAATAAGTGGAACTAAATCTTCAAAAGAATTAAGACTCTAGTAGGAGAGAAGTTTTTTTCTCTACTTGAGATAGGGCAAGTGACAACTGGAGCATGTTAGGACAGATAGAAGAAATGATGACTCCAACAGAAAATAAACCTACCAAGAACTTTAATTCTTCCTCATGTTATCCTTCCTCAAAGGGTAACAACTACAAGTATGTGTAACGAAATTCCCAAACAAATGAATTTGAATAAGCATATATAATCTGATATATAATCTGTTGGTACCAATAAAAATTTTAATGACTCTATTGACTATATGTCTGGAATTATTTATATCATCTTTCCCTTACAGATCATAGAATATCTCCTTCATGCTTAACAATATTTAGAAATGTCAGCAAATTATGATTATATTTTAAGAACTAAAAACTCCTATTTTTACAGATAAATACTACTGTTTTGGGATTTGCCTCAAATAATTCAGAAGTGGGTGGATACAGAGGTAAAGTAAGACTGGCCATGTACTGATAATTGTTGAAGCTGGGTGACGGGTGCTTACATGGGGGCTCATTATAGTATTTTAATTCTTTAAATTTCCTATATGAAAAAAATTTTTAATTGACAAAAGAGGTTAGAGATTAACTGTCTCTCTCCAGAAGTGTTTAAGACAAGGTACATTATTTAGTAGATTGGGATTGGATTTTATGTTTGCCCAAGAACATGTCTATGAAGAATCTTTTATACATTCTCCAAGTTATAAAATTTAACTACCCCTCCCTTCTCTATGTAAATAAATTCTTATTTAACCTTCAAGACCATTTAAAAAATCTTACCTCTTCTTTCAAATTCATAGTGATCATCTGAATTCAAAAGCACTTCCTAACCATGCCACTCAGCACTTCTTAGATTCTGCCATATAAGTGATCTATTTACATATGTGTATTCTGGGTTTGCACAACTAGACTGCAAGTGGGAACCACATGCTATATTTCTTCCAACACCTTTGTGACATGTTGTATAATAATAAGTGGTTAGTATGTGTTTTTTGATAGGCTAAGGTTGATAATTTGCCCATCCATGAGAGTCCAGAGAGCTTTTGGTGGGAATACAGTGTGGGTAAGTAAGATGAGGTAGTCGAGTCATTTACCCACACGGAGCTCAAGAGAGATTGAGACAAGGGAACAGGTAATTCTTGTAATAATATTAAAATGACCAATTTAGCCCACAATACATTAAAGAGATGAAAACTTAGCCAGCTCTGAGAGATTGATGTTGAATGTTCCACAGTGCCAAGCAACCATAAAGTTATAATTTCCCCACTCTAAACTTCCCAAATTTTTCAGAATATTGAAATCTCTAGCCACTTACCCTTGTTGCACAGGCTGTAACTGCAAGATTACTTGAGTTTTAGTGTCTTCAGGGTTCTCCCCTTCATTTCCTTCAGTGGGTACCACAACCACATCCCCCACTGGGACACTCACTTCTGCATTAGCCATCTTTCACATGAAGTCAGATAGCTGAGTCTGTCAGAAACAAGAAGCACCAGTAACTTCATCTAGTTTGAAAAGATGGCAACCATAGCATAGGAACACCAAGATAATGGCTACCAATTCCAAGGGCACCCTGGAGACTATGGAAAAGGATGGGAACCGTGAGGAGAGGATGACACAGGCTGTAATCTTTCCAGAAATGTCTGAGTAGTCACTTGCTATTGTAGGTTTTCTTAGTATGTGTGATTCAACCCAATGGTGTGCTGGAACCAGCACTATCAACCAGCTCCTGAGAACTGATTGCACACATCCCTTCTCAACTCTGAATTTAATGACATCAAGTTGGTAGCTTGAAATTAGTAATGCTAGGAATATGTACACCACAGAAATTGACAGACACTACAAATCAGGGGGCTTTTGTGTGTTTTCTTTTCCTAGAGAGCTGGTTTTCAACATCCCAAACAGTAAGCTCCTAGAGAGTAGCAATCATCCCTTTTCTTTGCAGCCAGCCATTACACCTCATCAAGTACTCTGCCCAATGTGAGTACTTAGTATCTGCTGACCAACTGAACTAAGCTGTGTGGGAAGAGAAAGATGATTTGCATTGTGTGGTTGTTTAATAAATGCTGAATCCAATTGTATGACCTCTAGGAACTTCTTAATATCTCTTTGCCTTAGACTGAATGGAGAGAGGATCTTGCCTGGTATTCCCCTTACAGAGCTATTGGGGAAAGCGGCGTCCAGCACCATGTACTCCTTGACTCTAAAGTAACTCAAAGCATTGTCCCAATCTCAGTGAAACCTCAGAAAGCCCCAGGATTTTCTGCAGTCATTAGTCCTCACAGTTGAAAAAAAGAAAAGGGTCACTTAAAGAGAGTGTAACTAGGAGCACTGTATTTACTGTGATGTGAATACACAATGATGATTAGGACAATGCTGTACAGAGCAGGCACATGATAGATGGAATTTTGAATATGTAACTAGTAGTCAGACAACCAAATCCACATTTTCGCTCTGCCACAGCACTTGTTTACTTATAATACACATTCTTAAGCATAGCACTCAATCTCCCTCATTTGGCCCAAAAATATTTTTCCAGTTTTATCTGCAACTGTAATACCCCAAGAATGTTAAGTTCCAGCCATATCAACCTCCCACTGTATTCTGAGCATATAATACATACTTTCAGGTTTCTGTATGTTTGTTATAACTTATGCACAAAATTCCCTTCTCCCTTCAAGACCTAGTTCAAAGCCCACTCCTCCCCAAAGCTACTACTAAACCACTTTCTTTTCTGCAGTTCCCCAACACTTGGTCTGTAGCTCTCCTCTAGTGTTTATCATGCTGAGTCCCATCCTGCAGTTTATAGAAGAGATAGCTGTCTCCATAACTACACCATACTCTCTGTGAGGACAGTGCTGCTTATCTAAAAATCTTGTCTCCCACAGCCCTGTTCATCACAGGCACTGACATACATTGGTTCACTCAATTTTTATTTGTATTTGTCCTAGTTAAAATTCCTCATATCTGACTTAAACTTCTGCCCTTTTTGATTCTTGCAAATCTTTTTCCTCAATTCGGCACCTCCTATATCCAAAAGCCTCTTAACATATTTGTAGGCACCTTAAACTCAATTCATGTTCCCTCTCAAATCTGCTCCTATGTTTCCTGCCTCAGTAAAAGGTGCTACCCTCCACCTATTTTCTCAAGCCAGAAAGTAAGGAGTTATTTTTTATTCTGTCTAAATCCAATCAAACACCAAATCCTATCAATTCTATCACCTACATACCTCTTTTAACCATCCCCCATTCTCCATTTGTGCTGCCACCTCCATATTCTGAGCCACCAGTGTTACCTGGATTTTTCCAGCTGTTTCTCATCTGTATCCTAATCTCTGGTCTTGCTCTCCAATCCATTATCTACAGAGCAGACAAAGTGATCTTACTAAGGGTCACAGACCATTTCCCCACTTAAAAATCCTTCAGTGAATAAGCCAGGCAGAGAAAGACAAATGCCAAATGATTTCCCTCATTTGTGGAGTATAACAACGAAGCAAAACTGAAGGAACAAAATAGCAGCAGACTCAGAGACTCCAAGAAGGAACTAGTGGTTACCAAAGGGGAGGAGTGTGGGAGGGGATTGTGGGGTATTATACTTAGTACACATGGTATGGGGGATCATGGGGAAAACAGTGTAGCACAGAAAAGGCAAAAAGTGAATCTGTGGCATCTTACTACACTGATGGACAGTGCCTGCATTGGGGTACGGGTGGAGACTTGATAATATGGGTAAATGTAGTAACCACATTTTTTTCATGTGAAACCTTCATAAGAGTGTATATCAATAATACCTTAATAAAAAAATATATATATATATATATAAATTCTTCAGTGGATTAATTCCCTTTATAGTTAGAATGAAGTACAAACACCTTGGCTTATGAAATCCTCCACATCTATCCAATCTACACTGCTAGCCTCTTAGAGTTCTTCCTCCCACATTGTGGGCTCCTGTCATTGACCTGAAATATGCTGCATTTCCTCACCTGAACTTTCACACTTGTTTCCTCTACCTGGAATCCTCTTTTCCTTCCTTTTTGGCTAGTCACTGCTAAGCTTTTGTGACTTATTGAAAACATCACTAACTCAGGGAGGCCTTCTGTACTTCCTTGACTAGATCTGAGCTTATGTTCTTGCTCCCTAAGTGCCTGCAGCACCCCTGTCACAACCATCACATCCCACTTTGTCAGCTCCCTCTACCAGACTCCATCCTGGGAGAGCAAGGATTACTTTAGTTTTTCAGCAGCTCCCCTGTACCCAGCTCAGTGCCTAGGACACAGGAGTGTAATAAACAGTTTTTATACCTGCTATTTACAAAACTGCCTACCCAAAACATTCTAAGGAAATTTGGCACATAGCTGGTATGTAGTAATTTTTATGCAATGACTGAATGACTCACCTTACTCTAAAAGACTTCTAGAAAAGTAGAAATATTTTTCTAACTTAGGGAATATAAATTTGCTTAGGCACCTAGGGTAAACTACCTTGCTTATCGTCCATCATTATGGTCAATTCAACAAAGATTTACTGAGTTTCTACTCCACACTGGGCACAGAGTTTGGCTCCTTGGATATGGAAAGGGACAGTATCTGCTTTTAAGGAACTACAGAAGGGAAAGAGATGCTTGGCATTGTCACTTACTAGAGGAAAATATGTAATTGCAAGATATTACAATACACAATCTGAACTTCTGTAAATGAAAGGTTTGAAACTAGAAAAAAAAGAGACAGAGAGAGAGAATCAATGGACTGGTTCACTGGCTGTGGGCAGTAGAACCAAAACCATCAGGACCCTTGAGTCTAGAAGAAAACAAGAAGGGACATGATGAAGCATACCAATACAAATACCAAATCCTAGAATAACTGAATAGATATCTTCAAAACTAAATAATTTTATGAACCATAAAAATGTAGGGTGAATTAAAATAAACACAGTTAACATTTGTTGGGCATTTATTGTCAAGCGCCATTGTTCTATTACATTTTTAATGAATTTAAAAGATGTAATACTTGAGCATGTAACAAACTTATGGAATTTATTATTCCAAAAAGGTGGTTTAAGTTTTTTAAAATAGCTTAGGTACATTAATGGGTTAGAGACCAGAATTAGAAGGATGCGTCTAATTCCAACCTTCTACCCTAAGGTTGAGTCCTTTCTACAACACTGGGAGTAAATGGTTGACTAACTACTTAATACTTTACTCAAAAGGAACTCATATTTTACTCCTTACCTTTCCCACACTCTGGAACCCAAGAAGAATGTTCTGGCTGCTTCTCTAACCTTCTGAGAGTTTATCAGAGAAGATAATTATAATCATCCACAATAAGTCTCTCAGTGTCATAGAAACAGGTCGATCCAACATGGCAATTCTTACATTCTTAACAGAAGCAAGTTTGGGTTGAATCTCTCTCACTACCCTAAATACCATATTCCTAACAAGAAACCTGAAACCAGCTCTACAGACTACACTGGCTAACTGCAAAGTCATCTCTTTGAGCTGAGTGTAAAATGAAAAGTAGCTCTTGTTTATAGCAACAAAACTCCTGAGGCAAGATGAGTGAGTTACTCCTCTGGGTATTTCATAGAAGGGGCCTTATAGTATTAACCGTGGAATCACACAACAGTCTTTGTAATTCTAGGGGAACACACATAAAGGAAGTGTATCAAATTTATGTGAAGACTTATTTTGTAATTATTTTCACAGACAAAAAAAGACCTTGAAAGCACCTAAATACTCACATAAGCTATCTGAAAACTAAACAAAGGTCATCTAACCTACTCTGGATTAATTTTTTGTCTGAAAACTAATGTTGGAAACATGGCAACATGTAAGCATGAGTGTCACATGACCAAAGGGACATCAGAGTTGGTAGGTTAAGAGAGAGTAATAGAAACTCCAGATATCCTGAAGTTTTCTAATCCCAAGGTGTATTTATTCCATACTATAATTTTGTATAAACTTTATAGACTATATTCTTAAGAAATTTCCAAGTTAAAACTTTATTATTGCTTGAGGCCAGGCTCCTGGATTTTTCCCCTTTGTTATTCCTTCTCATGCATTTAGTTGGTGAACCAGGGTCCTACCGATGTAATGAAGTCAACAAGGTTACACAGGACCACAGTGAGGGAAATAGTCAAAGCAAATGAGGTTTGGGGTATGTCACTACTGGAGACTGCTATATAGGTGTTTGGGGGAGCAATGGAATGAAAGTGTTCTTTGAAGGGTCTTCCCAATAGCGTAGAGGGGACTTTTGCTTAGGAGAAAACCAAAATAGGGCCCAAACTAACTCAATAAATTTAAGTACAAGTTAGCTATTGTTGAAATAAATGTAAGTGGTTGACGAATGACTAATGAAAAACTCAAGTCAGTAGATAATAAATATACATAACTGATAAAAGGCTTACAAATCAAGGGAGATAGTCCAAACATTTAATGAAAAGTTCCCCCAAAGTATTTTGGTAACCATTAGCAGAGGCAAGCGGGGAGAAAAGAATCCCTGTGAGACTAGAATTATCTGATCCTCACTTTCGCTAATCCTCCACGTTATGGAGGAAAACCCCACTTCTTGGTTCTCCTCAACAGACACCAAACAAGGCTTCTCTTGTGCCTACTAGGAAGTGGTTTTGAGATTTTTTCTCATCTCAAGAAGAGAATTCAGGCCTCCTCCTGCTCCTGGGTTAGCCAATCTTCCTGATCCCTAGGTCAAAGCTTGACAAGGGTAAGTCTGGTGGATCACTCTCCAGGACCCTCAGGTAAGGCTCTACTCCTCTCTCCTGCCCAATTAGGAAACACCTGGCCAATTCCTTTGTCAATTCAGAAAGTAGGGGTATTCTAAACTTCTCCTCAATAATCTTCTCTCGGTCCTCAAAAACACGGGTTTCGCCATCCCGACATATCAGCTTACCCTGTTCTCTATCTATGTATCAGGAGGTACTTAAATCTCCCTCTTATCCCCTCATAGGTTTGAACCCTTCTCATTCCTACTTCAGGAGGCTCTGAGGTGTCTTCCTACCACCCCCTCATCTACGGGAGGGCGGAGACCTGCTCGATTCTCCTTAAGAGCTCTGCTTCCTTGTCCCCTGCTCCTACTACTCAAACCTGTCACCACGCCTTCGGAAAAGCACCTGCCTCCTTTCCCCTAGCCTGAAGGGCTGAGGCCTCTAATGCGCCCCTCGGGTGAAGCCTGGACCTTCCTTTCCCAGCCGAGCCCCCTCTCTGCTCCTGTTCCTGCTCCTGCTCCCGCCAAGTCTCCGAGGGTCTTCTCCCAAGCGGAGAACCAAGCTTCCCTCACCTTTTGCTACCCCAGCCCCACCTCCAACGCGACCCAGGCCTCTCCCCAGCTTCTCATTGAAGGGCCTGGTGCTCCTCGGACCCCGCCTCTGGGGGATACCCCAGGATCCCCAGACCCCTCGCCGGGGCTCTGGGCGTCCGGGTCTCTCAGTCCGGAGTCGCTCCGGCCCCTCCGGGGCCCTCGACCGAGGACTTCCGGGCCCCTCGGTCCGGGGGTGCGGGGGGGCCCCCCACTGCCGGGCCCACCGGCACCCGCCGTTCTAGGCCGGGGGCCAAGCCCAGGCGGCGCGGCCAGCCGCGCTGGGGGCGGCCCGGCAGCTCGGGCGGACCCAGCGGCAGCGTCCCCCCACCCCCCCGCGGCGCCGCGACGTCCGCTCGCTCCCCGGCGGCGGCGGCGGCACGCACAGGGCGTGGGGAGGCGCCCGCGGAGGCAGCAGCCCCCCGCCCCCCTGGGCGCGCGCCAGCCCCCGGGCCGCCCCCAGCGCGGCTGGCCGCGCCGCCTGGGCTTGTTTTTTTTTTTTTTTTTTTTTTTTTTTTTTTTTTTTTTTTTT
>JAQQAC010002837.1:21690190-21725280 GCA_029783875.1 Phataginus tricuspis | reverse complement strand
TATTTACCTATTTTGTGCCAATCTTCATCATTTGCCCCACATAACATTTGGAGCAGAATTGGTGCCTGACAAATGTTTGTTAATTGAATGAATGAGTGATCAGAAAATTATAAGACTGGAGAGCAGAAAGACAGGAATAAGAAACTATATTGGGGAGACTGTTTTGATCGTCCAGGCAAGAGAGAGGGCCTCATGCAGGACAGTCAGAATTCACCAGCAGTGAGCTGAGGCAGTCCAGACACATTTTCAAATTGGAACCAACAAGCATTAGTGACCAACCAAATGTGTAGTGTGTGAGAGAGAAAGAGACAAGGATTACCCCCAATGAAGGAATAAAGCAGGAAGAGTTGGTTGGGGTTGAGGGAAAGTAGAAATGGGTTCGTTTGGACTTTTTGAGTCTGAAGTGTTTGAGGGACGTCCAAACAAAGGCGTTTAGAAGGAAGTAGGATTGACTTGTCCCAGGCAAGAGGCTAGGACTGGAATTTGTTATCTGTCATGTATATGGGATTCCAGAGGCCAAGAGTGGATGAGGTCCCTCAGGAAGAGGGCAGAAGGTGAGGGAGCTAGAGGCCCAAATAATAGGGAACATTAAAATTGAGGTATGAATGGACATAAACATGAGCGACTTCTTCATGAACATATCTCTCCAGGCAAGGGAAACAAAAGCAAAAATGAACGAGTGGGACTATATCAAACTAAAAAGCTTCTGTAAGGCAAAGGATACCATCAGTAGAACAAAAAGATATCCTACAGTATGGGAGAATATATTCATAAATGACATATCCGATAAGGGGTTGACATCCAAATTATATAAAGAACTCACGCACCTCAACAAACAAAAAGCAAATAATCCAATTAAAAAATGGGCAGAGGATCTGAATAGACACTTCTCCAAAGAAGAAATTCAGATGGCCAACAGACACATGAAAAGATGCTCCAAATCACTAGTCACCAGAGAAATGCAGATTAAAACCACAATGAGATATCACCTCACACCAGTTAGGATGGCCAACATCCAAAAGACCAACAACAACAAATGTTGGAGAGGATGTGGAGAAAGGGGATCCCTCCCACACTGCTGGTGGGAATGTAAATTAGTACAACCATTGTGGAAATCAGAATGGAGGTTCCTCAAAAAACTCAAAATAGAAATACCATTTGACTCAGGAATCCCACTCCTAGGAAGTTACCCTAAAAATGCAGCAGCCCAGTTTGAAAAAGGCATATGCACCCCTATGTTTATTGCAACACTATTTACAATAGCCAAGAAATGGAAGCAACCTAAGTGTCCATCAGTAGATGAATGGATAAAGAAGATGTGGGACATATACACAATAGAATATTATTCAGCCATAAGAAGAAAACAAATCCTACCATTTGCAACAACATGGATGGAGCTAGAGGGTATTATGCTCAGTGAAATAAGCCAGGTAGAGAAAGACAAGTATCAAATGATTTCACTCATCTGTGGAGTTTAAGAACAAAGAAAAAACTGAAGGAACAAAACAGCAGCAGACTCACAGAACCCAAGAATGGACTAACATTTACCAAAGAGAAAGGGACTAGGGAAGATGGGTGGGATGGGAGGGATGAGGGGGAAAAAAAAGGCTATTACAATTAGCACACATAATGTAGCAGGGGTAGGGGTGGGGTGGGGGCATATGGGGAAAGCAGTATAGCAGAGAAGACAAGTAGTGATTCTATAACATTCTACTACACTGATGGACAGTGACTGCAATGGGGTATGTGGTGGGGACTTGATAATAGGGGGAGTCTAGTAACCATAATGTTGCTCATATAATTGTATATTAATAATAGCAAAAAAAAATTGAGGTGTGAAGGGACCAAACAGAAGTGGTCAGACACATTAGGTCCCTGGACAGAGAGGAGAAAAGAAGCCCAGGTAGCAGGCGAGGAGCTTCCAGAAGGAAGGGATGGCACCAACAATGTCAGATTACTGCAGAGAGCTCTGATAAAGAAAAAGAAGCCACCAGATTTGGCAACTAAGAGGTCATTGCTAGTCCTTCTTAATGGAAGGAGTCACCTCCAAGGTTGGAGAAGAAGCCAGATTGCAGTGGCTCAAGAAGTAAATGGGAGAAGTAGCAGAAACAGTGAGTGGAGACAATTCTTTAAAAATTTTTTATAGAAAGGAGGAACTAAGACATAAGGCAATAAGATGATTATTTTAAGAGGAGAGAAAGTCATGTGGAGGCTTTCTTTTTTTATTTTTTCACTTAATTGTTTTTCCTGTTAATTCCATGTTCACTGTAGAAAATTGTAAAGTACATAAAAAGATAGAGAAGCCAAAGGGAGAAAAAAAAGTCCTTCCAATCTTTTGTTCTGTGCACTTTTCCTTTACCTGGATGAATTATCCTGAACGTACAATTCCATGTTGTATTTTTTCCCACTAAACATTGTTTCTTGAGCATTGAAGAGAAATTCTCCTCCTCCTCCTCTTCCTTCTTCCTTCTTCTACTTCCTTGTTTCTTTCCTCTTCCTCCCTCTCCTCCTCCTTTTTTAAATATGAGAGACACTCAAAAGGCCTGTCTGGTTCTACCCTCTCCTCAAGCATTCTTGGGGTCTCTGATTTCTGAGCAGTTTTGTTTGGGAGATAATTTTGTTCATTTTGGGTGAATAAAATTTTAAACAGTGGAAAGGCCAAAAATAACTTTGGGGCAGCTGTCAGGGTTAGGAGAGGCCCCAGTGTGGGATGTTCAAGACATCCAGGTCCCCTTGGGTAGATGGTGTGTGTGAGCTGGACACAGGCCCATAGTGGCTACAGTACGAAAACAGCAGGGAAACTGAGGGGTGGTGATGCCCAGGCCTGCTGAGAGCTTAATGGCTGCCAGATATTGTTCTAGGCACTTTAGATATATACAGCCTCCCAGGTCCTGTTATTAACCCAGTTTAATAGGAGAGGTTAAGAACTTTCCCAAGTACGTACATCTGTTTATTGGCTGGGTTGGATTTGAACATAGGCAGTTGTACTCCAGAGCCCAGGCTCCTAATTACCCCTCCACTGTGAAGCCCCTAAACTTGGCTACACAATCACTTGAAGAGATTTTATAAAATACCCATATCAGGGCCCTATGACAGATGAATTCAGGTGGGATCTCTGAGGGTAGAGCCCAGGCATGAATATTTTCTAAAATGTCCCTAAATGACTCTAATTGCCAGTCAGGTATGAGAACCATGGCTTTGCTGTGTATGTTTATCCTGTGCTAAGTTACAACAGCAGCAGTAATAATAGCTACCCCTTACTGAGGGTCATGCCATTTAAATGGCACGACACTTATTAACTTATTTAACCCCCATGAGGTAGGTACTAGTAGTGTCCCCATCTTACAGATAGGAAAACTGAGGTTGCATGGTTGGTAAGTGGCAGAGCGAGAATCTGGACTCTTTACCTCAGCCTATGCTATGGCCTAACCATTCTGATTTCCTGAGACTGGTTGCTCATGGGATTGAAAGGAAAGGAAACTAACATTGTTTGAGCCCCTTCTCTGTGTCTACCATTGTGCTAGGAGCTTTCCCACAGATGAAATTCCAGATAGGAATTTTTTATCCAGGTAGGGAGTGTTATCCCCTTTTTCCAGAAGAGTAAGACAGGTTTAGTGAAATTAAGTGGCACACCTCTGTTCACAAGGCTGAGAAGCGACAGCCTCTCCCAATGGGTCTGTCCGAAGTCAGGCTCTGTCCCAGGCCACCTTTTCCCCCTTCTGTGGTATCACATCCTGTCTATGCCAGAGGTTGAAACTCCAGTGCTACCAGGACCAGCCCTTGAGTGGAATCTGCAGCAGGCCTGCTGCGGTTGGACCAGCCAAGAGAGTTCATGCCCTATCTGGAGGGAGCAACTCCTCTACCAGCCTGCTATGGAACCAGAATGTGGGCCCACTGTGGCCAGAGCATCTAGTTTGGAAGAAGAGGTGGAAATTCTGAGTTTTATTTGATTATCTCTGGATTTGTAAGTGTCGATGACCAATTTAAAAAACAAAACTTAAAGCATTCTCAGTTTTACATTACCCAAATCTGGGAGGATTTGTGGCCCTTGGGTCCCCAGCTGGCAACCTCTCATCTCTCCTCCCGGGTATTTACTTCTAGCCTGGCCAGCCACCAACGCTGCAAAGAACACGTCCACTCTGAATTCAGAATTTCTATCCTCGCCACCCCTTCTTCTCTCAGATTTCCCCCCACCAAACCTGCTTCTCCTCTTGTCTCCTCCACCTCAGAGAATGACACCTCCATCACTCAGTCACCTCCCAGAGGCCCCTCTAATACCACCTTGTCTCTTAATCCCCACTTGGTCCTGACCAGCATCATTGCCTGCCTCTGTTACATTGCAGCCAGAATGTCCGAATTGGTCTTCCCACTTCTGTCATGCTGCCTCCCGGTCTTCATTCTTGACTTCTCCAGTGGCCTCTCTTCTTAGAATTAACCTTGACCTCCTCATCATGGTCTATAAGACCCTACATGAGCCAATGCTGGGACCTTCCCTTGATTCCCTTCTTTCTGTCACTCTGCTCCAGCCTCACCAGCCTTCTCCAGGTTCCTCTAACACGTGGATTTCATGGCCTTCACCTGAGCTGTTTCCCCATGGAATCCCATGACAAATCAAAAACTCTTGCGACTGAGAGATCTCTGAAATAAAAGGGTTTATTGAGCCTTTACAGATGCTAGCCAGATAAGGACTGAGTCCTGGAACAGGAAATTTCTGCTTCACCAGCAGCAAGACCAGTCAATAGAGACAACTTGTCCATCAGACGCAAGAAATGGCACATTTATGTGAGGTCTCAAGGAAAGAAAGTTCTTAAATTCACATTGGTTATAGATAAGGCAGGCAGGCTAACGGAAAGCAGGGGAAGTCTTGGGATAAGTGGTTAGTCCTAGAGAAGGCTCACAGACTGGTTGTTGAAAATGGTCACACTGATCACACACAAGGGGTTGCGGTCATTCTGTGATCCTTCTAGATAATTGGTGAAATAACTTTATCCAGAACGTGGATTTTCTGGTTAGCTATGGCCTGTGTCTATTGACTGATGACCTTCCTTTGTCTCTTTCCTTATGTCACTTAGAAGAATTTTTGCCTCATCACCTGGAATGCTCTTCTTCTAGAAGCTTCAGCTGCTTCCTTCTCATCCTCCAGGTCTCAGCTCCTGATCTAGGCTCTTCCCTGTTCTCTCACTGTCTACAGTTGTGTCCCCAAGCCCAGTCACTCTTTCTCACACATCCTTTATAGGCCTTTCTGACTCCTGACAAATCTTGCTCCTGGTCTGTATCCACTCCTTTTCCCCCCTCCCACCTCCACTCCCTTCCTCCCCAATCCCCTCTCTACTCCTTGCCCCCTCACCCACACATACACCCTGCGGTGAAACTTGCAAGAGGGCAGGGACAAGGTCTGTTTCATTCAGCAGAACTCCCAGCCCCTAGAACATTGCCTGGTACATAGAGAGCGCTCAAAAAATAATTGTTTATTGGACAGCTACATGTAAGAGAATGAAACTGAACTACTGTCTAACCCCATACACAAAAGTAAACTCAAAGTGGATCAAAGACCTGAATGTAAGTCATGAAACCATAAAACTCTTAGAAAAAAACATAGGCAAAAATCTCTTGGACATAAACATGAGCAATTTCTTCATGAACATGTCTCTCCAGGCAAGGGAAACAAAAGCAAAAATGAACAAGTGGGACTATATCAAGCTGAAAAGTTTCTGTACAGCAAAGGACACCATCAGTAGAACAAAAAGGCATCCTACAGTATGGGAGAATATATTCATAAATGACATATCCGATAAAGAGTTGACATCCAAAATATATAAAGAGCTCACGCACCTCAACAAACAAAAAGCAAATAATCCAATTAAAAAATGGGCAGAGGATCTGAATAGACACTTCTCCAAAGAAGAAATTCAGATGGCCAACAGGCACATGAAAAGATGCTCCACATCGCTAATCATCAGAGAAATGCAAATTAAAACCACAATGAGAAATTACCTCACACCAGTTAGGATGGCCAACATCCAAAAGACAAACAACAACAAATGTTGGAGAGGATGTTGAGAAAGGGGAACCCTCCTTCACTGCTGGTGGGAATGTAAATTAGTTCAACTATTGTGGAAAGCAGTATGGAGGTTCCTCAAAAAACTCAAAATAGAAATACCATTTGACCCAGGAATCCGCTCCTAGGAATTTACCCTAAGAATGCAGCAGCCCAGTTTCAAAAAGACATATGCACCCCTATGTTTATCGCAGCACTATTTACAATAGCCAAGAAATGGAAGCAACCTAAGTGTTCATCAGTAGATGAATGGATAAAGAAGATGTGGTACATATACACAATGGAATATTATTCAGCCATAAGAAGAAAACAAATCCTACCATTTGCAACAACATGGATGGAGCTAGAGGGTATTATGCTCAGTGAAATAAGCCAGGTGGAGAAAGACAAGTATCAAATGATTTCACTCATCTGTGGAGTATAAAAACAAAGAAAAACTGAAGGAACAAAACAGCAGCAGACTCACAGAAACCAAGAATGGACTAACCGTTACCAAGGGAAAGGGGAGGATGGGTGGGAAGGGAGGGATAAGGGGGAAAAGGGGGCATTACGATTAGCACACATAAAGTTGGGGGGGCACAGGGAAGGCAGTTCAACACAGAGAAGACAAGTAGTGATTCTATAGCATCTTACTATGCTGATGGACAGTGACTGTAATGGGATATGAGGTGGGGACTTGATAATGGAGGGAGTCTAGTAACCATAATGTTGCTCGTGTAATTGTACATTAATGATACCAAAATAAAAAATAAATTGTTTATTAAGGACTGCCTATGCTTTTGTGTCTGCCTCCCTACCTCAAATGGCTTACCCCACCCTCTACATCACATTCTCAGAAGCCAGAAGCCACTAACAGATGGGGAGTGAATCAGAAAAGGAGGTAAAAAGAGAAAAGGAGGAAGTTCTGCCAGTGGGTGCGAGGAAAAAAAATCTGGGCTGAATCTAGGTACAGTCAAGTGAATCACCTCCTCCCCAACCCCAGACCCACTGTCACCCACTGTCCACAAACACGACCAAAGCAAACGGTTGACTTTCTGGTTTTGGATTCAGAGAGGACAAGATTCAAGGTCTGCTGGCTCTGCAACCTGAGGTCAGTCTCTGTCTCAGCCTCAGATCCCTCTTCCATAAAGGGGAGATGGTAATGGTACCTCATTTACAGAGGGGTTGCAAAGGGTAAGTGAGGTAATTCACACCCACAAAAGGAATGTAGTAAGCACTCAAGAAATGCTAGCTGGTATTACTATTAATAATCCAACTTGTACCATTCACTTGGTTTACAGAACTTAGATCCTGGGAATCAGCTGCCTCTATCGGCTACAGGACCTTAGTTCAGACACTCTCTGGGTCTCAGCCTCCTCATCCTCATCTGTGGTGAGTTCCACTAGTAGCCGCACTTAGGAGCATATGGTTCATACCAGGCACTTGGCATACACACTGTTTTGCCCACTAGCGTGTAAGCCCCCTGAGCTGGTGACTAGCTGCCAGCCCAGCGCCAGGGGGACATCATCAGCACACCCAAAACTTGCTCTTCTCCATCTGTTCTTTTATTTAAAATTTAAAGTTTTATTTTATTCATTTTTAATTTTTAAAACTGTGATAAAATATACATAACATAAAATCTACCATCTGAACTATTTTTAAGTGTACAGCTAGGTGGCATTACCTACATTCACATTGTGCAGCCGTCACTACCATCCATTTTCAGTTCTTCATCTTCCTCAACTGAAACTATACCCTTGAAACAATAACTGCCCATACTTTCCTCATTTCAGTCCCAAGGAACCACCACTCTACTTTCTGTCTCTGTGAATCTGACTATTCTAGGTGTCTCAAAGAAGTGAATCATACAACATTTGTCCTTTTGAATCTGGCTTATTTTACTTAGCATAATGTCTTCAAGGTTCATCTGCTATAGCAGGTGTCAGTATTTCTGTTTTGGGGGCCAAATAATATTCCATTATATGGATATTCATCATTTTGTTTATCCATTCATCCTTTGTGGACATTTGGGTTGCTGCCACCTTTTGGCTGTTGTGAATAATGCTGCTGTGAATATGGGTGTACAAATATCTCTTTGAGACTCTGCTTTTAATTCTTTTGGGTGGAATTTCTGGATCATATTGGCAATGCTATATTAAATTTTTTGAGGAATCGCCAACTGTTAATGATGTTGAGCATCTTTTCATGTGCTTATTGACCATTTGTGCATCTTTAGAAAAATGTCTGTTCAAATCCTTTGCTCATTGTTGAATTAAGTTGGCTTTTTTATTATTGAGTTGTAGAAGTTCTTTATATAATCTGTATACTAACCTCTAATCAGATAAGTGCTTTGCAAATATTTTCTTCCATTCTGTGAGTTGCCTTTTCACTATCTTGATAGTAGCCTTTGAGGTACAAAAGTTAAATTTTGATGAAGTCTAATTTGCTTTTTTCTTTGTTGCCTGTGCTTTTGGTGCTGTATTCAAGAAATTTTTGCCAAATCCTGTTATGAAGCTTTCCCTTGTTTTCTTCTAAGAGCTTTATAGTTTCAGCTCTTATGTTTAGATCTTTAATCATTTTGAGTTGTTTTTTGCATGTGGTGTTAGGTGAGAGCTAACTTAGCGAGTTGGGGAGACCAAGGAGGGCCTCCTGAGGAAGTGACATTTGAGCTAAAATAGGCAGAATGAGGAGTTAGGAAGATTTTTTTGGGAGAGGAGAGAGAAGGAGAGGGTGAAGACCTGTTAAGAAAGAGCACCTCCAGCTAGAGGATAAAACTTTCTGGAGGCCCTGAGGTGAAGAGAGTACTGGCTTCAGAGATGCAGAGAGAAGATCAGTGTGGCTATAACCTGGGGACAAAGAAGGTGGTGAGTACCTTGAGATTTATAGGATGTTAATCCAAGCTGCTTAGGTGCCAGTGAGGGTTTTAAATGAAGGAGTGACATGATCAGCTAACACATGGAAGTTCAGCATACAGGAAATCCACTAAAGTCAAGTTTCTAATTAGAGAATTTATTCAATAACCTGACTATAGATTCTCAGGCTGGGTGAACTATTCCCCTTCTACTCCTTGATTTAACAGCTGCATTAAATTATAATGTACATACCGTAGAAATCACCCATTTCAAGTGTATTCAAAGATTTTTACTAAATTTGCAGAGTTATACAACTCTCACCATAACATAGTTTTAGAACATTTCCTTCACCCCAAGACAGCTCCCTCACGCCCATTTATAATCAATCCCTGCTCCCACCTCCAGCCCCAGACAACCACTGATCTGCTTTCTGTCTCTATGGATTTGCCTTTTCTGGACATTTCATTGAAAAGGAATTATACAATATGTGGCCTTTTGTAACTGGCTTCTTTGTGAGTCTGATTTTATTTTTCATCATTTGTATTCCAGTGACTATGCATCCTCATTATTTCTCTAACCTCTTCTGGTACTCCATACTTTCTTAGAAAATAGAAAAATATGGATAAAAAAAAGAAAAGAGCTTCACTTTTCCAATAAATCTTCCCTTTGTAACAGATTCTGCTATAGTTCACATTCTCCCTGGGTATTTGTATAGATAGAGCATCTGATTCTTGCCAGAAAACCGGGGCTCACTTCTTGACTCTGCTACTTTCTGTGTGATCTGAGCCTCTCAGAGCTTGTTTTCTCATCTGTAACATAAGCAAAATAATACCATTTATGTTTATGCTATGATTACTAGGACCTAATGTATACTAAGTGCTTAACATAGGGCCTGGCACTTAGTAAGTGTTCCATAGAGGCGACCATTATCATAAATGCTTCTATTTCAACATTTTAATGAGTACATAGTATCCCATTTTGTGGATGTCCCATAGTTGGTTTGACCAGCATCTTATTGTTCTTGAATGAGTAGGCCAGAGGCCAGTAAATTGTAATTCCCTGGCTCTTGCCTAGGAACCTAAGAATGGTTTTCACATTTTTAAGTGGTTGGCAGAAAAAAAAATTAAAAGAATAATATTTTGTGACACGTGAAATTTATGTGAAATTCAAATTTCAGCATCCCTAAATAAAATTTTATTGGAACACAGCCACAGCTGTCTATTTATATATTGCCTAGTGCTGCTTTGCAACAGCAGAGTTAGTGCCTAGAAAATACCATATTGCCACAAACCTAAAATAAGTACTATCTGGTCCTTTACAGAAAAAGTTTGCTACCTGGTATAGGTAATTTTTCATATCTTCTGTTTTATCTCTTTGAGACCAGGCCTCAAGGGTCTGTTTTAAGTGTCCTGCCACCTGGATGGTGTCACTTTGGCCATCCTGGTCTTTCAGCTCTTGGATTGCAGCACAGTTTCTCCACCCTCAAGGCTTTGTCTCTACTTAAAACAGTTGTGCACTCCACACTTTGCCAGATTATCTTCTATTTATTCTTTAGGTTTCAGTCTTCTTTGCCTCAGGAAAATTTCCAAAATCTCCCCCCTCTCAGGCAAATTCAGTATTGTACTCCTTTCTATTTTCTCCCTTCACTAAACTGTAAGTCTTTAAAGTCAGGTAAATCACTGAGTCTATTGTGTTTGCTACTATGTTAAAGCACAGCATACCTTTTTTGTTAGAATGAATAAACCCTTATCACTAAATCTGCTTTTTTTTAATTGAAGTATTGCTGTTATACAATTTTACATTAGTTTCAAGTATAAAGCATAGTGGTTCAACAGTTACCCGTATTATAAATTCCTCACCCCCACTAGTGCAGTTACTATCTGGCAACATAGGAAGATGTTACAGAATCATTGGCTATGTATTCTCCATGCTGTACTATCATCCCTGTAACCAGCTTTTATTATGATTGAGAATTTTTGTGCCCTTTTATCCCCTTCATTTTCCACGCACACAAAGCCACCCACCCCAACCCCTCCCCTATGGTAACCTTAGTCACTTCTCAGTGTCTATGAGCACTGCTGTTTTGGTTTGGTTTTAGATTCCACAAATAAGTGAAATCATTAGGCATTGCCTTTTGCACCTGGCTTATTTCACTGAGCATAATACCTTCTAGGTCCATCCATGTTGTTGCAAATGGCAGGATTTCTTTTTTTTTTTATGGCTAAATGATAGTCCATTGTGTATATGTACCACCTCTTCTTTACCATTCATCCATTGATGGGCACTTTTTTTTTTTTTACAATTTATTTTATTTTAGTATCATTAACCTACAATTACATGAGCAATATTGTGATGATTAAACTACCCCCTTCATCAGGTCCCCCCCACCAACCCTATTACAGTCACTGTCCATCAGTGTAGTGAGATGAGAATCACTACTTGTCTTCTCTGAGCTGTACAGTCCCCCCCGTGCCCCCTCACCCTATGCCTGCCAATCTGATGGGCACTTTTGTTGCTCCCATATTTGGCTATTGTAAATAATGTGTGGCAATAAACACAGGAGTGCATATATCTTTTCAAATTAGGCATTTTGTTTTCTATGGGTAAATTCCTTGAAGTGGAAACTGGGTCAGATGGTATTTCTATTTTTAGTTTTTTGAGGAACCTCCAATACTGCTTTCCACAGTGGCTGCACCAATTGACATTCCCACCAACAGTGTACGAGGGTTCCCTTTTCTCCACATCCTTACCACCACTTGTTATTTCTTGTCTTTTGGATAGTGGACATTCTGACTGGTGTGAGGTGGTATCTCACTGTGGTTTTGATTTACATTTCCCTGATGATTAGCGATGTGGAGCATCTATTTATGTGCCTGTTGGCCATATGTATTTCTTCTTTGGAAAAATGCCTGCTCAGGTCCTCTACCCACATTTTTTTTTATTAAAGTGTCATTGATATACACTCTTATGAAGGTTTCACATGAAAAACAATGTGGTTATTACATTCACCCTATTATCGAGTCCCCTCCATACCCCATCGCAGTCACTGTCCATCAGTGTAGTAAGATGCCACAGAGTCCCTATTTGTCTTCTCTGAGCTACACTGTCTTCCCCATGACCCCACACACACCATGTGCACCAACATGATACCCCACAATCCCCTTCTTCCTCTCTCCCCACCCACCCTCCCCCACCCCTCCCCTTTGGTAACCACTAGTTCCTTCTTGGAATCTGTGAGTCTGCTGCTATTTTGTTCCTTCAGTTTTGCTTCGTTGTTATACTCCACAAATGAGGGAAATCATTTGGTATTTGTCTTTCTCTGCCTGGCTTATTTCACTGAGCATAATACCCTCTAGCTCCATCCATGCTGTTGCAAATGGTAGGATTTGTTTCTTTCTTACAGCTGAATAGTATTCCATTGTGTATATGTACCATTTCTTCTTTATCCATTCATCTACTGATGGACACTTAGGTTGCTTCCATATCTTGGCTATTGTAAATAGTGCTGCGATAAACATAGGGGTGCATATGTCTTTTTGAATCTGAGAAGTTGTTTTCTTTGGGTAAATTCCTAGGAGTGGAATTCCCGGATCGAATGGTATTTCTATTTTTAGTTTTTTGAGGAACCTCCATGTTGCTTTCCACAATGGTTGAACTAGTTACAGTCCCACCAGCAGTGTAGGAACGTTCCCGTTTCTTCGCATCCTTGCCAGCATTTGTTGTTCCTAGTCTTTTCTATATTGGCCATCCTAACTGGTGTGAAGTGATATCTCATTGTGGTTTTAATTTGCATTTCCCTGATAATTATTAGCGATGTGGAGCATCTTTTCATGTGCCTGTTGGCCATCTGAATTTCTTTGGAGAAGTATCTGTTCATATCCTCTGCCTATTTTTAAATAGGGTTATTTACTCTTTGGGTGTTGAGGCCTGTGAGTTCTTTATGTATTTTAGATGTTAACCCCTTGTCTGATACGTCATTTACAAATATATTCTCCCATACGGTAGGATGCCTTTTTGATCTGCTGATGGTGTCCTTTGCTGTACAGAAGCTTTTTAGTTTGATGTAGTACCACTTGTTAATTTTTTATTTTGTTTCCTTTGCCTGGAGTGATGTGTTTAGAAAAAAATTGCTCATGCTTATGTTAAGAGATTTTTGCCTATGTTTTCTTCAAAGAGTTTTATGGTTTCATGTTTTACATTTAGGTCTTTGATCCATTTCTTTACTTTTGTGTATGGAGTTAATAATAGTTTCATTCTCTTACATGTAGCTGTCCAGTTTTGTCAACATCAGTCATTGAAGAGACTGTCTTTCCCTCATTGTATATTCATGGCTCCTTTATCATATATTAATTGATCATATATGTGTGGTTTTATATCTGGGGTCTCTATTCTGTTCCATTGATCTGTGGTCTGTTCTTGTGCCAGCACCATACTGTTTTGAGCTAAATCCCCTTAAACATAATTTTATATATGAAATATTCTTAGATACATTTTTTAAAGGTTTTAGATTTTTATGTCTGTTGAATTGCTCTCTAGAAAAGTTGTTGCTATCAGCTGTAAAAAAAAAGTGCTCCTAAACTGGTGTTTTAAAGTACAGCCTGTTTTTATTTATTTATTTTTATTAAGGTATTATTGATAAACAGTCTTATGAAGGTTTCACATGAAAAACAATGTGGTTACTACATTCACCCATGTTATCGAGTCCTCCCCATCCCACACTACAGCCTGTTTTTAAAGGACAAAAACTACAGAAAGAGCTTCAGTGCAGACTGGTGAAAGGGAAACATTTTCACACAGTTTTGCATAATGAATCCATGACCCCTGCAGGGAGTCACTTGGGAGGAGCTTGGATATTCCTTCTGGCTGCTTAATGCAGTGCGCCTTTGGATAAACATTCCAATATCCATAACCTGTGAAAAATAATACCCACTCTCTCTACTTCAAGAATCAGGCGCTGCCCTATGAAATTAGTTCTCCCCATGGTTCAAGTAGCTGGAAAAAGTTTATATCCACCGGCCAAGACCTGTTCACAAGTACCAAAATTTCACCAAAGGGAAAACCAGTGTCTCTACAGTACTAGTATCAAAGAAAAATTCACCAACCTAGCTCACAACCTCAACGACCGCTACAAACTCTCATTAACACCTTAGATAAGGGCGCCAGGACCAACGATCACCAGCTGCCCGAATACCAAAAAATTATGCTTCCGAAATCTCTTGATGTCGATTCCGCACGAAGAGCAAACGAGCTGCCCCACGTGTGCCACTCACGACAGAAGCCCTTTTTGTCTATACAGCACCGAAGGTAAGGTGGCAATGTTAAAGAATCCCTCTTTTGGTAAAGGTGAAAATAAGCCCGATGCAATTTCCTTCTCCACATTCCTGAAGTTGAGAGGGAAATTGCAGCACCTTCAGAGCTGGAAGGATGTCGCCACAAGGAGACTCTATGATTTGTTCTTTCGATTTTTATTTGGAAGTAAAGGCAAAGATATGCACTGTTATGCAAATTTGAGCAGTGCTTGCTGGGAAGGTGCCGGCGGGTGCATAGGGAGGAGCTGGGAAGAGCGGTTGCGGGCGGGGACAGTGAAGTTGTCGTCCACTGCGGTAGGGCGCGTCAGCCGGTGTCCGCTGCGCGTAAAGACCGGCCTTTCAGCGGCAGTGGGTACCTGTCTGGAGAAGACCCGATTCCCACCTTGGAAATGCACAAGCTTGTGCCACTCTTAACCATCCACCCTGAACGATGGTCCCAGTAGGCAAGCACCGGAGGCACCGGATGACTGTAAAAGCGAAAAATTGGGAGCAGCCTAATTAATCGTCACCTATATAACAACAGATTAACAGAACGTGGTCTGTTCATAAAGTGGAATGCTATCTGCTGCACTTCGAAGGAGTAAATTAGGCATCCAAGAACATTCAGTTGTAAGAGTTGTAGAATAAGGTACAGCATGATACCATTAACATGAAGAAAAAACGCAATACTGCACTTGGACTGAAGATCGTTACCAACAGATATAAAAAATTTGAAAAATGTGTTGAATAGGATACCGCATGATCCAATTACTGTAATAAAGACTAACGGGTGCACGTAAGACCCAGCGTTGTTTTCTCTACAGCATGTATTTATATGTATTAACTTCTTAGAAAAGATCTGGAAGAACACACATCAGTGATTACCTCTGGGAAGAAGGGGATCAGGACGCATCCGTTATACACAAGACTTTAGATTTACCTGTATTGCTCTAATTTTGTAAAAGCATAATGGATTATTATTGTGTAATTTAAAATATCTTTAAAATACAGTCCTTACTTTCTGTATTTTCTCCGTATACTTCATTTTTTTAAAGTCAGATTTATTGAGGTATAATTTACATTCAGTAAATTCACCTTTTTTTTATCATAGGGTTCTGTTTTTACAAACCTATAGTGACATTTATCTGCTACCACAATTAGTACATTTATATCACCCCAAATAGTACATTTATATCACCCCAAAAAGTTCCTTTGTCCCCTTTTCTGGTCAGCCCCTCCTCCTATTCCCAATCCTGGCAGCCAATATTGTTCTCTGACTTAGTTTTGCCTTTTCCTGAATTATCAGAAAAACTAATGGAACCATTCACACATGCTTCATTTTCAATATAAAAACAATATGTGCTAATTGTAAAGAAATTCAAACAGGACAGAAATGTGAGGATGTTTTCCCCAAACCATTAACAGTCTAATGTTTATCTTGCCAGACTATTTTCTATGTGCATATAATTTTTTTTAAAACAAAAAATACAGATTGGTAGGCATTTTACTTTCCTTAATGTATTTTAATATATTTAAGTTCCTGACCTCCACAAAGTAAAAGCTGCAAGAAAAGAGTCATATACGCAGCTCTTATACTGTAATAGGAAGCAGATGTGTAGTATAAACTGGTGGGAAGCCTAGATATGGGCAATGTCAATGGGTCTGTTGGCAGCTCCTGCAGTCCACCAGTCATCTCTTACCAACAAATTATTTCTCCCCTCAGCTCAACCTTCCAATGCCTCTCCATTGCACAATAAATAAAATCCCACATCCCCACCAGTCTGTAAGGTCCTGCTTGAGCTGACACTTGCCCACCTGTCCAACCTCATCCTGCTACTCTCCTTATCACCCATTAAGCTCCAACCACCTTAGCCATCTTGGTCCTTGAATAAATTATTTCCTAGCTCAGGGTCCTCCATCACTCAGCTAGATACATCTGGTTTATTGTCTCCTCTTACACTTTCGTGTACTTGCTAATGCTGTTTCCCATTTCAGATTGTAAACTCTCTAAGGCTAAGGATATAATCTCTCTCATCTACCAGTATATACTTAACACCAAGGTTTGGTACACAATGAGCACTCCTATTTGTTGAATGAATGAATGAATGTACATTTAAATAGAGTCTTATAAAAAGATGGGTAGGAATGACAAAGAAAAAATATGTGCCAGACCTTTAGGAGAATGAAGAGAGCATTGGCAGGGAATAAAGGTAGGAAGGCAGCTTGGAGTCTAATGGTGAAGGGGCCTTGAATTTGAGAATTTGGGTCTGGTCCCAGTGTAAATGGTTTATCAAGAATTTGATGGGATGAGGATGGGAAGATGTAAAGACATGGAGGGCAGGTTTCTGCACTAATTCAGGAGGCATTTCTTCCTGATTCCTCTGGCAGTTACTGTGGCTTATTCTGGGCTGTCACAGCCATTTGTACATTCCATTGTTTGTAGGTTCTTACCATCTTAGTGTGAACCCTGCAGAGGCTGAGACTAGGTATTGCTTTGGGTAAAAAAAACATCAGTTTTTCACCAAGCGTTTGCTTGGTGAAATAACCAACAACATCAGTTTAAGAATTACAGGACAGGTTTAGACTTTCGATTGCCAGCTCTGAGTTCAAGTTGAGGTTCTGCACTTATTAGCTAGAACCTTGCTTTATCTCTCACAGGTTTCCTTTGAACAATTAAATGGTAAATCCAAAGGGCACAGTTCCTGAGTAACTGTAAATGCTCAATTATTATTATTCATTGCAATACACAGGCACAACCGGTCTCTGCAGTCTTTAAATTCTTATGCTAGCAACTCCCTTGCTGGAGTCCAACAGGATACCTATGGGGCGCTGCTGTCCCAGGTGATATCCCCGTTCCGATATTACGATAGACACCAACCGAAAATGGCGACCTCTAAGCTTTCCGAGGGCGTCAATCACCGGTCATGATAATATATACGACAGCGGAGTCTGCAGGGTAGAAACAGCGAAGGCAGGGTTGGCAACGCCAGGGCAGTAAACTCAGAGCTCGCCAACGTTGCCAGTCAACCACAAGCAAGAAAAAGCCCAGCAGCCAGACCAGACCCAGAGCCCAGAGCAGCGCCCACGTGTCGCAGGGCCCTCTACGCCTGCGCAAACCAGGCGCGCGCCCGCCGGCCGGAAGAGCCGCGCGTTTCCGGGTTGGAGGCGGGGAGCGGTGCCGGAAGTACTCGGGGAGGGCCGAGCAGTCGGACCGGCTGCTGAGACGAACGCTTCACTCGGGCAGTCTCCGCATATCATGGGGAGATAGACGCTGCTGCCTGTGAGTCTTGGGCCCTGGCAGTTGAGGAAGAAGAGCGGGAGGAGGGAGTCAGGACCCAGACCCACAGTGGGTCAGTGTTTGAAGAACCAGGTTGTGGAGGAGACGGGGCTGTGTGAGGAATCATGCTCTTGGGACGGGAATGAGGGATCGGGACTCGGAGAAGACGCGGCTGTTGGGGACCCGGGCTCCAGACGGGACTTAGGGAACGGGGACGGATTTGAGTTCTCCGGCATCTGAGGGAAAGCGGTCTGAGAGGGACAAGATTGTGAGGACTCTCGCTATTAAGAGGACAGGGTAGGAAGGGAACGGGTGTGAAGACACGGGCTCCTGAGAGGTAAAAGCGGAGCTGTGAGGACTTGTGCTCCTTAAGAGGCAGAAGCGGGACAGTGAAGACCCAGGCTCCTAAGGATTCACAAACTGGGCAGCGAAGAACCTCTCAGTTTCCTGAGAGGTAGGAGCAATAAGAGAACACTCAGGTTTGGGAAGGAGCAGGAGCGGTCAGTGAAGACCGGCTTCAGTGGGGACGGGATCGGGGCTGGAGACTCCGAAGTACCCGAGGGAACAGAGCTCTGAGGATCCGAGCTTCTAAAAGCGGAGCATATAAGGGGCCATGGCAGTGAGATCAGCCGCCAAGGGAAAGAGAGAGTTTGGAAAAGATTTTTTTCGCATATGCTCAGAATCCAGAGTAGTAAAGGATGTATGTATTCAGGAGAAGACGACGACTCCTTCGGGCTGCCTAGTTGGCTTTTGGCAGGTTTTTTTTGTGTGTCAGATACTTAATCTAGGAAGCCCACATGCAAGCATCTTCATTTTCTGCTTCATTCTTGAGAAGCTCTGCTGTGAAGTTGAAGCAGTTTGAACCCAGTAATATACTTGATAAGTACTTTAAATCCCATTCCTCTCCTGACTGAGCACAGCTTCTGCATCTCTCAAGTAAAAGAATATCAGGCCCGAAAAGACCATCGTATTTAAACTCCTGTTTTATGTGTAAGGAGGCTAAGGTCCAAAGAGGGCTTAGGATCAGTGAGGCAAAGATTAATTAGATCATAATTTTGATACAATTCCTTCCTTTGTGGAGCAAATAGGAGATGCTTGGTTAATATTGTTCCAGAGTCTTTGCTCTAACGTCAAACTCCAGAGGAAAATTTTTACAGATTCTAGTACTTCATTTTGACTTTTGTTACCGAATTGACACTGATATATAGTGAATGTCACTTACCAGTTAGGAAACCTTTAAATGAAGCCTCCTCCCCTAACAAATACAGTAAGCTATTTAGAAAGTTGCAGATAAGTAAATTGTATACTGTATTTTTAGCATAAGCATTTTCAGGGTTTTGCAGGTTTGGGTCCAGACCACTGCAATAAAGCAAATATAGCAATAAAGCGCATCAAAAGAACTTTTTTGTTTCCCAGTACATATAAAGGTTATGTTCATACTGTAGTCTCTTAAGTGTGCAATAATAGCATACTTAAAACAGTGTACATATCTTAATTTAAAAATGCTTTATTGCTAAAAAATTGCTTACTATCATCTGAACTTTCAGCAACTTGTGATCACTGATTACAGATCACCATAACAAATATAATAATAATGAAAAAAATTGAAGTATTATGACAATTACTAAAATAAAACACAAAGTAAGCAAATGCTGTTGGAAAAATGGCACCAATAGACTTGCTTGATGCCAGGTTGCTACAAACCTTCCGTTTGTAAAAAAGGCAGTATCTGCAAAGCGCAATAAAGCAGTGCAATAAAAGGAGGTATGCCTGTACAGGAGATGGCCGCTTTTAGATAAGAATGGTAGGGTGACTTGGACCAGTCACTTCTCTTCAATAATATCTTTTACTGAAACCCATTTAAACTAACCAGGCACCATTGTAAGCACTTTCAAGTATTATATCATTAAATTATCACTTACAGCCCCATAAGTTAGATATTGTTAGTCCCATTGTACAGATGAGGAAATCCGTTCAGAGAGGCTAAGTACCTTGCCTGAAATCACATTGTACTAAGTGGCCCTGCCCCAATCAAACCCAGTTTTGTGTTTGACTAAAACTTTTTCCTACTTGTTTAAGTGGATTCCTTTCCATGTCTCAGTTTATGCATCAGCAAAATAAAATAGTCATAAAAAGCATACCTTTGAAGAAAAGCACCCCCTCCTCCTTAACTCCTCTCAATGTCAAGTACTATAACTTTGTAGGGTACTTAGGTATGAGGTATTTGAGAAGGACTAAGTTCCTGTGTTTTAAAAGAAGCAGAGATAATCAAGATAGAAAAACAGGACCTGAATAGAACTTTTTCTCACAATAGAACTTTTCCTCAAATTTAATTTTAAATTTAGGGGGCAAAGAGACTGATCTGAAAACCAAACCAAGGGCTTAAATTGGATTAACTTAACAATGAATTGTAACATGATAATAGAAATTGGGCTTCGTTAGTTGAAACTACTATTTTTTTCCCAATATTTTTTGCAAGTGCCTAAAACACTGCACTATATGCAAGTAATCAAAACTTACACCAAATTATGAGGGAAAGCATGCCCATGCCACTATTTCAAAGTACATTACAGTCTGCATAGTGAAACAGGTGTATTGGAAGAAGAAGAAAATCTTTGAAATCTGTATATATGGATTGAATTTAAAATCAAATCTTACATAATTGTTAGAGCTGGAAAGGACTTAGAATTTGCCTGGGTACCACTCCTAATTATAGATATAATTAAATGAAACCCTAGTCAAAGGGTGCTCACATAACTCAGTAGCACAAGGGTGGCAGTCAGCGCTCCTGACTTGGGTCTTCCCTGTGCCACAGTACCTCTCAGCCTCCTGCTGGCCATTTGTTACTACCATTTTTTCAATACACTGTTCTTTTTTAAATGTCTACAGTCAAAAGAATGATTATAGGATGCTGCCAATGCAGCAGGATGGGAGAAACCTTTAACACACTGATTTTTAGAACTGAGACTTAGAAGAGGAGAACATAATATCAGCAAACATATTTATGTGTATTTAACATGTACCATACACTCTTCTAAATGCTTTAGATGTACTCCCATGTGGTACGCTGTATGATTAACTCCATTTGCCAGATGAGGAAATTGAAGCATAAACGATTAGATAACGAAAAGCTAATAAGTGGCAGAGTTGGTACTTGAACTCAGGCACTGCCACCAGAGTCCAGGCCCTTGATATGGTTCTGTACTGCCTTTCTGTTAAGTCAAAACCACCTAAAAGAAGATCAATCTACTAAAAAAAAAAAAACTAATGGAAAAAGTCCCACATTTCTGTTGCTCTCAAGTCTCACAGACTGCAATAAATTGATTCTTTTTGGTTTATTTAGGCTGGGAAATATGAGCTCATTTAGATACATCTAGAAGCCAGTGAAGAGAGAAACACGAATACCTTGTAAAAAAAAACCCAGTCATTAAGTTTTCCACAACAGTGATAAGGCTTTCATGCCATCATTTGGTAGTCCCCTTTACTCCAGTATTTTGTTTAAATAATAAACATTTAGAGGTAAAAGCATTTTAAGATAATCTAGCCTTCTATTACCCTATTCTCATCACTTAAAAATAAAATCTGTTAATGGAGGAGGCCCAGAGAAAGCGATGGTCTTATTACTACTACAAGGTCTCCCCTGGTTTCCTACCCTCTGAAAAATCAGATCCTCTTAGTACAATAATAGGCTTGCAACTGGATTTCTCTTTGAGGTACAAGGTTGTTAAAAGGAAAAGCATTAGGGTTTGTCATCCTTAGCCTGTCAACCACAGTTTAAATGTAACTGCTATGGGGAGGAAGGATAGACTTGGTATTTAATTGAACTACCAGCCACACAATTTTTTGTGATGGGATTATTAAGTAATTTCTACTGCAGATCACAAGGGCATGAACTTTCTGACTTATTTTATGAATCCCATAGCACATGATTTTGACATGTGCTATGATAGTAAGGGTTTAGTATTAAAATTATTCTCTCAAACTGTCTCACATTTAATGCCTACAGTAGTACATACCTATCTCTTGGCATTCTAAGGAAGTGAGTTCAAAATTTGAGTAGTCCAGAAGCAACCATGGTATATTACATAATGGAAAGGTTATTTATGGTCACTTTATTCCATTGTGCTTGATCATCATCATCCACAATTAAGCTTGATGAAAGTTGTCAGTAAACAGGTAATTTGGGTATTGGATCATTGGCCATTCTGATCCGGTTGTACTGTTTTGTTTTTTTTACCTTATTTTTAAATTTATATACCATAAAATTCACTCTTTTGGGTATACAGTTCTATGAGTTATGACAAATAGACACTGTCATGTAAGCACCATACATGTTACCTAACATGTTACACAGTCCTCAAAATTTCTCTCATGCTGCTCTTTTGTAGTCAGATACTCCTCGACTTAGCCCCTGGCAACCACTCATCTGTTCTCCATCCACATAGCTTTGAGTGTCATATAAATGGAGTCATACAATCAGTAGCCTTTGAGTCTTGCCTCGCTTACTTAGCATAATGCACTGGAGATTACGTGTTGTTGCACATATCAGTAGCCCTTCCCTTCCACTGCTGAGTAGTATTCCAGTGTATAGATATACCTGTTATTTGTTTATCCATTCACCACTTGAAGACATCTGGATTGTTTCCAGTTTTGGACAATTATGAATAATACTATAAACATTCATATACTGACTTTTTTATGAATATAAGTTTTCATTTCTCTAGGATAAATACCTAGAAGTGGGATTGCTGGTCATATGTAAGTGTATATTTAACTTTATATGAAACTGCCAAACTGTTTTCCAAAGAGACTGCACCATTTTACATTCACACCAGAAATGTATGAGGGTTTTAGTTGCTCCAGCACTGGTCTGTTTATTTTTTTTAATTTTAGTTATTCTAATCATATTTAGTTGTGTCTCATTGTGTTTTTAATTTGCATTTCCCCAATGACTGATGATGTTGAACATCTTTTCATGTGTTTATTTGCCATCTGTCTATCTTCTTTGGTGAGGCACCTGTTCAGATCTTTTGCTCATTTTTTAATTGGGTTTGTTTTCTTATTGAATTTTTAGAGTTCTTTATATATCCTAGATACAAGTTGTCAGGTATGTGATTTATAAATATTTTTTATTAGTCTGTGGCTTGTTTTTTTCTTTTGCAAAGCATTAAGTCCACTTTATCAGTTTCTTCTTTGTGTGTGTATTGTGCTTTTTGGTGCTTTTGGTATTAAATAACAACTCTACCTGACCCCAAGTCATGAGGATTTTCTCCTATGTTTCCTTCTAAATGTTTTATAGCTTCACATTTTCACATTTAAGTCTGTGATCAGTTTTTAATTTTTTTTTGTATAAGGTGACTGAGATACAGTCAAGGGTCATTTTTGTAGCTCCTCCTATATTTTCTGTTACATTTTTAAAACAGGGGCCAGTATTTCTTCAGAGGAAACAAAACAAATAGTTCATTTTAATTTTTTTCGTAGGTAACATATGGACATAGTACAGAATTTGGGTATACAATGAAAAATAAGTCTTCTCCCTTTTCCTTGGTCCCTTAGGCCATCCAGATACTACCATTCCCTTCCCCAAGACAACCACTGTTATTAGTTTATTATGTATCTTTCCAGGAATAATTTATGCATTTATAATTATGTCTGTTTATTCTCATTATTCTGTAACTTGCATTTTCAATGAATAGTGTATCTTGGAGGTCATTTCATGATCTTCCTCATTTTTTAAAAACAGATTTCTTGAGATATTCATATATATAATTCACCAATTTAAAGTGTAAAATTCACTGGATTTTTTTTGTGTATATTCAGAGTTGTGCAACCATCACCAGAATCTAATTTTAGGTTTTTTTTGTCATCCCTAAAGGAAACCCCATCCTTACTAGCAGGCAATTCCTATTTGTCTCCCCCACTTCCCAGCCTCAGCAATCACTAATCTACTTTCTGTCTCTATAGATTTGTCTATTCTGGACATTTCATGTAAATGGAATTATACAATGTGTGCTCTTTTGTGACTGGTTTCTTTTACCTGGCATGCTATTTTCATGAGTCCCATTCTGTTTTCAGTGTATTCCATTATATAGTTATACCCTAATTTATTTAACTACATCACTTTTGATTGACATCTAGGTTGAAATTCCTTATATGTATAATACTCTATTCACATACAAGTTCAACTATAATATAAATTGCTAAAAATGAAACTATGGAATCCAAACAACTTATACTTTTCTAATTTTGGTAGACACTGCCAAGTAGCCTGTTATAGAGATCTCTAACTAATTTATATTCCCCTTACTCCAACAACATATGAAATGACTATTTCTCCATAAAATTTTCAAGCGCAGTATGTATAAAACATTTTCATTATTGTCAAGTGTGGAATAAATAGTACCTTGTTTTTATTTGCATTTTTATAATGAATGAAAATAGGGATCATTTCATTATTTTAAGAACCCTTTGAGTTTCTTTTTCTTGTACCATCATATTTTGCAATTTTTTTTTCTTCTGGGTGGTTGGGTACTTAATTGATTTGTAGGTATTTTTAATATATAAATAAAATTGGTCCTTTGATATATATTCTGTATATTTTTGCTAGTTCGTCTTTTGTCCTTTAACTTTATTATGTTTGTTGCCATGCATTTATATTTATATAATTGAACATGTCAGTTTTTTTATGGCTCCTGAGCTTTGGGTCATCTTTAGGAGGGCTTTATTTATTCTTGAGAATTTTTTTCCCCACTTAAAAATAATTCAGATAATTATACATTTCTATAATTATAAAAAATAATACAGAGAGATCCCTTGTACACTTAGCCCAGTTTTCCCCAAAGGTAACATTTTGTAAAACTATTGTGTAATATGAGGATCAGGATATTGACACTGGTACAACCCAACAATCTTAATCAGATTTCCCCAGTTTTATTTGTATTTGTTTATGTGTGTATGTACATGTGTGTTTATGTATGTATTAAATCATATGCAATTTAATCACTTTTATAAGTTCATTTACCCATCACCACAGTCAGGATATTGAATGATTACATCACAAGGGTCCTTCATATTGCCCTTTTATAACGCATCTCCCTCCCACCAATCCCCAACAGCCTCACTAATCTGCCCTCTTATTTCTAAAATTTTGTCATTTCAAAAATGTTAGGTAAATGTTATAAAAATATACTCTTTTGGGTTGGATTTTGCTCAGCATAATTCCCCAGAGGTTTATCCAAGTTGTTTTGTGCATTAATAGTTTCTTTTTATTACTAATATTCCATGATACGGACATACCACAGTTTGTTTAACCGTTCACCTGTTGAAAGATATCTGAGCTGATTGCAGTTTTTGACTATTAAAGTTGCTGTGAAGGTTCACATACAGGTTTTTGTGTGAAAGTAAGTTTTCATTTCTTTGGAATAAATGCCTATGACTACAGTTGTTAGGTCATGTAGTAGCATGTTTAGATTTTTTTTTCAGATCAACTTTATTGAGGTATTACAATTTGCATACAATAAAATGTATACATTGCAAGTGTACAGTTCAATGAATTTTGATAAATGTATGCAGCTATGTAAACCTTACCTACTCAAGATATATATAGAACATTTATATCACCTCAGAAACTTACCCCATGTCTCTCTGCAGTCACTCGCTGCTCCAGCTAATACTAGAGATTAGTTTTTGGATAATTAGTGATTAGAATTTCATATAAATGGAATCATACAGTATGTAATCTTTTGAGACAGGTTTATTTTTTCCACTTAAATATTTTAAGGTTCATCCCTATTGTTTTGTGCATTAGTGATTTATTTTTCTATTTCTTTAATAAGTCATGTCTTAGAACAGTTTTAGATTTATAGAAAAATTTTTGGAAGTTTGTACAGAGTTCCCCTATACCCTGCACCCACCCACTCTCTCCATTAACAACATCTATGGTGGAATGGTACCTTTGTTAAAACTCATGAACCAACATGGATACATTATTATTAATTGAAGTCCATAGTTTATTCAGATCTTAAGTTTTTCCATTTAGTCTTCATGTCTCTTTAGGCTGCTCTGTGACAGTACATGTTTAGATTTTTAGGAAACTGCAAACCATTTTACAAAGTGGCTATCCCATTTATGTTCCCACTAGCAGTGTATGAGTGATCTGCTTTCTCTGCATCCTTGTCAGCATTTGGTGTTGTCACTATTTTTAATTTTAGCCATTCTGATAAGTGTGTAGTTACATCTTATTTTAGTTTTAATTTGCCTTTCTTTGATGACTAATGATGTTGAATATCTTTTCATGTACTTATTTGCATATCTTTGGTGAAATATTTGGTTATGTCTTTTGTCCATTTTCTAATTGAATTACTTTTTTGAAGACTGTTGAATTTTGAGAGTTCTTTATACATTCCATACAGTCTTTTGTTGAATTTGTAGTTTGTAAATATTTTCTCCCAGTTTGTAGCTTGTCTTTGTATCCTTTCCACATGGGCTTTCATAGAGGAAACTTTTTAAATTTGATGAGAGCCAGTTTATTAGTTTTTCCTTTTATTGGTCATTCTTTTGGTGTCAAGTAAAGTCTCTGCCTTTCTACAGCCCAGGTTTTCTCCTGTTTTTTTCCTAAAAGTTTTATAGTTGTACATTTTACATTTAACTCTGTGATCCATTTTGAGTTAATTTTTGTGTAAACTGTGAGGTTTAGGTTTCAGAGTAATTTTTTAAAATCTCTTATATTTTATCTAGTATATGATTTTATGTTTAAAATTTAAATATTTGATCCATCTGGAATGGTGGAATGTATGAAGGGAGAAGTGTATATACCTCTCCTCATCCCAGATAGACCAAATATTTAAATTTTGAACTTGAAAATAGATGTTTTCCAGATGTACTCAGTCATATGCCACCACTTACTCAATAATTATCTCTTCCATATTGATATATACTATGAGCATCAGTATATAGGTTTGTGTGGACCACAAGTTTTCATTTTTCTGGGATAAATGCCTAGGAGTGCAAACTTATACCTATTTGGGGGGGATTTGATTTATTGTCCTTAATCATGGTATAGTTTACATATAATAAAATATACAGGTCTTAAGATGGCCAACATCCAAAAGACAAGAAACAACAAATGCTGGTGAGGATGCAGAGAAAGGGGAACCCTCCTACACTGTTCGTGGGAATGTAAATTAGTTCAACCATTGTGGAAAGCAGTGTGGAGATTCCTCAAAAAACTAAAAATAGAAATACCATTTGACCTAGGAATTCCACTCCTAGGAATTTACCCGAAGAAAACAAGATCCCAGATTCAAAAAGACATATGCACCCCTATGTTTATCACAGCACTATTTACAATAGCCAAGATGTGGAAGCAACCTAAGTATCTGTCAATAGGTGAATAGATAAAGAAGATGTGGTACATATACACAATGGAATATTATTCAGCCATAAGAAGAAAACAAATCCTACCACTTGCAACAACATGGATGGAGCTAGAGGGTATTATGCATGGTGAAATAAGCCAGGCGGAGAAAGACAAGTACCAAATGATTTCCCTCATTTGTGGAGTATAACAACAAAGCAAACTGGAGGAACAAAACAGCAGCAGACTCACAGACTCCAAGAAGGGACTAGTGGTCACCAAAGGGAAGGGGTTGGGGAGGGCAGGGGGAAGGAGGGAGAAGGGGATGGAGGGGCATTATGATTAGCACACATAATGTAGATGGCTCACAGGGAAGGCAGTATAGCACAGAGAAGACAAGTAGTGACTCTATAGCATCTTAGTATGCTGATGGACAGTGATTGCAATGGGGTGGGGGGGACTTGATAATATGGGTGAATGTAGTAACCACAACATTGCTCATGTGAAACCTTCATAAGATTGTATATCAGTGATACTTTAATTAAAATTGATTAATTAGTAATTAAAAATTTCTATAACTGAAAACACAGTATCTGAAAAAAATTTACCAGATGATTTTTAAAGCCAATTGGGATTGACAGAAAAAAAATAACAGGAAAAAAAAACTTGAAGATACTTTTTTAAAAAAAAAAGTACAAGTCTTAAATATTTAGTGTGATGAGTTTGACAGTTGTATAAACCCATGTAATCTTCACCCATCCCAATATGTTATCCAGTGAAAAAAAAGGAAAAATCTAGGACACTAAGGGCAATGTTAGTCTGGTAATGGGTGTCTGGTTATCATCTGCTTTGTTTTGTTTTGTTCAATAGAAGAAGTAGCTCACTTGCCCAGAATTACTGAAAATTCAGAAGTATTGTTTCATTCTCAGCAAGATCAATGAGTACAGTAAATTGCCATCTAGTAGTCTTAAGGAGAAACTTTAGTTTTTCTTAAATTATACATAGTCCACTATTCACAAAAGTAACTGATCTGATTAATAGCCATTTGGAGGTATTCTTTAAGATTAATTACTATTTGATATGTGATTGTTCATATTTGGTATTATGAAGATAGGCTATATTTTTTGTCTCCACGCATTATCACAGTAATTCCCATTATTCCAAAATCTCTGTTGTAAAAAAAGGCTTCCACTTATTTTGAGCAATACTTAGTACTATTTGGGAAGTCCCTTGAAGGTTGAGAATGTTATTTGAGAGGTAAGGTATAGTATATTCAGTGTGGTGAACATACTGATAATCTTTAATAAGGCTTTTTTTCATAGAACTTGCTCAGGGAAAATAGTTTGCTTTTATAACATTAGAGCAGCTATTACCATGTTAACATATTTTCCTACCCTGATTTTCCCATAGGTAACATTTGTGGGTAAGGGGAAAGGAGATATGGACCACATATGGTTAAAAAAAACAAGGATCTTGATGCTCTGTTGTCCCCCTCACCTGGCTCTTGGTCATTTAACCAGTGTATAGATAGTTACTTTTATTAAGGGTAATCCAGGAGAAGATGATTGTTCATATTAGAGAGATAGCTTGTGGAAGGAACTCAGCAGTACAGGCAAGAGCAGAATAGATGCAGATACTCACTTAGGTCGCTAAGCTTTACCAAATTATGAAACCCATTGCCATGATTCCTGCAGGTTCAGATTCCACAGTTTCCACCAATAAAGCGTTTCATATGCAGTTAGTTTATCCCTAACCATAGAACATTCATTTTATTGGAAGAAAGTCTATGTTACTATTATCATCGTTAATTAATTTTCAAAGTCATATGTGAAAGAGTTGGAGATATTTGTCTTGGCACCCTGTGAATAAGGAGAAACGTTTCTCCACGTCCAGTTTGCCTGAATCCTGGTTGACGAAGATGTGCCAGGCTTTGCAACTGAAGTGGTTCTGTGGCAAGATTGGTGCTTGATGCCAGTTGTTCATTTACAGGTAGCTTTTGAAAATGGCTGCCTCTCATTTCACCGGGCTCACGGCTGTTGCTGATGTTATTAAAGATATAGACACTCAGATAGCTGTAAGTAAGCTCCTTGAGGCCACTGCGGGCGAAACTTGGTGAATGTGCTCATGAACTTGATGTCACCAACGCTGATGTCCACAGAGTCAACATCAAGGCTCTAAAATTTAGAAGTCTTGGCTACTCCAGGCTAGGGACTCTGCATGTACTTCAAGATTGCTAACACTCAGAGAAAATGTGTTCTTGATGAGAAAGAAGAGCTTACACTAACAATTGCTAAAACTTACGTGTGTTAGACGTAGCCCTGACATAGACTTTAGCATGTTTTGAAATGCCAAAAAGAGCTAATCTATTTTCTGAGGTTTTGTGACTGAGTTTTAAGTACATGACTGTGCCATGATTTATTTGAATTTAACATTATTTGATGGTCAAAAATAATGCATGTAGTACTTAACCATATTCTATTTTTACAAAGTCTTTAAAAGTGTTTTAGTCATTCTAACTTATTTTTGTATATAAGATTCCTCTTTTCATTTACTGTCTCCCATATTTCAACTATTTCATTTAGCTTTTGGAGAAGAGATGTTTTCTAAATATCAGGTGAGAGCAACGAGCATTCTTCATTCCCTCCATTTTTAATGCGCAGGTGTCAAATGGTCACTATCTCAGATATACTGAAGACTCTTCAAAGTCTGATGGACCTCATATAATTTTACTTTTAAAACTCATCATTTGTTACAGGTGCTTCTGGAGCTAATTCTCTTGTTTTCCTTCTACAGTTGATTGGCCTCGGTCCTCACAGCTCCAAAAAGAAACACGATCTTGATAAGCTCTATGAGCTGAAGTCCAAAGCTCGGCAGATTATGAACCAGTTTGGCCCCTCAGCCCTAATCAACCTCTCCAATTTCTCATCCATAAAACCAGAGCCAGCCAACACCCCTCCACAAGGCTCCATGGCCAATAGCACAACGGTGGTAAAAATTCCAGGCACTCCTGGGACAGGAGGGCGTCTCAGCCCTGAAAACAATCAGGTATCATCCTCCTCCTTTTTGCTCTCTGTAGGCACCTCTCATCTGTTATCGTATCAGTAGTACTTTGAGAGATATCTGTCTCAGATGCTGCCTTTTCTCTCAGCTGAAAAACAAGGTCTTTTCCCTCCTTTGGATTTCTGAAGTTCTTTATTGATTATTATGCACGTTTATCAAATTTTACTCTGTAGTGTATGTGGGTACACACAGGCATATATATATATATATGCACAATACATACATAGCTATATACACACACACTAACACCACCTTGCCTATGACAAGTTTTCATATATATATGCTATGTAATTATTAAAGTAAAATATTAATGGATTCACCATTCATTATTTTTGTAATAAAAGTACTGTTGCCTCCAGTCTTCTAGTTCATCCAGCTGCTGCTATTAATCTTCTGCAGTGATTCTAAAATCTGACCCCCTCTTTCTACCCATGATCCCTCTAGAGCCCCAAGAAATAAGAAATTAGTGTAAATTCATTATGTGGGCCTTGTAGACTAGGTGGAATAGGATGAAGAGACATTTCAAGAGGAATATAGAGAAGGACTAGCAAAAGTTAGCAAAAAAGTAAGAGAAGTGGATCCAAATGAGCAGTTGAATGAAGATGTGGAAGAGGTAAGATGGGGTTAGAATCCCAGAGACGTGTCACCCTAGTATTGTGTTGGATATGGATTCTGTTGGAGAAAAGCAGGAGATAAAATTGTACAGGTAGGATTATGCCAGAACACAATGGGCCTAGTCAGTCTCCTTTGGAACTTTTAGTTGATAGATAGTCTTTGCAAATATTTAATAGAGGAGTAAGAGTAACATAAAAGTAGTGTGTCTTAGGTGGATTAACTTGGCAGGGGACGAGAAAGGTAGGAAAGAGGGTAGAGTGAGAAGAAGAACACGTCTAAGACTTTTGCAATAAATCAAGACATGCAGTGAAGGTTTGAATTAAGGGATAATAGTAAAATGAAGAAGAATGTATAGATCTGAGACATCATTAACATATATTTATTTTGAATAGTTTGTTGTTTCCTTATTCCAAAGTTATACACGTTTATCATGGAAACTTTAGGAATATAGAAATAATAAATGGCCTATAATTATACATCACCCAAAAATAACTATGATTAGCATTTTAATGTATGTCTTTTTATCTTTTTTTAAAGGCATATATATGTGCTATGACATTTCCTTTATGAAAGAGGAATGATGGTTGTACACATATATACAAATATTTAGTTTTACAGAAATAAACACATGTTCCCTACCCTCAGGGAGCTTTCAGCCAACTAAGTCAGAAATAGGCAAGGTTATAAATACACACCATGACAGAAGGCACACACAGTATAGCAGAGGCCAAAGGAGGAAGTGGTTTCTTTCACCTGAGTTAGCTGAGTGAAGGCATCAGAAAGGAGGCACCATGAGCTGAGCAGGTAGGAAGAAAAGTGGAAGAGCATGTTCAATGGCAAGAGGGGCATAGTACAATTTGTGGTGGTCAGAAAATCACAAATTATTCAGTGTAGAGGGAAGGTGAGGCACAGTGAGAAAAAGAGATGTGGCTGAAATAAACTGATGAGATAAGATGAGAGATGTCCTCTCTTCCAAACTGCCCTTCCTGCTTCTCCCTAGACTACTTCTGTCTTGAGAGCGTAGTCTTGTAACAATGCCACAGGGTAGGCCTGACTTAATTCTTTGGAAAGTAGAAACTAAACCAAACAAATTGATAGCCTTTCTTTATTATAGAGTAATGAATTTTGTTTCCTCAATAGTTGGCTGAAAAATCTTCTCCCAATTAACTTTAGGTACTGACCAAGAAGAAATTACAAGACTTAGTAAGAGAAGTGGATCCAAATGAGCAGTTGGATGAAGATGTGGAGGAGGTAAGGTGGGGTTGGAATCCCAGAGATGTGTCCCCCTTAGAGCTAGTATAGAATAACAGTTAAAAGCACAGACTTTCCAGGCAGACAAATCTGAATTGGAATCCTGGCTCTGCCACTTACCAGCTTTGTAGCTGTGGATGAGTCACATGTGCTTTCTGAAACTCAGCTTCCTCTTGTGTTGATAGGGTCTGACATTATTTACCTACAGGGTTATTGTGAGGGTCCCAGGGAATAAGTTAAATATAAATCACCTAGCAGAATGCCATACACTTGGTACCTAGCAGCTACTCTTACTTTGGCTTATCAAAAAGGGCATAGTCTGTTGGTCATAGGTAATCACTATCAACAATTTTAGTTGTTTCTATAATACTATTCTCTGTTTCCAAGTAATTAAGTTACTTAAACAGATATTTGATTTGTTAGTTTTATAATAGTCTGTTGACTTCCTGTAGATCAGAATTTTGTTAAAACCATTCACATACACGCCAAATATGCTTTCCTTTTCCTCGTTTTTCCAACATTGTTTTGTCACAATTTTTAGATAACTCAGAAATCAGTATTTGCATATGCTAATTATGTAAATATCATTCCCCACTGAGCCAAGTCATGTCTATGATTACCTTTCCTTGTACAACTTCTTACTTGAAGTTGATAATTGACTCATTTTTATTTACTTAGTTTTCCTTTTGTCCTTTTTATTCTGTTTCTGCTGTCAGCTCTCTTATATCCCTATCAACATTATTTTCCAGTGGAAAAATAATCTATTAATTTGGATTGTGTCCTGTTTGTCCATCCATGTCATTGCTCCCCCACACCCCTTTGGAGATTTCAGTCCCAGAAACCTCCAGCCTTTCCTGGTCTGATTAACTTTAGGCCACTTATACAAACTGCTCCTGGGTCTTCCTTTTGCTCTTTTGCTCTTTTGAGTTCTTGTTTCCTAGGTCCTATATCCTCTTCTTACTTTACTCCTTTTTGTTAGAGCACTTTTTTTGTTACTTCATACAAAAGGATAGCTGAGAGGTAATATCTGTAATATCTAACTTCTAACCTCACACCTAATTTTTAGTTGGCTGGGTTTAGAATTCTGTTTTGGAAATCATTTTTTTCCTTTCAGTTGTGAAGGCATTACTCCACTGTCTTTTAAAATCTGTTAAGAAATCCTACCCCATATATTTAGATATGCCAACCATATCTATGATGCTGTTATATTTATTTTTTTACATAAATCATTACCACAGCAACATGTAGACTGTTCAAAATATGTCTTTTTTGATAATTAAGTTTCAGGTGTTAAATCTCTATTAAAAATCTACATTTAAAATAAAAAAAAGAATCTTACCCTATTCTGAAGCCATTTCTTTTATTTTTATTTATTTTTATTTTTTTTTACAATTTATTTTGGTATCATTAATCTACAGTTACATGTGCAATATTATGGTGATTAAACAACCCCCTTCATCAGGTACCCCCTACCAACCCCATTACAATCTCTGTCCATCAGCGTAGTGAGATGCTATAGAGTCACTACTGGTCTTCTCTGAGTTGTACAGCCCTCCCCGTGCCCCCCCAACATTACATCTGCTAATCGTAATACCCCTTTTACCCTCTTATCCCTCCCTTCCCACCCATTTTCCCAGGTCCCTTTCCCTTTGGTAACTATTAGTCCGTTCTTGGGTTCTGTGAGTCTGCTGCTGTTTTGTTCCTTCAGTTTTTTTCTTTGTTCTTATACTCCACAGATGAGTGAAATCATTTGATACTTGTCTTTTTCAGCTTGGCTTATTTCACTGAGCATAATACCCTCTAGCTCCATCCATGTTGTTGCAAATGGTAGGATTTGTTTTCTTCTTATGGCTGAATAATATTCCATTGTGTATATGTACCACATCTTCTTAATCCATTCATCTACTGATGGACACTTAGGCTGCTTCCATTTCTTGGCTATTGTAAATAGTGCTGAAATAAACAGGGGTGCATCTGTCTTTTTGAAACTGGGCTGCTGCATTCTTAGGGTAAATTCCTAGGAGTGGGATTCCTGGGTCGAATGGTATTTCTATTTTGAGTTTTTTGAGGAACCTCCATACTGCTTTCCACAATAGTTGAACTAATTTGCATTCCCACCAGCAGTCTAGGAGGGTTCCCTTTTCTCCACATCCTCGCCAACATTTGTTGTTGTTTGTGTTTTGGATGTTGGCCATCCTCACTGGTGTGAGGTGATATCTCATTGTGGTTTTAATCTGCATTTCTCTGATGACCAGCAATGTGGAGCATCTTTTCATGTGCCTGTTGGCCATCTGAATTTCTTCTTTAGAGAAGTGTCTATTCATGTCCTGTGCCCATTTCTTAATTGGGTTATTTGCTTTTTGTTTGTTAAGGTGCGTGAGTTCTTTATATATTTTGGATGTCAACCCCTTCTCAGATGCATCATTTATGAATATATTTTCCCATACTGTAGGATGTCCTTTTGTTCTACTGATGGTGTCCTTTGCTGTACAGAAGCTTTTAAGCTTGATATAGTCCCACTTGTTCATTTTTGCTTTTGTTTCCCTTGCCCGGGGGGATATGTTCATGAAGAAGTCACTCATGTTTATGTCCAAGAGATTTTTGCCTATGTTTTTTTCTAAGAGTTTTATGGTTTCATGACTTACATTCAGGTCTTTGATCCACCTTGAGTTTACCTTTGTGTATGGGGTTAGACAGTAGTCCAGTTTCATTCTCTTACATGTAGCTGTCCAGTTTTTCCAACACCAGCTGCTGAAGAGGCTGTCATCTCCCCATTGTATATCCAAGGCTCCTTTATCAAATATTAATTGGCTGTAAATGTTTGGGTTAATGTTTGGATTTTCTATTCTGTTCCACTGGTCCGTGGGTCTGTTTTTGTGCCAGTACCAAATTGTCTTGATTACTGTGGCTTTGTAGTAGAGTTTGAAGTCAGGGAGCGTAATTCCCCCTGTTTGATTCCTCCTTCTCAGAATTGCTTTGGCTATTCTGGGTCTTTTGTGGTTCCATATGAATTTTTGAGTTATTTGTTCCAGTTCATTGAAGAAAGCTGTTGGTAGTTTGATAGGGATTGCATTGACTCTGTAGATTGCTCTAGGTAGTATACCATTTTGACAATATTTATTCTTCCTAGCCAAGAGCATGGGATGCATTTCCATTTGTTAGTGTCCTCTTTAATTTCTCCTAGGAATGTCTTGTAGTTTTCAGAGTACAGGTCTTTCACTTCCTTGGTTAGGTTTATTCCTAGGTATTTTATTCTTTTTGATGCAATTGTGAATGGAATTGTTTTTCTGATTTCTCTTTCTGTTAGTTCATCATTAGTGTATAGGAAAGCAACAGATTTCTGTGTGTTAATTTT
>JAQQAC010002837.1:21668374-21690180 GCA_029783875.1 Phataginus tricuspis | reverse complement strand
TCATCATTAGTGTATAGGAAAGCAACAGATTTCTGTGTGTTAATTTTATATCCTGCAACTTTGCTGAATTCAGATATTAGTTCTAGTAGTTTTGGAGTGGAGTCTTTAGGGTTTTTTATTGGCTATCCATTCTTAAAGGATGAGCCACTAAAAAGCTGATTTGAAACAGAACTAACTGACTGATGGGCTTCATCTCGTAGTGGTAAATGTTGAACAATTATCTGTGGAGAAAAAGGGCCTGATTTTCAGCTGATTTCTCTGGTATAAATATGGTGGTGGGAATATTTTAAGCTATTAACATGTTGTTAATATATGCAAAATTGGGAAGAAATACATATAAATGGCTTTCATGAGTTGTCTTGGCTATCCCCAGCATACCACTGGCATCACTTCAAAATACTTTGTCTACAAGTCAACCTTCTTATTGGGGGTGTCCCTAAATGTCAGTATCTGTAAGTCTTTTCTCTGGAGTCATTTAGTATCTCCAGAGAAAAATCCTCCCATATCCTATCTGGACTATTTATTCCTAGCTTCTAACATTTGGAGGCGAGATAAGAGAGTGGGGTTGTGTCTCTCCCGACCTCTGCTGTGTCTGCTGTTTTAATCCAGAGCCACTCCCATTCATTTTCTCTGGGGAATAAACTGACTGTGTTCTGGGTCACATGTGTGTAGTGAGAAGGCACTTGGCAGATTTTGGACCATAGGAGGCAGGGGGCTACTCAGTATATAGACACATAATAATTACAATTGTGCGGTTTTAAGTTCCATGCTTCCAGTCTTCTGTGATAAATGTCTCCTCCAACTCCTGGATCTCTTAGAGGTTGCAGTGGGCAAATCAGTTCCATTCTCACTGGTGTCCACTCTGCAGGCACTTGTTTTGTACCTTCTGTCCGGTAGGTCAGTTCCCACTCTTCCTTTGTTCTCTCTTTGGCAAAAACATAATTGCAATGTTTATTGGAATATCTTGTCCATTAAGGTTTTTCTCTCCTGTTCTTGTTGCCTTTGGGTGTAGGTGTCTTTTTTTTCTCCTTCATTATTTTAGTGTATTTATGGAGGAAGGGGTCATTTTTTGATGTTGATCTGCCCTATTTAATCAGAAATAATTCCTTTAGATGGTATCCATTTAGTTCCATAGGAGAGATGACAATGTGTTAATGGTGTAGTAGGACAAGGAATATCTTTGTCTGTGGTTGTAATTGTGTTTTATTTATTGGTCAGCAGAGAAATCCATGGGGAATATATTAACTAATTAAAATTTCATTTTTTTCCTATAGGTTTTTAGCTTCAGAGTTCTGATTTTGTTATTCACAAAGTCTAGGTGTAATTGGTAATGAAGTGTAATGAACCCAGAATTTGGACTCAGAACCTTGAGGGTGAATCCTCAAGGATTGGTTCTACTGCTTAGCAGCTACATGGCCATTTGCAAGTTAGTCTCCTTGAGTCTTAGCATCCTCCTCTGTAGAAGGAGGATAAAATCCATGCCATATTTTTTTCCACAGGATTATTATCAAAACTATGTGAGCTAGTGGAGATAAAAATGCTGTGAGGGACTGAGTGAGAAAGTATAATGGTTTGCTTTTGTTTTTCCCACCTAACTCAGAAGAAAATAGCAGAGTGAGGGGTTGGGCTGGTTGAAAGTACAGAAAGAAACATCCTCAGAAAGATGTGACTTGGTTAGCGAGTTGCACTCAACTTGGTCAATGAGTTGATGTGTTTCTGTTGTTGTCCTCACTCCTCCTACTCACCTTAGCCCAAGTGCTGATTCCAGACCTTCTCATACCAAACCTGACTAAATATATGATTCAACCAGATACAGTTGTCCCAGCAACAGAGGCCTACTCTGTCAATGTCATGGTTACTCTCCTCCACTGTTGTCTTCCCCAGATGCTGCTGCAGATTGCTGATGATTTTATTGAGAGTGTGGTGACAGCAGCCTGCCAGCTTGCTCGGCATCGCAAATCCAGCACCCTGGAGGTGAAAGATGTCCAGCTGCATCTAGGTATGTGGTCTTGTTTCTCCTTGAGGTATCCACATATTGCTCTTTCAGGCCCACAAGGGAAAGTGTAGTCAGGAATCTTCACAGCAAGATCACTTTTGGGCTCTGGGATATATGTATTCATTCAATAGCAGCATTACATAGAGAAGAAAAATCCATCCATTGTAGAGGGAAGGAGCCCAAGCACTGGGGTTGCCACTTTCTGAATGTACCGCCTGATCCTTCCTACTTAGTTTCTTATAGAGCCTGTTTCCTCATTTGTAAAGTGGAGATCATAATATCCTCCTTACAGGGTAATTGCAAGAATCATGGATTTTGTTTGTAATGTGACTGGCACGGGGCCTGGCACAAAGAAGAGCTCAGTAAATTTGGCTATTATTTAAATGACGGTGTTTCTCTTCCAATTTTTAGCCTGTTTATACATTTTTCTCAAGAAAATTTTAATCATAATGTATATACAATTTTGTATCCTGTTTTTCTACTTAATAGACGCTAAATTCAAGCTTGAGTTTTTCTGGGAGGTACTCATCTAATACTGATAACCATAATTACTTGGGAAATGAATAAGCCCCTCTGTGCATTGATTACAATGTGATCAAAAGAAAATGAACAATCTATGAATACAGAAACAGGCCAAGTGAATGAGGCAGAAGATATTAGGGATTCAGTGCAGAGCAGCCTATGACTGATTACTGAAAGGCTCCCTTCCCAGTGTCAAGAATATTGCCTGGGGAAGCACTGGTAGTCTAGGTGGAGAAAATAATACTCTTCTGGTTAGTGTTGCTGGTATTAACAGCAGAGGACAGATATTCCGACTATCTATTTTTGGGTAACAAACTACCCCCAAACTGTGGCTGAAAGCAGTAACAGCTGTTTATTTTGCTCATAACTTTGGGGATTGACAGGGCCTCGCTAGGCAGCTTTGCTAAGGTTCTCTCATGTGGTTAAAGTCAGGTGGTGGCTGGTTGAAATTGTTCGAAAGGAAGGCATGTTAGTCTCCTAGGGCTGCTGGAACAAAGTCCCACAAACTGGGTAGTTTAAAACAACAAAATTTAAAACCGCAAAAGATATCACCTCACACCAGTCAGAATGGCCACTATCCAAAAGACATGAAATAACAAGTGGTGGTGAGGATATGGAGAAAATGGAACCCTCCTATGCTGTTGGTGGGAATGTGAGTTGGTGCAGCCACCATGAAAAGCAGTATGGAGGTTCCTCAAAAACATAAAAATAGAAATATCATAGGACCCAGTAGTTCCGCTTCTAGGAATTTACCCAAAGAAAACAAAATGCCTGATTTGAAAAGATATATGCACTCCTGTGTTTATTGCCACATTATTTACAATAGCCAAGATATGGAAGCAATCAAAGTGCCTATCAATAGAAGAATGGATAAAGAAGAGGTGGTACATATACACAATGGAATACTATTCAGCCATAACGAAGAAAGAAATCCTGCCATTTGCGACAACATGGATGGACCTAGAGGGTATTATGCTAAGTGAAATAAGCCAGGTGTTCACTTATAAGAAGACAGTCCAATATCAAAATAGGCAAAGGAATTGAACAGCCAGTTCTTAAAAGAAGATATATGAATGGATAATAAGCATAGGAAAAAATAAAATAAATTAGAAAAAAAGAAATAAGCCAGGTGAAGAAAGACAAATACCATATGATTTCACTTACTTGTAGAATATAAAAACAAAACAAAATTAACAAAACAGCAGTAGACTCATAGACACTGAAGTGACTGGTGCTTATCATGGGGGAGGGGGATAAAGGGGCACAAAAATTCTCAATCATAATGTAAGTCGGTCACGAGGATAGTAGTACAGCATGGAGAATATAGCCAATGATTCTGTAACATCTTCCTATGTTGACAGATAGTAACTGCGCTAGTGGGGGTGTGAGGACTTAATAATATGGGTAACTGTTGAACCCACTGTGCTGTATACTTGAAACCAATATAAGATTGTATATCAACAATACTTCAATAAAACAACAAGAAAAATGTATTCTCTCACAGTTCTGGAGACCAAAAGTCTAAAGTCAGTGTATCAGCAGGGCCATCTGCTCTCCAGTGCTTCTGTTGAATCTTTACTTGCCTCTTTCTAGCTTCTAGAAAACCACTGGTGATGGCCAGCAGTTCTTGGCATTCTCGGGCTTAGCTGCATCACTCCTATCTATGCCTTGAGCTTCATATCGCCTCCCCTGTGTGTCTCTCTGTCTCTTATCCTCTTTTCATAGGATGCCAGTCATATTGGATTAAGGGCCCACCCTGCTCCTGTATGATCACATCTTAATTAATTACATACACAACAACCCTGTTTCCAGTACATTTTGAGGTACTGGGGCTTAGGACTGAAGCATATCTTTTTGAGGGACACAGTTCGATCCATAGCAGAGTTTCATCATGTCCATGTCTGATGCCTGGGCTAGGAACTCTCAAAAAGCTGGGAGTTCTCTCTGTCTCTCTCTGTCTTTCTCTGTCTCTGTGGTCTCTCTACATGGTCTCATCATGTACAGTCCCAAAATAGCTGGATGCCTTACATGACAGTCGAAGGCCCCCAGAGTGAGTATCCCACAACCACCTGGCAGAAACTTCATGTCCTGTTCTAACCCAGTCTCTGAAGTCACACAGCATCACTTCTACAGAATTCTTTGAGGCAATCACAACGACCTGTCCAGGTTCAAGGGGAGGGAATGTGGACTCTACTTTTTAATGGGAGAAGTGTGAGGAATTTGCAGACACATTTTAGAAACACCACAACACAAATTCAGAGAGACAGAAAGTAGAATGGTGGTTACCAGGGGCGGGGGGGTGGGAATGAGGAGTTACTGTTTAATGTGTACAGAGTTTTGGTTTGGAATGATTGAAAAAAATGGGAGATGAATGGTTGTAATGGTTGCACAACAGTGTGAATGTGCTTAATGCCACTGAACTGTACACTTAAAAATGGTTAAAATGGCAAATTTAATGTATATATTCTATGTATATAAATTTTATGTATATAAAAATACAATTTTATGTATGTATTTACCACATACACTAAACACAACAGATTTTAGTACTTTGAGAATTTTGCATTCTATTTTTAAATATTTTATATTCTAATTATTGAAAATAAAATTGGAATGTTGGTTTGTTCATTAATAGTTAAGAAATAATTCTCACGTAGATTAGGATTCTTAAAAGTCTATGTGACCAGAATGGCTTCTGTAGCAGGCCTAATGGCAGCTGAATCATAATCAGAAGGTTGCTTGGAGCACATGGAATAAGAGCATGGGGAATTAGGGAGCCTGAGTTTAAAGGCACTGGGCCATACATGTGTGCTGCACACCGCCCCCCTCCTAAGACAGGCTTGCCAATGGAGCTTAAACTCTTGATGCCTCTCTTGTGGACAGGCTGGGATGGGTACTGTCAGTATTCACTTCTGAGCCAATTTTCTATACTTTATAGTTGATTGAATACCCTCCCCTTCTGACTGTCATAGTCTTTTTTTAGAAATGTGTAAGTTAAATGAGATGACATACATAGAATGCTTTGCACACTGCTGCGCTGTACCAGGCATTTCACTACATGGTTATTGCTGTTATTATATTATATAAAATACAAATACACACATATGCAAATATATTGCTACACATACTCACATGTGTGCATTCATGCCTGGTAGCTGCTCTTTCTTCAGAGTGGCTCTTCCATATCCATGTCCTGATCTGCTTTGTGTTGATGGTAAAGTTTAATTCCCAGAGAATAAACTTGTGTCCCTTTCCAATACTGATGACAAATATTCCTAGGAGAAGGCCTCAGACGTTTTTATTTTCAAAGAAATATTGGGAGAGAGCTGTATGTAAAATTATTCTAGAGCCAAACTGAATATTTTATTTTCTCAATACTTACTGTGCATTAGACACACAGTATAACTATGACACAACTAATATTCAGTTTAAGTGCCTCCTGGGATAAAAATGAATTTGAAAAACAAGTGTTTTCAGTGCTTCAGGAGAATGTGATCAAGGAATTCCTGTGTAGCTCCTTTTGAGTAGAGACTCCCTAAACAATCTTGTGTGAGTATAATTTGTTTATATTTCATGTGCTGAAAGTGCGTAACACACTTTCATTTGTGAGTTTAGGGGCCCATGTGGCTATGCCAGTTACTGACAAAGCAGGATACAAAATCTATGCCCTCTGTGACAGTCTTATGGGATGACCATACCCCGTGGCCCAGACACATGGAGCTGGGGTATGGACATACCTGTGCCCACATCGGCTTGGGATGGGCATTATGTCACTGAATGCTCTCAGTGACCCAACAAGGTGGTTATTACTGTTGCTCCCACCGTGTAAAAGATGAAGGAACTGAGACCCAATGTCATACAGCCCCACAGTGAAGCAGCAGAGCTAGGATGCAGCTCTTAACTCAGAGTGCTAGGAATGCCTTTCTGGTCCTGCTCTTCCTCTGGGTCTGAGAAGGGTTACTTTGAGCAGAGGAGTAAGACAACTGAAGAAACAGATGACTTCCCTTTTCTGTAGTGCAGGGTGGAAACCTTAGGGCTCAGCACCTATGGCTTTGACTCATTTATGCCTTTGTCTTTGCCAGCAGGTCAAATGGTGTCCTTTACAGCCCTGAAGGTACCACACCCAAGTCCCGGTTTGTATCCCCTGGGTTCCTCTGCAGGGTTACTGTTCAGAAGTGCGACTGACTGCTCAGATTAGTCTTCCCGAACCCTGTGTGAGGGTCACACTGTGCCCCGATGCTGCCTTCCCCATCCCCTTACCTCTGTGCTGGCCTCTTCCTTGCAGAACGCCAGTGGAACATGTGGATCCCCGGATTTGGCTCAGAAGAGATCCGACCCTACAAAAAAGCTTGCACCACAGAAGCTCACAAACAGGTGAGGAGCTGTCAGAGCCCAAGGGCAGCCAGAGCTGATGTGTCTCAGCTGCTGTCACTCAGTTGTCACAGGTCCCACACAGCAAGCTCCACTCTGGACCAAAGATCAGAGAGGGCACAGGGCAGTGGGGCTGCACTGGAGATCAGTCAGATATTTCCGTGGTACTTTGCTGTTCCCACATGGGGTCTCAGTTTTCCCTCTCGGCTCCGATAGGCATCACTTAGAGCTGTTGATTCTAGGTTTTTCTAATATGGATGAACGTTGCCCCTTCCACATCTAATGAACATGTCCTTCATTATTGCTGATTCGAACAGCATATTTGGATGGCCCTTTAACTAGAGTGCAGTTTAAGGAAATATGGTGCACTTGTGCTGGGCGGGGGTGGGCACCCAAAGGCCTCTGCCAGGCATTCCAGCCTCTGTCCCAGCTTAACCTTTGTTCTTTGTCCCTCTCACTGCAGAATTGAGGAGGTCACTGTGAGCTCTGACCACTCTGCTGTGGAACAGGTTGTCCCTGTCATTGGTCAATCTAATGGCAATGTTGGCCTCTCTTTGAACAGTCTTAATTGGTTACTCTGATTTGAAAAGTGATCCTTTTCAAAGTTTCACGACCACCATTGCGTGGTCCTGGCTGACTTGCCCTTGCTTTTACATAGCCTGGGATTTCTGGAGTGGGTATGTTAACAAAACTGACAGAGGAAGCCTTATAGGGAAGCCACCATTAGCCTAAATCAAAGGATCAGTGTTCTTCAGAAGGGAATCCCTCCAAACAACGGATGGCTGTTTTGGCTCTGCTCTCAAATTACCCATTTTTCAGCCCTATTTATTTATCAACAAGTATCTTAAGTCTAGAACAATCTCTTGGTCAAAAAGAGTGAGCAAAACAAGTCAGTAATTTGGCCAGTGGCTGGTAATAGTAAAATGTGAAACCCTTGGTTTGAATGTTTCCCTGATGGATTGTGGTGGAAGTCTTTAGGGTCATTTTCCTTCATTGTAGGTCATCAAGTGTGAAACTTCAGCTCTCCTTTAATGTGTGGCAATAGGCTTAAAATAGAGACTCCCCTTCCCTATTTTCTCCATCATCAAAGAGATCAGGGTGGGAATCCTAGAAAACATGCTTTGATGGCCTGTCCCCCAAGTCCCCAAAAGGCAAGAGCTGTCACCTTATCCACTTTTAATTTTCTTGCTGTCCTGCTAGCCTAGAGCAGTTTGGGTCTTTTAACATCTCCTAGGGTCCCCTGCAGACTGTCCTCAGGCTAGAAGGAGCCTGCTGAGCTGGCCTGTGCCTGCCAGCCACACCTGAATGTCCCAGAAAGTTCTTGACTCTAACCTGTGTAATTGCTTATTTCTCTCTCCTTTCAGAGAATGGCATTGATCCGGAAAACAACAAAGAAATAACACATGGGAAGGTCAGGGAATGGACAACAATGTATTTGGAGATACTTGAGCTGAGACCTCAGCCATCTCATTCTCGGATTTTTTTTTTAATGCTTTACAGAGAAGCATATATTTTTTATTAACAGTGCAGCAATATCTATAATGACTGAGAGGATCTGCCAAAAGAATAAAGCCTCCTATCCCAACTCCGTCCCGTTTTCCCTGCCGTCTGAAAGAGGAGCAGTGTATCTGCCAGAGAAGATTTTATTTGTGGTTTATTATATAAGTGATTGAATATGGGACAAAAACAAAGCATTATGGTCTTGTTTGGTGAGACAGTATTAGCAGGATTTGTAGAGGTTTTTGTTTCCTCCCTTCCCCTTTTCCCTGTACTTTGTAATGTCAGTGTTTATATGAATATGACTTTCATTTGCTTTTCCAGAATAAAAAAGTTATTAATCGAAAGACACAGGGTGCATGGCTTACAGCCTTTGAAATGCCAGAGTAAGGATGACAAAGGCTGGATGGCAGCACCATCTCTAGTCAGCAGGTGGCAGCACCATTATTTGTTTCTGTGAGGAAAAAAACCCAGGGATTTTTCCGTTGTATTACTCCAAGGAAGGCCCTTCCATCCGTAGAGGTAAGGCAGTTTCTCTGCCGAAACAATGGGGCAGGGTGACCTTCCCTCATGAGCCCCAAACTGAAGAGGCATGCTGGTGTTGGCAAACCCTTTTTTAACCTGTTCTGGAACTCCTGGAGTTCATCCTTGGCCCTAAGAAAGGGTGGTAGCTGTAGGAAAAGGTCTCTCTGTGCAGGTGCGTGTCTGCTCTTAGTTGTTAGTATCGCTGATGCTGGTATTTTCACCACCGTGCAGAGGAAACCAGACCCCTTGAGATGTCAGGATCATGACTCTCAGTGGCACCTAGCATTATTCTGGCCTGTGCCCAGCATAGCCCTTGAGGATCATGAGGGTTCTGTGGGCTCCAGGGGGCATAGCTGTTCCCCCCAGGGGTCACCAGCACAAGTGCAGCCACCTTGCCCTGCTTTGGTCCTCTGCCCTCTGAGGCTTGGCCTGACATGGGACCCTGCTTTTCACTTCCTACGCTGAGTTTGGCCCCATGCTTCTCTCTTCACAGCCTCATAGATCCCATGAGTAAGCTGCTCAAAGGCAGTGTTGATATTACTGTTGCTCTTGGCCAAGGCCTCAACATGGCGAGCATCCAAAAAGGCAGCCAGCTTCTCCCTTCTTCCAGCATCACCTGTTGCTCAGCCACCAGGTCACTTTTGGGGCCTACCTCCAGGAAGAGCACGTGGAAGGTCTCACTTTCTCAGAACCTCCTGATGCCACTGGATGATGCTCTCCACGGATGGTTTGTTGGTGAGATCAAGCAGCAAAAGACCTCCTTCCAAGTTCCGGTGGCAGGAGCAAGTCACTGACCTTGGCAGCCAAGAAGGAATCCAGAATTTGTTTTGATTCCTCTATTCAGGACAGAAAGGGACAAGAGAATTGGGGCAGTTTAATGGAAAGAGCTGAGGTGGAATTAAAAGGCCTCAATTCTTGATTGGCTGTGTAACAAGTAAGTAGCTTCAGCTATCTGAGTCTTGTCCTATCTTTATGTTGAGGGGCTTGTTCATTCAATATCTGTAAGCAGTGCTGTGTCTGTTGTAGGCAATGGACTACAATGGTGAGCAAAGACACAGGACACAGCCCTGTGATTGGATAAATGTCATACCGCCTCTGGGACTGCAAGGAGAGGCTCACCGGCCTGGGGAGGGGGTTAATTTGAGGGACCCAGGTGAAGGAGTGGAGATCTCGTTCAAGGAGAGAGCGCTGCTTGTGTGCTGGCCCTGAGGCAGTGCAGGGAGGGGAGTTGGGCCAGGTCCTGTGGTGCTTTGTAGGCCCCAGCAAGGAGTGGGCTTTACCCAAAAAGGAACAGCAACTGAAGGATTTTAAGTGGAAGCATGACATGGTCAGATTTGCGTTTTGAAAAGATCACTCTGGCCAAGCAGTGGAGAACAGAGAAGAGAGAAGGCGACTGGGGAAGTGGAAATTTATCAGGAGGTTGCTGCCTGGATTGAGGAGGCAGTAGTCAAGCAGACGGAAGGGTAAATTTAGAAGACATTTAAGTGGTGCACTTCCAGGCCTTGGTGACCGGAGGTGGGGTACAGGAGAGAGGAGTGTCACCAAGTGATCTGTAAGGGGCCTTCTGACTTGGTGTGTCTCTCTCTGGTACAGCTCAGCCCCCAACTCTAGGCATAAGGCCCTCTAACTCGCGCAGCTAAGTAGCCACACCCACTTGACTGATTCTCAGAGCTTAGCACAGTGCTGAGCACACAGAGGACTTAGCGCAGGCTGAGGAGCGTGAGGTGGAGCAGGCTGGTGGATGCATGTGCTCCTGTCGGGAGGGTCTTCCTTGAGTGCCTACTGGGTGCCATGTGTGTGCTAAGCACCTTCCCTGGGTGAGCTCATTGTTTTTCTAGCAAATCTGAAGAAGAAAGAATGTCTAGTATGTGTCAAGCACTTTATTTGCAATATCTCATTTAATGCCATTTTCCAGTGAGAAAACTAAGGAAGTTTAAGTAATTTACTCAAGACCACACAACTAGTAGTAAAGGTGCTGAGGTTTCAGCTAAGACCATCTGACTCTGGGGCCTGTACTCATCTGTGCCCTAAACTGTCTCCCTAAGTCCTGTGGAGACAGAGATGGCAGTGACCAAGGAAAGAGAACAGCATATGCAAAAGCCCAGTGGTGTTAAGAACTCAGTAAGTCAATATGGCTAAAGTACAAGGTGAAACCTTAGGTGAGGATAGCCAGAGATAAGCAGAAACTAGTGGTGTGGTCCAGGGGCCTTGCTTTGGGCCTGCCATTTGTGTGTGTGTCCGTGAGAGTGCGCACATGTACGTATCTTGCAGGGGGTGGGAGGCTGGCTCTGGGCTTCCTACCCCTCTTCAGCCTGAGCAATCTCTCTTTTAATTGTTGGACATTGTAGAGCTATGAGAAAGATCCATTTGACAAGAGGATTCTGATGCTAAGAACAGGCATATAAACAAAAAGTTTGAAAACCACTGTACAGGTCATGGAGAGGCAGTGGCATTTTGGATGGAGGAGTGATGTGATTATATTTGATGTTGAAAGCCAGTGGCTGCCAGTGTGGAGACTAGAGTCCGAAGCAGGCAGGAGAGGGACCAGCCAGGAACTTGTAGTTAATTTGGACTAAAGGTAAAGGAATAAGGCTTGAGAGGTTTTCCTGAGAAAGACCAAACTACACAGCAGGGTTGGGGGTGGTTACAACAAGGGTGAGTTTTGAGGACACAAAAGGAGCCTTGTGCGACCAAGAAGCCATCCTGCAAAGCGTCCCCTGTGCATGCATGAGGTGGAGCAGGGAGGAGGGCAGAGCTGGACTAAGGTCTTACAGTCATCTCTAGTTAGAAAAGAGAATGCCCCTGAGTCACCCAGTTGTAGCTCCTTATTTCACAGGTAAGAACACTGAGGTCCAGAGAGGTCATGTAACCTCTCCAAGGCTGCTGGGCAGTCCAGGACTCAGATATGTGCTCTTGATCCAGGCTCCAACCTTCTCATGGTGGTCCATCCTCACAGAAGCCCTGGTCTTGAAGAGCTACAGTCCTGGGGGGGGGGGCAAAAAGATACAAACAACAGACCCTGAACCCTTCAAAGAAGAGAGCTACTCAAGTGCCCTGAAAACTCAGAGAAGGAATTGTTATATGAGGTTGGGCCAAACCTTAAAGGATGAGTAGTGTTTTGACAGAGATGGAGGAAGGACATTCCAGGCAAAGGAACAACACATGCAAGACACAAAGGGGGCTTATTAGCAGAAGAAACTTGGCATTTATGGAGCAGTTAGCCCACATCGTCATGTTTATCCCTCTAACAAACCTGTGAGGTGGGAATCGTTCTTTCTTCATGAAGAGACTGAGGCTCAGAGTAGACTGAACAGACTGAGTTCCCACCCAGATGTCTTCCGTCCCAGCCTGTGCATGGTGGGCAGGATGGGTCTTCTCTGTACATGCACTAGGTTTAAGTAGCTCCCCAAAAGGGTCCCGTGGGTGACAGACTTGCTCTCTTCCTTCTGAAGGGCAAAGGGGATGGATTCAGACCTAGACTGCAAGGTTTTCAGAATGAAGAAGCAGCTCACACAATAAGGCCTAGAGGGCAGGGAGCTGACCTTGTGGAAGCTGCTATGGCTGGAGGGTTTAGCCAGGGTGCCACCTTGCTGAGAGAGTTTGCTTGTCCAGAACAGCCTGGGGATAGACCCGAAGGGGTCATTCTGGAATTTCATCCTTGGTAAGAAAGCAGGGCCCAGTCCACATCTCCAGAGAGAGGTGACAAGCTTTAAGAACTTTAGAGTTGGGAATCCTTATTTCCCCAACGTGTTTACTTCAGTAGTCTCTGTTCTGTTACAGTGATTAATAGCAAAACCTTTGGGAGGAAGGGGACTTCCATTTTTGTATTCCTGTTTGACAAGCACTGCCTTTGATTTCTCATCCTTTCTAAGATCCTGTGAGGTAGGCATTATTGTCCCCATTTACAGATGAGTCCACTGAGGTTGAGAGAGATGAAGTGAGTTTCCCAGGGTCCCACAGTTATACACAGTGGAGCTGGGATTCAAACCCAAGCCTGACTTATTTTTGGCAGCTGGGATAAGGTGATGGCTAAGAGAAGGTTATTCTTATCCAAGTGCTGCAGGCAGATGAGGCAACACAGGGAGAGGGGAGAGGGTGAGCTGTCCAGGCAAAGGAAACAGCTGTGCAAAGCCCAGGGCTGCAAGTACTTCTGAATTTGTCAGGACAAAGTGTGTGGAGAAGCAGCAGGTGCCAGTTCAGGAAGGGCCTGGAATGGGCAGAGAGGATTCGGATGTGACCCTGTAGGTGAAGGGGAGACAGTGAAGGATTTCTAGGAGGAGAGCAGCCAGGTTAAATCTGTACTTTAAAAAGATCCCTCTGGGGCAGTATGGATTGCTGACCCACAGGGGACATGCCAGAGACCGGAGACCCTCAAGAGGGTGGCACAATCTACACTAGAGACCAGGGGGCCTGACCTGAGGGCGATGGCCTGCCCCCTGGAGAGCAGGCCTGTTTCTAGACAGTGGTGAGAGGTGAGGCCTGCCTTCCTCCGTCTCTTCCCAATCCACTGCTATTCTTTGCTCTCCTCTACTCAGCAGGCTGGGCAGGGCTGCTTCCTCCTGCCCGGCCAGAATCACACCACCAAAGCCACTTACAGTCTCCAAAGGCTTTGCCACAATTGAGGGTCTTGTGAGGGTGGGATCAGAGCCCCAAGGCGTAAGGTAGGACCTTCCTGGCCTGGCCAGAAGTAGTGACCAAGGCTACTGGAATACTGAGCTGGCCTGGGTTCACCGACTGAGCCACATCAAGTTCCTGTCCTGGACTTTAGGCGTCTGTCTGAAATGGACAAGATCAGCCCAATCTCACAGAGTTGCTTTGGGGTTAATAATAAGCCATAGAAATAATAATAATTAAGCAATAGAAATAGCTCAGTGTGTGAGCTCATACATGTGGTAGGAATTCACATTATGCAGCATTTAATCCTCACAACAACCCTGTGAGATGAAAACTATTGTTACCCCCATTTTATGGATGGAAAACTGAGGCTGCGAGAGTTAGAAAAAATGTGTGACTCCAGCCTGCTGAACATTCCTCAGGGGAAGCAGCTGAGACAATGCAACATCTCTTCCTTGCAGACGGACCCAGATGGGCAGAGGCTTCAGGCTGGTTCTCCGAGGCTCCACCAGGATTTTGAGAGGGGAGGAGATTATTCTCCAGGGATGTGGGAATTTATTTGGAGCACCTGACAGCAAAATCCTACCCCTATCTCCCAAACAAGCTTCAGTTTAGACCTGTACAGGGAAGGTCTGGGAGACTAGAAACCACAAGGGTCACTCCCTGCTTTTTCCTTCATTCTAGCCACTCAGATTCCCTGTAAATTCCTAGAAAGATGCCTGCTCTTTTTTGCCTTGCTCCCCCCACCCCTGACTTACTGGCTTCACTTCAACTCTCTGGGCCTCAGTCTGCACATCACTAAAATGGAATAATAACAGTCCCTACCTCTCATGGTGCTGAGAAGCACTCAGTGCTGTCCCTTCTGCCCGGATCTCTGCTCCTAGGTTGGCTCCTCCTCCTCCAGGCTCAGCTCGAAGGTCGTCTCCTCAGAGAGGCCCTCCCTGACCACTGCTCTCACAGAGCCCTTGTCATTCGCAGTCCCACTGCCCAGATCTGTGGTCTCTAACACAACTGGAAAAACTGGAAATCACCTAGTTTGACTATTCACTTGTTTTTTTCTCTCTTCCTCTAGAATATCAGCCCCAGGAGGGCTTTTCTGTTATGTTTACTGTTGTATCCCTAGAGCCCAGAACAGAGTTAGATGCTCATTGAAAAAAGAAAAATTTAATGAAGGAATGATGGGCTCTCAAGCAAATCATTTTCCTCTTCTGGCCTGAGCTTCCCATCTGTGGAATGGGGGGAATCATGCTGACCTTGCAAGAGCATCATAAGGATGAGTGGTGATGTTTTAAAAGAGGGCGCAGAGAGGAGGCAGGGCACAGGGAGACCCCACCCCTGCCCAGCCACGGTGGGGAAACTCACTCTCATTGAAAATCTAAGAACCCTAGGAAGGAGGGATTATCTGTCACATGGTGCTGAGGGGGAATGTGAGATTCAAGCTGGTGGAGTGACTGGCCCCCGGTCACAAGTGAGGGAGTGGTTGTGTGCTTTTAGCTGTGACAACTGCCCATGCCCTTCCCGCTCCCACTGGTGCAATGAGACCCCCAAGACACCCTCTCTACACCTATTGAGATCCTTCCAATATAAACACCATCTCCCCCATGAAGCCTTCCCTGATTGCCTCTGCCTAGCAATTCCAGTGGCAGGTTGTTTTCCCCAGGAGGGCAAATTCTGATATGGAGATTAGTGTGCAGACGTTTATTAGGGCATTCTTGAAATCAGTAACTGTTGCGGGGAGGAAGAGAAGGAAGGAGGACTGAACAGAGGGAGAATTTAGCTGTGATGTTGTCCCAAAAATGGCCTCAACCAACCCCAGGGAGAGTGATGAAGCTGGTTTTGACCCTCAGAGTTGTGCAGAGCTGGGGCAGGCCTTTGAACACCCCCGCACCCCTCACCCCTCACCCCTCACCCCTGCTTCTAATTGACGGTGGATATGGTCTGCTCTGAGGGATGGGCAGTCCCCAGAGGGTGCTGTGAGCTGAGCTCCGTCATCTGGCAGCCCTCCCGGCAGCTGGGGGAGAGGAGGGTGTGTGTGTGGGGCGTGGTGGCACTATAGGGTCTTCAGCCCTGAAGGGGATCTTGGTGGCTAGTCATAGTGTCTACTGTGTGCCCAACAGGGAGCTGCTCATTCATGTTCATCCCTGCCTCCCAGGTCCAAATCCAGCCCCTGGCCTTGGAGTAGGGGCAGCAGGCAGCAACCCTGGGTTTGAGGGCCAGTTAAGACTCATCCAAGCGTGAGGACCTACGGGGACTCTGAGGCAGGCTCACCCTGAAATTCCCTGCACCTGTTCTTACCTGGGCAGCAGCGTCCAGACGCTGAGCAGCTCAGCGTCCCAGCCTAGAAACACTTCCCAGAATGGCCACATCCCAGCCAGGAGAGGAAGCAGTGATGATGACAGTTCCTTTCACTGAGTTCGAGCTGTGTGGCCAGCTCTGGTCAGGCATATCCCATCCACTACCATTTCATGCCCACAGTCCCCTGAGAGGGTGAGGTCTACTTTGAGCCCTGCTGGCAACTGGGGAAACAGGCTGCAGGGCAGGAGGCTGCACACCTGACCTCTCAGGCCTTTTCTGCCAGAAGGGTGCTGAGCTCTGTGACCCCCCTGCCCCAAATCCAGGAGGCGTGGCTGCATCAAGCTACTGTTTATAATAACCTTTTGGATACATTCTGCCATTTGCCCTCCAGAGAGATCCATACACTCCCCATCCCACCACTTCTGAGGTTGGCACTGCTTTAGCCCTTCCCTCCTGGAGTCAACACTGGCACAGGCCTGGGTGCTCCTTCTTGCTGGGGGACCTGGGGATTTGGGTCTCATGGATGAGCCGGACCCCACCCCAGCCCTCCTCCAGCTTGATGTCCCCCTGCTGCAGGGCCTGCTGGATGGCTTCCACCAGGGTGTCGAAGGCCAGGTCCACATTGCAGTTATTTTTGGCTGAGGTCTCCATGAAGGCCATGCCCAGGGAGGCAGCCAGCTCCTCTGCCTCCTGGGCAGAGACACAGCGGGTGCTCTGCAAGTCACTCTTGTGGCCAACCAGCAGGAAGATGGCCTTGTCGGGGCCCCGAGTGGCCATGACCTCCTGGTGCCAGTCTCGGATGTGTTCGAATGACTTCCTGTTGGTCACATCGAAAACCAGTAGGACACCCACCACATTCCGGTAAAAGGACCTGGTGATGCACCTGATGGGGGTGGGGAGAGGCTTATGCCTTCAAACACCCCCCACCCAGAGGCAGGACATCCCTAGCATCCGGTAACTGCCTCACATTCCCCACCCCACACCCCCTCAGCTCATTTTACACTGCCCTGTGCTTCTCTGTTCCCGGTGTCTGAGTCTCTCCATAGAGAATGCGTGCCCCCCACTTAGGGGTCAAGTTTGATTCACACACTCTCCTGACCATTCCTCTAATCCTGGAGGACGACTTATGTTTTCCTGATTGCGGGGCTTCACTTCCCATTCTCTATGGCAGACTCCTATGCATCCTTCAGGGCCAACACAAATCTCTCTTCTTCCACATCTCCTCTCTGGCTCCTGTGGGCTCTCTCACGCCCAGGGCATTCATCCCTCCAGGTTTCTGTGTCCTTGTGCCACTTCCCACTTCTGGCGCCAGGCCTGAGAGTTTCCCTAGGGTGGCACCAGGTCTCAGGCATCCCTTAGCTGAGGGCTTGGCCCACCCGGCTGTGTTTGTCCGATGAATGACACGGAGCAAAGGACCCCGAGACCCAGAACAGGGACCCCAGCCCTTTACTTGGGCCCATGCAGCTGACCCCTCTGACCCCCCTCTCGCTGTCCCCGGGTCCCGCCGCCCCGCGCACCTGAAGCGCTCCTGGCCCGCGGTGTCCCAGAGCTGCAGTTTGACGGGCGGCCCGGCCGGCCGCTGCAGTTTGCGGCTGTAGAACTCGACGCCCACCGTGGGATCCGGCTCCGGCTCGGGTTCGGGCTGCGGTGTCCAGGCCGCGCCCGCCACGTAGCGCCACAGCAGCGCCGTCTTGCCCACGGCCGCGTCCCCCAGCAGCGCGATGCGAAACTGGTAGCGGCATTCGCCCTGCTCCATGGCCCTCGGCTCGCCTCCAGCCGCCCCTGAGGCTCTGGGCCGCCCCGGCCCCGCCCCTGCTCCGCGGCCCGAAAGGCGGCGCACTGAGTGCCTGGGACCAAAGGCCCCCGGTGGGGGCGACCCGAGGAAGCCGGGCCTCAGCAGGTCACCGCCTCTCTCTGAGCCTAGATTCTCCTCTATAAAATGCGGAGAATACAATACCTACTTTACAGGATGAAGAGATTAAACTAGATAATGTGCGGGAGGACCAGCGGGCACCACACCCAACGCCCTGGCCAGAGACTGACCCCGCTAGAGCACCCATTTCATTCATCCGTGGGAGTGGTTTCTCTGCAACCCACTCTCTGGTTGGGTCACCAGTTGGGCCCCGGCTGCTGAACGTGGGGACACCACTCTAGGACAGTTAAGTGCTCCTTCCTCACCCAGGTGCCCCTTTCCCTGGCCCGAGGCCTCCCGTTCAATGTTCAGGTTCCGTGTTCAACAGCCCCCACTGTTCTTCAGTGTCTGCCTGTGCTGGGCCCTAAGGCCCAGAGACGCACCCGAACACAGCCCTGCAGAGGCCACAGGGCAGAAATGGACACTGCAATTCCAGAGGGAGGATGGTTGGCCTGGGCACTGTACAGCTAACATTTATGAGGCCAGATGGTCAGTTCCTCATGCTTTGAGGGCAGCAACACTCTGTGAGGGCTGGAGTGTGCCTGTTTTAGAACTGAGGGCATTGAGGCTCTGAGGTGTGCCCTGGCTCAGGTCACACAGCGCAGCTGCGGCTCACATCTGAGTTTGTCTCACTCTTCATTACCGAAGGGGGACTGCAGATCAGGCACCAAGAGGACTGGGACATGGTGGTGGGGTCCCACTGGGTCAGGAGTAAGGTAAGGCCGGCACCTCTGCCTCCAGGACCCACACCTCCCTTTCCAATATGGCCTTCTGGAAGCCTCAAAGTTTCAAGGCTGGAGTTCTGGCTGGGCCCAAACAGACCACTTGGGTGGATTTTATCCTTTTAACTTATTTTGTCAAATTGGTAGTGGTGGGTGGGAAAGGAATCCTCACCCTTGGAATCATATCACATTTACTCCTCACACAACCTTGTGAGTAGGTATTTTTATCCTGCTCATTTTTACAGATGAGGAAACTGGGGCTCAGAGAAATTAAATAACCAGCCCAAGGTCAGTCAGCAAAGGAAGAATGAAATTAGCTGGCAAGTCTACCAAAGGCCAAACACTTGCTTGCTTTGTCAGTTTCTACTTGGACAGTTTGGGGATCTTGGAAGGCCCAGATTTCCTTTCTGGCTCTAAACAAATCAATACGAAGTCTCTAAGGAATCCCTGCCAGTGGTCACCTGCCTGGTAGAGCCTGAAGGTGCTGAGTCTCTGCTTGCCCCCTACCTCCAGAAGTAGGAAAGAGAGAGGAGCCCAGAAGAGTGTGCATACTGGGGGAGGCATCCTCCTGGCCAGCTCTGCCCAAACCAAGAGTCTGCCCGCCTCCCACCTGCTCACTGATTCCTCTATCAGGATGTTCTCCCTGCCTTGCTCTGTTCAGCTGGAAAAAAATATTTCTTGTGTCAGGTCCCTGCTGAGGTTCCCAGACCCTTCTTTATCTACTACTGGTGCTCTGAGCTCCAGCTGTGCTGAACATCTTTGCTCTTCTCAGCCTTCTGCCCAGAACACTCCTCTTCTGCTCCTCTAAGGGCTTACTAACTCAACTTCAGTCCTCAGGTTAGATCCACGTCCTCAGGAAGCCACTCGCTGACTGGCAGTGAGGTCACATGCCCTTTTGTCTGCTGTGATGTCTTGCCTCCCCCTAGGCTGCAAGGCCCTTACTAGCAGGGATCTATGGTAGGGATGCCGGGGTTCTTGTTTGCGGAGTCGAAGCATGAACTTAACAAACAGTCAAGGTAGGAGAGCCAGGGAGAGGCTTTTGAGAGATACAGTGAGAGGACAGAGCCCCTGGTTCACACCAGAAGGGGACAAGAGAGTACGTGGTGGTGCGTTGTCTAGGGGGTTTATAGGCGGTTGAGAGACAAAGGGCTAGGGATGCAGACTCACCAAATGGTCTCTAAATGCTTATCTTTGAAGAGACACTAAATTTCTCGTCAGTTTTCTGGATTATTTTGCAAAGTTAACACAAGAAATTTACTGCTCTGATTCTTTCCCAGAATAGCAGCTTCTTGGTCTGGGAGCACATTAATCAAGACTGCCTGTTCTGCTCCCAAGGTGGGCTGGGTTATTGTTTTTTTGGTAAATAGTAAGTTAAGAATCTTACTTCTTAACTTCCTGGGTATTAAAATGCAATCTTATCTTTAAAGTGGAATCCTTCCTGTCCTTCACTATGTTGTTTACGGCTCAGCCTACCTGCTGTATTAATTGCCCAGGTTATGTATTACTTAATTAGGGCTGGAGGAGGAAAAGCAGCATCTGGGCAAGTTAAAGAAGATAAGCTGGGCCTTTTAGAAGGCTAAAGTAAATTTTACAATAGCCTCATTTAATTAACACAATGAAGACATGGGCTATGCTGAGGTATTTTCTTATCTGGGGGATATTCAAACATTCCAGGCCAAGTTACTCCTGGCTTTTAGTTTTAACTAATCTCACTGAAGAATGCTTATATTCCTAGTTTGACATTTTACTTCAGAGAATTAATGTGACTCTGACTTTGCTTAATTGTTTAATACGGAGTTTTCGTAGGGGTCTTTTTCCAGAGGCCCTCACCCTACTCTGACTACACCCACTGTCCCTGTCTCAGTAGTATTCTCTGCTTGGTGCAAAGGAGGAACTCAGTAGATATTTATGGTTGCATGAATGAATGAAAGTGTGTAAGTGCTATTCATTCATTCATTTATTAATTGTTAGTCAAATACCATACTAGAGCTGGACTCAGGGAGCTACAGGGTCAGAGAAGACCTCTTGGAGGAGGTGATGCTGAAGCTGAGCCTCCAAGGAGAAGTGGGAGTTGGGGAAGTTGCGGAAGAAGGTCTCTCCAGGCAGGGACAGCTGGGCGAAGGCAGAGGCACAAAACAGCTTGAAATGCAGTTTGAACCCAGCCTTCCCAGAAGCCTTTGTGGTCAGTGCCCATGGACGGTGCAATATCAGCTACAGACTCCTGAAACATCCTCTCTTAGACACGCCTGCTGTGAACTTGGGTCATGTGCCTGCCTCTGACTGCACCTGGTACTTGAATCCAGATGTCGTCTGATCTTGCCATTGTCTTATTATGTGACAGGGGTTTGGGGTTAGTTCCCCTCCCCAACTTTGCTTCCCCTTCTGCTAAATGAGGCAAGCCATGGTGTCCACATCACAAGGTAGTTCTGGAGGAACTGTGTAACAGCAGGTAAGGTTATGCACATTTGCATTAGACAGACCTAGGTTTTAATTCCAAGTGCCACTTAGTAGCTATGTGGCCTTGGCCAAATTTTATTCCCTCATTCATTCACTTAGTAATTATTTCAATAAAGGTTGTCCATCTCTTATATACCAGACACTTTTACAGCAGTGAGAATAAAAATATACAATTCCTATTCTTGGGAACTTGCACTGTGATGGGGAAGACAGAAAATAAATATATATATAACATGGTATTTAAGGGAGCAGTAAGTGTTATAAATAATCAAGCAGGACAATGGCTTGAAGGGCAGCGGGTGCTTTATCAAAATGGGGTGGTCTGAGGAGGTGACATTTGAACAGAAAACCAGGGGAAGTAAGGGAGTGAATAGTGTGGTTATATGTGAATGCCAGGGAGGGTAGTTCTAGACAGGAAAAACAGCAAGAGCAAAGGCACTGAGGAAGGAGAAGGCAAGGGGTGCTCCAAAAAGAGCAGAGAGACCAAGAAGAGGGAGCAGAATGATGAGGGAGCAAGTGATGGGTGATGAGGGCAGAGAGGAGGAGGAGACACATAACATATGGCATCAAAGCCATCATGAGGACTTCAGCTTTTATTCCAAAAGTGCTGGGAAGTCAGTGGATATTTTTGAGGAGGTAAATAGTATGATATAAAAATATTTTCCTTATTTTTTGCATCTTTATTGCATTATAATTGACACACAAGGAATTGCACATCTTAAAAGGTACAGTGTAATGAGTTTTGATGTAGGTGTATATTCATGAAAACATCACCACAATCAAGACAATGAACATGTTTCACCCCCTAAAGTTTCCCCATGTCTTTTTTTTTAAGTTTTATTTAGAATGCATTTTTAATTTTACAAAATTGGGGATTTTTCTAATTATCTTTTTT
>JAQQAC010002837.1:21646591-21663374 GCA_029783875.1 Phataginus tricuspis | reverse complement strand
TCTTTTTGTTCTACTGATGGTGTCCTTTGCTGTACAGAAGCTTTTCAGCTTGATATAGTCCCACTTGTTCATTTTTGCTTTTGTTTCCCTTGCCTGGGGAGATATGTTCATGAAGAAGTCGCTCATGTTTATGTCCAAGAGATTTTTTGCGTATGTTTTTTTCTAAGAGTTTTATGGTTTCATGACTTACATTCAGGTCTTTGATCCACCTTGAGTTTACCTTTGTGTATGGGGTTAGACAGTAGTCCAGTTTCATTCTCTTACATGTAGCTGTCCAGTTTTTCCAACACCAGCTGCTGAAGAGCCTGTCATCTCCCCATTGTATATCCAAAACTCCTTTATCAAATATTAATTGAGTGTATATGTTTGGGTTAATGTTTGGATTTTCTATTCTGTTCCACTGGTCTGTGGGTCTGTTTTTGTGCCAATACGAAATTGTCTTGATTACTGTGGCTTTGTAGTAGAGCTTGAAGTCAGGGAGCGTAATTCCCCCTGTTTTATTCCTCCTTCTCAGGATTGTTTTGGCTATTCTGGGTCTTTTGTGGTTCCATATGAATTTTTGAGTTATTTGTTCCAGTTCATTGAAGAAAGCTGTTGGTAGTTTGATAGGGATTGCGTTGAATCTGTAGATTGCTTTAGGTAGTATACCATTTTGACAATATTTATTCTTCCTAGCCAAGAGCATGGGATGCATTTCCATTTGTTAGTGTCCTCTTTAATTTCTCCTGGGAGTGTCTCGTAGTTTTCAGAGTACAGGTCTTTCACTTCCTTGGTTAGGTTTATTCCTAGGTATTTTATTCTTTTTGATGCAATTGTGAGTGGAATTGTTTTTCTGATTTCTCTTTCTGTTAGTTCATCGTTAGTATATAGGAAAGGAACAGATTTCTGTGTGTTAATTTTGTATCCTGCAACTTTGCTAAATTCAGATATTAGTTCTAGCAGTTTTGGAGTGGAGTCTCTAGGGTTTTTTATGTACAGTATCATGTCATCTGAAAATAGTGACAATTTGACTTTTTCTTTACCAATCTGGATGCCTTGTATGTCTTTCTTTTGTCTGATTGCCATGGCTAGGATGTCCAGTACTATGTTGAATAACAGTGGAGAGAGTGGGCATCCCTGTCTTGTTCCCGATATTAGATGAAAAGCTTTCGGCTTCTCGCTGTTAAGTATGATGTTAGCTGTAGGTTTGTCATTTATAGCCTTTATGATGTTGAGGTACTTGCCATCTATACCCATTTTGTTGAGAGTTTTAATCATGAATGGATGCTGAATTTTGTCAAATGCTTTTTCAGCATCTATGGAGATGATCATGTGGTTTTTGTTCTTCTTTTTGTTGATGTGGTGGATGATGTTGATGGATTTTCGAATGTTGTACCATCCTTGCATCCCTGGGATGAATCCCACTTGATCATGGTGTATGATCCTCTTGATGTATTTTTGAATTCGGTTTGCTAATATTTTGTTGAGTATTTTTGCATCTATGTTCATCAAGAATATAGGTCTGTAATTTTCTTTTTTGGTGAGGTCTTTGCCCGGTTTTGGTATTCGAGTGTTGCTGGCTTCATAGAAAGAATTTGGAAGTATTCCCTCCGCTTCTATTTTTTGGAAAACTTTAAGGAGAATGGGTGTTATTTCTTCTCTATATGTCTGGTAGAATTCAGAGGTGAATCCATCAGGTCCAGGGCTTTTGTTCTTGGGTAGTTTTTAGATTACCAATTCAATTTCGTTGCTGGTGATTGGTCTGTTTAGTTTTTCTCTTTTTTGCCTGGTCAGTTTTGGAAGGTTGTATTTTTCTAAGAAGTTGTCCATTTCTTCTAGGTTTTGCAGCTTGTTAGCATACAGATGCTCATAATATTCTCTTATAATTCTTTGTATTTCTGTGGGCCCGTTGTTATTTTTCCTTTCTCATTTGTGATTCTGTTTATGTGTGTAGATTCTCTTTTTCTCTTAATGAGTCTGGCTAGGGGTTTATCTATTTTGTTTATTTTTTCAAAGAACCAGCTCTTGGTTTCATTGATTTTTTCTATTGTTTTATTCTTCTCAATTTTATTTATTCTCTGATCTTTATTATGTCCCTCCTTCTGGTGACTTTGGGCCTCCTTTGTTCTTCTTTTTCCAATTTCAATAATTGTGTCTTTAGACTGTTCATTTGGGAATGCTCTTCCTTCTTTAAATAGGCCTGGATTGCAATATACTTTCCTCTTAAAACTGCCTTTGCTGCATCCAACAGAAGTTGTGGCTTTGTGTTGTTGTTGTCATTAGTCTCCATATATTCTTTGATTTCTGTTTTGATTTGGTTGTTAACCCATTGATTAATTAGGAGAATGTTAAGTCTACATGTATTTGTCAGCCTTTTTGATTTCTTTCTAAAGTTTATTTCTAGTTTTATACCTTTGTGATCTGAGAAGTTGGTTGGTAGGATTTCAATATTTTTTAAATTACTGAGGATCTTTTTGTGGCCTAGTATGTGGTCTATTCTGGAAAATGTTCCATGTGCACTTGAGAAGAATGTGTATCCTGTTACTTTTGGTTGCAGAGTTCTGTAGATATCTGTTGGTCCATATGTTCTAGTGTGTTGTTCAGTGCCTCTGTGTCTTTACTTATTCTCTGTCTGGTTGATCTATCCTTTGGAGTGAGTGGTGTGTTGAAGTCTCCTAAAATGAATGCATTGTTGTCTATTTCCTTCTTCATTTCTGTTAGTATTTGTTTCACATATGTTGGGGCTCCTGTGTTGGGTGCATATATGTTTATAATGGTTATATCTTCTTGTTGGACTGACCCATTTATCATTATGTAATGTCCTTCTTTATCTCTTGCTACTTTCTTCGTTTTGAAGTCTATTTTGTCTGACACAAGTACTGCAACACTTGCTTTTTTCTCTTTGTTGTTTGCATGAAATATCTTTTTCCATCCCTTCACTTTTAGTCTGTGTATATCTTTGGGTTTGAGGTGAGTCTCTTGTAAGCAGCATATAGATGGGTCTTGCTTTTTTATCCACTCTGTTACTCTGTGTCTTTTGATTGGTGCATTCAGTCCATTTACATTTAGGGTGATTATTGATAGATATATACTTATTGCCATTGCTGGCTTTAGTTTCGTGGTTACCAAAGGTTCAAGGGTTGCTTCTTTACTATCTAAGAATCTAACTTAACTTTCTTGTTAAGTTATTGTGAACGCTCTCTGATGTTTCTTTATTTCTCCCTTCCTAGTCTTTCTTCTCCATTCTTTATATATTGGGTGTTTTATTCTTTGCCTTTAGTTAGTATTTGGATGGTCTGCTTTCTTTGCTATGATTTTATTTTCTCTGGTGACATCTTTTTAGCCTTAGGGGTGCTTCCCTCTAGAGCAGTCTGTTTAAGATATCATGTAGTGGTGGTTTATGAGAGGCAAACTCTTTCAACTTTCCTTTCTGGAAATTGTTTAATCCCTCCATCATATTTAAATGATAATCGTGCTGGATGCAATATTCTTGGTTCGAGGTCCTTCTGTTTCTTTACGTTAAATATATCATGCCATTCTCTTCTGGCCTGTAAGGTTTCTGTTGAGAAGTCTGATGATAGTCTGATGGGTTTTCCTTTGTAGGTGATCTTTTTTCTCTCTCTCTGCTGCCTTTAATACTCTGTCTTTATCTTTGACCTTTGCCATCTTAATTATTATGTGTCTTGGTGTTGTCTTCCTTGGATCCCTTGTGTTGGGAGTTCTGTGGGCTTCCGTGGACTGCGAGACTATTTCCTTCCCCAGTGTTGAAAAGTTTTCAGCAATTATTTCTTCAAAGACACTTTCTATTCATTTTCTGTCTCTTCTTCCTCTGGTACTCCTATAATGCGAATATTGTTCCGTTTGGATTGGTCACACAGTTCTCTCAATATTCTTTCATTCCTAGAGATCCTTTTTTCTCTCAGTACCTCAGCTTCTTTGTATTCCTCTTCTCTAGTTTTTATTTCATTTATCGTCTCCTCCACCGTATCCAATCTGCTTTTAACACCGTCCATTGTGTTCCTCAAGGATTGGATCTCTGACCGGAATTCATTCCTGAGTTCTTGAATATCTTTCCATACCTCCATGAGCAAGTTCATGATTTTAATTTTGAACTCCCTTTCAGGGAGAGTCATAAGGTCCATATCATTAAAATCTTTCTCAGGAGTTGTATTCATAATTTTACTCTGGACCAGGTTCCTTTGGCATTTCATATTTGTGTATGGAGCCCTCTAGTGCCCAGAAGCTCTACTCTCTGGAGCTGCTCAGCCCCTGAAGCAATGTCAGGGATTGTAGGGGAGTGGTATTGGTGCCTGGGGGGAGGAAAGGGCTGTTTCCTGGTTCCTGGCTGCTATGCCTGTCTCCACTGTCTGAACCAGTGGGCTGAGCACACAGGTATAAGCCTCTGTGCTTTGCCTTTTAAGTTGCTGTAGACAGATCCTCCCTCTGGCTGGCCCAACACCAGGGAAAGGCTTCCAGGTTTGCAAGCCCGGTGGGGCTGGCCAGGCGAAAGGTGCACTAGTCTGCCTGTCACAGAAGGGGTTCCTGGAGCTGTGCAGGCAGCCAGGGAGCTGGCACAGCTGAAGATCAGAAAACTCCCAATCTGCTGGCCAGAGTACACCTGGACAATCCTGTCCACCTGTCCTTTCTCCCGAGCAGCAAGCTCCGTGCAGTCCTTGCCCCCTCAGCAGGCCTCCTTCCAAGGTCCTCCCTGCCAGTAAGTCTCTCAGACTGCCTGCCCCTCCCCCGTCCCAGAGCAACTGGGTATGGATCCCTGATTTCACAAGTAGCTGGAATCTTAGTCTCTCCAGGAACTCTGCCTGTCTTAGCTTTCCAAGCTCCTAATTGCAAGAGTATCCTGCCAGCACCATGAAATGTAGGTTTGTGCTCCCAGAGTAGATCTCCAGAGTTAGGTATTCAGCAGTCCCTGTTCTCCACTCCCTCTCTGCTCTGTTCCTGTTCCTCCTGCTGGTGAGCTGGGGTGGGGGAAGGGCTTGGATCCCGCAGGACCACAGCTTTAGTACATTACCGTTTTCTGTGAGGGCTGCTCTTGTCTCCAGGTGTATGCAGTTTGTTGTAGTCCTCTTTCCCGTTGCTCTTTCAAGAGTAGTTTTAGTAGCTTTATTTTCATTATTATATGTGGTTTTAGGAGGAAGCTTCTGTCTCACCTTTCACGCCACACCATCTTTAATCCCCCCCCCATGTCTTCTAAAAATTATTTCCTGACCCTTCCTCCACCCCCCAGAGTTTTAAATTTTGATGAAATGTAACTTGTTAATCCAAAATTATTCTGGAGGTCCTAGCCAGTAATAGAGGACAAGAAAAAGAAAGAAAAGGCATCCAGATTGGGAAGGAAGAAGTAAACCTGTCTTTATTTATAGACATGAAAAATGCCTAAGGAACTTACAAAAAAGCTACTAGAACTAATAAGTGAGTGTAGCAAGGCTGCAGGATACCCATTAATATGTAAAAATTAATTCTATATATACTAGCAATAACCATTTAGAATTTGAAGTTGACAAAAACAATACCATTTACAAATGCATCAAAAATATGAAAAACTTAGGGATAAATCTGACAGATGGACTTGTAAGCTGAAAATTACAAAACACTGTTGAGAAATTAAAAATGACCTCATTAAATGGAGATATCATCCTCACGAGGAAATTCAATGTATTTGTCAATTTTCCCCAAATTTATGTACAAATTCAATGCAATACCAACCAAATTCAAGTAGGCTTTAAAAGAAATACAAATTAGCTGATACTAAAATGTATATGGAAGTCCAAAGGACTCTGAATAGTTAAAACAGCTTTCCCAGTTCACAGGGTTAAAATTCCCGACTCTGGAGTCCTTCCTAGACTGAACTCCTGAGGGTACAGCCGTCTGATTCATTTGTGAGCCCAGTGCCCTGTACTGGACGTTCAGTGCATGCGAAACCTGGCGGAGGAGCCTCTTCAGACCTGAAGAAACCACTCACAACGTTCCTTCACCTCCTGCCCATGCGTCAAGCTGGGAGCTGAACGCACCGCCCCGCGCGGAAGGAGAACAGACTACAACTCCCGGCGGTCCGCGCGTCGAGTCGCTCCAGCCATCAGGCGCGGCCGCGAGGACGGGCCTATATAAACGGTCTCCGAGGTCGCAGACATCCTTTTTCTGCCCACCGCGCCTTTAGTGTGGTGTTATTACTGGCGGGCCGGGCTGCAACCATCCAAACCCGCCCTCGCTACAGGTTGCCTTAACTCCACTGCCATCGGCCTCTCACTCGCCGGGCTGCCTTACGAGGCTGCGGGATGTTGAGCGCGCCCCGGAGTTGCCGGGCCTATGGGCCTGTGGAGGCCCAAGTCCGGAAGGCCACGTCGGCAGCGTGCGCCGTGAGAGCGGCCGGAGCCCGCGAGGGCCGTGCCGTGCTCCCGCCTCGGCCTGCGCATCCCTGCGCTCCGCTGTGACGGGTGAGTAACGCGGAGAGGCGGCCTGCTGCAGGGCAGTCCTGGGCTTAAAGTGGCCCAATCTGGAGGAGGCTGCGTGGTGGTGGTAGCCAGATCTTGAGCTGACTGCCTGTCACAGTGATCTGCCGGGTGACCTTGGGGGAGTGACTTTACCTGTTACTGGCTGCACATTTAGTAATTCATCCTGTTGTATATATGGACGAAGTTTTCTGGAGGATGGGTTTTAGAGTTACTCAGATCCTATTTTGGACCTCACCTCTCATTTTTCACATTCATGGGCGACTTTCAGCAAGTAACTTAATTGATCTAAATCTCATATATATAAAATGGGGATGCTAAAAAAGTCTTGTAAAGATTAAATGACAGAACACAAATAGTAAAAGGGACCTGTTGGGTATCTGTTCTCTTTTTTGATCTCCTGAATGTCCTGGGAGATGAATTTCAGTGTCCAGTTATGTGTAGGATTTAGGTGAGTCTGAGGGCGGAACAGCAGCCGGGGCTGTCCTGAGACCTAGATTGCCCTGTGGCCCTTATCGAAGCTGCAGCTGCTTCCACATAGCTGCTGTGGTCAAAAAGGGGCCCAGAGTGACAGTTTTCCTTGACGGTCGCCGTTCTGTTTGCTGTAACTGATGTGCAACATTTCAGGAAAAGACAAGACCGTTCCCACTGTGCCTGCGATTTCTCGGGTACAGACAGCTTTTTTTTTTTTTACAACTATTTCTAGAGGCCAGCAGAAGTGTGCCATTGATGGAGTCTTGCATACAGTTACTAGAATAAAGTTTTTAGAAATAACTTGCTAACTTGCCAAGACCCAATATGGAGGGGCAGAGGGAGTGCGTTGGACACGTGCTGGAAAAGTCCAGTGGCAGACAGCACAGATAGATATTGGCAGTACTGTGGGTCATTGCCCTGAAAAACTTAAAGGTATTGATACCAGGACCAAAGGCCAGTCAAACCTTTGATTCTAAAGACCAGAATGGAGCAATTAGATCATTGAGGACAATTGTGTTCTTGTCTCAGCTGTGCCACATGAAGATCTCAGGGTGACTGAAGTTGAGCTTTTTGTTGAGTGAAGATTCTGGGGTCATGACGCTAATGGAGCACAACTACGTGAGGACCTGGTAGGTTTCTTGTGGAGACTTTGGGAGCTACCTGGTGGGTCAGTGGAGCATGTTCCCAAGGGCTGTGGCTGGTTGTGGCCATGGGACCTCCAACTGCATGCGAGAACAACCTGGAGAGACTTTGACAGCACGGGTCAGCACAATACCTGCAGCTGCCACTCGCCTTTCCTACAGGGTCTCAGGCTCGGGGCTGGGAGCCTTCACCCGAGTCCAGGTGTTTCCAGGCCCCCTGCAGGTGAGTATGCTGGATCAACAGTTTAGAGCGCTTACACTTCTTCCCTGCAGGTTGCCCAGGTCTCCTGGCAGTGTGTCATACTGAAGAGACCAGCTTGTTGCTGGAGCGGTTTTAGAATAAGGTAAAGTTAAATGCTGAAGATGGCCTGACCCTCCGGTTCCCTTTCCCATCGGATCTGAACACTGGTCTTGGTGGTCGTAAAAGGAGGAAAAGGAACACTGAGGCTGGTCCCGCAGTGCTTAGTCTCATATATAGCAAGTGGGCTAGTTTCAAACAAGGTTGCCTTCTCCTGTAAAATGGAGGATGTATATGAACTTTTGGGCAGTTGGTGTAGCGAGTACTAGTATTTCTGCATCTTTTGGGAGGGGTTTATCAGTGGTTTTTCTGCCTCTTGACTGAGGGTGCCCCTTCTCCCGTTTTGTAGGTCTCTTACCAGTGAAGCTGCTTTCGTCTGTGTTTGTGTATCTAAGGAGTTGGGTAAGTTAAATGACTACCGGAAGCTTTGTCATAGCTCCCTTGCAGCTTTAAGCAGCTTAGTAAATAGACTACTCAGGTCTGTGTAAAGAGTCTTAGCTTTGTAATACGTTGTTTACATCTGGTCATTCTCGTGTGCGGTATTTGTTACCTTTTCATGGCCAGAGGACAAAAACATATACAGTTGATTTGGCCTGTTAGAGCTTCAGGGTGGGACAGCCCCGCACCCTTGGCAGCAAGGGGTGCTTGCTGTGAATGCACAACAGTGGCTTGAGCTGCCTGATGTTCTGGGGTAACCTCCAACCATGGATCTTACCCATAGTTTGGGTGAGTCGGGAGATGGACTGGGTAGAATAGAAACAAGTAGCTCAGGGTATTTTTTTAGGCCGACTGGTCCAGGATGAAACCTAATCTGAGTGGACATCTATGGATGATAAACGCGGATATGGGACTGAGACCAGCTGTTAGGAAATGCCTGGGTGGCATTAATGTATTGGGGCAACATTAATACATTGGCTTATACTTCCTTTTCAGGAGAGAAATGCTATGGGAAGAGGCAAGCTAAGACAACAGGCTATTTTAGGTGGAAACAGTGACCTCTTTTTGCTAAAACTGCTACCTGGCATGTTAAGTGACCAATAAAAGACTCAAAGTATGTTTGTGTCAGTTTTCTCAAATTGTTGGCTGTTCCCCAATTAAATATTCCCTAGACGCGGTCTCTTAATAAAAAAGGTTGAACTCTCAAAGGGGGCAATATAGTAAATTCTGTAACTGCTCTACTTCTCCCTTGATGAACCTGAGAATTCAGAGTTAGTGTAAGATTTTAAAAAATCTTTAAAGGCTTCTTGTGGCATAGACTCTTTGCCTGCCCGCCCCATCCCCAACCCCAACCCCAATTATCCTCTAAGTATGAAATACAGGTTTTTAGCATAAATCCAGACTTCAGGAGGGGCCTGGGTATACTCTAAATTGAAAAATGGGATTTCCTGATTTGGAAAATACAGAGGGGATGTGCATAAGGTTGGTGTGACAGTCTGGTACTGGTTAACCTGTCAAGGTCAAGTCATCTTTATAAGCCACCATTTCATATAGGTAAACATACCTATTGAATGCACTTAGGTAACTAGGGTCAAGAAATAGGTGGGCTTGGCATAGCACAGTAATTCCATGCAACTTCATTTTCAGCTGGAATGCCTAATGAGCTCACTACTACAAGACTTGAAGCAATTCGTGGGGATGGGGGCATACCTACAGAAGATCAAAATTGCACACCATTGGACACAGAGCATGTTCACTGGTGCATTCTGGCCCCAGAGAACCTTAAGTGCCTATCACCTGGGAAGGGCCATGAGGTTTAGAAACTGAATCGCATGATCCACTTTGGTTAATAACCCCAGTGTATGTAGATAACCCTGCCTGGATAAATGATTATAGTTCAAAGACAAAAACCTGTTCAGTGCTCTTCAACAGTTGTCCCTTGGTTTTCAAACTCAAATTGGCTAACTGTCAAATGAAGGCAGCAGTGTTGGAAAACAATTATTAAAATCTTATAAAACATTTCCAGAAAGGTGGCAGTTCCTTGGATTTTTTTTAAAAAGGAGTCTCTTATTTCCCTTGCATAATCCATTCTGGCTTGTCTCGTTTGTTCTGGCTACATCATGGCAGGGATCTCTGAAGACACTGTGTCCAGAGGCTGCCAGTGACAGTCCATCAATGCATCATACAGCTCCTCACTCTGCTCCATGAACTCCTTGTTGGCCTCAGTCACGTCCAGCTGTGGCATGGGGTCTGGAAAAGAAGCAAGGATAGGTTCAGGGAGCATCAAGGGGAGAAGCTCTCGGTTGCCACAAGAGACTTGGATTCAGTTCCCCTACTCCCAGGACTTCCTGTTTCCTAGGGCAAGTTCCCTCACTTCTCAGGGCAGCTGATTGCACTGCCTTGCAGGGTCCTGTGAGGATGACAACAGTGTACTTACGGAATGTAACATGTAGTCACTATTCAAATGGTGGCTGTTACTCCACATTCATTAAAAGCTACACCTCTACCTCTAGCTTTCATGTGTCTGGCTCTTTAGTGTCCTTATTTCAAATTTGGATTCTGAAAATCTGATCAAAATTACTAAGTCCACAGCACTATTAAAAAGCACTGGAAATTGAGCCTCAGCTGCACACAACTTGCAGTGGTTCTCACAAAATGCTGAGTGGATGCTGAATGGAAAAAGGGAGACTGTACATGGAGTACAACTGCATATTCCATCAAAAATGGGCAGAACTAACTATATTGCTTAGGGATCCGTACCTAAGTGATAAAAGAGAACGAAGAAAATGATTATCACAAAAATCAAGTTTTCCCTAGCAGGGAACATCGTGTAAAGCATTAAACTAGACATTTGCTTTATGTATTTTTCCACGTACATATTTCACATTAAAACAAGGTAAAATAAATTACTCTGATAACACTTTATACTTTCAGTCTTGTGTTGGCTTAAAATGCATAAACACACCCATTCAATAGAATACATATTTTAAAACTAACTGAAGAAATTAAGGAGCTAAATAAATAGACATCCCATGTACTTGGATTGGAAGACAATACTGCTGAGACAGCAGCATTCCCCAAATTGTGAATTGTACCCAATTCAGTGCAATCCCTATCAAGGTTGCAGCTGCTTTTTGGCAGAAACTCATCAGCTGATCATAAAATGTATATGGAAATGTAAGGCACCCAGAGTAGCCAAAACAATCTTGAAAGAGAACAAAGTTCAAGGACTTGCACTCTCATTTCAAAACTTACTGCAAAGCAACAGTAATAAAAACTAATGCAGTGGCCCTAATGATAGGCATACAGATAGGTCAAAACCCAAACTGATACATTTATAGTAAAATGATTTCTGGTGAGGGCACCAAGATAACTCAATGGGTAAAGAACAGTATTTTCCACAAACAGTGCTGGGACAACTGGATAATCACACGCAAAGAATAAAGCTAGATGCTTACCTCACACTTTATACAAAAATTAAAACTGGATCAAAGACCTAAATGTAAGAGCCAACTATAAAACTCAGAATGTAAACAGGCAGTGGTTTCTTAGAGATGACACCCTAAGCACAAGCAAGAAAAAAATCAGACTTCATATAAATTAACTTTTGTGCTTCAAAGAACATTATCAAGAGTGTGAAGAGATAACTATGAAATGGGAGGAATTGCAAATTGTGCTGAATAAGGGACTGGTGTCTAGAATAGAATATAAGGAACTCATAATTCAACAAATAAAATACAGCCCAATTAAAAAATGGACAACTTGAATAGACATTTTTCCAAAGAAGATATACACGTGACCAATAAGCATATGAAAAGATGGTTAACACCATTAGCCATCAGGGAAATGCAATTCAAAACCACAATCAGATAGAACTTCAAACCCACTAGGATGGCTACAGTGAAAAGGAGTAACTGCTGAAGATGTGGAGAAACTGGAAGCCTACACTAATAATAGGAGCAGAAAATGCTGCAGTCCCTTCGGAAAAGTTTGGCAGTTCCTCAATGGTTAAACATAGAATTTACCACATGATCCAGCAATTCCACTCCTATGTATGTACCCAAGAGTAATGAAAACTTTTCTATGTCCACACAAAAAGTTATGAATGAATGTTCATTGTACCATTATTCACAATACCAAAAGTGGAAACAACCCAAATGTCCCTTAACAAAATAGGTATCTACACAATGGAATATTGTTTGGCCAAACAAAGGAATAAAGTACTGATACATGCTACAATATGGATGAAACTTGAAAATACTATGCTAAGTGAAAGAAGCCATTCACGAAGGACCACACGTTATATATGACGCCATTTATTTTAAATGTCCAGAATAGGTTAAATCTAAAGAAACAGAAAGGAGATGAGTGGTTGCCAGGGGCTGGAGTAGGTGGGCATATGGAGAGTGACTGCTAATGGTTACAGGGTTCCTTCCAGAATTAAGAGTGTAGTAATGGCTGCACAACTTGTAACTATTCTAAAACCTATTGAATTGTACACTTTAAAAGTTATGAGAATTATATCCCAAAGAACAAACAAAACAAGCACCTTACTGGGACTTTACCATATATCTTATTTTATATCTGGTCATGTTTCATTGAGAACATTTTCCTATGTCAATATTCTCCGAAAAAGACATGATTAAAAAAAAAGAATTATTTAACAAATCCTCTATTATAGGACATTTATCTGTAATGATTATCATTTTGGGGATAAAATCTTTCAAATAAAATTATTGATTAAAAGGATATAAACATTAACTTTTTACAGAAACATAGTATATTATCATTTGTATTTGATTAAGTGTGATGGTTAAGTTTTGTGTCAGCTTGGCTGGGCTATGGCACCAGGTGTTTGCCAGACACCAGTCCAGATGTGTGAAGGTACTTTAGAGATGTGATTAACATCCACAACCAGTTGACTTTAAATAAAGGAAATTATCCTCAATAATGTGGGTAGGCCTAATCTAATAAACTGAAGGCCTGAAGGCCTTAAATGGAGGCTTCCCAAAGAAGGAATTCTGCCTCAAGACTGTAAACACAGAAATCCTGAGTTTCCAGCTTGCTTTACAGATTTATATATTCATACATCCTGTTGCTTGTTTCTCTGGAGAACCTTGACTGATACAACAGTATATTTAAACGTTTTTTTTTTCTTGTCGTTTATAAGCCATCACTTGTGCTTCTTTTGTAAATTAGTCCCAGCTTTCTTACCTACTCTTGTGAACCTGTTTCCTTTTCCAAAGCAGTCCATGCTGAATCTTTTCATGCACATACTAGGCCAGGTCCTTGAAACAGAGGGGTCTCTCTCTTGTAATTCTAATCTAAATTATAAGAGCTGAAGCTTTGAGCACTTAGAGAGGCTCCATATGGAAACTAAGCAAGTGTGACCTGCTTGGTTACTGTACTCAGTGTAAGCAGGTAAACAGCCTATGGAAAGAGATTAAAAAAGAGTGAGCTCCATCAAGGGCAGGCATTTGTGGGAGCTGAAGTCTATGGATAGACATAAGCACCCTTCCTCACTCTGAAGACAGCTTGGCAGTCGGCCTACTGAAGCCAAGGCATAGATGAAGGACAACCACCTGCCATGCCCCTCCGTGGGCAGTTATTAGGGCGAAATGGCAGGCATTAGGGCACAGCCATAAAAAGCCTGAGGTCTGGGGTAAGACTGCAGTTGGAAGACTGACTCCTCCATCTCTGGCTACTATGTTGCAACTTACAACCATGGTGACCTTGAAGAAGTAATTTAACTCCTCTACTTCAGTTTTTTAGTCTATAAGATAGAGTAATTGTGGTATGTTGCTAAAGGAGTTAATACATGGAAAGTGCTTAAAATGAGCCCTGTGCATAGGAAGACCTCAGTAACTGTTAGTTATTATTAACTATCTCAGCCTCACTTTTCTTTTCTGTAGACTGGGGATTATAATGGTACTAACCCATCACAATGTTGATAGGAAGCAGTGCCTGGCACAAAATGTGTTGGCTGTGAATATATTACTAATGGATGAGAAAGAGATTGGAAAATTCAAAGGAGTTACACACAGATATTATTATACTCAGGTTAATCATCTCTAAAAAGGAGGCAGTATTTCCTGGAGGGAACAGCCAGAGACTGAGTATTGAAAGAAAAACTGAATAAAAAATGAATTTTACAAACTGTCATATAAATACAAGGCAACAGTGTTTCTGCCACCAGGCTGGGCAGTGGGCAGCTCACTCCCTTGTCAAGCTGCCTTCTCCCGGGCTCTCTGGGCTCTGCACTCAAACCTCTGGATGGCACACTTACTCTGTACTGGGATTACGTATGTTCTGGCTCTCTCACCAGAAGGTAAGGTCCTCCAGAGCAGAAGTCACCTTGCCTTCCGACAGCATCTAGCTACAGGTATGGTGACAGCCGCAAAGCAGTCACCTGGAAATGGCTGACAGAGGACAGAGGAATGAGTGAATGGACTCCTTTCTTACCTTCCAATGCGTCATCTCCAACTTCTTCATATGTCTGCCAAGAGACCAAAGATGTGGGTGAGAGGCACAGTGAAATCCTGGCCCGTGACTAGGATGGCTTGTTTTTTTTTTTCCCTTGTGTCCCTTTATAATTTTTTCCTCCCAGTCCTTTCCAGCAACCTCTTCCCCGTAATTCACAAGCAACAGCAAGCATTTTCTACAGTTTTATATAAATGGAATCATATGGTATATACTTCCTAGAGATTGGAGTCTTTGGCCTTTACTAATCTTAACTATTTTGAGAATTCATTTTGTTGCATGTATCAATAGTTTGTTCATTTGTATTGTTGAGAATTATCACCTTGTATGGATGTAGCACAATTATTTTTTATCCATTCAGCTGTTACTGGAGGTTTGGTTTTTTTTTTCCAGTTTGGGGATGTTTACAAATAAAGCTGCTATGAAGATTTATGTATAAGCTATCACTTAATTAACATTCTATTCTGTGGTTGTACCAGTTATTTATTCACCCACTGAAGGACATTTTGGTTGCTTCTCAGTTTTGGCAATGATGCATATACCAGCAAGATACATATGAGTGGAGTTTTTAACTCTTTTGGGTTCAACCCAAGGAGGGAGGGTGACTTGCTGGATCATACAGTAAAAGTACGTTTAGTGTTGTAAGAAAATGTCTTCCAAGGTGGCTGTACCATTCTGCAGTGCCACCAGCACTGAATGAGAGTTCATGTTGCTCCACATCCTCACCAGCATTAGCTAGTGTCTGTGTTTTGGATCTTAGCCATTCAAATAGGTGTGTAGTGGTAGGTTACTGTTGCTTTAAATTACAGTTCCCTAATGACATGAGTATCTTTTCATATTCTTTTAACACTTGTCTTTTGCAGAGCAGAGTTTTAAATTTTATTCATCTAAATTACCAAGTCTGTCTCGCACAGATTATGTTTTTGGTATTGTATGTAAAAAGTCATTGCCAAACTAAAGGTAACCTACATTTTCTCCTTTGTTATCTTCTAGCTATTTTATAGTTTTGTGTTTTGCATTTAGGTCTGTTTTCCACTTTGAGACTATATTTGTGAAAGGTATAAGCTCTGTGTCTAGAGTATTTTTTAAATGTGTTGTAGCACCATTTGTTGAAAATACTTTCTCCATTGAAATGCTTTTGCTGCTTTTTCAAAGATCAGTTCAGTGTATTTGTGTGGATATGGAGTAATAAATATAATAAATACTATCTGAGTAAGTGTTCCCATACACAAAACACCAGTGAGCTGAGAATTCAATTCAATTTTGACACTATCTACCCAAGATAGCATCAGATTCCACAGGTTAAGGGTCCAGTCCTACAAGACTTTTCCTCAACCCCCACTTCAGATGCTAGTTGCAACCCCAGGCTGTTAACTGTGCTGCTGACCAACTAACTAGAGATTTAAGGTTAGGATGGCTTGTTTTTAACAAGAGGAACTAGGCTGCTTCATCTCTTCCCATTTCTTTCTGAAGCCCAAGCTCCTGTCTTTACCAACCCACCCTGGAGAATGACCCATGACTCTAGAGGGTGACTCCCAGAGGGCCAGACTTGCCAAGTCCCGGTTACCTGCATGGTGCTCTGCGTGTAGCCATACTGGGGGTAACTGTAGCTGTAACTGCCTGTGTTCTGGTCATAGCCCCACTGGGCATAGTAGTTCTGGTACTGCTGATAATACTGGTTGTAGCTGTAACTATACATCTGACTGTATTCCACTGGCTTCACACGACTCCTTAAATGAAGGAAGAAACAAAAATAAACAAACAAATCCACAACACTTACTATATGGCCAGAGACTTTTCTGAGTGTTTCATGCAGAATAACAGTCTCCACAACAGCCCTGTGCAGTAAGCATATCACGATTCCTACTTTACAGATGAGGCAACGGAGAGGTTGTGTAATTTGTCCCGAAGTCACACAGCTAGTAAGAGAGTCAAATTCAGGCAGCCTGGCTCCAGAGCCCATGCTTTAAATAGAGGAGCTTTTGCAAAACTGAAGGAATAAACAGCAGCAGACTCAGACTCCAAGAAGGGACTAGCAGTTCCCAAAGGGAAGGGGCTAGGAAGGGAGGGAGAAGGGGATTAAGGGGCATTATAATTAGCACACATAATATAGGTGGGACACTGGGAAGGCAGTATAGCACAGAGAAGACAAGTAATGACTCTACAGCATCTTACTATGCTGATGGGCAGTGACTGCAATCAGGGGGTGGGAGGGCCTGATAATAGGGGTGAATGTAGTAACCACAATGTTGCTCATGTGAAGCCTTCATAAGATTGTGTATCAATGACATCTTTTTTTTAATACTTTATTTTGGTATCATTAATCTACAATTACATGTGCAATATTATGGTGATTAAACTACCCCCTTCATCAGGTACCCCCACCAACCCCATTACAGTCACTGTCCATCAGCGTAGTGAGATGCTATAGAATCACTACTTGTCTTCTCTGAGTTGTACAGCCCTCCCCGTGCCCCCCCCAACATTACATCTGCTAATCGTAATGCCCC
>JAQQAC010002837.1:21620175-21646191 GCA_029783875.1 Phataginus tricuspis | reverse complement strand
TTTTTCGGCTTGGCTTATTTCACTGAGCATAATACTCTCGAGCTCCATCCATGTTGTTGCAAACGGTAGGATTTGTTTTCTTCTTATGGCTGAATAATATTCCAATGTGTATATGTACCACATCTTCTTTATCCATTCATCTACCGATGGACACTTAGGTTGCTTCCATTTCTTGGCTATTGTAAATAGTGCTGCGATTAATGACATCCTAATAAAAAAAAGAGGATGTTCAAAAAAAAAAAGGATCTTTTAATGGCTAAGTTTGTCTCTTATCAAACCTTGTCAGTAGTCCTGCCTTTTCCTTTTTTCAAGATCTTGGAGGACTGCTTTCCTGACAGCCACAAGGGCTCAGGTGAACATGGCCTGGAGAATCTGTATGGAGGATGATCCAAGAAACATTTCAAACTACAAAATATCTAATCACCTCTTCTGCACAAAAAGGGGGAAGCACTGCAGTAGTTGTATCATCATTGCTACAGTCCTGGCTACAATTATGGAGTAGGTACTTAGGATTTGTGTCAATTATTTTTCGTATATGGTCTCCTACTTTAAGTTCTGCATAACCCTACAGTACAACTATTATCTATGATTTCCATTATACAGATGAGAATACTGTGCTTTTAAAAGGCTAAGTGATTTACTCAATGCCACACCTAGGACTGGTGACAAATTTAACGCCAAGGCTCATGCTCTTATCGCCACCCAGATCTTACCTACAGCACCTGCCCTGAGAGACTTGGGCTATCTTGCCTCCATCCTGCATTCACAACCAGAGCTGAGGCCAGGGGCAGCAGAGAGCTGTCTTCCCCTGATTGCATGGCTACCTAATCTGCTGCTAACCAAAGATGGAATGTCAAGCCTACAAAGGATCCACTGCTTTCAAAAATATCAAAAACCACCTGCACACAGGCTTATGAAACAGGCCTGGGGAATGACCCCCAGTCCTAGCTGAGAGGAATTGGAAGAATAGAACCCCAGCTGAGGACACGGCAGTGCACTTCCAGAGTCATCGTACTTCTCAGGGCCACACTGTCTTGTAGGTGCCCATCATCCACACACACAAGGCAGAGGTTGATACCACCACGCCAGCTGGGTTCAGGAGAATCCTGTCTCACAGTATGGAATGCATTTCTGTCATCATGACTGGTGTATCCCATCGCCACAGTGAAGCCAGAGAGGAAACCAACAAGCAGGAGTTGCTGTACCATGGAAACCCAGTCACAGGAAACAAAAATGCTTGAAGTCTGAATGACTCTTCGCAAGTTCCTTGCAAGTTCAGCGTCCGCTTGGTGAGCAGGACTCAGCCAAAGCAGAGACTCCAGCATCACCTCCAGAGGGGGTGGCTCACTGAAGTCCAATGGCAGAGGCTCCCTCTCCCAGCCCAGCGCCAGGCTGGAAAGTGCTGATGTTCCCTCCATGACTCCTGTTCCATGTTCCGAGTCTGCCACCCTTCCGACGTGTTTAGGTAATTCAAAGTACAGTGCCCCTGGCCTGGGTCTGTACATTTCTGTTATTTCTCCACACTCAGCTCTTACAGTCTCTCAAAGGGAACTTTACCATCCTCAACTCTTGGTGCTTGAGGACACCTCGCTAGAGGCAGGCACCAAATACCAGCAACAGTGTTCAACAAGGAAACAGCCACAACAGGTATAACCTCCTTGCAGAAGGGGCTGTTTCTCATTCACACTACAAACCCAATGTCTAGGGCAGGGCCCGCAGAGTTGTAGGGACTGTTAGTGTTGACTGAACAAACAGTAACACAACAGAAACAACCAACAGAGTATTAGAGGAACTGCTGGGCAGAATATACAATCAAAACAATAGGCTGCAGCTGTTAAAAATATTAAGAATGAAGACTGTGCAACTGTATGGGAAAATGAGCATGTATACTCAGGACAGGCAGAAAAAAGCACTGTAATTATAATTAAAAATGAATAAATAAGTCTACCACATGCTGACTGACTCACATGTAGTTCATCTCTATATCTATACCTATGTCTATGTATCTATGTATCTCAGGGACACCTATGGGGAACTTGGAAAGGAATTCAGAAATTATGATTACACACTTTAGGGCAATGAGAATTTCTCTTTTAAATATTTTCTTAATGTTTTTATACATATAATAGAGTTTAGAACAAATAACATTTAGGGGGAAAATCACTCAGGCTGATGTAGGTTTTAAACATTGTTAAACTGCAAAGAACTTCCAAATCTTTTGCTGCTTTAAAAATCATGTCCACGTGGAAGTTCTGCCCTAAGAATGCAGCCACTCTTCCACTTCTGGCACAGTCTCTCAGTGCTGGCCCTGCTGACCGGGGGAGGGCCGCAGAAGTCTGCTGTGGGCTGTCCTGTGTGTGGTAGGGCATTCAGCAGGACCCCAGCCTCTACTCATTAGATACCAGCAGCACCTCCCCTGACTCCACTGCAGTTCTGACAACCAAAATTGTCTCAAGGTGTTGCCAAAGTCCCCTAGGGAGCAAAATTATCCCCAGCTGAGAACCACTGCTTTGGCCAAAAAAGGGAAGATTCTATCCAGAGAAGTTTTATCTGTGAGAAACTTGGACAGTTTTAAGTTGTTTCTCACACAAGCGAGAAACTTGTTTGGAGATGTAAGGGAAGAAGGGTTTTCTCACTAGCATGACCAGTACACCAGTATGTGTGATATTCTGTAGTGTTTGGATCATTAATTCTCAGTCTTTCCCACAGCAAGCGACAATCACAGGAGGTCTCTAGGTTTCACTGACATACATAAGGCTAAAACTGAGTGTATTTTTTTCCCTTCTGCTTAATTCTTATTGGTTCTATGGACAAATTTCTAACAGCGGCACTATTGTACAAACAGCAAGGACATTAAGTACATGGAGCCAAGCTGCTTTTCCAGCACTGCTACCAGCAATGGCAGATGTATCTGCCCTCCCCACTCACAGCTCTCACTCCAACCATAAGCTTCTGGAGGGGGAGTTATGCTTGTTCATCTCCAACACACAGCCTGGCAGGTAACAGGCATTGATTATTTGTGACCTAGAGTCTCCCTGCAGCCTCCATCCAGCCTGTGGATGCCCTGATTATCAAAAAACCAGTGAGGAGTGTCCAGGTGGGGGGCAGTCTAGAGGCCCTCTATCTTCCCTGCCAGTCAGGACTCACGCTTTAGGGATTGCCACGCTCAGCCGCACGGGTTTAGACCCCAGTCCTACTGCTCCCTGGCACTCTGTCAGGGCTCGCTTCTGTTCCAGTTCATCTGTGAATTTCACAAAACCATAGCCCCTGCAGGAAGAAAAACCCACACACTATTTAGATCACAAATGTGCTAAAAATCAAGTCTAAGAATGGAAGGAAGTCCATCATACTATGTGGGAAGGGGTGAGAGCCCCATCAGTGGAGGTATGCCAGAGATTCAAGCGCTGGAGGATCCTGAGATCCGTGGGAGCCCCACCTTAAGTTCACAGTCCTCCTCCATACCTTCAATGACAGGGCTCCTTCCCAAATAGCTTTCCTCCCAACCTAAGGGCAAGTATCACTACTGTCATTATCACTACAGTAACTGCAGTAGCGGTAACAGTTGTAGAGGTTCATCCAGCAAATATTACTGAGTCTGTCCTGTGTGTAGGTATTGAGCTTGGCACTGGCACTCAGCATCCAGAAGCAGACGAAGTTCCTGCTCTCCTGAACTCATATTCTACTTGGGGGATAAATGAATGATAGCTAACATTTAATGAGCACTTACTATTCCCACGCACTGTGCTGAGCATTCCCAGGGTTATCTTATCAAACTGCCCAACAATTTGATGAAGATAGTATCCACATTTTACTGAAGAGGGAACCAAAGTTCAGAGATGTTTAATAACTTGTCCAAAGTCATAGTGGAAGGAGGATTCAAATCCAGGCCTGTCAGACTCCCAAAGCCCGAGTTTACAACCGCTATACTCTGATTAAGAATGAGCCTTCCTTGAAGGGTTTCCACTTTTAAAGTAATAATAGTAAATAAACTGGTAAACACCTATAAAGCACATTCTATTGCTTTATTTATATGACATCATACATCCCCTCTATGAGCAGATACTATTAACCAGGCCCATTTTGCAGAGGTGCAATAGGGCCAGAGATTCAGTCACTTGTTGGCTGTGTTACCCCCAGCCAGCACTGGAGCCGGGATTCCCATCAGGCAGTGTGACTCCAGAGCTGGTACTCTTCACCACCACGCTACACAGCCTCACTGCACTACCTCTACCTCTGAGGAAAAGGCTCCCACTAACAGGGTAGGCGTCAGTAACAGGTGAGGCCTTACTTAGACACGCCTGTCTGGTCCAAAACCACCTTGCCTCCCCGACAGGAGGGGTAGACTTTGACGAAGAATTCATACAGCATGCCATCATCCACATCTGGGGTCAGGTCCCCCACAAAGAGGGAGTACTCAGGGCTGAGAGGAGAGAAAGATTCAGAGACCAAGATGAAAACCTTTGTTCTGACAAGCTCTTTGGGCCCATTCTAGGTAAACCTTTCCTGGGCCTTCTTAAGGAACAACACATCTGATGGGTCCTTAACTAGGACCTAATTGCTTTCATTTGGCAGTCCTGGGGGGCGAGTTATCGAAGTAGCCCTGTCCCCAGCCATTCACCCCTGACCAAAGCCTGATTGGTTTTAAGTATTATATGCGTGCAACTGGGGGGACCCAAGCAGAGGTGCTCAGAAGATAACACTAGACATTCTGTATTCACTGCAGTTTTAATTCAAACAGTGAAAGAGAGAGAAAGACAACTGGACCTTATTTTCTAAAGACCTAAAGCCTAGCTAAAACAAAATCCCCTAACTTTTAGGAGAGGGGTCAGCAAACAGGTTTTCGGTAAAGGGCCAGACAGAAAATATTTTAGGTTTTGTGGAGCACCTATGGTTTCTGTTGCCTTTTCTGTTTTCACAATCCTTTCAAAGTGTAAAAACCATTTTTAGCTCAAGGATGATATAAATCAGACCAGTTTGCCAACCTGTTTTAGAATTATTAAGAACAAAATCACTGTTTTCTTACTTCAAGCATGATACACATTCCTTGTATAACATTAGAATACACAAAAGGTTGAAGACAAATAAAATGATCAATAACCCACCCATTCAAAGGCAATCTCTATGAACCCTCGGATATATACTTTTTTCTTTGGCTGCTCCTTCTGAGTTTATAAAAACTGAATATGCCTCATTTGTTCTGTTGCTAGCATTTTTTAACATATCACCAACATCTTTACATATCCTCTTCTGCTACAATATGACTTGCTAATGGACATACAGCATTCCAATTAATGAACATTTTGTAATTTAAACCACTTCTCTATTATTAGATCTGGGTTTTTCACCAATTTTGTCCATTTGAACATATTTCAATCTTTGAGGCTAATCTTTGCACACATCCACGAATAAATTCTGAAAAACAGAATTAGTGTCAGTGGCTATAAACCTTTTTAAAGCTTTTGACACACTGTGTTTTGGGGCTTTTTTGCAATTGATGTATTTTTTAAAATTTTCAAACAGTGACCTGAAAAGCAAAATTAATTTATGTTGCTACACCAGGTCACTTCTTACTAAATAAAACACCAATACTGTGGGACGTAACAGGGTGGAAGGCTAAAGGGTGGGGAAACCAAAACCATGGGCCTTGACAAGACACACACCCAGAAGACCCATCCCAAGGAATGGGAGATGTTGTCCTTCAGGAGGGAGGCAAAGTGAAGCCAAACCCCCTCTTCTTTGGTAGTGACTGGCACAGGGATGCACCTTGTCTCTATCTATACATTTCCTGGGCTTGAAGCTACCTTACGGCTACTCTGTACATACCTGTTATCTGGTTGTTTCCCATAAGTGGCATAGTTCAGTTTAAAACGTTTTGCCTGGAAATTTAAAAACAAACAAACTAAAACAGAGAAAGGTGTTTTTTCAAGAGTCAAACAATATTTGAAAAAAAAAACTGAAATAAATTACCTTGGCCAAACATCTCCCCCTCTCTAAGCCTCAGCTTTTTCTCCTGTATAAAATGAAGGGGTTTCACGGATGACCGCTAAGGGCACTGCCAGCTCCATGGTTCTATGAGCCCAGGTGTGCCAGCTTGGTGCAGCTGTAAGCTAAGTAACTGTGGGAAGAGCAGAATGTAACTCTCTTGAAATGTGCTCTCACTGCTGCCAGCCTGTCTGGTTCTAGTTGCTCAGTCGGGCAAGGGGTCTAGCATTTCAAACTTCTGCTAAGGGAGGCAGTGGTACGGAGTGGAAAGGGCATGGATTTTAGAGGCAGCCCATCCTCAGTTTGCATCCCGGCTCTGCCACTTACTACCTGTGCTGCCCTGAGCAAGGTATTCATTCCACTGCCCTGAGCTTGTTTCCTGGCCTGTCACAGGTCACAACGTCTACTGTTCAGGGTGCTTACAGGATTACATAAAATAATGTAAGCACATAGTAGGGATTCAATCAATGATAGTTCTCCATGACAATAAAAACAGCAACATAATCATTATCTAAGTGTCCTTACAGGTGTGGCTCCTGGAAGGGGTTTCCCATTAATTTTATGCAAACACTTCTCGGCTGTGGCCAAATCTGCGAATTCTACAAAACAGTAGCCAGCTGGGATCCTGGAAAAAAAGCAAACAGAGTAAGAGAATGGTTGCAGATGTGATTCCCAGATGGAGAGACTGAGTCTTGGCCTACACAGAGGGAAAAATGTTTCTCATCAGAGCCCATCCTGTTCTTGTTCCCTGCCAACTCAAAAACCTGAAATAAAGGATTGCCAATCCGGGCCAGACCCCAACTCATTTAGGTAATGTTTACTTATGTACTGTATCACCTTATTGCCAAAAATGTTTAAAGTCGTCCAAACAGATCTGATGTCAAGTTTACAGGAAATATTAGGGACAGAACAAGTAAATCACCACCACAAGAAAACAAATCCAGAATGTGGTGCCAGATTCCAGAATGCAGGACAATTAGTCCTAACCTCTTTAAAAAGCCGATGTTATAAAGGAGAAAAGAGGTGGGCTTTTCTGCATTAAAGAGACAACAGACAAAAGAACAATGCAGTGCAGGATCTCTGGATCTTAATTAATTAAAAACAACAACAAAAAACTATAAAAGATGTTCTTGGGACAATTATAAAAACAAATTTAAAAAAAGTAACTATATTTAGTAGTTACATTTTTGGGGGAGTCAAAATTATATGTGGATGTTAGATTGTGCACCCATTTAACCCGTGTTGTTCAAGGGTCAACTGTACTTATTAGGGAATCATTGCGAATTATGTTTGTGTGATATGAGCAGTGTGGTTATGTAAGAGAATGTCCATTTTTGGGCAATGCATGCTTGAATACTTAGAAGTTTCACAATGCCTGTAATTTATTTTCATATAATTCAGCAAAAAGAAATATCCATTTAAATCTATCCATCTTTAGACTGATTTAGATAGGAAAATATGGCGACATTTTAACAACTGCTGAAGTTAAGTGTTGGCTGTATGAGTGTTCACTGTACTGTTCTTTGAAATTTTGTTTGAAAATGTTCATAATTAAAGAACAGTTTTTTTGATCACCTACCATAGGCTTGGCTAATAGAGTTGAATGTGGTTCCTGTCCTCAAGAACTTACAATCTAGTTGGATAGACAAGTAAACCCATGGACCTTACCTAATTGGGGGATGTCTGTGAGATTCCCAATGTTCTCTTTTTTAAAGCATCACTAAGAGACGTAAGTAGCAGGTCATGGCTATATCCTCTGACATCCCTATTTGATAAGAGATTTATACTGAAAACAGTTAATTTTTTAAAAGTCACCCTAAAAGCTACCACCAGTGAAATAAGCCAATTTTTTCTGGAAATAGTACTTTAGATCTTCAGTTCATATCACCTTATAGACACAAAGCCAAGATGGTGTCGGCAAGGGCGGTACCTGAGCCCAATGGTCACACAATAGTCTATGGGCTCCATAAATATTTCCTGATGCCAAAAGGCATAGCGGGCCAGATATGTGCCTCCTGGCTTGTGTAAGTAGAATCTTAAAGCTCACAGATGTAAAGACCAGCACCAGAAAGAGCAGACTATTACCGAGTGGTCACTATGGGCCAGGCACGGAGCTAGCCCCCGCACATGCCCCATCTCACTGGGTCCTCACAATACCTGTATTAGGCGAATGAAACCATTTCTTCCATTTAGATGAGGAGACTTAGCAGGATTGTACACTCTTCCCTAAACCACACAGCTGGTATGTGCCAAAGGTGGATTTGAATTCAGCAAAGTCTGACTACATTCTTTTCCCAACATCTTATGAAAATTCCAGACACAGAAATGAAAACAATTGTATAGCAAACATCCATATACCCACCACCTAAAATAAACATTTAATTCTATGATTGACCCTTCAACAACATGGGTTTGCACTGTGCAGGTCTGCTTACATGTGAATTTTTTTCAGTAAATATATTAGAAATTTTGAGATTTGTGACAATTTGAAAAAACATTTTTTCCCTAGGTTATTTTAGTGTAAGAATACAGTACATAATAACATACAAAATATGTGTTACTCAATTGTTAATACTGCTGTTGGTAAAGCTTCTGGTCAATAGGAAACTATTAGTTATGTTTTTGGAGGAGTCAAAATTATTTGTGGATGTGTGATTGTGCAGGGGTCAGCGCCCGTTTAACCCATTTAGTTCAAGGGTCAACTCTACTTATTTTATCATGTAATTACCCATCTATCTGTCTCTCCACCATCACCCTGCTTATTTTCTGATACATTTCAAAGTACGTTACAGATATTGCTATACTTCCTTCAAATACTTTAACATGCACATTATGCACTAGACTTCAGTTCTTGTTCCAGTTTGTTTTTGTTTTTTTGGTTTATATGCAATGAAATTTACATGCAACAAAATGCATAAATATTCTAGATGCAGTTATTTCCACCACAGATTAGTTTTGTGTATTTTAGACTTTTAAATAAATAGAATCATACAGTAAGGCTTCTTTCATTTAGCATAACGCTTCTGAGATTCATTCATGCTGTTGCTATACAAGTAGTTTGTTCCTTATTATTGCTAAGGTATTCTATGAATATACCAGTAATTTATCTGATCACGGACACCTGGGCTGCCTGCAGTTCTGGCCATTGTCACTGAGCTGCTATGAACATTCTTTTTCAAGCCCTTCTTTTCTTGTGGATATATGTTTTAATTTCTTGAGTAAATACTGAGGACCAGACTTGCTGGATCACAGCATACATGGACATAAGAAACTGCCACACACTTGCACCTACCGGTTATACCATTTTACAGTTCAACTGGTGATGAATGAGAGCTGTGGTTTTCCACATCTGACTTATTTTCTGAATGTTAAAAATTGTGGTTAAATATACCTAACATAAAATGTATCACTTCGATAATTTTTAAGTGCACAGTCTGTGGATTGAAGCACATTCACCCTGTTGTGCAACCACCAAATGCAGTTTAAGCTCTATGCTTTATTGCATATTATTTTTCCTTGGGTCTCATCTTCTCTGATCTTGGTTTTTAAGTTATACTTATTTATCTTATAGTATTCTTATATTCAGTATTTTAAGTATTCTTGTGTTCTTTAAAGACTTTGTTCAAGAGAGGCAGGATGTAAATACACGTGTCTGTACATACCATCATAAGGAGCAGCTAGAGGTTAGCAATCATGGGTAGGAATGGATAGTTCCAAATCTTATTTCAATAAAGATTAAAATATAAGAAGTGGAATCAGTGTTTTAAAAAGTATTACAGGACATATTTTCATACCAGTAGCTGATTATCTGGGTGTTTTGGTCTACAAGAGCAAGAAGAAGAAAAATATGTAGGCCAGTATTATCTGCCAGTCAGGAAATCAGTTCCTGGGTATTTGGGCTCTGAATGCCTGTCAACCAGTCACAGAGTTGACCACACTTTATATGTCTCACCTGTTATTTTTCAGTCATTTGATGTTTTAGCAAGCTGCTTTAATAGAGTCCTGGCATGGAGTAAATGCTCAATATATACTGTCAAACTGATAAAGAAATCCTCTAATTTCCTAACTGGAACCCTAAGGAAAACTAAGACCCTCAAAGAGAAGAAAGAAATTGGAGGCAATGGAGAACAACTATCTGAAAATATTCTCTGCATTTTGTTTTGCTCATATATTTATTGTCTCATTCCCCCATTAGGATAAAGTAAATTCTATGAGAGGAGAGGTTATGTCTGGCTTGTTTCAGCCATGTTGTCCCAGGACTCTTATATTGTGGTGCACAGTAGTGTCTCTATAAATATTTAAATGAATGGCATAAGAATTAAGGGCACTCACGGCTATGAGGACAGACTTGAATTTGAGTCCTGGGTTGTCACTTAATAGCTGTGTAACTTTAAGGCAGTCATTAAGCTTCTCTAATAACTACTTAGCTGAGGTTTTTGCCATTTTAAAAAGTAATTTTCAAGTGTTTATTATCTAGCAGATCATAATCTGTTTATATTTACTGAGCACATACCCTGTGCCAGACACTGTTCTAAATACTGAATGTGAACTAACTCACGTAAGCCTCACCATAACTCTTCTGGTGCTTTTCTCATACCCATTTTTATACTCATGGTACAACAGTGTGCCTCCAGAGTCCGGTCTTTAAGCAATATGCTGTACTTCCTCTCAATGTGTCTCCAAATGTTAGCTTTTAAAACATTATAATAACTATTATTAGGGATGAGACGCCCTCACTCCCGGCAATGTTTACATTCTCCACGATGACCTGTTAAGAGAGAACCAAGAGAAGGAAGGAGAAACTTACCCAGTGAGGCGGTTTCGGATAATTTTGACACTCATCACGGTCTCGCCCATGGTGGCAAAGGCTCTGGAGATGAAGTTCTCGTCCATGTAGGGTTCCAGCTGCGTACATACAAGGGCAGCGATTCAGGCCAGCATCCAGGCTCCTCTGGCGGTTCCAGAGTCCCTCCCCCTTCCCCCAGGATTGGAGGCACGCTGCTGGTGGGGGCGGGTGAGGAGTGATATGAGCCCCCAACTCCCGCGTTTTCAATCCCTTGCCTCCCTTCCCTTCAAACGTTGCTCCCTTTAGGGGGCCTCCCTCCTGGATGTGCCCAACCCTCCAGTTCTAGAATCACGGCGCCCTTCAACCCTTGGTATCCCACTCATTCCATTCCCCCCGCCCTGCCAAGAATCTCTTTCCCTTCCACGAATCCAAACGGGGCCCCTAGACCCCTCCCCTGCAGACTCAACCAGTTCACCCAGATACGGAGACGCGCTTCTGTGGCATCCTAAAAACTGCCCTCCCCATTCCCTTTCACCCTTTCGGGATCGAGGACCCCTCCCCTTGGCGAGCCTTCCTCCCTTGTGACACCGAGATTCCTCCTCCTCGGACCCGGGCGGCCGCCCTCACTCACGTCGCCCATCCACAGGCTGGCAGCCATGGCCACAGCCCGGCCGGGACTCTGCGGGCCGCGGAGACCGGCGCCGGCGCCAGCGCCAGTCCGCGGGCCAGGATCGCCACGGAGCATGCGCCTCCGACACCTTCTGCGCAAGCCCGGAAACTCAGCACCCAGGGCGGCTGCGCCCAGATATGCTGCTCCGGGTTTTTCCGGCGACCCTGCTGGGCGCCAAGCTTCCTTGTTCCCCCGCTACGAGGCCCAGACTGGAGCCCGCGGAATGGGGCGGAGCAGACACCACCCTGCGGAGGCTGGTGGATTTCTCCTTGACTACGTAAATACACACGTCCGTGCAAGATTACAAGTAATATATGCTCATTGTAAAAAATTGCAAATAAAAGCACACTTTAAAAAAAAAGTCAAAGGTCCCCTTTGGGATCCTGTGACCTTGGGAAAGACACTGGTCTGTCCCAGCCACCCCTTCACCCCGCGTTTACCAGTTCGCAAGACAAGACTTTTGTTAAAACTGGAATGGTATTCTTCCATCATTCCCGCGTATAGCCTTTGGGTGGGGTTGGAAGTAAAGGGAGAGTAAATACTATCATCTCAACAACCAATCAATCCCCAAGTGTTGTCACTCTGCTCTTCTGGGTTCTCACATCCACTACCTTAACCTAAACTGCCAGTTCTAGCCTGTCTTAGAACAGTAAACGCCCTCAGTAAACACGATTTAGATGACTAGATAATCCTGACAGTGTCTCCTCATCTGGGAGTGTCCCAGGCCTCTCAGCCTCACTCTCAGAATAGGACGCTTCTGTAGGTGGTGATTGTCATCTTTTGACAGTGAAACTCAGTCCAAGTGCATTTCCGGGGCTCCCTTTGGGCTGAAGGGCTAATAAGGCCCTTCCTTACCAGTTTATACACCCGAAAATTAGGGTGATGACCGGCAAGCACTCATCGTTCTGAAAACTTGAGATCCACCACAATTTGCCAAATTTCCAGTTTTACCCAGTCACTGCAATACCAGTGTAGTGGTTAGGTGATTTGGCTAGATTAGAACAAATGGAGCATCAGTCCCAGCCACCTCTCGTTATTTTGGCAAGTTACTTAACTTCTGGGAGACTAATGTGCTTACTTACCTCACAGGGTGTTGTGACAAGATAAATTGGGAAAACACTTGGCCCAGTGCCTGGCATCCAGGCAGTTCTCCAACATGGCAGCTGGGGGCCTTAGATTTTAACTTAGAGCTATTTAGTAGTACTGTTTGCCAGACCATGTGCTATGGCTCTTTGCTTACTATTTTTAAATTTTTGCATATGTAAGATTTTTAGATAATTATTTTTAATTTAGAATGTGAGCTTCACAAGATAAGAATTTTTTTGTTTCTAATCAAATTCCTACAACCTGGGATATGGTAGGCAATTAAAAAACATTTGCTTAATCTATGGTATAAAAAGCAGTCCTTTTCCCACCTTCAACTCCCATTGCCTTGAGGCAGTCATTTCCAAATCTTTCCCCTAGAATCAGCTGCATGTTTCTAAATAATACTCTCTCCTTTTGTAGTTTGGTATTGTAGTAACTGCCCCTCGTACCTACACACTTCCCCATCTTCTGATTGTGATTTTTCTCAAAGCAAAACTGAACATTTAATTATGACTTTGTAAATATTATTCACAGCAGAGCCATATGTGGTACTGCGATTGCATTTGTTTTGGGGGAACCAATCCAGGCTGGAGGATGATGCAGGAACAGACGAAACTGTGAGCTCTTGCTGGGTATAAACACACTAAGGAGATTTACACTTCCGACAGAGACAGGCACTGCATTAATGATGCGAAAAACACTAAGCACGTGAAAAAACAGGGCAATTAACTACAGGGAATAAAAAAATGTACAACAGTCCTAACAGCAAAGACCATGTTGCAGAGTGTCTACTACATGCCTGACACTGTGCTGATTGATATATGTAAAGCACCTACAGAGAGATTTATTATAACTTGCATGTAAGGAAAGGAACTGAGGTTCTGGGCTCAGATGGAGGCTAAGGATTCTTGCCTAGTCTGAGCACTTGGTAGCTTCTTGACCTCAGGCAGATCACTTCAACTCTGAGAACTGTTTCCTGAGGGACAGCAATCCTATTTTACACGGCTGATTAAATGAACTATTATTGCATGTAAAGTGCTCAGCACAATGCCTAACTCATTTTAAGTCCCAATACACAAGTTTTTTTTATGGTATCATTAATCTACAATTACATGAGCAACATTATGTTTACTAGACTCACCCCATCAAGTCCCCTCCACATACCCCATTACAGTCACTGTCCATCAGCATAGTAAGATGCTATAGAATCATTACTTGTCTTCTCTGTGTTGTACAATCCTTCCCATGCCCCCTACCCACATTATATGTGCTAACTGTAATGCCCTTTTTTCCCCCTTATCCCTCCCTTCCCACCTATCCTCCCCAGTCCCTTTCCTTTTGGTAACTGTTAGTCTCTTCTTGGGTTCTGTGAGTCTGCTGTTTTGTTCCTTCGGTATTTTTCTTTGTTCTTATACTCCACATATGAGTGAAATCATTTGATACTTGTCTTTTTCCACCTGGCTTATTTCACTGAGCATAATACCCTCTAGCTCCATCCATGTTGTTGCAAAGGGTAGGATTTGTTTTCTTCTTATGGCTGAATAATATTCCATTGTGTATATGTACCACATCTTCTTCATCCATTCATCTACTGATGAACACTTAGGTTGCTTCCATTTCTTGGCTATTGTAAATAGTGATGCGATAAATATAGGGGTGCATATGTCTTTTTCAAACTGGGCTGCTTCATTCTTAGGGTAAATTCCTAGGAGTGGGATTCCTGGGTCAAATGGTATTTCTATATATGTATATATATTTTTAACTTATCTCTACATATCTCATGTTTTTTTTTGGTATCATTAATCTACAATTACATGTGCAACATTATGGTTACTAGACTCCCCACATCATGAAGTCCCCACCACATACTCCACTACAGTCACTGTCCATCAGTGTAGTGAGATGCTATAGAATCACTACTTGTCTTCTGAGTTGTACAGCCCTTACCGTGCCCACCCCCCATATTATGTCTGCTAATCATAATGGTATTTCCCCCTTGTCCCTCCCTTCCCACCCATCCTCCCCAGTCCCTTTCCCTTTGGTAACTGTTAGTCCACTCTTGGTTTGTGAGTCTGTTGCTGTTTTCTTCCTTCGTTTTTTTTCTTTGTTCTTTACTCCACAGATGAGTGAAATCATTTGATACTTGTCTTTTTCTGCCAGCTTATTTCACTGAGCATAATACCCTCTAGCTCCATCCATGTTGTTGCAAATGTCAGGATTTTTTTTCTTCTTATGGCTGAATAATATTCCATTGTGTATATGTACCACTTCTTCTTTATCCATTCATCTACTGATGGACACTTAGGTTGCTTCTATTTCTTGGCTATTGTAAATAGTGCTGCGGTAAACATAGGGGTGCATCTGCCTTTTTGAAACTGGGCTGCTGCATTCTTAGGGTAGATTCCTAGGAGTGGAATTCCTGGGTCAAATAGTATTTCTATTTTGAGTTTTTTGAGGAACCTCCATACTGCTTTCCACAATGGCTGAACTAATTTGCATTCCCACCAGCAGTGTAGGAGGGTTCCCCTTTCTCCACATCTTCGCCAACATTTGTTGTTTGTGTTTTGGATGGTGGCCATCCTTAACTGGTGTGAGGTGATGTCTCATTGTGGTTTTAATTTGCATTTCTCTGATGATTAGTGATGTGGAGCTCTTTTCATGTGCCTGTTGGCCATCTGAATTTCTTCTTTGGAGAAGTATCTGTTCAGATCTTCTACCCATTTTTTAATTGGATTATTTGCTTTTTGTTTTTGAGGTGCGGGAGCTCTTTATATATTTTGGATGTCAACCCCTTATTGGATATATCATTTATGAATATATTCTCCCATACTGTAGGATGTCTTTTTGTTCTACTGATGGTGTCCTTTGCTGTACAGAAGCTTTTCAGCTTGATATAGTCCCACTTGTTCATTTTTGCTTTTGTTTCCTTTGCCCGGGGAGATATGTTCATGATGAAGTTGCTCATGTTTATCTCCAAGAGATTTTTGCCCATGTTTTTTTCTAAGAGTTTTATGGTTTCATGACTTAAATTCAGGTCTTTGATCTATTTTGAATTTACTTTTGTGTATGGGGTTAGACAATGATCCAGTTTCATTCTCTTACATGTAGCTGTCCAGTTTTGCTGACACCAGCTGTTGAAGAGGCTGTCATTTCCCCACCCATGGCTCCTTTATCGTATATTAATTGACCGTATGTGTTTAGGTTAATATCTGCACTCTCTATTCTGTTACACTGGTCTGTGGGTCTGTTCTTGTGCCTGTACCAAATTATCTTGATTACTGTGGATTTGTAGTAGAGCTTGAAGTCAGGGAGCGTAATTCCCCGTTTTATTCTTCCTTCTCAGGATTCCTTTGGCTATTCGGGGTCTTTTGTGGTTCCATATGAATTTTAGAACTATTTGTTCCAGTGCATTGAAGAATGCTGTTGGTATTTTGATAAGGATTGTATTGAATCTTTAGATTGCTTTAGGTAGTATAGCCATTTTGACAATATTTATTCTTCCTAACTAAGAGAATGGGATGAGGTTCCATTTGTTAGTGCTCTCTTTAATTTCTCTTAAGAGTGTCTTGTAGTTTTCAGGGTATAGGTCTTTAACTTCCTTGGAGAGGTTTATTCCTAGGTATTTTATTCTTTTGGATGAAATTGTGAATGGAATTGTTTTCTTGATTTCTTTCTGCAAGTTCATCATTAGTGTATAGAAATGGAACAGATATCTGTGTATTAATTTTGTATCCTGCAACTTTGCTGAATTCATATATTAGTTGTAGTAGTTTTGGAGTGGAGTCTTTAGGGTTTTTTATGTACAATATCATGTCATCTGCAAACAGAGACAGTTTGACTTCTGCTTTACCAATCTAGATGCCTTGTATTTATTTGTTTTGTCTGATCACCACGCCCAGGACCACCAGTACAATGTTGAATAACAGTGGGGAGAGAGGGCATCCCTGTCTTGGTCCTGATCTTAGGTGAAAAGCTTTCAGCTTCTTGCTGTTAAGTATGATGTTGGCTGTGGGTTTGTCATATATGGCCTTTATTATGTTGAGGTACTTCCCCTCTATACCCATTTTGTTGAGAATTTTTATCATGAATGGATGTTGAATTTTGTCAAATGCTTTTTCAGCATCTATGGAGATGATCATGTGGTTTTTATTCTTTTTATTGATGTGGTGGATGATGTTGATGGATTTCCAATTTTGTACCATCCTTGCATCCCTGAGATGAATCCCACTTGATCATGGTGTATGACCCTCTTGATGTATTTTTGAATTCGGTTTGCTAATATTTTGTTGAGTATTTTGCATCTATGTTCATCAGGGATGTTGGTCTGTAATTTTCTTTTTGGTGGGGTTTTTCCCTGGTTTTGGTATTAGAGTGACGCTGGCTTCATAGAATGAGTTTGGAAGTATTCCCTCCTCTTCTATTTTTTGGAAAACTTTAAGGAGAATGGGTATTATGTCTTCTCTATATGTCTGATAAAATTCAGCGGTGAATCCATCTGGTCCAGGTGTTTTGTTCTTGGGTATTTTTTTGATTAGTGATTCAATTTCATTGCTGGTATTTGGTCTGTTTAGATTTTCTGTTTCTTCCTTGGTCAGCCTTGGAAGGTTGTATTTTTCTAGGAAGTTGTCCATTTCTTCTAGATTTTCCTGTTAGCATAGAAATTTTCATAGTATTCTCTAATAATTCTTTGTATTTCTATGGGGTCTGTCGTGATTTTTCCTTTCTCATTTCTGATTCTGTTTATGTGTATAGATTCTCTTTTTCTCTTAATAAATCTGGCTAGGGGGTTATTTATTTTGTTTATTTTCTCAAAGAACAAACTCTTGGTTTCACTGATTTTTTTCTATTGTTTTATTCTTCTCAGTTTTATTTATTTCTTCTCTGATCTTTATTATGTCCTTCCTTCTGGTGACTGTGTGCCTCATTTGTTCTCCTTTTTCCAATTTCACTAATTGTGACTTTATTCATTTGGGATTGTTCTTCCTTCTTTCAATAGGCCTGGATTGCAATATACTTTCCTCTTAGAACTGCCTTTGCTGCATCCCACAGAAGTTGGGGCTTTGTGAGGTTGTTGTCATTTGTCTCCATATATTGCTTGATTTCTTTTAATTTGGTCATTGATCCATTGATTATTTAGGAGCATGTTGTTAAGCCTCCATGTGTTTGTGAGCCTTTTTGTTTTCTTTGTACAGTTTATTTCTAGTTTTATACCTTTGTGATCTGAGAAATTGGTTGGTAGAATTTAAATCTTTTTTAATTTACTGAGGCTCTTTTTGTGGCTTAGTATGTGATCCATTCTGGAAAATGTTCCATGTGCACTTGAGAAGAATGTGTATCCGGCTGCTTTTGGGCGTAGAGTTCTGTAGATATCTGTTAAGTCCATCTGTTTTGGCGTGTGGTTCAGTGCTTCTGTGTCCTTACTTATTTTCTGTTTGATTGATCTGATCTTTGGAGTGAGTGGTGTGTTGAAGTCTCTTAGAATGAATGCATTGCATTCTATTTACTCCTTTAATTCTGTTAGTATTTGTTTCACATGTGATGGTGCTACTGTGTTGGGTGCATAGATATTTATAATGGTTATATCCTCTTGTTGGACTGCATCCTTTATCATTATGTAATGTCCTTCTTAATCTCTTGTGACTTTCTTTGTTTTGAAGTCTATTTTGTCTGATACAAGTACTGCAGCACCTGCTTTTTTCTCCCTATTGTTTGCATGAAGTAGCTTTTTCCATTCCTTCACTTTGGGTTTGAGGTGAGTCTCTTGTAAGCAGCATATAGATGGGTCTTGCTTTTTTATCCATTCTATTACTGTGTCTTTTGATTGGTGCATTCAGACCATTTACATTTAGGGTGATTATTGAAAGAAATGTACGTATTGCCATTGCAGGCTTTGGATTTGTTGTTACCAAAGGTTCAGGGGTAGCTTCCTTACTATCTAACCATCTAACTTAACTCTCTCATTAAGCTATTATAAACACAGTCTGATGATTTTATTTCTCCCCCTTCTTATTCTTCCTCCTCCATTCTTTATATGTTAGGTGTTTTACTCTGTACTCTTTTGTGTTTCCTTTGACAGCTTTCGTGGATAGTTGATTTTATTTTTTGCCTTTAGTTAGTATTTGGTTGGTCTGCTTTCTTTACTGTGACTTTTGTTTGTTTCCAAATAACTTTTTTTTTGCTTTTATAAATGTACAATTACATGAGCAATATTATGGTTACTAGACTTCCCCTATTATCAAGTCACCACCACATGCCCCATTACAGTCACTCTCCATCAGTATAGTAAGATGCTACAGAAGCACTACTTGTGTTCTCTGTGTTATACTGCCTTCCCATATCCCTCCTGTCCCTGCTACATTATGAGTGCTAATCGTAATACCCCCTTTTTCCCCTTATCCCTCCCTTCCCACCCATCTTCCCCAGTTCCTTTCCCTTTGGTAACTGTTAGTCCATTCTTGGGTTCTGTGAGTCTGCTGCTGTCTTGTTCCTTCACTTTTTTCTTTGTTCTTATACTCCAGAGATAAGTGAAATCATTTGATATTTGTCTTTCTCTGCCTGGTTTATTTAACTGAGCATAATACCCTCTAGCTCCATCCATGTTGTTGCAAATGGTAGGATTGCTTTCTTCTTATGGCTGAATAATATTCCATTGTGTATATGTACCACTTCTTCTTTATCCATTCATCTACTGATGGACACTTAGCTTGCTTCCATTTCTTGGCTATTGCAAATAGTGCTGCAATAAATACAGGGGTGCACATGTCTTTATCACACTGGGCTGCTACATTCTTAGGGTACATTCCTAGGAGTGGAATTCCTGGATCAAATGATATTTCTATTTTGAGTTTTTTGAGGAACCTCCATACTGCTTTCCACAATGGTTGAACAAATTTACATTCCCACCAACAGTGTAGGAGGTTCCTGTTTCTCCACATACTCGCCAACATTTGTTGTTTGTCTTTTGGATGGTGGCCATCCTAACTGGCATGAAGTGATATCTCATTGTGGTTTTAATTTGCACTTCTCTGATGATTAGGGATGTGGAGCATCTCTTCATGTGCCTGTTAGCCATCTGAATTTCCTGTTTGGAGAAGTGTCTGTACAGCTCCTCTGCCCATTTTTTTTGAATATTCAATTTTTAAAAATTTATTTACAATTTATTTTGGTATCGTTAACCTACAATTACATGTACAATATTATGGTGGTTAAACTACCCCCTTCATCAGGTCCCCCGCACCAACCCCATTACAGTCACTGTCCATCAGTGTAGTGAGGTGCTATAGAATTACTTGTCTTCTCTGAGTTGTACAGCCCTCCCCGTGCCCCCCCACCTTACGTCTGCTAATCGTAATGTCCCTTTTACCCTCTTATCCCTCCCTTTCCACCCATCTTCGCCAGTCCCCTTCCCTTTGGTAACTATTAGTCCGTTCTTGGGTTCTGTGAGTCTGCTGCTGTTTTGTTCCTTCAGTTTTTTTCTTTGTTCTTACACTCCACATATGAGTGAAATCATTTGATACTTGTCTTTTTCGGCTTGGCTTATTTCACTGAGCATAATACCCTCTAACTCCATCCATGTTGTTGCAAATAGTAGGATTTGTTTTCTTCTTATGGCTGAATAATATTCCATTCTGTATATGTACCACCTCTTCTTTATCCATTCATCTACTGATGGACACTTAGGTTGCTTCCATTTCTTGGCTATTGTAAATAGTGCTGAAATAAACAGGGGTGCATCTGTCTTTTTGAAACTGGGCTGCTGCATTCTTAGGGTAAATTCCTAGGAGTGGAATTCCTGGGACCAATGGTATTTCTATTTTGAGTTTTTTGAGAAACCTCCATACTGCTTTCCACAATGGTTGAACTAATTTGCATCCCCACCAGCAGTGTAGGAGGGTTCCCTTTTCTCCACATCCTCGCCAACATTTGTTGTTGTTTGTGTCTTGGATGTTGGCCATCCTCACTGGTGTGAGGTGATATCTCACTGTGGTTTTAATCTGCATTTCTCTGATGACCAGCGATGTGGAGCATCTTTTCATGTGCCTGTTGGCCACCTGAATTTCTTCTTTAGAGAAGTGTCTATTCATGTCCTCTTCCCATTTCTTAATTGGATGATTTGCCTTTTGTTTGTTAAGGTGCATAAGTTCTTTATATATTTTGGATGTCAACCCCTTATCAGATACATCATTTATGAATATATTTTCCCATATTGTAGGATGTCTTTTTGTTCTACTGATGGTGTCCTTTGCTGTACAGAAGCTTTTCAACTTGATATAGTCCCACTTGTTCATTTTTGCTTTTGTTTCCCTTCCCCGGGGGGATATGCTCATGAAGAAGTCGCTCATGTTTATGTCCAAGAGATTTTTGCCTATGTTTTTTTCTAAGAGTTTTATGGTTTCATGACTTACATTCAGGTCTTTGATCCACCTTGAGTTTACCTTTGTGTATGGGGCTAGACACTAGTCCAGTTTCATTCTCTTACATGTAGCTGTCCAGTTTTTCCAACACCAGCTGCTGAAGAGGCTGTCATCTCCCCGTTGTATATCCAAGGCTCCTTTATCAAATATTAATTGGCTGTAAATGTTTGGGTTAATGTTTGGATTTTCTATTCTGTTCCACTGGTCTGTGAGTCTGTTTTTGTGCCAGTACCAAATTGTCTTGATTACTGTGGCTTTGTAGTAGAGTTTGAAGTCAGGGAGCGTAATTCCCCCTGTTTGATTCCTCCTTCTCAGAATTGCTTTGGCTATTCTGGGTCTTTTGTGGTTCCATATGAATTTTTGAGTTATTTGTTCCAGTTCATTGAAGAAAGCTGTTGGTAGTTTGATAGGGATTGCATTGACTCTGTAGATTGCTTTAGGTAGTATACCATTTTGACAATATTTATTCTTCCTAGCCAAGAGCATGGGATGCATTTCCATTTGTTAGTGTCCTCTTTAATTTCTCCTAGGAGTGTCTTGTAGTTTTCAGAGTACAGGTCTTTCACTTCCTTCGTTAGGTTTATTCCTAGGTATTTTATTCTTTTTGATGCAATTGTGAATGGAATTGTTTTTCTGATTTCTCTTTCTGTTAGTTCATCGTTAGTATATAGGAAAGCAACAGATTTCTGTGTGTTAATTTGGTATCCTGCAACTTTGCTGAATTCAGATATTAATTAGTTCTAGTAGTTTTGGAGTGGAGTCTTTAGGGTTTTTTATGTACAGTATCATGTCATCTGCAAATAGTGACAATTTGACTTCTTCTTTACCAATCTGGATGCCTTGTATGTCTTTCTTTTGTCTGATTGCCGTGGCTAGGACTCCAGTACTATGTTGAATAACAGTGGAGAGAGTGGGCATCCCTGTCTTGTTCCCGATCTTAGATGAAAAGGTTTCAGCTTCTTGCTGTTAAGTATGATGTTAGCTGTCGGTTTGTCATATATAGCCTGTATGATGTTGAGGTACTTGCAATCTATACCCATTTTGTTGAGAGTTTTAATCATGAATGGATGCTGAATTTTTTTCAAATGCTTTTTCAGCATCTATGGAGATGATCATGTGGTTTTTGTTCTTCTTTTTGTTGATGTGGTGGATGATGTTAATGGATTGTCGAGTGTTGTACCATCCTTGCATCCCTGGGATGAATCCCACTTGATCATGGTGTATGATCCTCTTGATGTATTTTTGAATTCGGTTTGCTAATATTTTGTTGAGTATTTTTGCATCTACGTTCATCAGGGATATTGGTCTGTAATTTTCTTTTTTGGTGAGGTCTTTGCCCGGTTTTGGTATTAGAGTGATGCTGTCTTCATAGAAAGAATTTGGAATTATTCCCTCCTCTTCTATTTTTTGGAATACTTTAAGGAGAATGGGTGTTATTTCTTCTCTATACGTCTGGTAGGATTCAGAGGTGAATCCATCAGGTCTGGGGGTTTTGTTCTTGGGTAGTTTTTTGATTACCGATTCAATTTCGTTGCTGGTGATGGTCTGTTTAGTTTTTCTGTTTCTTGCTTGGTCAGTCTTGGAAAGTTGTACTTTTCTAAGAAGTTGTCCATTTCTTCTAGGTTTTGCAGCTTGTTAGCATATAGATGCTTATAATATTCTCTTATAATTCTTTGTATTTCTGTGGGGTCCGTCATCATTTTTCCTTTCTCATTTCTGATTCTGTTTATGTGTGTAGATTCCTCTGCCCATTTTTTAATAGGCTTATTTGCTTTTTGTTTGTTGAGCTGTGTGAGCTCTTTATAGAATTTGGATGTCAACCCATTATCAGATATGTCATTTATGAATATATTCTCCCATACTGTAGGATGTCTTTTTGTTCTATTGATGATGTCTTTTGCTGTACAGAAGCTTTTTAGTTTGATATAGTCCCACTTGTTCATTTTTGCTTTTGTTTCCCTTGCCCGGGGAGATATGTTCATGAAGAAGTCACTCACATTTATGTCCAAGAGATTTTTTCCTATGTTGTCTCTAAGAATTTTTTGGTTTCATGATGTACATTCAGTTCTTTGATCCATTTTGAGTTTAGTTTTGTGTATGGGGTTAGATAATAATCTAGTTTCATTTTCTTACACGTAGCTGTCCAGTTTTGCCAACACCCGCTATTGAAGAGGCTGTCATTTCCCCATTGTATATCCATGGCTCCTTTATCATATATTAATTTATGATATATGCTTGTGTTCATATCTGGGCTCTCTATAGTCTGTTCCATTGGTCTATGGGTCTGTTCTTGTGACAGTACTAAATTGTCTTGATAACTCTGGCTTTGTAGCAGAGCCTGAAGTCAGGGAGTGTAATTCCGTCCAGTTTATTCTTCCTTCTCAGGATTGCTTTGGGTATTCGGGGTCTTTTGTGGTTCCATATGAATTTTAGAACTATTTGTTCTAGCTCATTGTAGAATGCTGTTGGTATTTTGATAGGGATTGCATTGAATGTGTAGATTGCTTTAGATCTTTACTGTGATTTTATTTTCTCTGGTGACATCTATTTAGCCTTAGAAGTGCTTCCATCTAGAGCAGTCCGTTAAAATACCCTGTAGAGGTGGTTTGTGCAAGGCAAATTCCCTCAAGTTTTGCTTGTCTGGGAATTGTTTTATCCCTCCTTCAAATTTAAATGATAATCGTGCTGGATACAGTATTCTTGGTTCAAGGCCCTTCTGTTTCATTGCATTAACTATATCATGCCATTCTCTTCTAGCCTGTAAGGTTTCTGTTGAGAAGTCTGATGATAGCCTGATGGGTTTTCCTTTGTAGGTGATCTTTTCTCTCTGTCTGGCCACCTTTAATACTCTGTCCTTGTCTTTGATCTTTGCCATTTTAATTATTATATGTCTTGGTGTTGTCCTCCTTGGGTCCCTCATGTTGGGAGATCTGTGGGATTCCATGGTCTGAGAGAGTATTTCCTTCCCCAGCTTGGGGAAGTTTTCAGAAATTATGTCTTCAAAGACACTTTCTATCCCTTTTTCTCTCTCTTCTTCTTCTGGTACCCCTATAATGCAAACATTGTTCCATTTGGATTGGTCACACAGTTCTTTGCATATTCTTTCGTTCCTAGAGATCCTTTTCTCTCTCCCTGCCTCAGCTTCTATGCATTCCTGCTCTCTGATTTCTATTCCATTAATAGGCTCTTGCACCTCATCCAGTCTGCTCTTAAGACCTTCTATTGATTGTTTCATTTTTTTATCTCCCTCCAGACTTCATCCCTTAGCTCTTGCATATTTCTCTGCAGGTCCATCAGCATGGTTATGACTTTTATTTTTAATTATTTTTCAGGAAGATTGATTATATCTATCTCACCAGGCCCTCTCTCTGGGGTTGTCTGAGGGATTTTTGACTGGACCAGATTCTTCTGCCTTTTCATGGCCATAGAAGTGGTCACAGGCAGGTGGTGCATGTGTCAGGTGGGAGAATGTCCCTTCCTGCTTGCTGGTCACCTTGCCCTTCTCTGCTGCCTGTGTCAGTTACCTGCACACCGGGAACATCTCTAGGATAATCCCCTGAGCTGTCATGGGCGGGGCAGCCCTCAGGATAGCCTAGCACCCTGGGGGGTCGCAGGTGCACGGGGTGTGCTCTCTTGTGAGAATGGCAGCCCTTCGTGCCTTCTGCATCTTTCTCTGACTTCCACTGCCTGTGCTGTTTACCCACACACTGGGAGCAGTCTCTGTAATAATCCCGAGCTGCCATGGGCAGGGCAGCCCTCAGATAGCCTGGAGCCCTGCAGGGGCGTCACAGACACACCAGGTGTGTTCTCCTGGGAGAACGGTGCCCCTTCGTGCCTTCTGGACCTTTGTCCAGGTTCCTCTGTCTGTGCTGGGGAGGTGTCCACTGGTGGCAGCCTTTGGGTCTGTCCCGGTTAGCTGCACACTGGGAGGAGACTCTGTGTGGTTGCTGTGGGCAGGGCTGTTCCCCAGCTGCTCTGCAGTTGTGGCAGGTCAGCTGGTTTGCTTGCAGTGCCAGTCGGGGGGAATGAATGGCAGGCTGTTTATCGCCGTGAGGGCCTTTGGGGCTGGGTTACCCCCCAGAGGGTTAAGGCACCTGAAGTTCCTTAAGATTCCTAGCCTGCTGGGCTGAGTGTGCCAGTACGATTTTGTCCAGCTGATAAGCCCTTGTCCCTTTAAGAGTTTTAAAAAGCAGCCACTTTTCTTTTTTCTCAGGGGAGCTGGCTGTGGGGACCCGCTTGCAGTCTCCATCTTGGATTTTACTTTTCCGTTTCTCTAATATCCAGTATACCATGCAATGTATGTCTGTGCTTCCAGTGCAGATTACTAGGACCAGTTATTCAACAATCCTGTGCTTCCACTACCTCTCCACTCTGATTGTTCTCCTCCTGCCAGTGAGCTGGGGTGGGGGGAGTGCTTGGGTCCTGCTGGGTCACAGCTTTGTATCTTACCCTTTTCATGAGATGCTGAGTTCTTGCAGATGTAGATGTAGCCTGGCTGTTGTACTGTGTCTTCTGGTCTCCCTTTTAGGAGTAGTTGTATTTGCTGTATTTTCAAAAATATATATGGTTTTGGGAGGAGATTTTCGCCACCCTACTCACGCCACCATCTTGGGCAATATTCCAGTACGTGAGTTTTTAAGAACAGGGTATTTTCAACCGACTATACTGTCAAATGGAAAATTTCAGTTAATCCAATCTGAAGGGACTATTTTTTTGGGGGGGTGGAGGGGAATACTAGCAGGCACACACACAAACACTTCCTTATAAAGAAAATATTATAATCAAAATGTGTGATTTTCTCTTCTAAGAAGTCAACATCTAATTGGTATAGTGCCTGCATCAAAATTAAAAGTTCAAGGGAAAAGAAGTCAATACATTTTAGATGTTTTTACATCATATTCATTTTTTCCAGGAGTCACTGACATCAAAGAATCCTCTTGGTGCTAATAAATCTTTCCTGTTATATATATATAGACCTTCTATATCAACATTGTCTATTGTAACTTTCTGCAACTCTAGAAATGTCTATCTATATAGAGTTCTGTATTTGCACAGCCGGATACCACAGGCACTAGCCA
>JAQQAC010002837.1:21569404-21620165 GCA_029783875.1 Phataginus tricuspis | reverse complement strand
GCACTAGCCACATGTGACTACTGAGGAGTTGGAAGCATGGCTAGTGCAACTGGGGAAGTTCATTTTAAATTTTACAAATTTTAATTGATTTAAATATAAATACCCACACATAGCTAATGACCATCATATTAGACAAGTCAGTTCGGTATGATTTGGTTGCTCAAATGCCTGTAAAAATCTATATTAATATGCCTAAGTTGTCTTAAGAGTGTTAATCATGTTTAATGAATTACTCCAGATGTTGAAAATGATAAAACAGCAAGTTTAGCATAACTAATGACATACTTAAAAATCTTGGCTTGAGATTAAGATATTAAAAGATCCATCCCATGTCTTTTATGTGGCATAATTTTTAAAAAATATCCAGTGATTCCTGAAACATGACTACCTAAGCAAAGATTCGGTCAGCTCTTCCCTGTTTTGATTTGTATGGAACAGCCACATTAAGAGCTGACTGGCACACACCAAGACATCCTGACTTCACTTAAATCCTAGTCTTGACCAGGTTCATGGCTGTGGGTTTATTCTGCCCTTCCCAATACAGCAGGTGCTCCCTTAAAAAAGTAGGGAGTGTGGAAAAACTGGACAGCTACATGTAAGAGAATGAAACTGGACTACTGCCTAACCCCATACACAAAAGTCAACTCGAAATGGATCAAAGACCTGAATGTAAGTCATGAAACCATAAAACTCTTAGAAAAAAAATAGGCAAAACTCTCTTGGACATAAACATGAGTGACTTCTTCATGAACATATCCCCCCGGGCAAGGGAAACAAAAGCAAAAATGAACAAGTGGGACTATATCAAGCTTAAAAGCTTCTGTACAGCAAAGGACACCATCAGTAGAAAAAGAGATCCTACAATATGGGAAAATATATTCATAACTGATGTATCCGATAAGGGGTTGACATCCAAAATATATAAAGAACTCATGCACCTTAACAAACAAAAAGCAAATAATCCAATTAAGAAATGGGCAGAGGACATGAATAGACACTTCTCTAAAGAAGAAATTCAGATGGCCAACAGGTACATGAAAAGATGCTCCACATCGCTACTCATCAGAGAAATGCAAATTAAAACCACAATGAGATATCACCTCACACTAGTGAGGATTGCCAACATCCAAAACACAAACAACAAATGTTGGTGAGGATGTGGAGAAAAGGGAACCCTTCTACACTGCTGGTGGGAATGCAAATTAGTTCAACCATTGTGGAAAGCAGTATGGAGGTTCCTCAAAAAACTCAAAATAGAAATACCATTTGACCCAGGAATCCCACTCCTAGGAATTTACCCTAAGAATGCAGCAGCCCAGTTTCAAAAAGACATATGCACCCCTGTGTTTATGCAGCACTACTTACAATAGCCAAGAAATGGAAGCAACCTAAGTGTCCATCAGTAGATGAATGGATAAAGATGTGGTACATATACACAATGGAATATTATTCAGCCATAAGAAAACAAATCCTACCATTTGCAGCAACATGGATGGAGCTAGAGGGAATTATGCTCAGTGAAATAAGCCAAGGAGAAAAAGACAAGTATCAAATGATCTCACTCATATGTGGAGTATAAGAACAAAGAAAAAACCTGAAGGAACAAAACCGCAGCAGACTCACAGAACCCAAGAACGGACTAATAGTTACCAAAGGGAAAGGGACTGGGGAGGATGGGTGGGAAGGGAGGGATAAGGGGGGAAAAGGGGCATTACGATTAGCAGACGTAAGGTAGGGGGGGCACGGGGAGGGCTGTACAACTCAGAGAAGACAAGTAGTGATTCTATAGCATCTCACTACACTGATGGACAGTGACTGTAATGGGGTTGGTGAGGGGGACCTGATGAAGGGGATAGTTTAATCACCATATTTCACATGTAATTTTAGATTAATGATACCAAAATAAATTATATTAAAAAAATCATAAAAAAAAAAGTAGGGAGTGTGTAGAAAATAAGCGGCCTGTTTTATAAAACACTAAATTTATTCAAAGTGTTAAAAGATTTCACTCTCCCCTCCAAAATACTTTACATTAAAAAAAAATCAAAACTGTTTTCTATTTTCTTAGCCACTGTACAAGCTTCGCTTCCCTCTTTGGGGACCAATCTCTGCCCCTCCATCCCTCTTCCCCTCCCTCCCTTCACTCTCAATATTGCTGTAAATTTGTTGATAAAACCCTCCTTACCCTCTCCCTGCATGTCCTGCCTGGCAGGCGTGACTTTCCAGATTTTAGACCCTTGGGTACAGGTGAGGCAGGTCGGATGTGCAGGATGAGCGGCAATGTCCAAAGGGCAGAATGCTTTGTGCTTCTGGGAGAAAGGCTGTTTGGCTCTTTTCTTGATCAAATGGAAGATCATTGTTTGTTTTGTTTTGTTTTGTTTTCCCCATGGGTACCTGTTCAGGGCCAAATATTTGGCTTAGGGTTGCCCACTGGCTGGGTGACTGCTCACGGCCCTGCTCCCTGTCCAGCTTCCCCCAGGCACAGGTCCCTGACAGCTGAGTCTGACCACTGTACCGTTTGTCTGGCTGTGGATTGTGAAGGACAGGAAGAGCGGTGCATGACTGGAGTAAGGCTCGACTTCTCAGAGTGTGGGCCCCAAAACTCCTGGGGACTAAGTTTTGGGTTGAGGCAGGCAAAACCAAGATCGGCCAGGACCATGGGAGGTAGAAATGAGGGGGAAAGGTCTAGCCACATAGTTCTGAGGTGAGCAATATTCTTTCTGACACCCCACCCCACCTTCTTCCATCCCCCCTTTCATCCTGTAGGTCCCAGGATGATTCCAGAAAGGAGGAAGAAAGAAAGGAAAAGGATTCTGGTCTGCTCTGCTAATAGGAAAAGGGCAGATGATGACAGAGCACTCAGGGCTGGGGAGGCCTGCTGGGATCTGTAGTCATCACGGCCTCCCTGTTCTGGAAGGGAAGACTAGGTGGCCAGAAGCCAGGCCCTCAGAGGCTTCATCAGCTCTGTTCCTTGTCCTTCACTAGTAAGACTGTGTGTTGGCCTCCACTGGACACAGATAAGACCACGCGGTTCTCCAGCTGTTTGCCTGTCATCTCCACGGGGCTCCAGGCATCCTCCTCCTGCCCTGTGCCCAGCTGGTAGTTGGTGCCCATGCCCCAGGCAAAAACACGACCTACAAGGGAGAGAAATGGGGGCAGCTGTCTCCAGGATCCCTACCCCACTCTTCTGTAGTGTGAGAAGCCTGGGACATGTGGGTGAATTTTGGCCTTGGCCTGTAGCAGCCCAGCAATGTCCCAGCTTCTGGGAGTTCAGGAAAGCTGGGAGAGCCAAGGAGAGGATGGATAAAAAAGAGCTTTGTCAACCGGAGACTACAGTCCTTACATATTGCCAAAGACAGTTCTCTGCTCCTAGTCAGAGCATTCAAAGCCCTACATGATGGGCCACTCCCCAACTCCTACACCACTCTCATTCCCAGGACTGGCCACCTCTGAGGCTGCTCTGGATTTCCCTATGCCTGGAACGTCCTCCTTTGCTTATCATAAAATGACTGAAACTTCAAGGTGTGGTGCAAGCCCCAATTCCTCAGGACTCTTCCCAGATAACCTCAGACCAAGCACCTCTGCAGCGCACCAGACTTCTCACGTCCTCACGGCTGTGCCACTCACCCACTCAGGCTCTGGTGAGCACCTGTTCATACCCTCCTCTGCCATGCTTGCCAGGATCCCAACTACCAAGCCTTCTTTCTCCTAATAAAATTCTAAGTATAACTCCCTGGGAAGCTCATGCTATGTTGTAAATAAAGGGGTCATTATGGTGGAAATGGTAAAAAGAAGCCTGAGTTGGGAGTCTGGACACCAGGGTTCAAGTCCTACTGCCTGTCTGGGCCTCAGTGATATAACCTCCTTTTCTGTTTTTCTTCTCTACTTAAATTAAAACACCTCTATTAAAAAAGTTTACTCATTTTATGTTTCTCAAAGCCAGAGCTTCTGACAATAGGAGAAAAGCAATGTTACCGCAAACACAGCTCTCTGCATCTCAGCTCCCTCTTATAGTGGACATCAGATCCTGCTGGCAGTTTAAGAATCAAGGCCCCCAGCCCCCAACCAGACCAAGTATGGGCAGCCCTACTCACCATCCTTGGTCACAGCATAGCCCACAGAGGCGCCGCAAGCCACTGAGGAGATGGTGGGCAACCTGGGAATGAGGGTCGGCGTGCTTTTCTCCTCGGCACCCTCCCCAAGGCCCAACCGCCCATACTCAGCCCGGCCTAGGCTGTAGGCTTTTCCTGTGGGGGGAGGGAGAGAGATGGGGAGTGGAGAGGGTGTGACCAGGTAGGCAAGGTGAGTGCCCACATCCATGGGAGTTGGTCCCCACTCCCAACTTGGTAAGAACAAGGTCTGTGGTGACTCTTCCAGTTTGAGGGGAAGGCTAGGAGGACCCCCATAGATCCCCACTGGACTCACACCTGGAAGACTGCCAGGACTCTGGGGGATGGCGAGGACACTCACAGACCCCCAGCTGGCCCCACCTACGGAGCAGGCCCAGGGTCCAAGGACCATGGCCAAGGAGTCTGGCCAGGCTTAGACCCCAGGAATACTCTACCCTCAACCCAGACGTCCCACCTTCTGAATCCATGCAGACTGTATGGTGCTGGCCACCAGAGAAGCCCACCCAGGACTTGGTGGAATTCTTGAATGATGTCAGGTTCTGGGGTATAAAGCAAGATTCTGTGCCCGGGGTTCCTGGGGGGAAAGGCCAGGAAAACTCTGTCAGGGGGTAAGTTATCCAAGGCACTGCCCTTCATCCTCTCCCATTATGAGACCACTGCCCTCCCCAACAAGGGCATGGATGTTATCACTTTATGGATGACAAGACTGTGGTTCTGAGCAGTTAGGTGACCCTGCCAAGGGCGCACTCCTGAATGAATGGGGGGAGCCAGGATTGGAACCCAGGTTGCTCTGGGCTATGCGGATACTGACTTGATACTCACCAAGCTGATGGTAGTTGGAAAGGCCAAAGCCATACACATGGCCCTCGCAGGAGACAGCAAAGGTGAAGTAGGCGCCACAGAAGGCATCCTGGAACCTCACATGGCCCCGGCTTCCCCTGGACTTCAGCATCACACATCTGGGGACCAGGAGTCGTTCTGCAGGCAGGAAGGAGGCCAGAGTCAACAGCAGAGAGACAGCCTCTCCTCTGCCCCAGGTGTTTTCCTCCACTGGTACAGCCTTCGAAAAGCGGCTAGGCAGGGACTCTTCTACTATACAGAAGAGGAAACTGAGGCCAGGAGAATATAAGTGCCTGATTCAGACTCCCATGTGGTAACATCTATATGGAACTTATCATGTGCCAGACATTCTTCTATATTAATCATTTAACTTCACAACAACCCAATGAGGTAGAGGTTCAGAGATGAGGAAACTTACATCCGGGATCCCCTAGCCAGTAGGTTAGGAAAACCAAGATTCAAACCCAGGGTAGTCTGGCTGTAGATGCAGAATTTTTAACTACCATAGGTCTATCTGATACAAGTCTTAACACACACAGAATCCCTCCTGCCTTTGCCCTTCACTTGGGGGTGGCTTGCCAAGTTGCCCTACAAGACGGACCTAAGCCACCTACCTAGGCCCTGTCGGCCACCACGATTGGCAAATAATTCAGGCACACGGCCCAGCTGGCCCTGCTCCCCACAGCCCAAAGTGTACAGGTCTCCATCAGCTGTCAGCATCACCAAATGGTCATTTCCTGAAGGTGAGAGGAAGGCAGGGGTTGCAGGGCTTGTTGGTAAGGTCCCCGACTGGACCAGCCCTAGAATAAGGTTCTCCCACGCCTGCCCAGAGTGCGTTGCCCCAGACTCACCTGAGGCTACCTTCACCACAGGCACACTCAGCTGCACTTGCACAGGCACCACGCTCTTCTTCATGGGCTCCAAGAGCCCGATCACACCATTATTGTCCTACAAGGCAGGGGCAGAGCCCTTACCAGCCAGTCCTTCCTGCCCCACACCAGCCAGATCCAGGCTTGCAGGCAGTCACAGAGCTGTTTGGTGAAGGGCACTGGTACCAGATGGGGATGGAGAGGTGGGCAGGAGCCAGGCCACACAGTGAAATACTTATGAATGAAATCATATGTGGTCTGTGATTTGCATTAAAATAACAAAGGAGAGGGGGAGTGGATGGGAGAGGAAACACGTTTGGCCACAGCTGATAACTGCTGAGGTGAGGAGAAAGACGTTCACCTGTGTATATTATATTCAATATATTATTAAATATATATCAGGGCATTCAATATATTATTTTGATTACTTTTAGGTGTTTGACATTCTCTTTAAAAATTTTTAAAAATAGTCCTGATGATGAAATATCTCATTAGATTCCTTTATTTTTGACATTTCAAAATAAATTAAATACAAAAGGACCAAAAAAAATTTAATGCTGAAACAGCTTTTTAAACTACACTCCTCTGTCTTAAATTCTGAGATGTGACAATTTGCTCCCTTTTATCCCCCAAACCCCTGAGAAGTGTGGAAGAAGACTAGGAAGGGGCAGGAGGAGGTTGACAGCAGGGAAATGGGTGGGAACAGCAGGTTTCCTCGGTCAGCCTTAGTCCAAAGGCACCTCGGATGCACCCCTTTCCAAAGAGGCACACTTCCTAACAACAGATTCAAGAGCCAGTGGTGTGGATAGGCCCGGATGAAGAAGCCAGAGAGACCTGAGTCTGCGCCCAAGCTCTGCCTCTGGACCTTGAGTTCCCCACCAGTAAGTACAACAGGGACATGGAGATGGGTTATCTTCGAGGCCCCACCAGTTAATTCTGCCAGCCATCCTTCATGCAATCTTTCAGACCCAATCTTACCCGGAAGGAGCCCCAGAGGAAGACACGGCCATCCTCGGTGAGGGCCGCTGTGTGACTGTCTCCTGCTGACACCTGTATCACCTTCTCTTGCAGTTCCACTTTCCCAGGGACCATCTCTGAACCGTCCACTGATGTGTCCCTTCCTAGGGCACCCTCATCATTGCAGCCAAAGGAATAGACCTGTGCCCAGGATGCCCCCATTAGTGCAAGGCCTGGCCTCTCAGTCTGTTCTAGCTCAGGCCACTCCATGCTTGGCTAGCCAGCTCCACCTCCATAGAGCAATGTGTGTGGCTCGAAGTTCCTTACCCAAGCCCCCAACCCCAGGTCCTGTCCAGTCCTATGACCCCCAACCTCCCAACCTACCTGGCCACTTTTGCTTAGACATACGGTGTGCATGCCCCCAGCCTCGGCCTGCACAGTGTCCTCCGGAATGGGCACCAGGGCGGGCTTCTTCCTCTCCATCACATTCTCACCCAGCCCCAGCTGGCCCACGTCTCCCTGGCCCAGTGTCAGCACCAAGCCTGGTTCTGTGCTGTGGGACCTATGTGAGACTGAGGGGTGAAGAAGACATCCCCTGAGTGTGTAGGATGACGGGAGGGAGGAGAGGTCAGTATGTGGGCTCTGAGATCACACACACCTGTGTTCAAGGTCCTGCTCTGCCACAGACCGTTAGTATGACTTTTCTGAGCCTAAGTTTCCTCACCTGTGAGTCAGGGGTGGCAAAAGTACCTATCTCACAGGGTTTTTGTGGAAATCAAAAACTGAGCACATTATTAATGTGAGAGGGAAGAAATGGAAATAAGTCACTCAATATTGTGATACAAATCTTTGTGGGGAAGGAAGGGAACAGTGAGGACACAGCAAAGTTTTCCTGATTAGCTGTAAGTTCTTGGTCAGGACATGGTGCCAGCAGCAGTGGCTCAGACTATGTCCACCCTTTACTTACTGCTCACCCTACTCATGTTAAATTGCCTTGTAGTCCTCCAAATTACACTAAAGACTTTCCATATTTAGTTTCCTGGTTTATAGGAAAGGGAATAGAGCCTCAGAGAGGTTAAGTAACCTTCCGAAGGACATATTGCTAACAAGCAGAATTTTCATGGAAATCAAGTAAGCCCACATGAGTCATAGTGACGTCCCTAGCTTCCATCCTCCTTGGGCTGACTTAAATACTGGACATATTCACACTGACCCTTTCCACTCCTATCCCAGAGCAGACAGGGAGTGATGAGGAAGGGGAAGCAGTAAGAGCAGACACAGGCATTTGCAGACAGGTACGCGCCAACAGTGGGCGGCTCAGGCCCATCTGCGGGCCAAAGTAAGCAGCTGGCGGCCCAGGACAGCCAATGGCGTCCACCTCCTCCCCCGTGGGTGTGGCCAGAGCTGCCAGGGCCCCTGCAGCTGCGCAGAGCCACCTGGTTGAGGTTTCTGGTCAGGAGGGCTCGGCCTGCAAGCACCTTGGCAGGAGCGGGTGCCGGGAACGCAGCGGGAGGCAGCAGCCCTCGCTGCCTGGTTACGAGGGTCTGCAAAAGACAGACACTGTCTGAGTGTGGGTCCATATTCCCTCCGCCCAGATAGGGGGTGGATTTCTTTCCTCCACGTCTCCTTCCAGGGTCCCATGAGAGGAAACCACACCCACCGCCCGCAACTTCTACCAGGACATGATCTCATTTTCCTCACAACAGCCTGGTAAGGTTGGTACTGTTCTTGCTTCTGATTTATGAATAGGGGTAATCCAAGCTCAGCAAGGTTAAGCGACTGGCCCAAAGCTATATTCAGCTATAAAGTGGCAGACCCAGGACTTGAACCCAGGACTGGAAGTCAATGGTCCTAACCATAATGTATTACTGCCTGGGCCAAAGCCCGAGGGTACAGTTTTGTTTGTTTGTTTTTGTCAGTATTGCCTGGGTGCTTTTAGATAAGTCTCTACCCTTTTAAGATTCCCAGAGGGTGGGACTCAATGAGCTACAAGATCCTCCAGCTGGGTGGAGGTCTTGGACATCCAGGCTCCTCAGCTTCAATGCCCCGGAGGAAGGAGTCCAGTCCTAGATTCTGGGGGCTCCAAGAGGCCACTCTTACAGAGATGTAAGCCAGAGCCAACTTACCTTTCACTTTCTTGCTTTTGGGGAGGGCATCTTCTGGAGGCAACCTTCTTTTAGCTATACGCTTGGGTGGCATCTTCCTGTCCTGAAAAACACAGGCAAATACTCCATGTCAGAAATGGCAATGATTTTCCTGCTTTAATTAGGCAATACTTATCAAAAACCCTAAAATAGGTAAGAGGAATTGCTCAGCAATTCCACCTCTCAGACTTCATCTGAGAGTAAGAACAGAATAATGGATATACCCAAAGATTAAGTTCCACAAATATGCTCTATGTATTCTTCATAACATAAAAAAAAAAAAAAATGCTTAAGCAACCCATGTGCTCAAGAGTGGAGCACTGGCAGGATAATATGTAGTAATAGCATATGCATGACAGAACAATATGAAGCCATTAAAAGTGATGCTGTCAGAGATTTGTTTATTGAATAGGAAGATGTTCACCACTGCAGTATAAACCAATATAAGCAGATTGAAAAATAGCCCATAATCCCATTTCTTTTTTTTTAATGCATACACATGTAAAAATATGGGTAGAGAACTATATGGAAGGAAATACATTAACCTAAACAATGATAACCTCTAGAAAATGGGATTATAGGCAACTTCCACTTTTTACTTTGTACCCTCACACATAATCTAGGATGTTTGACAAGGAGTATTACAGGTGTTTTTTTTTTAATTGAAGTATAGTTGATATGCAATATTATATTGGTTTCAAGTATATAACACAGTGGTTCAACAGTTACCCATATTAAATCCTCACCCCAGCTACTGCATTTACTATCTGTCAACAGATGTTACAGAACCATTGACTATATTCTCCATGCTGCACTTCCATCCCTGTACCCAACTTACATTATGATTGAGATTTTTGTGCCCCTTTAAGCCCCCCACCCTCCCACACCAACCCTTCCCCCATGGGTAACCACCACTCACTTTAGTGTCTATGAATCCACTGCTGTTTTGTTCTGTTTTGCTTTGTATTTATATTCCACATTTAAGTGAAATCGTATGGTATTTGTCTTTCTCCGCCTGGCTTATTTCACTGAGCATAATACCCTCTAGGTCCATCCGTGTTATTGCAAATGGCAGGATTTTTTTTTTATGGCTGAATAATAGTCCATTATGTACATGCACCACCTCTTCTTTATCCATTCATTCATCTATTGATGGGCACTTTGCTTGCTTCCATATCTTGCCTATTGTAAATAATGCAGAGATAAACACGGGGGGCATATATCTTTTAAATCAGGGATTTTTTCTTCAAATTCCTAGAAGTGCAATTACTGGGTCATATGACATTTCTCTTTTTAGTTTTTTGATAAGCCTCCATACTGCTTTCTACAGTGGCTACACCAATTGACATTCCCACCAACAATATAGGAGGGTTCCCATTTCTCCACATCCTCCTCAGCACTTGTTATCTCTTGACTTTTGGATAGTGGCCATTCTAACTGGTGTGAAGTGATATCTCATTGTGGTTTTGATGTGCATTTCCCTGATGACTAGCGATATGGAGCATCTTTTCATGTGCCTGTTGGCCATCTTTGGCCATGTATTTCTCCTTTGGAAAAATGTTTGTCCAGGTCCTCTGCCCAGTTTTTAATCAGGTTAGTTGTTTTTTGGTGTTGAGGTGTATGAGTTCTTTATACATTTGGATGTTAACCCCTTATTGGAGAAATCATTTTTGAATAATTCTCCCATACTGTAGGTTGCCTTTTTGTTCTGTTATGGTGTTCTTTGCTGTACAGAAGCTTTGTAGTTTTATGTAGTCCCTCCCACTTGTTCATTTTTCATTTAGTTTCCCTTCCCTGAGGAGATGCATCCAGAAAAAAATTGCTCATGCTTACATTCAAGAGATTTTTGCTTATGTTTTCTTCTAAGAGTTTTATGATTTCATGTCTTATATTTAGGTCTTTAATTTCAAGTCTATTTTTGCATATGGAGTTACACAGTAATCTCTTTCTAATCTCATTTCCTTGCACGTAGCTGTCCAGTTTTCCCAACACCAGTTATTGAAAAGACTGTCTATCCCCCATTGTATATCCATGGCTCCTTTATCATACATAAAATTGATGATATATGTGTGAATTTATTTCTGGGTTCTCTATTCTGTTCCACTGATCTATGGGTCTGTTCTTGTGCCATTACCATGTTGTTCTGATTACTGTAGCTTTGTAGTATAGCTTGAAGTCAGGAAGTGTAACATCCCCAACTTTGTTCTTTCTCAAGATTGCTTTGACTATTTGGGGTCTTCTGTGGTTCCATATGAATTTTAGGATTATTTGCTCTAGTTCATTGAAAAATGTCATTGGTATTTTGATAAGGATTGCACTGAATCTGTAAATAGCTTTGAGCAGGATGGTCACTTTGACCATATTAATTCTTCCTATCCATGAGTATGGGATAGATCTCCATTTATTTGTGTATTCTTTCTCTCATGAGTATCTTATAGTGTTCAGAGTACAGGTCTTTCACCTCCTTGGTTATGTGTATTCGTAGGTATTTTATTCTTTTTAATGAAATTGTTTTTCTGTTTTCTCTTTCTGTTAGTTCATTGTTAGTATATAGGAACTCAACAGATTTCTGTGTATAAATTTTGTATCTGGCAACTTTGCTGAATCCAGGTTTTTTAATTATTATTATAAAAAAGTAAGACATTGAAGAACAACATTGAATAACTCATCCCTCATAACTTCCCGCAACCCTGAGAGAGCCTCTAGTAACTTTGGTGATAAATTACGGTTATTATCAGGCAAAAAAAAAGCTATTTTACTGGTTTCATTAAACAGAAACAAACTAGACCATTCGTGCCCTTTGATTCAAAAGTGCCACTCCTGGGGTGAAACTGGCTTTTTAAAACAGTAAGAGATAAATATTGTATGTATACTCACATTAACATATAAATACCAGGTGTTACAAAAAGGGGAAAGGAAACCATCAATGGGTGACAAGAAGCATCAGTGGACCCAGGAGGATCCAGGGCAGCTGAAGGCCTAGTCTGAGCCCCTCCCCTCCTTTAACTGCTGCTGCCTCCCCAAGGTCTCCATGTCCTCCCTGCATGGCTGCTGAGAACAGAGACATTCTCCCCAGCTCTCTCAATTCCACTCCAGCCCAAATTGTGTCCAATGCCTTTTTCCTCCACACACACAGCTCTGGAAATAAATCTTTACTAAGCCCTGGTCTTTAAGGTTGTGCAAGACAGTCAAGTTGTCTAAGCCTGGGTCTCCCAAACTCTGGACTATGGACCCTCCAGAATGGATGGCTGGGGCCCGGGCATGTTAGAGCTATCCAGATGTAGAAGTGATATATAGCATGTGGCAGTTAAGAGCAAAGGGTCTGGACCCAGATTCTGGCTCAGCTACTCTGTAGCTGTCTGACCTTGGACAAAGTTATTTAATCTCTTCATGATTTAGTTTCCTCCCCAGTGAAACAGGAACACTAATAGTACCTATACCTTTGTGATGTGTAGGATTAAGTGAGCTAATACTATAAAATTACATAGTAAGTGCTCAATCAATCAATAGTGGTGTTATTATAATGTCTAATCTAATCTGACCCACATTCCTCCATTTTATAGATAAGGGATGGAGCCTCTACCCAAGGCTACAAATGTAATGAGAATTCCAAGAGCCCTTCTCAGGCTCAGCTGCGGACCTAATTACACCCCTATCCCTGCCCCACTCCTTCCTTCCTTCTACTAGGTCCTAGAGGCTTTGCCTGTCCAGCTCTGCACTCCATGACACAGGAACACAAGACCAGTGGCCTCTAAATTCCGGGGCACATTTCTGCTGATTCTCCTGGGGGAGGAGAACAAAGTTCTGAAGATGGGAAGTAGCCAAAGTCCAAGAATCCAGCAAGTCTGTGCAGGCTATGCTTCTACAAGTGTGACTGGCCCAGTTCTGACCTGATGAGGTGGCAGTTTTGAGCCTCACCCAATTTTTATTTTCCCAGGGTGGGACTCCACCTGTCCAACCCGCCTCTTTGGGGAATCCTCTTTCCACACTTAAAAATGCACATTCTTTGGGATCAGAGGGAATTGGATTCACCAGCTGGAACTGTGGCTTGCTCGCCCCTGCTTCTGTGACCATACTTGGCCAGCAGACTTAACCTCTCTGAGCTGTATCCTCATCTGTAAAAGGTGATGCAATGATTACACCTCAGGGCTGCCTGCAAGACTGAATTAAATGTTTACAGAGAACTTTGCAGCACCAAGCACACAGTCAGCACTCAACACACGGCAGTGTCCATTCATTCCACAAATACTTGCTGAGAGCCTTTTAGCACTGCCTGGCTTTGGGCCAGGTGTAGCAAAGAAAAGAGACTAACTTCTCCCTGTTCGCATGGAGCTTACATTCTAGTGGGAAAGAAAAACCACCAACATTACTACAGATGGTGCTGTGTGAAGGATAGGCAAGGTGCTGTGATAAGAGAATAACTCAGGGCCACACAACAATGTGACTGAACTTATTACAGCAAACTGTACACTTAAAAGTGGGTGAAATGATGCATTTTATGTAAATTTTATGACACACACACATGCACAAAAGAGAGAATAACTCAGAATGGGGAGAAGGGTGGCCAGGGATGTGACACTTAAGCTAATACCTGAAATATGAGAAAGCCAGGTAGTCTGATAAATGGTGTGACGTCTTTGGGAACATGGGGAGGCCAGTGTGGCTGCACTGGAGAATGATCAATAACAGAAAGCAAGCAGGGGCTGGATCATGCAGAGCCTTGCAGAGATAATGGAAAAGTTTTAAAAAGAATGGTTTCATCAGATTTGCGTTTGGTTAACGACTGTTCTGGCTACTATAAAAAGAGCAGAATGGATTGGAAGATAAGGCTGTTGCAGGCATTCAAATGAGAGATGACAGTGACTTGATTCGGTCTGAGGCAATACAGAAAGGAAGACAAAACAGATCAATTTAGGAGACAGACTCGACTTGCCAGTAGATTAGATATGGGGAATAAGGGTGAGGGAGGCATCCAGAATGACATTTTCATCCTAAAATATCCAGAAAATCCTGGGCAAGTCTTCCCAGGGCCCCCTGTGAACTTGACCAAACACAAGGACTTTGGTCTAAATGACTTGGCGGATGGGAGACTTCCATTAAGTGAGATGGAGAACACCGGGAGACAAACAGGAGAGGCTGGACCTAGAGGTCCGTCTTAGCAGATATTTTCATTAAGTCTGAAGTGCTGAGGAGCCAAGCAAGAAGGGACGTTAAGTAGCAGAGCTCAGAGGATTAAGGGGTGCAGCTTTAACAGTCAACCCTCGTTTCAGGTAGGCAGTTGTACCCTGGGCAAGCTGGGGCCAGTTCAGTGTCCAGGGCCCTGTCCTGCCAAAGGCTAGTCTTCCATTGGTTCATCAGAATGACCAGCAGCAGTGAGCTGTGCTGGCGAGGGAGACTGTGTGGTGCTATGGAAAAGGACTCACAGCAAGAAGTGAATAAACAGGAAACGGACTTATGTCAGCACACTGGTGCTGACACTGGCTGCAGGCAAGGCCTGGAGTGGAGACAAAAAGCAAATATGAGGTGGTAAGTATTATGGGGCACAAACAAAAAAATGTGTTATTGTGGGTTGGAACCAACTCAGTGAGCACCTTCTTAGCCCCTGTGTTTTGGCTGACATTTTGGGGCATCTCACTGAAGCTCACCACATTGATTCCACTTGACAGATGAAGAAACTAAGACAGAAAGATGAACTATCTCACCCAAGGTTGGAAGAGGAAATCACGGTCTCAACAAGCTGGTCAGACTCCAAAGCTGGTGTCCTTGCCAGCTTCCTCCCCACACTCTCCAAAGCCCTCACCCTGCCTGGGACTGTCTCTAAACCCTCTCCCCCAGGAATCACAGCAACTTGTGCCTGGTCTTCCTGCTTCCCATGCCCACCCCATTCCACAGTCATTCATGATCTTTCTAAACCTCAAACACGAGCTGCTTCCTTGCTCAGATGCCTCAGTGGTTCCTTCTGCCTAGAAGATAAAGCCCACATTTCTTAGCTTGGTAGACAGGCCTCCAAGGGCTGGTACTGACATAACTTCAGGCCTCATCCCTATCTGTCACATCTTCCTCTCTCTTCCCACACAACTGTGAACTGCTGACTATTCTCTTCATACCATTTGCACCTCTATATCTTCTCATACCTTATCCTACCAGAAGAACTACTCAGCCTCAAAGTTACCTCCACTGGTATAGACCTCAAGCCTTCCTCCCTATCCTAAACCAATCATTCTTTCCCAGAGAAACCAGGGCAGACTTCTAGATCGTTATTACTCTATCTACATGGTTATCCACTAAAACCAAATTACTCCTTAAAATATGGGCCTCCCTGGGGCACTGGTCATTCCTATCTTCTATATGCCAACAATCTTTTACTTCTCACAATGAGCTGAAGATGACGGCACTATCACTCCTATTTCTCAGTCGAGGATACTGAGACTCACAGATGAAAACTTACTTGCCTAAGTTCACACAGCCAGTAACAGAGAGCCAGGAAGAGAATAGGTCAGCTAAAGGCAGGCCATGATCCAGGCAGGGGTTTAGACAGCCTGAACAGGGCCTCCCCAGGATGGATCTGCTGACATGTGAGGAAGGCCAGACCTGAGTTCTCTTGGAGACGAAGAATCTTCACCTCAAATAGAGGACTCTAGGCACTGCAGAGTGCTGTCCTGGGGGCAGGAGACGAGAGGGTACCTTCCCATAGGTGGAGCCCTGTACCCATTGCCCACCTGTGTATCCTCTACTGCGCAAATCAGTCCTTTGTACAGACTCCCTCTTCAACTGCCCTGGCTGTGTTTTCTTAACCAGATGGTGAGTTTCTGGGCTGCGAAGGAGTAGCATCTTTGTCCCCACCCCTCACCCCCTAACAGACAAACACAGCTTCCATCCTCAGGGAGCTTATGGTCTGAGACACGGTCACAATAAAGGTCAGATACAGTCAGTTTCCACTAAGAGACACCTATGGTGTGCCAGCCTCTCCTAGAACACTCACACCCACCCTCTGAGCTAAGTGTCATCACCCTGGTTTTGCAGATCCAGTTTAGGTTCAGGAGAGGGTCCCCAGGCCTCACAGGGATGAAATCCCAGGTCTCTTGACAGCTCCCCACCAGCGCCAGAGCTTGCCCCTCCCCACTTCTCCCTGGGCTCCAGTTTCCTCAAGTGGTGAGTGGAGGCACCCACACTATACAGTCTACCAGGGGCCTGGTGTTCCTACTGCGACCTTCTGTGACCTCACCACAGCCTCTTCTGCAAAGGGAGACAGAGCCCTCTCTGACCACAGCAGCTGTCCCTGCCGCCACCTACCCCTCCCAACGTCAGGAGGCAGACACTTGCCTGCCAGACTCAGAGGCTAAAGACCCTCTTTGTAAGAAAGGTCTCCAGGAGGAAAGGGAGGAAAGGGGCTGTGAACAAACATTTGTTGAGCTCCTGCTATGTGCCGGGCACAGGGCTGGAATACCTCACCCAAAGATGCCCCTAGTATACAGTGTGTGCCTGGGTATGTATGTTTATTTTTCCAGGGGGTGGGAGGCACAGTTTCCACCAGAGGTTAGAACCACTGCTTTATGGGAATTACAGGATATTAGTAATTCTCACCACATGCCTCTTACCTTCATTTTACAGAGAAGGAAACTGACACTTAGGGGAATTGGGTGCTTACCCAACTAGTAAGTCACAAAGCTGAACAGGATCCCTGCTCTTGGAATGTCTTCACAACTGGAGCATGGTGAACTCCTAATTCATCTTTCCAAACTCCACTCCGAGGCCCTTCTGGATGAAGCCATCCTTGCCTCCTCCATGCCCACCCAGTTCCTGGGTCTTGCACTCCAGACCTTTCAAGACCCAGCCCCTGCTGTATCATCGTATGCCTCCCCTCCTTGTACTCTGTGCTCAAACACCTGCAGTATCCCTGGCCACACAACACTCACCTATACTTCATGCTTTTGCATGTGCTGTGCCCTCTGCCTGGATAGCTGGAACCCCTCCACTCCGGGTCCGCCTGAGTAACCGGGGTTCCTTCAAAACCCCGTCAAGTCTCCTCACCTGCAAAGCCATTCCTGACCCTCCTGGGCAACGCTGGGTAATACTTTGTACACTCAACTTCTGCTGGGGCACACAAGTCACACTTGGTTGGAGCACCTCAATTAATATCTGATGAATGAATCACTTGGCAGCGCCCCTGGCTCCACAGGCATACTTGGGTGATCACACGGGACCGTAACTGTGGCCCCACGTAGGTTTCCCCAAGGAGACCGAAGCTCCGTAAAGGCCACAGGGGGCCTTTCTCACCATTGTTTCCCAGCCCTGCAAGCGCGTCACGAAGTAGACGACCAGTAAATAATCTACACACACGAGCTGATGCGGAATTCACAGCACACTTCTCCAACAGGTCAACATTCGTCTTGGTGCCTGCTGACGCTGAGGTTTCTTTCCCCGCAGACCCTTCCCAGCCTACCCTCAGATGCTAAAGCAGTCCCTCGCCGCCAGGATTCCCTCTCTGTTCTGCAAATTTGCACTCTCCAAACGAATGCTGGGCCAAAGTCACTTGTCTCGTGCGGAAACAGCCCCGCCAGGGCGGCCGGGCCCGGCCGGCTAGGCCCGCGGGGCTGCGCACCCCGGGTCGGCGGGGTCACCGCGGCCGCGCGCACCCCGGTCGGCGGCGCTCGGGCTGTTTGAATCTCCCGCCCTCGCGGGTGCCGCGGCCCGGGCGTGAGAGGCGCGGCGGTAGAAGGGCCGCGCGGCCCTCTCTCGGGCGAGGCGAGATCCGGCGGGCGCCGGGGCGCCCTGGGGGGCCGGGGACAAGCGCGCCCGCACCCGCACCCGCGCCTTCCTGCCGCCCGGCTTCACGTGGCGTCGGCGCCGCGCGACACGGGCGTGCGCTGGCAACGGCCGGTCCGCCATGGCTGTGGCTGTGGCCGCCCCGCGCGCCGCCCCTCCGCCCGTGACGGCCGCGACCTACCTCGGTGCGGATCGGCCACAACGAACTCCTCCGCACGCCGGCCCGGCCTCGAACTGCCCCAGAGCATGCGCTCTGCAGGCCTCCGGCCCGACCCCGGCCAAAAAGGAAAACAAAGAGCCCGGCGGCCCCTGGCGGCCGCCCCGGGAAGTGCGGGTGGCGCGCTCGGGCTCGAGAGCTCTTGACCAGGTTCTCTCCGGGGACAGTCAGTAGGTGTGTATTTTGGAGACTCCAAATGGGAACTCGCAGACTGACAACCAGAAAGGCTACTTGAAGTCAGGGTTTGTTTGGGAAAATCCGGTATGGAAGGGACTATACGGAGAAGAGATACTGATCTTTCCAGTTCTCAAGAGGGTCTCCATCAGAAGAAGATGAGAAATCAGACTATCAACAACCACACCGGCCTATGACGGGTACGCACAGGGGCATCTGGCTCAGCCTGAGGCTTAAGCAAGGCTTTCCAAGTTAACTCCAAACCTCCTAGGAAAAACACCCTTGCAGGGGGAGCCTAAGGTGGCTGTGGGAAATTGCCAAGGGTTTCCTGGAGCACGGGGTGCCCCTGGGATTGACAGAGGAGAGCAGTGGAGAGGGAGAGTCAGACCATGGTTGCAGGGTCTTTGTGTGTCTAAGATCAGCCTCTATCCGGAGGCAATAGGGAACTATGGAAGGGGTTTGAGCACGTGAATGACCTGAGCAGATTTTTGGTTTAGAACTAAAAGGAGAATGGGCTGGGGGCGGGCGGGGCGGGGGGTACTGGGAGTGGGAAGAGCAGGAAGAAAAAGGGAGACCAGAGAAGAAAGAGGATAAGGGTGTGGACTGGGTTTGGGAGCTGGAGACGGAAAACAGGCACCTAGCCGATCAACCTTTCTTGTTAACACACTCCTTCTCCAGGATGTATACAAACATCTTCAGGATTTCAGATATTCCCTGAGGTGAACAGGTCATTTGATTGAGTCTGGAGGTTTCCCAGATCAGGGCAGTGACCTCTGCAGAAGTGTATTTTCTCCATTTCACGTTGATTCTGACTCTGAAATTCGTTTCTATCACACCTGAACTCTAGATGGACATTTTCGATGAGTGTTTACCAACAGAATATCTTCTACTATGCAGAGCCCACCCCAAAGCATCCCCCATCTTTGGAGTCTCTTACCTCTCCAGGTTTACTTCCGCCTCCATCATGGACTCCTTTTTTGGATGATATACTGTGAAATTCTTCCTAGTTTTTAACCCTGGGATCTCTGATCTCTCTCTCTCTGCTGTCTTCCTCCAAGATCTTACTCATTCACATGGCTTAATGTAATTATAAAAATGATTATCATCACATATTTTGTGAATTCTTCTGTTAACTACAGAAACACATCCATTAGCTCATTTTTTCCTCACAGAAACCTCATGACAGTTGGAAAATGAGAAAAATGAGGTTCAAAGACTTTAAGCAAGTTCTCTGGGGTTATCACACAAGTGGTGGAAGAGGACCTGAACTTTTGTTCAGGGCTGAGCCATCACCCTTTAACTGAGAAGGCAGTCCATCTGATCTGGTTCTGACCTCCACCCTAGGTTTCAGCCCTATATCTCTACCCAGAAGACCCAACGGCTAAAATAAACTCATTTCCCATGGATCTAGACTCCCCCAATTTCATCTTTCCAGCCAAGGTTAAGGTTTTCTAGGAAGTACAGATTCAAACCTTAACTTCTTTTCTGGTTCTTTCCTCCCTCTTCTCTTCATGTTTCTATTTCTGCTCCTCTGGGTCTGAAACATCACCCTCTTGGCCTCTGCTCCTGCCTCTTAACCCCTTTCCCTCGATTTCATTCCACCTACAGCCCTAGGTTAGTCTTCCTAAATCATGGCTGTGACCTTTCCCTGCTTCGAAAACTAAGACTCAAATATATCTTCAGCATTGCGCGTGGAGCACAGGTAGCACAGGCCCCAAGCTGTTGACTTCCCATTTCCCCCTTAGCCTCACTGTACTCTGAAGGTGCCCATGCCTGTCTACCTTCTCACCTTTATCTGGACTGTTCTTCCTACCAGGTGTCTTCCTCCCTGATAAGCTGCATTCTTGATATTTTAAGGCTCAGTTCAGTCCCCATCTCCATGAAGGCTTCCTTGGTCCACTTATCTTTTCCTTCTCTGAATCCTATTTTAATTTTTTTCACACTCTATCATTGTTTTATTCACTGAACACAAACCATAAGAGATGAACTGAACCTGATCCAGAATTGGCACAGATAATGGAATTAGAAGTGAAGGACACTGAAAGTTATTACAACCATATTCTATATGATCAAAAGCTAAGCAGAGACATGGAAGATATAAAAAGACCCGGAGTGAGCTTCTTGACAATATCTAAGATGATGAATACACCAGATGGGATTAAAAATAGGTTAGGTATTACAAAAAACAATGATTAGTGATCCTGAAGGCATAGCAATGGAGACTATCCAAAATAAAGCACAGAGAAAAAAAGAATAAAAAAAAAGTGAAAATAGCATTAGTGAATATGGAATAACTTCAAACAGCCAAATATACAGGTAATTGGAGATCCTGAAAGCAAGAGAAGCTAGGGACAGAAAATATATGAACTAATGGCTAAAAAATGTCTGAACTATAAACCTACAAATCTGTGATGGTTATGTGGCTAATTTTATGTATATCAACTTGGCTGGGCTACAGTGCTGTTTTTGGTCAAATGCCCATCTGAATGTTGCTGGGAAGGTCTTTTTTAGACGTGATAACCCTTAAATCAGTGGACTTTGAGGAAAACAAGAACCACCCCTCTGTAAGATGGGTGGGCCTCATCCAATGCCAAGACTACCTCCTCCAGTCTCAAGACTGCAACATTAACTCTTGCTGGAATTTCCAGCTTGCTGACCTGCTTTCAGACTTCAGCCCGCATAATCACAGGAACCAATTCCTTAAAAAAAAAAAAAATCTATCTGTCCATACATACATCCTGGTGGTTTTGTTTCTCTGGAAAACCCTAATACAAAATCAAAGAAGTGCAAGTACAAAAAATAAGGCACATCACCCAAATTGCTCAAAAACCAATGATAGAAAATCTTAAAAAGCAGTCAGAAAAAAGACATGTTATATACAGAACAAGACAAAGATACAGTGCAACATGTTATATACAGAGGAACAAAGGATACAATGCAAACAAGACGACAATGGAGCAACACCTCTAATGCACTCCAGCAAAACTGTATCTAATATGTATATTCAGCAAAAATATCTTTCAAAAATGAAGGTGAAATTATTTTCAGACATACAAAGCTGAAAGAATTCATCACCAGCAGACCTATAGTAAAAGAATTATTAAAGGAATACATATGAGTGATATGTATGGAATACATATGGAAGGTGATACCAAATGAAAATCTGTATCTACACAAAGGAATGAAGAGCACTGGAAATGTAACTACATGGGATATATTTCAGATTTTTTTCTTTCCTAAAACTTTAAAAAAGAGTTGCTGTTTAAATAAAAATAACAATGTACGTGGGTTTTATAACATAGAAAAGTAAAATACAGGATGACAATAACAAAGACTGTAGGATGAGAAATGTTCTTATACTATAACATACTTATTATACTGTAATAAGGTAAATGATATAGTATCAATTGAATGTAGACTCTAATAAGTTAAAGATGTATACCATAAAACCTAAAGCAATCTCAAAAATAACAAAGCAAACTTAAGGCTAGTAAGAACAAAGAAGATAAGATGGAATCAGAAAAAGATAACTCAACTTTTAAAAGACAGAAAAAGAGGACAAAAGAAACGAACAGATGAGACAGAAAAAAAAATCAAGATGATAAGACTTAAATCTAAGCACGTTAATCATATGAAAATAAATATGGTCTAAATACTCCAATTAAAAGGCAGAGATTGACATAATAAATCAAAAAAGCAAGACAACAATATACTTCCTATATTTAAAGAAATACACTTTAACTATAAATAAACAAATAGGTTAAAAGTAAAAGGATAGAACAAGACTCTGGTAACACTAGTCAAATGAAAACTGGAGTTGCTATTTTAAAAAGAAAGATTTCAGAGCAAAGAATGTTATTGCAATAAAGAAGGTATTTTCATAATAATAAAGGAGTCAAAATGTACAATCCTAAACATAAATGCAACTAATTAACAGAGCTTCAAGATACATGAAGCAAAATATGTGATAGAACTCCTAGAAAAAATAGGTGAATTTATAACTATAGCTAGAGATTTCAATACTCCACTCTCAATAACTGATGGAATGAGTAGGCAGAAAACCAGCAAGGACATAGTAGACTTGAACAACACTATCAACCAATTTGAATTGATTGACATTTATAGAATACTTCACCTTTCTTCACGCTCCACTTTGTTGCTTCAAACAGTAAAATACACATTCTTTTCAAGTGCATAGAAAACACAAATATAGACCATATTCTGGGTCATAGAACAAGTCTTGGTAAATTTAAAAGGATTCAAGCCATATGAAGTATATTCTTAGACTACACAGGGATTAAAGAAGAAACCAATAACAAAAAGATCTTTGTTCCCAAATAGAAAATTCCCAAATATTTAAAAACTAACACACTTTTATGTAGCCCATAGATAAATCAAAAGAGAATTTGAAAGTACTTTGAATTGAATTAAAAATTAAAACACAACATACCAGAATTTGTGGGGTATCTTTAAAGCAATATTTGGAGAAAAGTTAAAGAATACTATATTAGAAAAAAGAAAGGTCTCAAATTAATGGCCTCTCTTCTTTAAGAAACGAGAAAAAGAAGAGCAAACTAAACAAAGTAAACTGAATAAAATAATAAAGATCAAAGCAGAAATCAATGAAATAGAAAATAAAAGTCTTCGACCAATGTTTGCTCTGTGCCAGGCACAGAGTACCAGGCACTTAGTTTACATCCCTGGTTTCATTGAGGATCCCCCAAATAATAGGTTAGATGGACAATTGGAAAAGAATCACATCAGAATGCCAATTATCATGATAGAATGCTCAAAGTGCTCGTCGATGCTTAGGGGAAGGGGAAGTGACAATGGTGGTTAAGAGTTCAGGCTCTAGACACAGACCTTCAAGTCCCACTCTGTGTGACTTTGGGCAAATGGTCTAACCTTGATGTCTTCCTTTTCTATAGCATGGATTTAATCAAAGTCACTGTATAGGGCTGTGTAGGGATTAAAGAATGCCTGTCAAATGTCAGGTACTATCATCAAGTGGTGGGTTCCATCCATCAGGGGTAGAGACAAAGATGTGCACATGGTCATGGAGAGAGAGACATGGCCATGGAGGGACTCTCAATCCCCAGGAAACCACGCATCTTTACTTCAGTATTTTCCAGTCAAGTAAACCTAGGCACACAGATTAAGTACAAAAAAGTTCTGTGATTTAAACCAGGTGGAAATAGTTAATATTTTTTGACTCGCGATATGATGTAGATTGGGTATAGGTCTGTGGTCAATTACCTTGCTCTGATGCATGCTCTGCCACTTACTGGCTGTGCAACTTGGGCAAGTTCCTCAAATCCTCTTAGTTTTTTCAGCTGCATAATGGGCACAAAAGGTCCGTACTTTACAAAGGTGAACCAAGTTTTAGATGAAATAATGTACACGTTACCACACTGCCTTGTTCAAAGCTAATATGATAGTAGTCTACCATAATATAGTTTTGGAGTTAGGTTCAAATTCTGATTCTATTTACTAGTTAGGTGATCTTGAGCAAGTTACTAATCCCTGAATCTCCCTTTTTCTCTCCTGGGAAGATAGGTTGATTCTGAGTGAGATAAGCCTGGTTGAGTAGTGGATAAATGGTGGACTTCATTCATTCAACAAAATGTATTGGATAGTGTATCCGTAGTTTGACAAGTCAGAGTTTTATTTAACAAGCTGATTACATTTGAGACTGTAAGAAACTTTTACAAATACTAACTCAAGTGAGTCTCATTGCAACCCCAAAAGGTAGGTACAGATGAGGAAATTGAGGCAAAGGTTAAATGACTTGCCCAGTGTCACATGGACGGTAAATGGTGGTATTGATCAGATTTCAAACCCAGTCTGACAACCACCCATGATTGCCTAGATGCAGAAAAAGGACAGAAGAGCCTGTTTATGAAGTCTACAGGCAAATATGTTGCAAGCTGAAGTTTAGCAGAAAGGGTGGGACCTAGAATACCTGAGAGCTTTGCTCAGACATTGAGAAATGCATATACTATTGACATTTGGATAACATGGGTTTGAACTGTGCAGATCCACTTAATAGATTTTTTTCAATAAACACTGGAAAACTTTTTGGAGATCTGACTTGAAAAAATTTTCTTTTGTCTAGCTTACAGTACAAATATATTTAACGTACAATGCTGACTTACAGTAAGGGTTCTGGTCAACGGTGGTTTGGAGTCAACTGTATGCAGATTTTTGCCCCAGCGGGTCAGCGCCCCTGTGTTGTTCAAGGGTCAGCTGTATTTCCTGCACTATCCTGAGAATCTATACTAAAACTCAAAATTCCTAACAGTATTCATTTTACTGGTATCTACTCTCCAGGGACTGTACGTGGTAGTGCCAAGATGAAAGGACACAGGGCTGATCCTGACATAAACAGGATCCTGCCTTGCATTCAGCTACTTCTGCAAGTCTGCAGGGGCTTGATGCCTTTGTGCCGAGGCTCTGCTTCCTAGTTGTAGACTTGGGCAATTATCTAGTTTTCCCATTCTCGAATTTTCCCATCTGAAAATGGGTTAGATTAAGACCCACCTAAGAGCTGGGGAGATCAACACATGCCAAATGCTTAGAACAATGCCAGGGACAAGCCTGTCATTACTTTAGGTAAACGCTGTAAAAACAGCTCTCCAGGATTTCCCTGAGCATGGCTGTATTGTTTAGCTGACATCCATGCTCTGGTCAATACTGGAAAACCACCCACCTAGCCATTCCATAGGAGTTTGGGATATGATCCACTACTCAAGCCCCTCCCTGAACCACCCACTTCCTTTAGACCTGACCTCAATGGCTTTTAAGCAGGACCATGGTCATTACACCTCCCCACACCTTTCTTAGTTTAGCTCTACCTTCTAGATGGTTTTTCTCTAGTTCCCATTATTCAGTCTTACGGCTGCCTTATAATGCTGGCAGCCTGCACACAGGCTTGACAAAGCTTCCATTGGGACTCAAACTCTCACGTCATAGGCAGACTGACAATTTTCTCAGGCTTAAAGGCACCACTTGTGTTTAACAAACACTTAACTAGCGTTAATAGCTTTTACCCGGGCCCTATAACTGGCCAGGAACAAACATGCATTTTCTCAACAGTAAAAAAGCAACAATATTAAGTCAAACCCTGGACAGACAAGTGCTCAGAGATTTTAGTGTAGAACCAACCAGGCATTAACTGCTATAGGTAGTTTTCTTCTTTAACAATTCTATTCACTGAATGGCTGATGACAATCGCATTTCCACATAAAAAAGGATCCACACAAATGTAGTCATCTTTATTAAAATTCATAAATACAATAGGAACAGACATGGATACCTTATAAGACATCTAAGTTTTCATGGACTTTTGCTTTCCATTGAGTTATACAGTCAGAAAATTGTTTACATGGGAATGGTTAAAAAGATCAAGTAACACCTTAAGCCTCATTATGGCAAAAGTTTTTGTCACAGGCCTTCTGAGGGGTCTCTGGGCCTCCCAGGTCAAGGGACAATACTGTCTTTTTATATTATTATTACTATTTTTTATTTTGCTATTAATATACAATTACATGAGCAACATTATGGTTACTAGACCCCCCCTATTATCAAGTCCCCACCACATACCCCATTACAGTCTCAGGAGCATACTGTTTTAACAGACCTGCCCTTAACTCAGTGCCCTCCTTATAAACTCCAATGGGCACTGGCCAACAGAACATTCTATTACGCTACTGGTTTTTAAGGTGTGCTTCTGGGGCCACACGTAAAAATTTGCATTTCTAACCTCTGGCTTCCCCTTTTGATTTACTCTCAAGTACAGTTTTTAAAAGGAGTCAAACGTGCCTTAACTTTCAAACCGTCCATGCTATCTTCCAAAAATAGCGTTTACCAACTCTCCCTGCCAAATAAAGGATCCAAAACATTAGGTGCTGGGTGTCAAAAAGTTAGGTGAGGATCCTCTTCTCTCCTGAATGAAACAAAACAAAGGAGGATTTATAGTCTTATTTTACTTAAGATCTTAATTTTAATTTTAGTATACTAGATGTTTCCTGCATGGTTTGTCTCCTCAGTCATTGTCCATAGGACTCTGAGAAGCCGTAGGAATATGCAGGCGCAGACTCAAGGCCCAGCTTCATCTCCAACGCCGTGGAAAAGGACTGTACATCATGGGGCAGAGCCCTATGCTCCCCTACGCCACCAGGACAGAGCCCGGGGAGAGTGACCTCCCGGGGTATCCACGTTGGAATACCTTTTATTAAACAGTATTGCCCCTCAAAATTATAAGGGATCTCATTTTTCCTTATCTAACCATGCTATACATGTAGACGAAAGCCTGTTAAAGAAAATCCATTTGGGTTAGGTTAGAAGCCGTTTAATTAATTCTACACCAGTCACTACTATTAACTATTTCACGGTTATCTAGTCACCATTATCCATTGTTATAGGAGTATGAAGGTGCGTAGACCTAGTTTAATCTCCACTATCACTGAAAATAGCTTGTACCTGAGACCAAATCCTTTGCTATCGTGGATGTACTTTGAGGGGATATGAATGTTACAGCTATGGCTCCTGTGCAAGCTTTGCTACAGGTGACTTTGGTTAAATCACCCCAACTATATATTTTTAAAAATTTGCAAAGATGGAAATTCCTGTTGTTACATGAGAATTAAAGATGTGAAAATGTTAGCAGTTCACATAATTGAATAAAAAAGCTATCTTCCTGGAACATGGGCATGAGAAAATTGGTCAATGTGCCTCCAAATATATAGCAAAAATTCTTTCCGGGCATATTAAAACAGCAGCACCTTCATGAAAAGGAACTGAGCTAATGATCGGAAGTCTAATGCAAAATGTTGATTGGCATACACCTACAAGTCAAAAGCAATTCGTAGATTTACTTACCTCAGATCAAGTGATTTCAAATCCTGAGCGATCACTGCAAAACAAGGTAAGAGCTTGACCCAATTGTACCATACAAGTGATTATATCAAACTTTCCTTTCATTACAGTTCAGTCTCTATTCGGATAGGGGGAGCTCTAAAGAGCTGTTTCCTGCATGGTTTGTCTCCTCAGTCATTGTCCTTAGGACTCTGAGAAGCCGTAGGAATATGCAGGCGCAGACTCAAGGTCCAGCTTCATCTCCAACGTCGTGGAAAGGGACTGTACATCATGGGGCAGAGCCCTATGCTCCCCTACGCCACCAGGACAGAGCCCGGGGAGAGTGACCTCCCGGGGTATCCACGTTGGTCACTACAATTTAATTTACAGACTTTAGTGCTATGAATTAAGTTTATCCACCCAGTGGAGGCTTCCCAAGGATATCGATTTGGGGGTGGATGCTAAACTCTCAAATTGTCCCCGAAGTTCGAATTCAAGACCGGTCAGCATTCACGTTATCAGTAATCTGAATTAACTTTCAGATACCCGAAACTCATCTGGAAACCAGAATAAGCGATTAGCACGTCTCCCCCCAAAAAAGGTAAATGCAGAGCCGCTGACGCAGTAATTATGACTCGAATCCTGAAATTACCCTAAATCATATGACAAGTGACAGAATTCAGAGCCGTCCCGTTTCGCAATCGGAACTCTGTAACCTCGGACGGGCGTCAGGAATAAAATGTCCTGCAAGCAACTCCACTAGGACGCCAATGAGCCTCCTCGGAGGCAGGACAATAAGCAGCCTAACAGGCAACTGCGAGGAGGTGAGCTGTACACTCAGGCTTGGGGATAACGGCTAGCGAGGCCCACCCAATCCCGCTGAACAAGGTGTAGTTAGCATGGCGTTGCTGAAGGGAACCCTTCTGAATAGTATGAGCCGCCCTGGAGAAGCTGGTTGGCGGGCCGGAGGTGGGGGTTTCTACACCTAGAGAGGAAAGAAACAGCGGGTTAATAACTCACCACAAAGAACACGACGCCGACAGCCTTTCCTGAAAAGACCAGGTGGCCCCGAGGCATCCTAATTTATACCCAGCGAAGTATGCGGAAGTCAAGGAATGTCTACTGCGCTTGCGTCGCGTCATGCGCAGATAGGGAATCAGCTATTCGCTAAGGGTGCTGGGAACTTTCTGCATGGTAAACCCCCTCTCCTACCTTGTTCAGCGGCATCTCGCGATACTAGAGCCTTCGCGCGCGGGACTCTACTAGGCAATGTAAAATACAAAAACTTGAGTGATGTTAAAGTATGTTGGTGACTAGGTACGTACCGGATAACAAATTTATTTCTCTACTATTAGTTCACTCACTGTGGAGGATATGCCATTGAATAAACTCGTCTCCCCCACCAAAAGAAAAACTTTGGAGTAATAAGTATGCAAAATAGAAAAAGACATCTATAGAGAAATGCAGTCTCAAAAGGGATTTAATCTGTCCTGTACCACTATTCACATGTAAAATAAACATTTGATAAATGCGTAGGTAAAACAAGTGCTCCTACACAATTGGCTAAAATTAGAAACCTATGCACAGCAGTGTGAATGTACTTTATACTATGGAACTGTACCCTTAAATGTTTGAATTGGTATGTTTTATGTATATTTTAACACACATCTAATACAAAGAAGTTGGAAAGTAAAGAATCCTTAAGATAATAATTACATACGAAATGTTGCAAATGTGATAGAATTTTGAGTATGGTGTTAGGTGAATAACTGAATTAACATAGAGCCATCACAGGTGGGCTGTAATGAGTAGAAACATCTATGGTGTTCCTCCTATGAGATTTTGCTGGGTGCTTTACACATATTTTTTTTTACTATCACAGCAATTCTAAAATATAGGTGTTACTTCCTAGATTTTAAAATGTGAAACAGGCTCAGAGCAGTAGGTCTTAAAGTATGGTTGACAGACCCTGAGGTGCCTGAGGCTCTTTTGGGAATCCATGAGGTCAAAACTGTTTTTTATATATAGACTTTCTTTGCCTTTTTTCACTGTGTTGACTCTGCACCGATGCTGTGAAGTGAATGCCTTAGTATGGCTCAAAGCCCTATCACCAAACTACTGGTAGTCATTGTATTTTTCATTGTCACAGTTTTCCAGTTTGAAAAGTCAGTGTCACCTAGAATGTCCTTAATGAAATAAAAATCACAAATATTATTAATTCTTGACTTTTGAGTATCCATCTAGTTTCAGTATTCTGAGGCAAAGTGAGGAATATACATAAAACCTTTTGCTGCACGCAAAAGTAGAGTGGTTGTCTCCAGGAAGAGCACTTATGCAATTGTTTTGAGTTGTGAGCTGAAATAGCCACATTTTTTTCATGGAATACCATTTTACTTGAAAGAACAGCTGACATCTTTACCAACTATATGTTGGTGTGAGAATGGATTTTCTTCGTTTACTTAAACCAAAATAACATGTAACAACAGATTTAATACGAGAATTGAGCTGTCTTCTATGAAATAAGACTTAAAGGTTTGTAAAAACTGTAGAACGGTGCCACTCTTCTATTTTTTATATTTATTTATTTTATTGAGGTATTATTGATATACAGTCTTATGAAGGTTTCACATGAAAAAACAATGTGGTTACTACATTTGCCCATATTATCAAGTCCCCACTCATACCTCAATTCAGTCACTGTCCATCAGTGTAGTAAGTTGACACAGAATCACTGTTTGCCTTCCCTGTGCTACACTGCTTTCCCCGTGATTCCCAACACCATGTGTACTAAACATAATACCCCACAATCCCCTTTTCCCATCCTCCCCTCCCGCCCCTCCACACCCCTCCCCTTTGGTAACCACTAGTTCCTTCTTAGAGTCTCTGAGTCTGCTGCTATTTTGTTCCTTCAGTTTTGCTTCATTGTTATACTCCACAAATGGGGGAAATCATTTGGCACTTGTCTTTCTCCGCCTGGCTTATTTCACTGAGCACAATATCCTCGAGATCCATCCATATTGTTGCAAATGCCAGGATTTGTTTCCTTCTTATGGCTGAATAGTATTCCATTGTGTATATATCCCACATCTTTATCCATTCATCTACTGATGGACACTTAGGTTGCTTCCATATCTTGGCTATTGTAAAAAGTGCTGTGATAAACATAGGGGTGCATATGTCTTTTTGAATCTGAGAAGTTCTATTCTTTGGGTAAATTCCAAGAATTGGGATTCCAAGGTCAAACGGTATTTCTATTTTTAGTTTTTTGAGGAACCTCCATATTGCTTTCCACAATGGTTGAACTAGCTTACAGTCCCACCAGCAGTGTAGGAGGGTTCCCCTTTCTCCGCATCCTCGCCAGCATTTGTTGTTCTTAGTCATTTGGATGGTGGCCATCCTTACTGGTGTGAGGTGGTATCTCATTGAGGTTTTAATTTGCATTTCCCTGATGATTAGTGATGTGGAGCATCTTTTCATGTGCCTGTTAGCCATCTGAATTTCTTCTTTGGAGAACTGTCTCTTCATATCCTCTGCCCATTTTTTAATCGGGTTATTTGCTTTTTGGGTGTAGAGGCATGTAAGTTCTTTATATATTTTGGATGTTAACCCCTTATCGGATATGTCATTTACAAATATATTCTCCCATACTGTAGAGTGCCTTTTTGTTCTGTTGATGGTGTCCTTTGCTGTACAGAAACTTTTTAGTTTGATGTAGTCCCATGAGTTCATTTTTGCTTTTGTTTCCCTTGCTTGAGGAGATGTGTTCAGGAAGAAGTTGCTCATGCTTATATTCAGGAGATTTTTGCCTATGTTGTCTTCTAAGAGTTTTATCGTTTCATGACTTACATTCAGGTCCTTGATCCATTTCGAGTTTACTTTTGTGTATGGGGTTAAACAATCCAGTTTCACTCTCTTGCATGTAACTGTCCAGTTTTGCCAACAGCAGCTGTTGAAGAGGCTGTCATTTCCCCATTGTATGTCCATGGTCACTAGTTACTTTTTAAAGTTATTTCCATAAAAATATTAATGTTAATGTGCAATGGGTTACTTTGAAATGTATTATAAATATTTAATTTTTTTCGAGTTTTAATTTAGTAAAGTACCAGTAAATATCACTCACAGATACAAAAGTCCTTGGGTTCTGAATAATTTTTAAAATTGTAAAGGGACCACAAAACCAAAATGTTGAGATCCAGTAGTTTAGAGGAAGACAAACAATTCTGCTACTTCTATGGTGATAGTACCAGTATTTAGCTACTTTTCAATCACTCATTCAGTATCTACTTTGTGCACGACTTAATTGCTAGGCATTGTGTTAGACACCTGGGGAGTCTGAAATGAAGTACTTTTTCTGTCTTTGAGAGGTCACCGTGGGGTAAATAGACATGATGGCAAATTATACTACTGATTGATGAGTGCTGGATGGCATGAATAAAGTATTTTGAGAATACGGAGGACAGAGCAGTTGAACCATCTGCTCAAGGCTGAAAGAGTTTTCCTGGGGAGTAAATTTGAGTTAAAACTTCAAAGAATAAAGGGATGGATTTTGGGTGATGCCAACATTCCAGGCTGAGGAACTAGCAGACCTAGGGGCTCCCAGGAAGGGTGAGAACATTAATGAGGAACATTAAAATGATGAGGAACATTTAACTGCCTGGACTTTTCATCTTGCAGGCAGGTATGTAGGGGCCAATAAGTTTTGCAGTAAAGGTATGCTGTGACTATTTTTGCATTTTAGAAAGGTAGGGGCAATGTTGGAGGATAGAGGAGAAAAACTGGAGGTTATAAAGTCCCATTAAATTATGTTGGCTTTGAACTTGGGTGGTAAGGCAAGGAGATAGAAATTGAGACATTTCTGACATAGACAACACACAGTATTGTCCCACTGGGCATGTGAAGAAAGGAACTTGTGGATAACACCAAAGTTTCAGACTTGGAAGGCTGAACACTTGGTGGTCTCTAACTCTGATAACTGAAAAGGCTATGGAGAAGATAGTAAGGTCCACGTTGGAGGTCCTTATAAGTTACCTTTAAGTATTTGGATATATGTAAATATGTCCAGGGGGTGACTGGATATAGTGTTGAACTCCAGAGGGAGATTTGAGTTATAAAGATTTAGAAGTTGTCAGAATGAGTGGTGGCTGAAGTCACCCTGGGAGAGCGGGGAGAATGTTGAGAGGGCATGAAAACCCACTATCTAAATGATGGTCAGGGAAGAAGCTAGTAAGGCAGAGAAAGCATGGCCTCAGGAGAACTAGCAGACAGTGGTGTCTGAGAAGCCAAGGAATTTTGGGGACTAGGACATGGCCTAAACACCAGTGCTGTGCTTACACAGGGTAGTCAATGCATCAAGAGCTGAAAACAGGCTTTGGATGTAGTTAACTAAGAAGTCACTGGTGACCTCAAGCAACGCCATTTTATTTTGAATTTAGATTTAGATGAGTTGAATGAATGTGGCTTTAGAAATGGGAAGAGTCTGTAAAGAAGCCAAAAACTGATGTCACGAAGCCTAATATACCTCCTTTTTTCTCCACCTGTCATTTATTTAGCTCAACTGGTTGACTATACAGAACTTAAGTTGTTTAACATTAGAATAGATGTGAAGGGGGTATAGGAAAGGGAGGAGATAGGTTTAAGAGAAAATAGGGTCAAGGGAAGATTTTTTGGGGGGTGATAAGGAGATAAACATTAAATGAATGAATGAGTGGTATGTGTCTCCTCAGTACCAGATGGAGGAAAACTGAGGGTGTTTGTTCCTGTCAGATGACCTCTATGCCTCAAGGAGGCAAAAATTCTTGGAGGAAGAAATAAATTAATGACTCTTCCTAACAGAAAAGACAGATGGAGGTCAAGTGTCCAGACTGCTGGTGGTTCCTGCTTTTCCTCCCTAGGGCTGGAAATGAATAGAACTTTTAATAGTTTAGGCTGTATTTTGGTTTCTGGGCTTGGCTTTTCTGGGTTGTAAATTCTTATCTTTAATGTAAGTACACTTCCAATCCCATCCCCTCCCATTCAATACCCACTGGACTCACCCTTTCTGACAGTGGTTTTCCAAATTTCTCACTCTCCAACTATAGTCTTCCCTCTCCTGGATACAGTAATCTAAATCCATAAGGACCCTAAATTCATTGCTTCAGCTAACACTGAGCTGTTTGTGGAACCTAATGACATGAGCAGTTCTGACTCATGGTTTCTTTTAACTCTTGGTAAAGGGCGGTGCACTAATCAGGGATAGTCTGCAGGGACAAGTAGAAAGTGAGTCAACAGTGAGGCCACCTGGACTGAAACTATGCTGCTTGCCAGAGAGGAGTACATGAGGTAGGAAGTGTCCTATTCTTATGTCAGCCTGAGTCTAATGGTATGTGGTCCATACACAGTAAATCTTCTAGGGACAGCTGATTGGGATGTAACTGCTTGTCTTTGAATATATGCAAAAAATGATTACAAAATTTGCTTTGACACTGGGGAAGCAACTTCATTTCTCAGGTTCTTCACTGGTAAAATGAGTGTATTTCCACTTACCTCCCAGAGTAGGGGTGGAGAAATAGGATAAAGGACCTAGTACAGTGCCTGGCACATAGTGTGGGTTCACAGTTGGCTTTCCTCTCTGCAGCTTCTTTTTCTGTGTGTGCAAGACAGTCACAAACATGACTGATCTTCATCTCTGGCTACCTACCTTTAATATCCCTAGTATTTTTTTTTCCGCCTAATCTGTTTCTCATTTAGGGCATCTAGTACTATTTTAGGTTATCATTTTAAGATGGCTTAAATCTTTTGGAATAAGGTAGAACATAAAAATATAAACACATCAAAATAGTATAGTTTGTTTTTAAATTCTAAAATACTTTAATAATTAATATTGAAAGGAAGACTGATATACAAAGCAATTACTTATAAGGAGAGTCTGTACATCAGGGAAGCATCTTGAAGTACAATTCTTTACATTAGGCTTTTATTTTTTCTTTACATTATGATTGTGAATTGCTACTTACATGAAAAAGGAACACAAAATTCATTATATATATATATATAAACACCTGAAAAGACTTGACCCCCAAAGTATCTTGTTTCAAAAGAACAGGAGATGAGAGATGAACTAGATTCCTTGGTGGCACAGAGAAAACAGACAAGTAGCTCAGGAAATCAAATCCTGTTTCTGGCTTGGCACATTAAGGGAAATAAAGGCAGTGAAAGAAGAGTTCTACAATGTCATCGCAAGGCAGAGAGTGCTGGCCTAAGCCAAAGAGTCTCCAAACCAACAATATAGAAAGGTTAGAGGAAGTTGAGTTAGCACTTACTGTGTGGCCACCTTATATAAAGACCTCTAACCCCTCTGTAGTATTGGGTCTTATCTTCCCTCAGTCATATCAAATGATCAGGAGCTTCAAGAAGATGTGGACCCATTAAATTTTCATAGCCATAAAGCATTTGATAGCAAGTGAGAAATCCAAAGACCTCCCTATTCCCCATACAGAGGCAACACACGACCTTTTAAGGTCACTTTAGCTTTTTGTTTTGACCTGATACTCTGATTCTTTCAGCAAATCTTACACAGACATGAAAGAAGAAAGAAAAATCTACTGAACAATATATATACAGAACAGGGAATGCAGAAGAAATTTTATGAAACAGCCACAATTTCCTAAACATTAAAAGGAAAAAGCCACATTCATTAGTCAAATAGAAACTATTCTTTTCCTCCCACTTAGTGTGGCCAGGAATTAAGAGGGAAATAGTGAGGCTGTGTGGTTTTCAATAAACATTCAAAGAAAACAACTGAATTTTTAGAAAATCCTATTAACATATATTTCAAATACAAAAAGGAGTGGGGGCTGAGCCAATGTCCGGGTACCAACTCACTGGTTACAGCTTGGAGAAGGAGCAGGAGGAGGTGGGAGGCTGCTAGAGGGGGTCAGCAGGAGGATCAGTGTATGGAGTCCAGAGGGAGAGAGAGCACAGGACAGCGCAGATAGCACTGAGGAGAAGAGAGGAGCAGGGGCCGTAATCATGCCCCTCCAAATTGCTTCCCCAAGACCTTTCTAGCACCCCACAAGCCTAGGACCTTGCTGGGATTCTGGCTGGAAGTGTGGGAGCCAACTGCATACAAGTGCTCCCACAGAGTTGCTACAACTCAGCTTTACAGAGGAGGACATATCTACTGGTCAGAATGATTTAGAATATCATTTGGTACAAAAAAGTATAACAGCTTATAAAATTTAAGCCATGGTTAGTTTTCTGCCAAGTTGGCATTAATATAAAGGCCTTTTTTGGTTTTGATTTTGTATTAGAACATACATGCTTTTTCATTTTCTCCAACTTGGAATCTGGTGGTAGCTCAGATTGTTTAACAGACAGAAAAACATCAATTCCCATCACTTCTTCAAGACTTGTTGTTTTTTTAATAAAAATCAGGATGACGTATGGACAAAAAGAAGAATACGCCAGATCCTGAGCTTCTCTCAGGCTGGACAGCCTGAAGACTATTGCTGTGTTACAAGAGGTATAGTGCAATGCTTTCAACGGACATGCCTTCAACTGGCATGAAGGCTTTCCCTGGAGGTGGGGCCCCTTTGTCATAAAGTTGGGGGCCTCCAGAAGGCTTTCCCCACGACCACTCTGCTTTGATGGTTGGAATTTAGCACCTACACAAGTGGGTCTCACAACCAGGCCAGAGCAGGTAAGGCTAATGGTATAAACTGTGCCTCAGCACAGGTCGTCACCTTGGGGAGAGGGTGTAGAGCAGCCAATAAAACTCAGAACCTGCAAGTGGCCCAGAACATCGGTGGCTGGGGACGGAAGACCCCTCAAGTACGCTGCAATATAAAAAGGTTCAAACACACTGACAAAGTGTTCAGTTTTGCCCAAAGCAGCACATGAGAATCCATTCCAGTGAAATGCTACATTCATAGAAGTGCTGTTTGTCCCAGAACTATGTCCCCAAGGACTTGATTCTGGCCTTGCTGGAAGTGCTGAAGTTCCCTCCATGATGGTCTGGAGACTGAAGCAGCAAGGCAGCCTTGTTTTGGGGATTATTTAGTTCCTCTCTTAAACTTCAGCATCATGGACGATGATACCTAAAACAGATGATAAAAAAGAGCCGAGTTACTAGATGTAAATTGCTTTGCTATATGATTATATTAACAATAATGAAATATTATGATCTAATTTAAAAAAAGTAGTCTCTCCTCCACTCTAATTCTGCATGAGACTTTCTGTATCATCTGACACTCCTGACCTTCTTCCTTCCTTCTGGAAGCTCTCTTCTCTTGGCTCTGTAACACTACGTTTTCCCTAGATTTCCTTCTTCAATTGCTTTTTCCCAGTATGCTTTCCTTGTTTATTTTCTTCTGTCCACCCCTTAAATACAAAACAAACTTCCCCTTGAGAACCACTATCTTTTCTTATAAATTTTATTTTTAGACTTTACTTTCTCCCTGGACTCTAGGCTGAATATCCAACTGTCTTCTAGGCATCTCCACCTCAATGTGTCACAGGTTCCACAAACCCAACATACCCAATTTAGTTTCTAGTTTATTGTCTGCCTTCTTCTTCTACAATAAAAGCTCGTTGAGGACAGGGACTCTATCTTGTTTCCTGCTACATCCCAAGCACCTAGCACTGTATCTATTTGGGAGTAAATGCTCAATGAATATTTAATGAATTAATGTGCTAATCTGTTCACCTGCACTCCTGATTGACTTCTCAGACCTCAAAAATCACAAGTCAGGGAGATTCAAGACGGTGGTGTGAGAGGTGAGACAGAGAATTCCTCCCAAAACCACATATAGTGTGAAAATACAGTTAATACAACTAGCCTTAAAACAGCAACAGGAAAGAAGGCTGCACCAGACTGCATACAGACCTCATGAACAGAGCAGAACTCACAAAACAGAGTAACATTCAAGAGCTTTGATCTGGCCTTGATCTGGCAGGACCCAAGCCCTTTCCCCACCTCAGCTCACCAGCAGAAGGAAGAGAAATGGAGTGGGGAGGGGGTGGAAGCCTAAGACTGCTGAACACCCAGCCCTGGAGGTCTGCTTTGGAGCACAAACCTACATTGTGTGGTGCTCTGGAGGTTGGTAGGGTTGGGGAGCTGGGACAGGTGGAGTGCTTAAGAGACTAAGATTCTGGCCATTTGTGAAGGACAGGGATCCACATTCAGCCGCTCTAGGACAAAGGAAAGGCAGGTGGTCTGAGAGGCTTCCTAGCAGCAAGAGGGCTGCTGAAGGGGTGGGAGTTGCACAGAGCTTGCTACGTATGAGAAGGGATAGGTGGACAAGGTTGTTTAGGCACACTCTGCACAGCAGGTTGGGAACTTTGAGGAGCTTCAGGCGCTCCACCCCCCTGGCTGGCTACTCAGCTCCGAGGCCCCCTCTGTGACAAGCAGCCTGCTGCACCTTCCTCCTGGCCTACCGGCACCTGTTTGCAAACCAGCAGTCAATGCACTGGCATCACGCCAGCCAGAGACACCAATCACAGAGGCTTACACCTGTGTGCTTGGCCAAATGGCTCTGATACTAGAGACAGGCACTGCAGCCGGGAATCAGGAAACAGCTCTTTCCTCCCCTCAGGTACCAGCACCGCTCCCCTATGATGCCCAACCTCAACTAGGGACTGAGGAGCTCCAGAGACTAGAGCTCCAGGGCACTGGAGGGCACCACATAGAATTATGAAACGTCAAAGGAACCTGGTTCAGACCAAAATCTCACAAACCCCAGAAAAAGGACCAAATGAAACTGAACTCACCGATTTTCCTGAAAGAGAGTTTAAAATAAAAATCATAAGCATGCTCATGGAGGTATAGAAAAATATTCAAGAACTCAGGAATGAATTTAAGTCAGAGATTCAGTCATTAAGAAATTCTGTATCTGAAATGAAACATACAATGGAGGGATTTAAAAGCAGATTAGATGTAGTAGAAGAGACAGTAAATGGAATAGATATTAGTGAAGAGAACTACAAAAAAGCTGAGGCACAGAGAGAAAAAAAGGATCTCTAAGAATGAAAGAATAGTGAGAGAACTGTGTGACCAATCCAAACGGAACAGTATCTGCATTATAGGGGTACCAGAAGAAGAAGAAGAGAGAAAAAGGGATAGAAGTGTTATTGAGGAGGTAATTGCTGAAAACTTCCCCAATCTGGGGAGGGAGAATCTTTCAAGCCATTGAGGTGCACAGATCTCCCAACGCAAGGGACCCAAGGAAGACAATATCAAGGCATATAATAATTAAAATGGCAAAGATCAAGGATACAGACTCTTAAAAGCAGCTAGAGAGAGAAAAAACATCACATACAAAGGAAAAGCCATCAGGCTATCATCAGATTTCTCAACAGAAACCTGACAGGCCAGAAGGGAGTGGAATGATATATTTAATGCAATGAAGCAGAAGGGCCTTGAACCAAGAATACTCTACCCGGCAAGGTTATCATTTAAATTTGAAGGAGGGATTAAACAATTTTCAGATAAGCAAAAGCTGAGAGAATTTACCTTCCACAAACCACCTCTACAGTGCATTTTGGAGGGACTGCCTTAGCTAGAAGTATTCCTAAGGCTAAATAGATGTCACCAGAGGAAATGAAACCACAGCAAAATAGAACAATTAATTACTAAGCAGATGCAAAATCAAATCCACTACCCCCAAAGTCAATCAAGGCATAGACAAAGAGTACAGAATATGATAACAAACATATAAAGAATGGAGGAGAAAGAAAAAGGAGGAAAAAAAGAAGCTTTAGGTTGTGTTTGTAATACCATACACAGTGAGTTAAATTAGACTGTTAGATAGGAAGGGGATTACCCTTGAACCTTTCTTTGGGAACTAAGAATCTAAAGCTTGCAATGGCAAAAAGTACATACCTATCGATAATCACCCTAAATGTAAATGGTCTGAATGCACCAATCAAAAGACACAGAGTTACAGAATGGATAAAAAAAACAAAACCCATCTTTATGCTGCCTACAAAACACTCACTTCAAACCCAAAGACATACACAAACTCAAAGTGAAGGGATGGAAAAAGATATTTCATGCAACTAATAGGGAGAAAAAAAGCAGGAGTTGCAGTACTTGTATCAGACAAAACCAGACAAAACAGACTTCAAAATAAAGAAAGTAACCAGAGACAAAGAAGGACATTACATAATGATAAAGGGATCTGTCCAAAAAGAGGATATAACTATTATAAATATCTAATCACCCAACACAGGATCACCTACATATGTGAAACAAATACTAACAGAATTAAAGGGGAAAACAGAATGCAATGCATTCATTTTGGGAGACTTTAACACACCACTCACTCCAAAGGACAGATCAACCAGACAGAAAATAAATAAAGAGACAGAGGCACTGACCAACATATTAGAACAGAAGGACCTAACATACATCTACAGAACACTTCATCCAAAAGCAACAGGATACATGTTCCTCTCAAGTGCACATGGAATATTTTCAAGAATAGATCATGTACTAAGCCACAAAAAGAGCCTTGGTAAATTTAAAAAGATTGAAATTGTACCAACCAGCTTCTCAGATCACAAAGGTATGATATTAGAAATCAATTACTCAAAGAAAATGAAAAAACCCACAAACACATGGAGGCTTAATAACATGCTCCTAAATAATCAATGGATCAATGACAAAATAAAAACAGAGATCAAGCAATATATAGAGACAAATAACAACAATAATTCAACACTGGAAAATCTGTGGGATGCAGCAAAGGCTGTGCTAAAAGAGAAGTATACTGCAATACAGGCCTACCTCAAGAAAGAAGAACAATCCCAAATGAACAGTCTAAACTCACAATTAATGAAACTAGAAAAGGAAGAACAAATGACACCCAAAGTTAGTAAAAGGAGGGACATAATAAAGATTAAAGCATAAATAAATAAAATCGAGATGAATAAAACAATAGAAAGAATCAATGAAAGCAAGAGCTGGTTCTTTGAAAAAATAAACAAAATAGATAAAACCCCTAGCCAGACTTATCAAGAAAAAAAAGAGAGTCTACACACATAAACAATCAGAAATGAGAAAGGAAAAATCTACAGACTCCACAGAAATACAAAGAATTATGAGAGAATACTATGAAAAATTATATGGAACAAACTGGATAATCTAGAAGAAATGGACAACTTTCTAGAAAAATACAACCTTCCAAGGTTGATACAGGAAGAAACAGAAAATCTGAATAGACCAATTACCAGCAACGAAATTGAATTGGTAATCAAAAACTACCTAAGAACAAAACTCCTGGACCTGATGGTTTCACTGCTGAATTTTATCAAACGTTTAGTGAAGACCTAATACCCATCCTCCTTAAAGTTTTCCAAAAAGTAGAAGAGGAGGGAATACTCCCAAACTCATTCTACAAGGCCAACATCACTCTAATACCAAAACCAGGCAAAGACCAAAACCAGGCAAAGACACTGCAAAAAAAGAAAATTACAGACCAACATCCCTGATGAACATAGATGCAAAAATACTCAACAAAATATTAGCAAACCGAATTCAAAAATACATCAAAAAGATCATCCATCATGATGAGATGCGATTCATCCCAGGGATGCAAGGATGGTACAACATTTGAAAATCCATCACCATCATCTGGCACATCAACAGAAAGAAGGACAAAAACCACATGAACATCTCCATAGATGCTGAAAAAGCATTCGACAAAATTCAACATCCATTCATGATAAAAGCTCTCAACAAAATGGGTATAGAGGGCAAGTACCTCAACATAATAAAGGCCATAAATGACAAACCCACAGGCAACATTATACTTAACAGTGAGAAGCCGAAAGCTTTTCCTTTATGATTGGCAACAAGACAAGGATGCTCACTCTCCCCACTTTTATTCAACATACTTCTGGAAGTCCTAGCCACGGCAATCAGACAACACAAAGACATAAATGGCATCCAGATTGGCAAGGAAGAAGTCAAACTGTCCCTGTTTGCAGATGACATGATATTGTGTATAATAAAAAACCCTGAAGAATCCACTCCAAAACTACTAGATCTAATATCTGATTCAGAAAAGTTGCGAGATACAAAATTAACACACAGAAATCTGTTGCATTCCTATACACTAACAATGAACTAGCAGAAAGAGAAATCAGGAAAACAACTCCATTCACTATTGCATCAAAAAGAATAAAATACCTAGGAATAAACTTAACCAAGGAAGTGAAAGACCTATACTCTGAAAACTACAAGACACTCATGAGAGAAATTAAAGATACCAATAAATGGAAAAACATTCTGTGTTCATGGATAGGAAGAATTAATATTGTCAAAATGCCCATCCTGCCTAAAGCAATCTACAGATTCAGTGCAATCCCTATCAAAATACCAATAGCATTCTTTAATGAACTAGAGCAAATAGTTCTAGAATTCATATGGAACCACAAAAGACCCCGAATAGCCAAAGCAATCCTGAGAAGGAAGAATAAAACGGGAAATTACACTCCCTGACTTCAAGCTCTGCTACAAAGCCACAGTAATCAAGACAATTTGGTACTGGTACAAGAACAGACCCACAGACCAATGAAACAGACTAGAGAGCCCAGATATGAACACAAGCATATATGGTAAATTCATATACAATAAAGGAGCCATTGATATACAATGGGGAAATGACAGCCTCTTCAACAGCTGGTGTTGGCAAAACTGGACAGCTACATGTAAGAGAATGAAACTGGATTATTGTATAACCCCATACATAAAAGTAAACTCAAAATGGATCAAAGATCTGAATGTAGTCATGAAACCATAAAACTCTTAGAAAAAAACATAGGCAAAAATCTCTTGGACATAAATATGAGCAACTTCTTCATGAACATATCTCCCCGGGCAAGGGAAACAAAAGCAAAAATGGACAAGTGGGACTATATCAAACTAACAAGCTTCTGTACAGTAAAGGCCACCATCAGTAGAACAAAAAGAGATCCTACAGTATGGGAGAATATATTAATAAATGACATATCTGATAAGGTGGTGACATCCAAATTATATGAAGAGCTAATGCACCTCAACAAACAAAAGTCAAATAAGCCAATTAAAAAATGGGCAGAGGAGCTGAATAGACACTTCTCTAAAGAAGAAATTTAGATGGCCAACAGGTACATGAAAAGATGCTCCACATCCTTAATCATCAGAGAAATGCAGAATAAAACCACAATGAGATATCACCTCATACCACTTAGGATGGCCAACATCCAAAAGACAAACAACAACAAATGTTGGCGAGGATGTGGAGAAAAGGGAACCCTCCTACACTGCTGGTGGGAATATAAATTAGTTCAACCATTGTGGAAAGCAGTATGGAGGTTCCTCAAAAAACTCAAAATAGAAATACCATTTGACCCAGGAATTCCACTCCTAGGAATTTACCCTAAGAATGGAGCAGCGCAGTTTGAAAAAGACATATGTACCCCTATGTTCATTGCAGCACTATTTACAATAGCCAAGAAATGGAAGCAACCTAAGTGTCCATCAGTAGATGAATGGATAAAGAAGATGTGGTACATATACACAATGGAGTATTATTCAGCCATAAGAAGAAAACAAATCCTACCATTTGCAACAACATGGATGGAGCTAGAGGGTATTATGCTCAATGAAATAAGCCAGGCGGAGAAAGACAAGTATCAAATGATTTCACTCATCTGTGGAGTATAAGAACTAAGAAAAAACTGAAGGAACAAAACAGCTGCACACTCACAGAACCCAAGAATGGACTAACAGTTACCAAAGGGAAAGGGACTGGGGAGGATGGGTGGGAAGGGAGGGCAAAGGGAAAAAAGGGGCATTACGATTAGCACACATAATATGGGGGGGGGGCACAGGGAAGGCAGTATAACACAGAGAACACAAGTAGTGATTCTATAGCATCTTACTATGCTGATGGACAGTGACTGTAATAGGGTATGTGGTGGGGACTTGATAATAGGGGGAGTCTAGTAACCATAATGTTGTTCATGTAATTGTACATTAATGATAGCAAAAAAAAAAAAAAAAAATCACCAGTCAGAAAATTAGGAGTTTTTGCCTCCTTTTTTACTTCATCCCTGGAATCGACAGATTGCCAGATCTTGAGTCTGTGTTTGAAATATCTAATCTATCTCTTTTGCAATCTCACTATCACTTCTCTGGTTTGAGCTACCGGTATGCTCACTCTGACTACTTTAGTTACTTCTGAACTGGCTTCCGTGCTGCTCGTCTCTTCCTTCCCTATCATGCTCCACAGTTCCACCAGAGCTCGTACTGAAGCACAAGAGCTCCCGCGGTTCCTATGGCCTAGCATGACAGTGCTCTTCAGAGCATGACTGAAACCCATCTTGTTGCTCTCATCTTTACCATGGACTCCATATGTTTTCTGCTCCAGCTACATTTTCTGTTACCCAGAAATAACATTCCTCCCTCCCACGGCCTTGGTAATGCTGGAGTTTTTGCTTACAACATTCCTTCCTTCCTTTTTGTCCAAATAATTCTTTTACATACGTTATAAGATTCTGCCTAAATGCCACCTTCTCTATGACTTTATTTTGCCCACTACAGTACTTTATTACCACTAATAAAAGTGGCTAACACTGACACAGCTAGGAAAGGGGAGAGTTGGGATACAAACCTGATAGATTCAGGACTCAGAATGACTGAGGCATTTATCATATTGATTGTACTATATTAGTACTACACAGGTCTTTTTCCACATTAGACTACAATATCCTTGCTGGCAAGAACGATCTGTTATTTGAGTTCATATTACAACACCCTGAATGGTGTTATTGTTGTTCACAGAATCTGTCTTCTCTATTCCCGTCAGAGTTCAGTACAAAAAAATCCTGTATAAAATAACAATTTGCCTGCATTGTGATGGAAAAATGTTTAACGATTTCCTTCTTTTATAGTAAACTGTAGCTGTCATTGTATCTCCCTTCATTTAGTCTCTTCTTATAAATGTTCTGAGAACCACCTAGATCTTTTACTGATTCCATTTGTGGCTAGCTGATTCTTTATGTATTGGGTGGGGCCTTAATCAGTAATACCAAATAAAAATACTTTTCGGATTGTTTCATGAAGACAGCTAATTAAATTAAGTTTATACACTAAACTGATAAGATCAAATGAAATCAAAGAGGGCTTGTGTAACTCAGCAACGATTTCCTCATCCATAACTTGGGACGGCAAGGTGCAAGGAAGAGAGCACCTGTGACTTTTCAGCCATTCATTCCTTTCTCCAAATGCTGGTTCTGCAACTTATCAGCAAGTCAAGCAAGTTACTTAACATTTCTGAGCCTGTTTCTTCATCAGCAAATGGGGATATTAACACACTTTGTAGGTTTATTTCAAGGATGAAATAACATACATAAATATCACACTCAAATAGGCATTTGCTATTGCTTCTCAGTTCTCATCCCTTTTTCTTAATGTAGTCTTCTTGCCATCAATGCTGAGTGTCCTTCTTTTAATGGTGTCATTAGAGTCCTTCCTCTCTGAACAGCTCTGTTATGTTTGGGGGAGCTCTAGCTGGCTCATATGTATTTGGGTCTTACCGTGTAAAATGTTTGCTCTCTTCATGAACCTCCATCTCTGAGCTTTTAAATTCATTTAATTCTTTTCTTATGGCAGCCTGTGGAGTAGAAACAAAAATGTTTTAGCATCTTCTGTCTGCTACAGTACAGTAGTGTGATTTGCCATCTATTCCCTATTATGCTTAACTCTGTGAGTCACTGCAACATGTGGCAGGCAACCCAGAGGTAGAAAAGAAGCCAGGTCAACACACTGAGTGAAGCTCTGGGCATGACACCATTCATCTCATAATAAACCTAAAGTCTCCAGTTAAAACACCTGAAGAGCTTAAGAGACTGTAGCTTTTACAGTTTCCACAGCATATCACATACATCTCCTGTTATAACAGTGAAATACAGCTAATTACTAAAACACACCACCCAAACTCCCTCCAACCAACCAAACACTGTTAAAAAAATGTGTTTTCTGACTTCCCAGGTTCTAGTACTCTGTGATGTAGCAAGGATTTTCTTTTTAGTTTTATTGGTGGTAGTGGAGTCATGAGTATAAAGTTTTGGTTCGTACATCTTGGCATATTATTATCTTGATTAGAAATTTAACATTATATGAAATGTAGAAATTTTGTTTATGGTTCCCCCTGCTTGTTAACATCTTGCATCCTTCAAATAGAGAGAGAGAGAGGAGAGAAGAAAGAGATACCTTGTCTGCAGGGGTCAGTTTGGTCCAAGGTTTGTCAGCTCGCCGATCATAATCTTGAGCATCAGTTACTTCCACATACTCATTAAACCTCAGAATCTTCCTGGCAAGTAGTTCCGCCACAGTTGGCCTTTGACTGAGCTGAAAGAAATGGAGCTTCTCAGTTCAATATGCCAGGAATCAGGTGTCAGGCATGCATTCAGATTGACTCTAACACAGTGCTTCAACCTTTGCTGCACATTGGCATCACCTGAGAAACTTTAAACACTAAACTTTAAACTTTAAACACTGATTCCTGAGTCTATCCCCAAGTACTGTCATTTTTTAAGTTCCTGAAAACACAGTTAAAATGAAACACTACTGACTCCTGGGTCCACCCCCAGGTATTGGCATTTTTCAAGTTCCTGAAAACACAGTTAAAATTGAGAACCACTGCTATAACCAAGGATAATCAATGCTTCTCAAACTTTAATATGCATACATTGTATTTGAGGATTTGGTTAAAATGCAGAGTCTGATGAAGCATGTCTGGGGTTGGGCTTGAGATTCTTCATCTCGTACGAGCTCCCAGGTGATGCCAATGCTGCTGGTCCGTGGATCATATTCTTGGTAACAGAAGGATTAGGACTATAAACTCATATATATAATACATTAGAAAGTGAATACACTTAATATGAAAGCACTATCTAGTGAGTAATATTAAGGGTGAATTTCCTGCCAACATGAATAATGCCCAAGACAGCAGACTCTGTAACATATTATGATTTCAGGTTGCATAATCAGATAACCTGCTCAATCTGAATGCAGCAAGTCTAGCTGTTGGCCACTAGCTACACTTAACTCTATCAAGGATAATTCCTTTGTTTCTGGGGAAGGGGAGAGTGGGAGAAATCAGGAAGAAAATGTCTAGATCCCTTACTTTCCTGGGGATTCTTTTAATTTTCAGAAATATCGAGAACTCAGACCAAATCAGAACCTACAGGAGGCAATTACAAATTATTATGGAGGGAAGGAAAGGAAAAGGGATTAATTCTAGTGCTTAAAAGCTAACATGAGTCTGGTATGGAAAAGATTCTACTCTAACTGGTCTAGGATCAAGGAAAAAATCCTAGTTGTTTTTCATACCTTTCAGGTATTATTACAGGTCAGTTCAGTTCTTTTCCTGATTACAAACAACGAGCTTGCTTTGCAAAATTGAATGCTACACATTCTTGTTACCATCTCTATACATGAACAGGTTTTAGAGTCTACATCAGTATCTTATGTCTATCCGAAAAAGGTCAAAGTTTATGCAAACATTTATTGAGCACCATATTATGCCAGGCTTTTTTTTAAATAGTAAAAATGGAGAAAAAAATGCTTTTAATAATGCTGTGCTGTTTTCTATATTTACATCATATATTCTATTTTCATAGTAACCTATAGCAATTCAAGTCAAATTCATTTCTTTCCAATCAAATAGGTCATTCAAATATGCAGTTAGTAGACAGACTGAAACTGAACACAGGGACAATATACCTTTCTAGTGAGCCGACGTTTAATCTCTCTTTTTTCTGCCTGACGATCGGCTTCATTTTTAGCTATAGTTGACATTCAGAAACAAAGAAAATTACTTCAAAATGGAAAGTTGCATATCAAACTTTTCAGTACATTTTTTACTGGCTCGAAGTCAGAATAAAATACTAACTGTGGGAATACTAATCAAGGTAATTTTCTTGTCAGCTGGTGCAGTTATAAATACATAAGAGAAGGGTCAGCAAATTATAGCACCAAATCTGGCCAGTCACCTGTATTTTTATTGTCCATAAGCTAAGAATGGTTTTCATGTTTTTTTTGTATCATTAATATACAATTACATGAGCAACATTATTACTAGATTCCCCCCATCATCAAGTCCCCACCACATACCCCATTACAGTCACTGTCCATCAGCATAGTAAGATGCTATAGAATCACTACTTGTCTTCTCTGTGCTATACTGCCTTTCCCGTTTCCCATGCCCCCCTCCACATTATGTGTGCTAATCGTAATGCCCCTTAATCTCCTTAGCCCTCCCTTCCCATCCACCCTCCCAGTCCCTTTCCCTTTGGTAACTGTTAGTCCATTCTTGGGTTCTGTGAGTCTGCAGCTGTTTTGTTCCTTCAGTTTTTTCTTTGTTCTTATACTCCACAGATGAGTGAAATCATTTGATACTTGTCTTTCTACGCCTGGCTTATTTCATTGAGCATAATACCCTCTAGCTCCATCCATGTTGTTGCACATGGTAGGATTTTTCTTCTTAGGGCTGAATAATATTCCATTGCATATATGTATCAATTCTTCTTTACCCATTCATCTACTGATGAACACTTAGGTTGCTTCCATTTCTTGTAAATAGTGCTGTGATAAACATAGGGGTGCCTATGTCTTTTTTGAAACTGGGCTCCTGCATTTTTAGGGTAAATTCCTAGGAGTGGAATCCTGGGTCAAATGGTATTTCTATTTTGAGTTTTTTGAGGAACCTCCATACTGCTTTCCACAATGGTTGAACTAATTTGCATTCCCACCAGCAGTGTAGGAGGGTTCCCCTTTCTCCACATCCTCGCCAACATTTGTTGTTGTTTGTGTTTTGGATGGTGGCCATCCTAAGTGGTGTGAGGTGATATCTCATTGTTGCTTTAATTTGCATTTCTCTGATGTTAAAGCGATGTGGAGCATCTTTTCATGTGCCTGTTGGCCATCTGAATTTCTTCTTTGGAGAAGTATCTGTTCAGCTCTTCTGACCATTTTTTTTTTATTAAGGTATTATTGATACACACTCTTATGAAGGTTTCACATGAAAAAACAATGTGGTTACTACATTCACCCATATTATCAAGTTCCCACCCATACCCCAATGCAGGCACTGTCCATCAGTGTAGTAAGATGACACAGATTCACTGTTTGCCTTCTCTGTGCTACACTGTTTTCCCCGTGATTCCCCACACCATGTGTACTAAACATAATACCCCTTAATCCCCTTCTCCCACCCTCCCCACCTACCCTCCCACACCCCTCCCCTTTGGTAACCACTAGGTCCTTCTTGGAGTCTCTGAGTCTGCTGCTATTTTGTTCCTTCAGTTTTGCTGCGTTGTTATATTCCACAAATTAGGGAAATCACTTGGCATTTGTCTTTCTCCGCCTGGCTTATTTCACTGAGCATAATACCCTCCAGCTCCATCCATGTTGTTGCAAATGGCATTTGTTTCCTTCTTATGCTCTGCCCATTTTTTAATTGGATTATTTGCTTTTTGATTGTGGAGGTGCAAGAGCTCTTTGTATATTTTGGATGTCAACCCCTTAGTCTTCATGTTTTTAAATGATTACATTTTGAATGGTTTGATCAGTACTTATGTAGTAGCTTCCTTTTGCTTTTGGCCTGCAAAGCTGAAAATATTTACTATGTGCCTGTTGAGAAACTGCAGATTCTTGCTCAAGTGCAATTAATCACTAAGAATGGAGAACATACTGTTTCCTATGTTGCAACAAAAAATACCCACACTTTAGTATTTACTTAGTGACTAAATTGTATAAATCCAAATAATGATGAGAGAACAGGGGATGGATTGGTTAAACTGAACATGCCTACAAGTAACCCTGTGAAGCCTAATCCTCTTCAGTGTGGAGGTTTTTAAGGCCAAATTTCACCCTATAATCTGGGAAAATAAAATTTCTACTACATTAGAATGGTATTTCAGGAAGTTAATTATGTACACAGAAGGAAAATTAAGTATGTCGTCCCATTTTGTGACTTCAGGAGGATGAAAGTCTTAAGAGACGAAAATGGCAGTAAGACTCCTCCATCTGGGACTTGTTTTGGGCCCTAGCCCTCAGATTTCACTAGGAACAGGAAGGTCCCTTCCTAATGCACAGCCACTATCTTATGTCACTGAAGACAGAGAAGTTGGGCAGCATCTATCACATGCTGCCAAATCGTCCCAATGGCCAACGTAGTCTCAGGATACCGTGAGAACATTAAAACAAAAATGTCTGGAGTATCCTGATACACTAAACAATACCATAATGATATTCCATAATGATATCTTATAAAGGAAGCTTGGGGGAATTCTGTCCCTTCAGAGGAAAAGATATGAAGTCCTTTTCTGGAAAAGTCCTTCTCTGGCTGGAACACTCTCTCCTTGGCCCTTGTAGAAAATGCTTCTCTTCTGTTGTGTGTATAAAAGTGAGAAATAAAGAAAATCTGTATAATTTTATTGCCATATAGCTGGACTCACGTTGTAGTATATTTCGTTGTTCTAATTCTTCTGGTGTTGGTCTTTGACTCAGTCGTCTAAAAAGGAGACAAATAAGAATATCATCTGTTAAACTTCCCAATCCTGTTTATAAAGACTTGCTCTGGTCTTAGTTTAAATTAGCCCCTACACTAGGCAAGAAAATCAATAAATTTGCAAACTGTTTTAACATTTCATTTGTTCATCTGATTCACTGTTGATGAAACAATTTTCATGTTCAAAGTGTTAATACAGATATTACAACATAAAAAGGTATCATATGTGCAAACGGGAAGCAAGAACTCTAGGTCTAGCTCTCATGTCAACAAGCCGAATCACCAAAAAGAAGCTCAGGTAGACCCAAGTGTACTACTCTGTGAAATGAGGGCCTGGACTTAACTGGCGGCTCCCAAACAGATGTGCTCCTTTAGCCCATCTGTTTAAAACTCAGATCCTCAAGGCATATTAACAGAAATTGTGACTCAGGAAACAAGAATGGGAACAGAATTTGTTTATATATGTGACTCCTTCTTTTTTTTCTGTAGTGTTTCCCATATGACTGATTTCCCTCTTTGGATTTTTAAGCCTATGGTTTAGGAACCACTGGAATTTAAGGTTGTCTTTATGACTCTATCATTTTAACTTCAGTCCTCTCTGTGACATATTTGATGAAGTCTCATCCATGGTTCTGAGATGTTACTCACCAATGACAACCTGTCATTTATGGAACCATAAAATTATTAATTTCTTAACCTTTAATTTATACTTCTCAGACAGTATTTGAACTACATGCTAACAACTCTTTAGTTGCCTTCATAGAGAACTCCCAGCCCTATTTTTAAAAATTTTTATTAAGTATCATTGATATACACTCTTATGAAGGTTTCACATGATAAACAATGTGGTTACTACATTAACCCATATTATCAAACCCCCCAATACCCCACTGAAGTCACTGTCCATCAGTGTAGTAAGATGCCACAGAGTCACTAGTTGTCTTCTCTCTGCTACACTGTCTTCCCCATGATCCCCTCACACCATGTGTACTAATCATAATACCCCACAATCCCCTTCTCCCTCCCTTCCCTGCCCCTCCCCTTTGGTAACCACCAGTCCCTTCTTGGAGTCTATGAGTGTATACTCTACAAATGAGGGAAATCATTTGGTACTTGTCTTTCTCTGCCTGGCTTATTTCACGGAGCATAATACCCTCTAGTTCCACCCATGTTGTTGCAAATGGTAGGATTTGATTCTTTCTTATGCTCCCAGCCCTATTTTTTTTATATACTATTTACAACTTTCTTTGTGTATTTCAGAGTTTTTTTT
>JAQQAC010002837.1:21542284-21568904 GCA_029783875.1 Phataginus tricuspis | reverse complement strand
AGGGCAGCCCTTGTCTCCAGCAGCGTATCCATAGTGCCTGGCACAAAGTGAGTCCTCATTTCATGCTATTAGATGAGAGGCCCCTACCGTGTATCATGACAGTATATATCCGTATGTGATCCTCCAAAGCCCACAATGACTCAGGTGCTCATTCAGCAAAGTCCCTTTGGAGGGTTCCAAATAGCCTTTAAGAAATGCATCATCATACATCATGGAGGGGCCAACCTAGCAAAATAATTAAATAGTGGTTCTCCCGATTAACAACCTCCAACCCTCTAACCAAGGCCTCATTTTGGTCCCACTGTTTTCAAATGGCTCCATGTCTTTCCTAGAAGCACCTCAAGGTTTCCTGAAATACAAATTAACTTGCCCCACAAATCCCATTCCACTGGCAGCATTCAAAGTAAAAGGCTAGTTAATATGATGTTTTGATGTCACTCCTCAGAAATTTTAAAAAGCACTTTCTAGGAAAATAGACATATAAAAGAGATTTTAAAAATGTGAATTTTAGGATCAATGAAAGATACTTTTGGGTAGACTGCATTTTTGCTGCCTCTCTAGAAGAGCAGTTAGCTAGTCCACCTAAACAAACCACCCCTAACAAGACCAAATTTGTGCATTCTGACATTTGAACTGCTAAGGTAAACTACCTTTGGCAATTTAACGAAAACATATGCCTGAATATATTAAGGAAGTGAACATAGCCTGAACAACAGCATGTGGCTGTAGTTCTGTAGGCAGGAAGCCAGAATGTTCGTTGGAGGGGTTACAAACTCCCTTCATCTGTTCGGCTTTTTAGGTGGTCCTTCCTTAGTCCTTATACCCCAATTAGTCCTTAGTCCTAATACTGTCATGCTTCTTAGTAGATACAGCAATGTCTAAAGTAGTGATTTCCAAATGTTTGGATTTCATGGACCAACACAATTAAAAAGAAATTCTTGACCAACCTCAGGTTATTTTTAATATTTCAAAGTAGACTTTGTATTAAGTAAACCGATTTATGAATATAACCATTTCATGAAAGAAATGGCCTTTTAACACCAAAAATTAGGAAGGTCATAATTTTAGAATAAAGGATAGTCCTTTAAACCAAACCTTAATCAAATTAACCTTAATAAAAACTCTGGGAACTGTCCTGTTTTTCTCCTTCTGCTGAGGACTACTCCTGGACTGATATTTGGTTCCTCAGTCACAGGGCCTATATTGTTTTGGACCATTCACCTGGGCCAGAGGGGCCTCTGTGATTTAGCCCCGGGTACAGTACTTATTATTATTTTTTTGTGTTGTCTTACTCTGAAAAGGGTGTAGTAGTACTTGGTTTAGAGTAGTGGTTCTCAGTGTATGGCTCCTATTTATGTGGCATCAGCGTCATCTGGAAATTTGTTAGAAATGCAAATTCTTAGGCCCTGACCCAGACTTTCTGAATTAGAAACTCTAAGGATAGGACCCAGCCCTCGGCGTTTTCACAAACCTTCCAGGTAACTATCATGAGAACGTCTGTCTGGACCACAGTTTGAGAACTCGGGTATACAAGACAAAAGTCTGGCCAAAGAGCTGAAAAGCCTAATGTTTGGTTTCTATCTCCCCACTAACTGCCATCTTGATTGAGTCACAGTTTCTTCACATTCTAACCACCTTAACTATATAAGAGATATAATCAATTCCCTACTTCACAGGGTGGTTTTGAAAATAAGTATACGAAAGCCCCTTAAGTTCCTCAGAGATAGGCCCACACAGCATACTCTACCCAATGTGGTGATAACAACAACCTTACCCAATGTGGTCATAATAACAACCTTCATCTTCTTTTTAATCAAGCTACTCTAACCTGTCATAGTTAATAAGTTCTGAGCCTGTTTTTCAAGGTTCTAGTCACCCCCACATGATGTGGTGGTATTAGCTACTTAATAACCACACTTTTTATTCCTCCATTCTATCACTAACAATGATTTCAAGCAGTACTAAGCCTAATACCATTTTTCCTGAAAAATTACCTTCCTTCCTCTTTGTTGTTCTTGAAAATTCCTCTAAGAAGGTATGCATTTATGCACAGAAGAGATCTAAATAGGACTTCAGGTAGATATAAAAAATTTACTAAACCAATAAAATTTTACTGGTTATCTTCCCTGCTTACTCTCTCCCACCACTTATTTTATTAAGAGTAGCATTCTTACCTCTTCCCAAGCATGATTTTATCAGGACAATTTAATTTAAATTCCTTTGGCAGTTCCCCAGGAAGATACGCCACGCACTGAAACTCAGTTGCACTGCCATCTACGCAATCGTCTTTTTATCTATTGGGCTTACACTGAAGGAAGCCATTGGCGTTTAAAATAGGTTTAAAAAGCCCCTTTTCTCCATGCAGGTCCAATACCTTTTGTTGTCCTTTATGGCTGACCCTCAGCCCCACTCCCACTACACTATGGGCTCCTTGAGGACAGGGCAGTCTCATGTTGTCACACGTTCAGACCCACAAATGTAACATTCCAGAGACAGTGTTTCTGGAAAAGAGATATTAATTCCTCCAAACTTGAACCTAATTTTACTGATTATCTGATCCCAGCCTGTCTTCATTCCTAGACATCTGCCTCATTTTCAAGACTTTTCTCTATGTGGAGGGCATCCAAGAGGACAAGATATGAAGAACTCTCTCACAGACCAAATCAATTCTGTACCAGTTAACCAATAAAACCACCATCCAAAACCAAACCAAACCAAACCCAACAGAAACCTAGACTTACTTACCAATGATTGGGTTGCTATTTCTGTGGGCTGGCTTAGGGGGAGGGATAGGGGGCTGCTTGGCAGGGCCTGTGTGAGTGGGGCTCGGGGCAGCAGTAGTGTTGGTGCTGGCAGGAGCAGCGGGCAGAGTCCTGGGTGCTGGGGACGGGGGAAAAGAGGAATGAACAGTTCTTGCTGGGCTCGTGGCAGCGGGCGCAGTGGAGGAGATGGACCTTGCAGTGCTGGTAGAGGAGGTGGCATCCTTGGCTTGCCCTTCGTTTCCTTCATGAGAAGAGGATGAAGGTCTTTTAGGGGGAAGTAAAGGCTGTTTGGGTGTGTTCTCAGGAAGGGACTCTGTTGCAGAATTAGGCTGGCTTTCAGTTGAGCCTGTGTAACAACAGATGTGATTTAGAAGGGCAGAGAGAAACAGATTGAAAAAGCTAACATGTTTACTGACTTATGGCCAACTTCCTCCATTATTCAACTTAAAGATTAGTTTACAGGCAAAGTTTCCCAATCTCAACATATTTAAGGTATATGACACTTTCTCAGTCAGTAGGAGAGGCTTGTTATGGTAGTGATTCTTAACATAAAAGCCAGGCAACTAGAGGGTGGCACACAATCTCTCAGGGAAGAGGAGGAATGCGCAGTTTGAAAAAGTACTACATGTATCTGGTATTTAACATTCTCTTCCATCCATAAGAATCAAAAATTTAGGTATTTTGTGAGTGTAAAAATGAGAGGAAGAAATTCCACTTAAAAAGCTGCTACAAATAGACAGATTCAAGATGGTGGTGAAAGAGGTGACACAGAGAACTCCTCCCAAAACCACAAATAGTACAAAAATACAGTTACTTAATACAACTAACACTAAAACAGCAACAAGAAAGAAGGCTCCACGAGAGTGCATACAGACCTCATGAATAGAGCAGACCTCACGAAACAGGGTAACATAGGAAAGCCTTAATCTGGCAGGACCCAGGCCCTTCCCCTACCCCAGCACACTGGCTGGAGGAAGAGAAATGGAGTGGGGAAGGGGTGGAAGTTTGGGATTGCTGAGTGCCTAGCCCTGGAGATCTGTTTTGTGAGCAGAAGCCTGTATTGTGTGGTGTTCTGGATGTTGGGGAGCTCGGATGGGAGGACTGCTTGAAAGATTGACATTCCGGCCATTTGTGGAGAACGGGATCCACACCCAGCCGCTCTGTGTCAGAGGAAAGGCAGGGAGTCTGAGAGGCTTCCTACCAGTGAGAGGGCTGCTGAAGGAGCAGGGTTTGCACGGAGCTTGCTGTGCGGGAGAAGGGAGAGCTGGACAAGGTTGTCTGGGCGTGCGCTGCCCACCTGGTTGGGAACTTTGAGGAACTTCAGGTGCTGCATCCCCCTCGCTGCCTACTCAGCTCAGAGGCCCCCCACTGTGACAAGCAGCCTGCTGCATCTTCCTCCTAGCCTGCCGGCACCGGTTTGCAAACTGGCAGTCACTGTGCTGGCGTCAGGCCAGCCAGAGGGAGGCCATGCCTAAAACAGCAAGAGACGCAAAGCACAGAGGCTTAAACATGTATTCTTGGCACACTGGCTCTGACACTGGAGACAGGCACCGCAGACGGGAATCAGGAAACAGATCTTTCCTCCCCCAAGGCATGAGCTCTGCTCCCCTATGACACCCAACCTCACTCTAGGGACTGAGCAGCTCCAGAGACTACAGCTTCTGGGCAGTAGAGGGCACCACACAGAATTATGAAATGTCAAAGGAACCTGGTTCAGACCAAAATCTCACAAACCCCAGAAAAAGGGCCAACAGAACCTGAACTCACCAATCTTCCTGAAAGAGAGTTCAAAATAAAAATTATAAACACGCTTATGGAGGTACAGAAAAATATTCAAGAACTAAGGAACGAATTTAAGTTGGAGATTCAATCATTAAGAAATTCCATACCTGAAATGAAACATAAAATGGAGGGATTTAAAAGCAGATTAGATGTAGTAGAAGAGAGGGTAAATGGAATAGAAATTAGAGAACAGGAATACAAAGAAGCTGAGGCACAGAGAGAAAAAAGAATCTCTAAGAATGAAAAAATATTGAGAGAACTGTGTGACCAATCCAATCGCAACAATATTCGCATTATAGGGGTACCATAAGAAGAGAGAGAAAAAGGGATAGAAAGTGTCATTGAGGAGGTAATTGATGAAAATTTCCCCAATCTGGGGAAGGAGATAGTCTGTCAAATCATGGAGGTGCACAGATCGCCAAACACAAGGGACCCAAGGAAGACAACATCAAGACATATAATAATTAAAATGGCAAAGATCAAGGATAAAGATAGGCTTTTAAAAGCAACTGGAGAGAGAAAAAAGATCACCTACAAAGGAAAACCCATGAGGCTACCATCAGACCTCCAAACAGAAACCTTACAGGCCAGAAGAGAATGGCATGATATATTTAATGCAATGAAACAGAAGGACCTTGAACCAAGAATACTGGATCCAGCATGATTATCATTTAAATTTGAGGGAGGGATTAAACAAGTCCCAGAGAAGCGAAAGTTGAGGTAATTTGCCTCCGACAAAGCACCTCTACAGGATATCTTAAAGGGACTGCTCTAGATGGAAGCACTCCTAAGCTAAAAAGATGTCACCAGAGAAAATAAATTCATAGAAAAGAAAGCATACCATCCAAATACTAACTAAAGACAAAAAATAAAATCAACTACCCACGAAAACAGTCAAAGGAAACGTAAAAGAGTACAGAATAAAACACCTAGCATATAAAGAATGGAGGAGGAAGAGTAAGAAGGGAGAGAAATAAAGAATCATCAGACTGTGTTTATAATAGCTTAACAAGAAAGTTAAGTCAGACTGTTAGATAGTAAAGAAGCTACCCCTGAACCTTTGGTAACCATGAACCTAAAGCCGGCAATGGCAATAAGTACATATCTATCGATAATCACCCTAAATGTAAATGAACTAAATGCACCAATCAAAAGACACAGAGTAATAGAATGGATAAAAAAGCAAGATGCATCTATATGCTTCTTACAAGAGACTCACCTCAAACCCAAAGATATACACAGACTAAAAGTGAAGGGATGGAAAAAAATATTTCAAGCAAACAACAAAGAGAAAAAAGCAGGTGTTGCAGTACTTGTATCAGATAAAATAGACTTCAAAACGAAGAAAGTAGCAAGAGATAAAGACGGACATTACATAATGATAAAGGGGTCAGTCCAACAAGAAGATATAACCATTATAAATATATATGCACCCAACACAGGAGCATCAGCATATGTGAAACAAATACTAACAGAAGTGAAGGAGGAAATAGACAGCAATGCAATTATTTTAGGAGATTTTAACACGCCACTCACTCCAAAGGACAGATCAACCAGACAGAAAATAAGTAAAGACACTAAACAACACACTAGAACAGATGGACCTAACAGACATCTACACAAATCTACACCCAAAAGAGGCAGGATACACATTCTTCTCAAGTGCACATGGAACATTTTCCAGAAGAGATGACATACTAGGGCACAAAAAGAACCTCAGTAAATTCAAAAATATTGGAATTCTACTAACCAACTTATCAGATCACAAAGGTGTAAAACTAGAAATAAATTGTACAAAGAAAACAAAAGGCTCACAAATACCCAGAGGATTAACATGCTCCTAAATAATAAATGGGTCAACAACCAAATTAAAACAGAGATCAAACAATATATGGAGACAAATGACAACAACAGCACAAAGCAGCAACTTCTGTGGGACGCCAAGAGGAAAGTATATTGCAATCCAGGCCTATTTAAAGAAGGAAGAATATTCCCAAATGAATAGTCTAAAGTCACAATTACTGAAATTGGAAAAAGAAGAACAAAAGAGGCCCAAAGTCACCGGAAGGAGGGACATAATAAAGATTACAGAAGAAATAAATAAAACTGAGAAGAATAAAACAATAAAAAAATCAATGAAACGAAGAGCTAGTTCTTTGAAAAAATAAACAAAATATATAAAACCCTAGCCAGACTTATCAAGAGAAAAAGAGAATCTACACACATAAACAGAATCAGAAATGAGAAAGGAAAAATCACTACGGATGCCACAGAAATACTAAGAATTATGAGAGAATACTATGAAAAATTATATGATAAACTGGATAATCTAGAAGAAATGGACAACTTTCTAAAAAATACAACCATCCAAGGCTGACCCAGGAAGAAACAGAAAATCTGAATAGGGCAATTACCAGCAACGAAATTGAATTGGTAATCAAAAAACTACCTAAGACCAAAATCCCTGCACCAGATGGTTTCACTGCTGAATTTTATCAAACATTATTAGTAAAGACTTAATACCCATCCTCCTTAAAGATTTCCAAAAAGTAGAAGAGGAGGGAATACTCCCAAACTCATTCTACAAGACCAACATCACTCTAATACCAAAAACCAGGCAAAGACACCACAAAAACAGAAAATTACAGACCAATATCCCTGATGAACATAGACGCAAAAATACTAAACAAAATATTAGCAAACCGAATTCAAAAATACATCAAAAAGATCATCCACCATGATCAAGTGGGATTCATCCCAGGAATGCAAGGATGGTACAACATTTGAAAATTCATCAACATCATCCACTACATCAACAAAAAGAAGGACAAAAACCACATGATCATCTCCATAGATACTGAAAAAGCATTCAACAAAATTCAACATCCATTCATGATAAAAACTCTCAACAAAATGGGTATAGACGGCAAGTACCTCAACATAATAAAGGCCATATATGACAAACCCACAGCCAACATTATACTTAACAGTGAGAAGCTGAAAGCTTTTCCTTTAAGATCGGGAAGAAGCAAGGATGCCCACTCTCCCCACTTTTATTCAACATAGTTCTGGAGGTCCTAGCCACGGCAATCAGACAACTGAAAGAAACAAATGGCATCCAGATTGCCAAGGAAGAAGTCAAACTGTCTCTGTTTGCATATGACATGATATTGTACATAAAAAACCCTAAAGGATGCACCCCAAAACTACTAGATCTAATATGTGATTTCAGCAAAGTTGCGGGATACAAAATTAATACACAGAAATCTGTTGCATTCCTATACACTAATGGTGAACTAGCAGAAAGAGAAATCAGGAAAACAATTCCATTCACAATCACATCAAAAAGAATAAAATACCTAGGAATAAACCTAACCAAGGAAGTGAAAGACCTATACCCTGAACACTACAAGACACTCTTAAGAGAAATTTAAGAGGACACTGGTAAATGGAAATTCATCCCATTCTCTTGGCTAGGAAGAATTAATGTTGTCAAAATGGCCATCCTGACTAAAGCAACCTACAGATTCAATGCAATCCCTATCAAAATACGTACAGAATTCTTCAATGAAAGAGAGCAAATAGTTCTAAAATTCATATGGAACCACAAAAGACCCTGAATAGCCAAAGCTATTCTGAGAAGGAAGAATAAAGCAGGGGGAATTACACTCCTTGACTTCAAGCTCTACTACAAAGCCAGAGTAATCAAGACAATTTGGTACTAGCACAAGAACATACCCATAGACCAGTGGAACAGAATAGAGAGCCCAGATATAAACCCAAGCACATATGGTCAATTAATATACGATAAAAGAGCCATGGATATGCCATGGGGAAATGACAGCCTCTTTAACAGCTGGTGCTGGCAAAACTGGACAGCTACATGTAAGAGAATGAAACTGGATTACTGTCTAACCCCATACATAAAAGTAAACTCAAATGGATCAAAGAGCTGAATGTAAGTCATGAAACCATAAAACTCTTAGAAAAAAACATAGCCAAAAATCTCTTGGACATAAACATGAGCAACTTCTTCACGAACATATCACCCTGGGTATGGGAAACAAAAGCAAAAATGAACAAGTGGGACTATATCAAACTAAAAAGCTTTTGTACAGCAAAGGACACCATCAGGAGCACAGAAAGACATCCTACAGTATGGGAGAATATATTCATAAATGACATATCCGATAAGGGGTTGACATCCAAATTATATAGAGAGTTCACACATCTCAACAAACAAAAAGCAAATAAGCCAATTAAAAAATGGGCAGAGGATATGAACAGACACTTCTCCAAAGAAAAAATTCAGATGGCCAACAGGCACATGAAAAGATGCTCCACATCCCTAATCATCAGAGAAATGCAAATTAAAACCACAATGAAATATCACCTCACACCAGTAAGGATGGCCACCATCCAAAATACACACAACAACAAATGTTCGCAAGGATGGGGAGAAAGGGGAACCCTCTTACACTGCTGGTGGCAATGTAAACTAGTTCAACTGTTGTGGAAAGCAGTATGGAGATTCCTCAAAAAACTCAAAATGAAAATACCATTTGACCCAGGAATTCCACTCCTAGGAATTTACCCTAAGAATGCAGGAGCCCCGTTTAAAAAGACATATGCAGCCCTATGTTTATCGCAGCACTATTTACAATAGCCAAGAAATGGAAGCAACCTAAGTGTCCATCAGTAGATGAATGGATAAAGAAGATGTGGTATATATACACAATGGAGTATTATTCAGCCATAAGAAGAAAACAAATCCTACCATTTGCAACAACATGGATGGAGCTAAAGGGTATTATGCTCAGTGAAATAAGCCAGGCAGAGAAAGACAAGTATCAAATGAGTTCACTCATCTGTGGAGTATAAGAACAAAGAAAAAACTGAAGGAACAAAACAGCAGCAGATTCACAGAACCCAAGAATGGACTAACAGTTACCAAAGGGAAAGGGACTGGGGAGGATGGGTGGGAAGGAAGGGATAAGGGGGGAAAGAGGGCATTACGATTAGCACACATAATGTAGTGGTGAGGGGGACACGGGAAAGGCAGTATTTACAGAGAAGACAAGTAATGATTCTATAGTATCTTACTATGCTGATGGACAGTGACTATAATGGGGTATGTGGGGGGGGACTTGATAATAGGGGGTCTAGTAACCATAATGTTCAAGTGATTGTACATTATGAGTACAATAAAAAAAAAAGCTGTTTCTAGCTGAGGAATTGATGGAGAAGAACAGAATTCCCTCTGGATTTAACTTCTGCCCTGCCTCTTGTAAACCTCTCAGATAAACAAGAATGATCCATCGCTCTTAAGCTAAAAAATCCAGTTTCTTACCTAGTTGTTTCTTTGGGTCCTCTTCTGGAACAGGTTTCCTAAGAGTTGCTCTTCTTCCTGCCTCTTCCTCGATCTGGACTGGACTAGGAGATCTGGTACTTCCAATGGGGGTGGTATGGCCATTCTTCAGCATGGAATGGCTCAATTTCACTGGATCCTCATCACCTGCAAGGTCAAGAAGGAAAGAGCAAAATAATGTACTGGTATAGTCAGATAGGAAGAAAAGCTGGTGAGCTGAAAAGAACTTCAAGGGTGAAACACTACTTTTGGTCTAAACTGGAGACATGTAAGCTAGGCCCTGAGGCCCATCTCTGAGCTTCTCTTTACAGAATAAAGCTTAGGTCAGTATTCTTGTTGGCAGAGTGGCATTTTGTCTAATGGCGCAACTTATTTATCAGTTGGGCCTTTGAGTTTGCAGGGTAAAAACACTTGATCAAGAGCCAAGAGGAAGCATAAGGCAAAAGAGACTGAATGAAGGTGAAAAACAAGAAAGAACTAATATATATGGGGTTTGTGGTGAGTAAGCAAGAAAGAAGAGGGGCAGGAGAGGGCATGAGCTGAAGAATTGCTATTATCAAAAAATCAAGGGTCAAAGGTACCCAAGCAGAGGTGTTATAATTGCAGTTCACTAAAGAGCTAGAAGACTTTGTGTTCTAGTGTAAAAAAAACAGAGACCATTGAAAAAACAAGTTATACATGATCCTAACTAGCCATGTAACAAATGCAGAAAAATTGAAAAAAAAAAACCAAACCCTCTAATTCCCCTCCCAACCTCCAGAGGTTACCAAGTTTAATAATATCTTAGTATTTTTTCCTTCAAGCTCATTTTCTCTGCTTAGTTTTTATATAGCTAGAATAATAAATCTTCAAGGTACATAATTTAATTAAATTTTGTGAATAAGAAATACATTCACATGGTTAAAAATCTAAAATGTTTAATACTCCATAGGTTTAGTTCCTTTCTCCCATCACCTAAAGGATATATTTTTAAAATTTGCCTTTCACACAAAGTAACTCTAATGAAGAGAAATGAAATGCAACCAATGTACTACAGTGTTAATTCTTCTGATAAACTGCTTCATAGAAGTCACACATTGGAGAAAGTCTTGACATTATTAAACCAGCAGTGAGGGTTGAAATACCAAAGCATGATCTTCATGACAGACAAACAGAAGATGAGGGCAGCAACAAGGGCATGGAGACAAATTTGGTTTAAATAGAAGAAGAAAAAAAAGACACAGCACTGTAGCTGGCACAAAGTTGAGGATGTACAAAGAGATAGAATATGTGCCCCAAGGATCTTTCACCAACCACTCAAATTTCAGTTAAAGATCACAGCCAGATAAGGTAGACTTTTGGAAGGAAGAGTGGACAGTTTTTTCCCCACCAGCAAGAGAATGGACTTTTGTAGAGAACATTAGGAGGTACTTAATAGAGGAAATAAATCATTTCATATTTATATCCTTAAATTGAGATTCCTTTAAAAAAAGTCATCTAGTCTCACGATTAAATATTTTTCTTTCATTAGATATTTTCATTCTTACAAAAAATATCTGCCTTTCTTAAATAAATGAAATATGGATAGTATGGCATTGAATCCTATAGAAATATCCTGTTATTATTTGGTTTTTCATTTTCAAGTATCAAACCATTAGAGAAAAATGTATAAAACATAAATGTAAATTTCAATGGCATATTATAAGAACACTTGTGTGATCATCATGAACATTAAGAAATGTTTCCAGATCTCTGAAGCCTCTTTCCCCACAGTAAACCTCTCCTTTTCCCACAAACCAATCATTCTTCTCTTGTGTTAATCTTTTTTATTACAGTTTAACCACTTAAGCATGCATCTCCAAATGCTATAGTTTAATATTGCCTGTTTTTCTTTACATTTATAGAAATGATACAATATATAGTCTTTCACGACTGACGTATCAATTACTCAATATTACTTAGGAGATTTGTATTATAGCACGTAGGTACAGTTTGTTTTCATTGCTGTATATTTCATTATATAAATATATCACAAATTATTTTTATATTTTACTACTAATGAACATTTGGGTTGTTCCCAATTTTGCTCTATTGTTAGTTAATACTGCTGCTACAGGCATGTCAGTACACATCTCTTTATACACATTTTTGGGGGGTATATACCAAGTTCTGGACATACCTGCCCATAGGTATACACATCTCTGGCTTCTGCAGATAATGCTAAACTATTTTTCAATGTAAGTATTTCACTTTAACAATTCCACTAACAGTTATATGTGAATTCCACTTATTTCATACCCTCACCAACTCTTGTTCTTGGTAGCCTGATTAATTTTAGGTTTTCTATTTTATAGGTAGTGTTATTTTATTTTGGTTTTAATTTGTATTCCTTAACTACTAATGAAGTGAAAAAAAAACCTCATTTGTTTATTGGGTATTTGTTTGTACTCTTTTAGTGAATTGTCTGTTCAAAACTTTTATAGATTTTTCTATTGAGTTGTCTTTTCCTTTTTTTATGGAAGTTTAAAAAATATATATATTCTAACTGCATGAATGTTTTTTTAAAAACTCCCTTTCCTTCCCAATAATAGCAATAACAAAAGAAAAAGAGAAAGTTCAAATACCTAATCTGAACCAAAGACCAAATGTACAGCGGGAAGATTATGCTATTTATTTTCAAACTTACCCGGCTCAGAGTCTTCCAATAGAACCCCTCTTTTAACAAGCTCTTCTCGTGGTTTCCGCATAGATATTTTTCGCTCTAAAACTAACATTAAATTGGAAAACAGCACTCAGAAATGTGGCAGTTAAAGGTTGACTGTAAGCATTCTACCACCACAGATAAAAAAATACAGTGGTTCAATTTTCTATTCTCTGGAAAGAAAAGGAAGGGAAAAACTAACTTCAAATTAAAAACTTTCACATCCTGTGCTATGAGGAAAATGGCATTTCCAAAAGGAACTATCCTTAATTTTAGCTTTTTTTTTTTTAATTGACATTTCAATAATAAGGTGTTCATGAAAGAACTTTTTCTGGGAGGAAGCAGCCAGAGCAGGAACAAAGAAGCGTCTTAGATTTGCTACAGTTCAGGACTCCATTCACCACTTGACAAAGTTTAATCCAATCAAAATACCAATCTGGGAATGAGGCTATAGAATATAAGGCTTAGTGAGTGACCTCTTGGTTTTTTAATTCTAAAGGATTCAATTTCCTTGTCAAACAGGAGGTTATAAAAGCTTGGGAAGAGGATGAAAAAGTCAGGTACTTCTAAAATAGGGAAGTCTAACTCAGAACATATATTAAAAATCTTAATTTCTAACCTTCTGATGTCTCTTTGAATTTATCGCTACTTTTTTTTTTCCGCCATTTCCAGGGCTTGAAGATCTTGCCAAAGCCTGAGAACTTGCTCTTCCTTTTCGTGGGAGGTGTCACGTCTCCAGCTTCTACACCGTCCATGACCATGCCTGGGTCTGCAGTGGGCTGGCCAGCTTCTTCTGTTCCATGTAGAGAGGGACAGAAGGACAAGAACAGCTAATTTACTATTTCAGCATAATCTCTGAAATCTCCCTTCCCCTCTTTTCCTGTGGTAGTTGGAAAGGATCAGAGCAATGATAAACAATCATGCAGACAGTCAGACTACTTGACATCACGTGGACACCAAACATCAAAATCCAAAACAGATAAATTACTCAGAGGGAAAAGGAACCAAACTACGCTGGCATCAATTTAGGACAAAAATTCAATGAGATGATCATAACCAGCTCAAATCTCTTAAAGGTGCGCACCCCCCCCACCCCCGTGTGCCTGCCTTCCACACTGTGCATAAGAACTTGCCCCACTGCCGCCTACTACTGTTGCCATTCTCAACCTTTTGGCATGGAGGGAGGCACTTCCCAGCTAACACTACTATCTCCTGTGTCACTGAAGCAGGGAATTCCACCATTATTCAGTTAAACATTGCCCTCTCCCTGCCCTCCTCTTTCAGGTTATAAACAGTTCAGAAAGGGGGTAACACATTAAGTGTTAACACCTTACTTGTGTCTGGTTTTCAAATTATTTTCTCCCTTCACAGACCCTATGTAGTTTTGAAGCACTGGAAGGGGGCAGGGCATTAGAAAGTGAGAGCTTTAAAAAGGAAGGAAATTTTTTTTCAAAGTAGAGGTTTGGTTTCAGTTTGCCTATCACAGTATGGCTTTAGGGACAATCCTGATTTTAAGGATTTGACAAGAAACATAACTGACATGATAAATGTGAAAGACTGAAGTGAAAGGCCAGGAGTCCCTCATAACGACCACACATGCAGGGTTTAGTTAACTTTAATGGCAGAGAAAGGAGCAGGCAAGACTGGGCCAAGAATTAAAAAAAAAAAAAAAAAAAAAAAGGCAGGAAGGCAACAAAAAAAGCAGGAAGGCAACACAATACAGCTTGGCACTCCACCTACTGTCCCAGGGTTCTCTGGAGAAGTCTAGAGGAGAAGAAAAAAACAGTCATGTGGAAAAACAGTCCTGGAATGAAAGTGGAACCTTTACTTTAAAGAAACACATCAAGGACCACATACTATATTTTTTTTCTTCATTTTTTAATTAAGGTATTATTGATATACACTCTTACGAAGGTTTCACTTGAAAAGACAATGTGGTTACTATATTCACCCATATTATCAAGTCCCCCAGCATACCCCATTGCAGTCTCTGTCCATCAGTGTAGTAAGATGCCACAGATTCACTGTCACATACTATATAATCGCTTGTAATAAGTTAACATGTTTATGGTAAACAATTTCACATCTGAAGCAAATAATGCTTTTTCGGTGGGGAGGGATGAAGGGGAATAATAAACGCACTAAAAAAAATACCATCTTTTCATACTTTAGGTATTTCTTCATAAGTGAAAATACACAATCAGTAAGCATTAAAAATTTTTAAAGAAACACTTGCCAAATTCAATGATTTTTCTGTTGATAGACATGAGTCTACGAAGTCTCTTGATGAAGATCAGATTTACACAATTGTGATGATCAGAGTGAGTGCAGTAATGACAGCTGATGCATTATTTTGCTGTGCCCTGGCAGCTCAGGTAAATAGGGTCCTGGTTACTGAAGTGCATCCTGGGCCTCAACTACTTCAACTCTTTACATTAAAGGCAACAGAACCTGACTATAACTGGGCCCTATTTTTAAAAGTTTAGCTGCCAGAGACATTAGAACTCCTGTCATAACAAGTTATTCTCAATGGTACCCTGAGATGGACCCTTAAGAGCGGCACTAGAGTGAACGCTTTTAAGAGTTAGTACTTTAATGAAGATAGCATTCTCCCAATAATGTAAAGTCAATGAGACTTCAATACATTTCACAATAACATAATATTTAACATATGTTAATGATAACACTTTTAGAAAGGAAGCTAAGTAATGCGAAGTGTTCATTTTCAAATAGTAGCCTCACTTGCACAGAGAAGAAAGGACTGTAACTTTAAATGTCCTGCTAACCCATCCACTGAGTGAACTTCACTCAGTTCCAAAAGACACAAGGAAAATGCTTGCTTGGTTAAAAGTAATAGGGAAGATTAACAAAACCACCCACCAGACTAACAATATGAAAGAAAAGGTTATTAGTACTATGTGATACTTCAAGAAAGAAAATAGCCAAAAAGCTTTAAGAATGTTAGATGATAAAGTATTCATAGAAAAGTTCCTGTCTGTGAAATCCTTAAATGAAATATAACCAATATAGCCTGCTTTCACTATCTTCTTGGATATCTAACCATTTTCTAAAGTAGAACTTAGTTCACCCCTTTTAATTCTTCATTATATTGAACGATATATTTGTGTCCGCTTTCTCTTAGACATTAAAAACATCATGATATCTTTTCAAACATATTTACACCTGCTACCATATGAACTCAAATTGTTTGATTTATAGTACAAAATATAGTGTGTGTGGAAAATGCTAACAGCTTATGATGAAAATGAATGTGTCCACTGTCACATCTATTGCTAAGAATAGCCCCCCTCTTTATGTAGAGATGGTCATGGAATATAGTCACTGCAACAAAAAGAGAGAACAGCCGTTTTGTATTTGATGCTTTACGCAAATTTGCTTCATTTTCATGTTCATAAAACTTTTGGAAGGGATATGCCTCTTGCCTCATGCAGTGGGGTTCAGCCCTGACCCAGTTATTATACCAAATTCATTCATTTATATTCTTATGTTTTCATATTTCACCCCTTTCCATTCCCCCCACTCTCCATGAGACAAAGATTATTATTTCAGTGACTCCCAAATCTGTTTATGTACTAGGAATCAACCCAGTTGTCTTTTCAAATACAGACTCCCCAGGAGGTAGGACCTAGGGTTCTGTTATTAAAAATATTCACAGGTGATTCTTATGATCAGTCAGGTCTATGAAATCCCATCTCAGATTATTATCTGGAAAGTCCATGCATGTTAAAAGACACAGAGGCAGACATTCTCTGCCTGTAAAAACATTCTTTGTTGAAGAAAAATAAACTAGAAAATCATGGCATTATGTCAGTGTTTCCTGTTTAAGTATTCCTAGAGAAGAAATCTAAGGGTCTTCTGTTTCTTAGTCTCAGATATAAATTAAAAATAAACAATAAAAAGTTTGCAGTTATTTTTTCCCCAGATTTATGTATGATATATTATATCCCATGTACACTTTGAAAGGAAGTGTACTGTGCAGTTATCAAGTGCTGTGTTCTATATATGCCAATTAGGTCAACTTGGTTAATCATGTATACAAGTCATTAACATCCTTTCTGATTTGTCAGCTTGTTCTATCAGTTACTGAGAGGTTATGTTAACATCTCTACCTCTGAAAGTGGATTTGTCTCTTTCTCTTTTTAGTTTTATTAATTTTTGCTTTATATACTTTAAAGCTATGTTATTAGGTATATACAACTTTAGAGTTATTACATCTTCCTATTGAACTGACCCTTTTATCGTTATGAAATTCTTCTCTTTATTGCTCTAATAACACTTTTGTCTTGATTTAATTTTTCTATCTAGTTTGAAAGCTGCTGTCTGTTAGTGTTTAGTCCATTTATATTTAACTTTTTTATTGACACAGTTGGGTTTAAGTCTACCCTTTTGCTCTTTATTCTCAATTTGCCTCATTTGCTCTGCACCCTCAATTTATTAACATCTATATGAAGTTAGTATTACTATTTATTGAAAAATACAAGAATCTTACATTCCAACCCTATTTATTCTATTGTCATATTTAACTTCTACATATATATAATAAACCCCAGAAAACATTATTATTGTTTTAACAAACAATATTTTAAAATATTTCCTACATATTTGCTTTCTCAGGTACTTTTCACTTCCTTTTGCAATTCTGTGCTTCCAATTCGGATAATTTTATTCCATCATTTTTGAAAGATATTTTCACTGGTATAGTATTTTCAGTTGGGAGTTGAACTGCTTTATTTCAGCACTTTATAAATGTCATTTCATTGGCTTTTTTTCCTCCTGTTGGACTGCTTTTCTTTGTATGTTTCATTCTTTGGGTGCTTCCTAGTTGCCTATAGAATAAGTGATCTAGCTGGGACGCAAATCGAAGTGTCTCTGACTTCAAAGTCTGTAATCCTTTCAATCATGCTCCCTTCAGAATAAAGATTAAGCTGAAATCTTCTAAGTCTTTCCCACACCGAATTTTATTTGCTAACAAAGGTTTTAGAATATAATTTTAAAGCTGGCACATTATATGATTTAATTTTTATAACAACCTAGATAATTGGTATTAATTTATTTTATATAATTTAACAGTTTGGTATTCATCTCAAATACTGTTCATTATCAAAACTTATAAAGGGCATAAATTCTAGTTAGGTTTCTTCTTAAAGCCTCCTTATAATCATTTGCCACCTAGTTATAAATACTTCAAATTGCAACAGGTACTTTTACCAATCCTTTGTTCCCTTCTCTTAAAGTCATTACTATGTACTTAAATTGGATGTAGCAATCAACTTTTATGATTTCAATCATTACTGTACATTATTTTTACATCTAATTATTGGTTTTTCTTTTTTATTCATAAATCATATCCTGTATTTGGAGTCTTCTTCACTGACTGCTATGCACCATATTTCTTTAGATCTTGTTTCAAGCTGGGACAGAGTCTTCATGCTGTTGATAAGACAAATGGGAGAGGGAGCGAGAGAGAGCAGACTCTGAAGTCATACTCTTAGGCACCTCTGGTGGAGACTAGTCTGGGAAACTCAACTTTTAGCCATTATTCAAGAGCAACACCTATAACTGATTAAAATAAAGTGTTGATAAAGTTCTTCTCATGCACTCTTTGTTTGGGTGCCTGCTGAAAGACAAAATCTGAATCAAGGGCATGTCCTCATGGATGAAAGATACCAGAAAAAGAAGAAAGGGAAGTAGATTAATCATTCCTAATGAAAAGGAAAAGAGGGAAATGAAAAGTTAAAGAGGTAAATCACCTCTTTTCCTCCCAAATCCACTATGTTGACACCAGAGGGGAATCACAAAAACTTGATTCCATCAAATGTCCTACATATAAAGGGTGGAATCTTCAAGTAATTAAACGATGGGCGAAAGGCAACCAGTTAAGCCTCTCCACTTAAGCCCAAGAGTATTTTCACAAAGGGAAGGTAGCAGACTGAAAGTATACTAATGGTAAAACTCACTGGAAAGCTCTATTCAGCAGTCTGTCTAAATCCAACTTTGAAGAGTCTATGAAACAGGTATTGGTTTCCTATTTCCAAACCCATCTGGGCATATATGCTTTTGTTATTTATCATTTATAACTGGAATACCTAAATACAGGTATTATTTATAACTAGAATAATGGCCAGGGCTAAGCACATATTTTTTCATATTGTAATTCCAACTCCATAAATTATATAAAACCAGTTCCTGTAATAAAAGCCTGTTTTCACAACACTTACACAATAGTCTCAAAAACTCTCAGCTTTAGAAGATGGAAGCTGCCAAAGAGGTTATTTCTGATAATGTTTTTTTAGGGTGGTAAAAAATTGAGTGTCTTAAATGTACAACAATAGGTACCTGAATAAATAAACAGGAAATGTTATATAAAACAATATACAATCATTAAAACTAAGTTTCTAAAGTAATTAATAGGTTAAAAATAGAATATAAATCTATCTATAAATTATATATATCACATTATCTAAACTATGCTAAAATATGTGAAAAAGAAAGGAAGGAACTAAACATAAATGTAAATATGTTTGGATGGAAGATTTTGGGAGATTTGTGTTTCTTCTTTCCAACTTCCGACATATATATTTTTGTTTATTTTACAATGAACACATATGGCTTTCATAATTGGTAAAAAACTAAATTTACTTTTTACAATGGGAAGTGGCAGCTTTCAAATGACAGTTAATAAATGAATTCCAGCATATACATAAATACACAAAAGGAAACTCTTCCTAAACATTATGTTCCTATTAAAAAAAAAGCATTATTTCCCACATGAAAATCATAGTCTGAAATATCAAGCATATTAAACCACTCAGGGATATATTTTTTTGGTATCTGGAATAGTGACACATGTTAAGGTGAACAGATTTGGATTACTCAAACAACATTGTCACTCCTACATTCTTTTAAGTACACCACTCCTTTTTTTTATTTAAGTATCATTGATATAGAATCTTATATTGGTTTCAAATGTACAGTTACCCATGTTATTAAATCCTCACCCCCTCTAGAGCAGTTACTATCTATCAACATTAAAGATACCACTCTTGTTTGCCATGAGTACAATCTTGTCTTAAAGGAACTATAGGCCAAATTTAATGGTGATGTAAATTCACTAGGCATAAACTTTTCACTTGTAGAATGAAAGGTTTTAAACTATACATAAATCATTGATAGCAGTGGCTGACTAGATGTAATGGAAGCCATTTATCTCTGTAGCATTCTTGGGCCCATTAAAGCTGGTAAACTAGTTCAAATTTCTTACTATGAACTTTTGTCTGACAGGAAGAAAATTCAATTATATTGCTTAGAAAACTGCAATTGAAAGAAAAAGAATTGATAGATCAATAAATAATATAATAATAGTATATTCAGGTATCTAGAAATCATCCCTCTATTTTTAATGATACAATTACACCTCACATTTGTTCTATACTCATAAATAAAGGGCCGAAGAAGTGAATTTGAAGCTGTTCATGAGCAAATTTGCACATCACCCATTTGTTCTCAACAGTTCTGATTTTATGACCATCTCCCATCCATTACAATTTGACAGAAGAAATTCAGGCTTGGAGTCTGATTTGGCCATCTCACTGGTTCTATTTAAATTAGTTATGGAATTTAAAATGGCCTTATGGCCCCATTCTGTTTTCCATGAGGGCTAAAACAAGGTGGGGTTTTTGCCAGAAAACAGGGCAGGATGCTGGCTATGGTTTTATGATTGTGTGTCCCAAAGACACCACCTTTTCTCTGAGTTATGCAGTTGCGGGCCACTATGAAAGCAAGTCACAGAGTTGGAGGTCTTGGTGTTTTTTGGAAAGGGTGGAGGTTGGGAGAGGATGATAACTAACCAAATTACTGTTTGGAATTTCTGGTTTGAGTAGTTCCCTGAAACTATGCCCTGGTATTTAAACTACTCCCTCACTCAAGCTGTAACACCTTACATTTCATAGGCTTGTATCTTATATCATGTATTATGCAGAGTTCTAGTTCTAACCTCCAGGTTTCCCCTGGTCAACAGTCGAAAATTCAGGTTTTTAAGTTCCAATTTAGTTGTTCCAAATATATTTCTGGGGTGGTTTTTAAATAAATGTGTATTAAAAATTACTCAGCACTTTTCACCTTCAGATAAAGTATTCATTAACTACCACTGTAGATACAAATTATACCTACATTACTTGCTGGAGATAAGGGATAAAACAGGATTAAACAACAAGCTTTAGGTCAGAAATAGCATTCATTTTAGAATCTGATTTACAACCCATTCTTAATCATCCAAGTTGGAAGGCAAGGCAAGGCACAGGCAACTGGAGTCAATAGGAAACTTAGTTTTCAATACTGCCTTCACTGCCTTCTCCCCTTTACTGGGTTTGGTGATAAGTAACAAAATTATTGGGTCTTAGTTGTTCCTCTATTGTTTTATACCTTAATGAGTTAAAAAAACTTTTCATTTTTAAAGTGTACAAAGTTCTCCCATTTTTCCTATACAACTTTTGTAACAATTTTTAATTTCATTTCTTAATTACATTAAATTTTATCCATCCAGCAAATTCTTACTGAGTCTGCCTCCAAATGACAATATATTTCTAAATCACCTTGCCCCAAACTACTCCATTATCATGTGTGTGAGAACCCATAACTACACATTTCAGAGCAAAATGAATCAAATGGTGATGGAAAAGGAATGAAGGAAGCTGCCCTCCGAGCACAGCCAGCAGCATGTCAGTCTCATAATCTGAAGGAATGTAGGAAAGAGGAAATACAATGCTGTATCCTTTAAAGCAATAAATTCCTATGCAAAAGAAAAGTGGGAGAAAAGAGTCTACTGAATGAAAGGTATATTAGGGGTCAAGAAAGGAAAAAAAGAGAAAAAAGAAAAAGCTAGAGATGGGGAATAGAAAGGCAGAGAGAAGGAAAGTTCCATGCTAAATGGCTAGGTAGAAGTTATTAAAATTCTTTGGTCTTGTGCCTAATTTAAGGACACATACTAATTAGCTGGTTGTTTTAATATGACACACAGTAAAGGATTCTAATGAACAGAGAAACAGCTTTTATGTTGACAAGAACTTATTATTTGAAAATTTTATCTGAGTAAATCTATAGGCTTCCCCTATGGACATATTTCACTTACGGGTAACTTAAAAAATATGAACCGTTGAGGATATTTACTTATTTCCTTGAATGGATACCATAGCATTCACATACTTGATTCATTCACCCATTGTTAGAAAGACCCTAGGGTAAAAACTCGCATCAGATACAGATATAACATCTCATAAATCTGCAAGTCCTCATGCAAAGTTCATATATTGGAAGCCAAGGGAATCAACTAACTTAGAAAAAGGAATGTCTTATCTTAAACAAATGTACAAATATTTTGGATTTTTTCATTTACTATTTTAAATTCTCAAAGTAAACTTAAGGGTACAAATATCAGTTATACCTATATGGGGTCTACTACAACATTCATAGTGCCTTGAAGATAATAAAATAATATGAAATGTATTCAACATACTCAGTAATTTATTTCACATTACTCGGTTTCCCAAACTTAGTGTCATCAGTTTTAAAGCTCAAAACTAACTACTATACTACAGGCCTCGAACTGTACATGACTGAAGTCTTAATTTACTTTGTACATTTATCTTTTCAAAGAGTCTGGTAAGACTTTCCAGATACCTACCCATTGAAATGCTTTTTCAAGTTCATTAAGAAATGGTTATGTTTGGTAAAGCCTTTAAAGCAATGGTAGAGTCCTCCAAGTTGTCAATGTTAAGCCTTCAGGCCCTGCTCCTGATTTACTCAAATAGAATACATCCTGAATTATAAATAATATAACAGTCTGTCCACTGAAATAGCTTATAGTCATGTATCTCGGTAATAGGAAATAAAACCCAAAATTAAATCTAGAGAGAACATAAAAATGTTAGGTACCTGAGTGATTTCTATTTCTTCTTCATAGGTATTTTATTAGGGCTACTTATAGGCAGAAAAATTTATGAAATCTTATTCTCACTTTTTTTTTTAGAAATATAAAAAATATCAAACCTCACTCAGATGAAATTTTTTATAGTATACAGATGTTTAGATGGGCATTCTTCATAAGCATTACTACCCATCAGCAAGTTATACCTGCTTACCCATTCCTTATCAAAGACCTTTCATTTCTATCTCATAGACAAATGCCTACCATTATTTAGGTCCTTATTATACTTGTTAATAAAGCACTAATCTTTGCAGTAGAAACCACAAGAGAATTTAGTGGCCCAAAAATGAATTATCAAATTCAGGAGTGTGGTTACCTCTTGGGGAAAATAAGTAAAATGTCATCATTAGGGAATGTGGGCTTAGAGAGAGGAGGAGAATAAGATATATTTCTGTTTTTAATTTCGTTTCTTAAGCTGGGTAGCAGCCACAGAGGGCCCTTTATATTTTTCTCTGTACTTTTCTCTGTATTTGAAACATTTCGTTAAAAAAAAAAAAGTGAATTAGTAAATTGATATGGACCCAGCCTGGGTGATCAAGGTAAAGTGATTCAAGTCCTCACTTCAGTCCTACAAATCTGTTGCTGGATGATTCATTTTGTTATCCACGTGCCTCAGTTTCAGTAAAACATAAAAAACACTTCGTAGGGATTTCATTTGGCAAGTTCTCAGGGGAAACCATACTTTTAGAAACTAAATCACATTAAATCTTGAGATATTTGGGAGTGTTACCTGTGTTCTCACACTTTTATATTTTTCTTTAAGGTGACCGACACTTCATTTCTGAAAAAAAGTAGCCCAGGCCTGAACATGTTTTCTACTTTCTAAATCAAAGAGAAGGTATAAATCTTTTTTTTAATAGTATAATGTCAAGAAGTGATTCACAGGCTTTGCCCCACTTTGCTTATACTTAGCAACACTTTAATGAACATCCATTTAAAACGATTTTTCCTACCTTTCCAAAACCCCATTAGGTTGGGAAAATGAGTCTTCAGTGGCAATGGACTTCTATTTCACTTATAAGCTCTGAGCTACACTTAAAACTATCAGCTTGGTCTCCAGCTAGCTGAGACAATAATAACTCACACGCAAAGCAATGATTTCAGAAATGTTTATACCGAAGTGTTGCCTTATGAGAAATGGAAACACCAGCACAACAATGGAAACAGCCTGAAACTTATCTGGAAAATATGTAACCGAGTCTTAAAAATTAAGTCAATTCTTGAAAATGGTTCTGTTTTTAGAAGACAAAAGTTCTAGTTCTATGCCATATACACATGTATCAATTGCCCAAGTCCTGCAGAATACTAGCAAAACAACACTGAATTCTAAATATGAGTTCTAGTAGCACTTACTTATCTTCTGCAAGGGCAAGAAATTACCAGATGGTTTCTTGGCAATATATATAAAAAAAAACTGAAGGGATCAAGTAAAATGAAACTATGAGTGGTAAATTAATATAACTGAATGAAAAACAACTTAGGTATTTTCATTCATTCTTCACGAAGTTATAAACATCCTAAAATTATAAACATCAAAATCCTCATATTCAAAGTCCTATAAAATATTCACCTTCACCTGTAGATCTGCTTTGCCTCTGTCAAGATTTTGTTTCTTTGCCTTGCATTACTCACCATTTGCATCTGGATTTACCGGTCTGGAGATGTCAGCTTGCCCCATGATTATATTGTCTGATGTGTCTCACGACAACAAACTGTCCCAGACCAAAGCAAACTTTTCTTAAAAGATAAATCCACGTAAGGAGGTGACATGCACTCCTCTCTGTGTCATGGAAAAATATCACAAAATGACACAAGGTCAGTTAATCTGCTGGAGTTTCTGTTCGCTGTATCCTGGCCTGGGTACTTGTGGTTCTGACTAATATGTCTTCACGCTGGCTCTCTTCACACAGGAATGCCTGTCATTCCAGAGTGTACACTGTGAAGAGCTCAAGTGCAGGAAGGGGAGGGACTGCCAACCACATTCTCACTGCTGGGCGGCACAGCCCTAAAAGGCCACACCTACTTTTCCTGACATTGAACTTGCTTACAACTCTTCAGACTCATAGCCACAGAAGGAGAGTCTGCTCAAGAGTCTACCAAAGAACTTGTAAATTTAATCACACAAAGAACATCAGGGTTATGTGTAGCAGGCTAATGGGAGCAGAAGTCCATTCAAAGGTATATTTGAGATACAGGCTTACCTCAAAACTAGCAGACTGTTCTCATGTTTCACAGCTTGCTCTAAAATTGTTATTTCCTACCTATGAGTGGTATATCCAAAGCAAGATAAGATCAACATATTGGGAATTAATTATACTAGGAACAAGATTTTGGGATTGAATATACCTCTTCTAAAAATAAAAAAGTATTTCTCAAAATTTTGCTTACTAAAATGTAAACTTGAAAGAAAGAAATACTTGGAGGGTATTATACAATATTTCTCTTTCTGCTAAAGTTCATTAACCACCACATGGCCTTGGGGAATACAAAATTATAGGGAGTAGCCCCACATGCTGGATATAATACATGGAAAAGCACGTGTAACAACCGAAGGTCCAGCTTGCCTGATTTTTTTAAATTGAGAAATAACTAATTTACATATGGGCAAACATAACCATGAAGAATACAGCTTGATGAATTTTTACTTACATACATACCTGTGTAGGTTAACACTAAATATTCTAAACATAAAAAAGCCACACACAATACAAATTTAACCACAGTGTTTAGCCACATACTTTGGATTACTTCACAAACAACTGAAGGCAAAATAGGGAACTAACAATATCGAGCAATTTTCCATTGGTTATTTCAATTAATCATCACCACAACTAAGCATGCATTGTGCAGAATATATTTATCCTATTATCAGATAAGAAAACTAAGGCTAATGAGATCAAATCCTGTGACTTATGTCATCACCAAGTTTGTAAGTGCCAAAGCACTCAGTCCTTCAGCAAATGACATCTACCAAAAAAACAGAGATTTTAGTTGAAATCTAGTTCTCCCAACCTAGATAACAGAAATTTTCTCATATCTGGACTTTCCTTTTGCTTTCCCTTGGCACCTTCTTCTTTTCCCCCATTGTTTTATCCCATTTTCTGCTTTTTATACATGAAAAAAAAACCAGCCAAAGTAACAAATGAAAAAACGACAATGCTCAGGCATCAGTAAGAAAAAGAAATGTAGAACACTCAGGCGACACTATCAATATTGGTAATAGTCAGAAAAACATTAATGATGTTGACCATTATTAGTATAGGAAAGAATAAAAGGAAAATACAAAGAAAGAATGCTCCAATGTAAAATGTCTAGTATCTTTGAACCCTGGCACTTAAATTTATTAGCCTAAAAGTAGAACATGTGCAATAGCAATTTCTACTATAAAATGGGGCATCCAGTAGGTGCTCAACAGATTGTACTTATCATCATCACAGGCATAGTACAGCATATTGCTTAAGAGGATGAGCTTTGTAGGCAACTGAAATTTTAATTTCAGGTCATTCACTAGATGTTAATACTAGGCAAGTTACTTCACCTTGGTTTTCTAATTTGTAAAATGGGTATAACAATATTTACCAGTACAGGGCAGTTATAAGGATTAAATGACATGAACATAAATAAAGCCCTTTGCAATGTGCCTGGCAGATGGAAAGCTCTCAATAAATGCAAGCAATAATTATCACAGATGTTACAGTAAGAAGAAAAAAAACACATCAAGAAAGGAAAGGCCAGGTAAGGAACACAGGCAATGGTACACAGCAAAAAAACTCAGTTATTACAAAGAGATTAGTCACAAACGGAAGAGGATGACGTTTCTGTATCATGAATCCAGAGAGCAACTTGGGAGAAGCAACTTGGGAGAAGCAGGCCAAGGAGGAAGTCTAAACACAGTCAGGGTTGGTGTACAGAAACATCAAGCAGATGGAACATCTCATACAAAAGTAATACTGTTAAGTTTTAAACCAGGCACATTAAACACACACACACACACACACACACACACACACACACACACACACACA
>JAQQAC010002837.1:21518057-21542274 GCA_029783875.1 Phataginus tricuspis | reverse complement strand
ACACACACACACACACACACACACACACACACACACACACACACACATATGGCCCAGAAACAATACTGTAGAATCTAGTTTATATTGACAGGACCATACAAGAGTAGAACAGATGGATTTGTGAATCCTGGTATAGTTTCTGTTTACCACCTGCCAAGTTTAAATGCCCATCTTGGCTTGGCTCACTGCTGATTCTAGGGCATTGTGAAGGCAGCAATAAAACTTCAAGATAATGATGGCATTCTTAGTGATCATTTGGCTCAGACCAGGACTAAAACCTAACTCTCCTGTTTCTAACTCCAGGACTCCTGCTCTTGTATAAATGGTCAAGAAAATAAATAAAATTTCCTAAAGATATATTCCTCTCCCAAGTAAATCCATGCTCTACAACAAGTCTCTCTAACTCTGTGGTCAATGTACCAATCCAATCCATGTTCCCTGGTTACATGCTTCTGTGTTTCATTCTAAGAATCAGTACTTACTTTGTGTCAACTGGTAAGCAGATACACAAAGAGGGGGAAGTACTGGCCCACTGATCGCTTTAAGATTTAACAATTAAAGCCTTGGGGGAAAAAAAAGGCTTGCACATTCATTCTAGTTTTCTATGCACTATATACACACACACACACACACACACACACACACACACACACACACACACATATGTAAAAAATTTTTTAAGTATTGTTGATATACAATCTTATATTGGTTTCAAATGTACAACACAGTGGCTCACTAGTTACCCATATTATTAAATCATCAACCCCACCAGTGCAGTTACTATCTGTCAACATAGAAAGATGTTACAGATTCACTGACTGTATTCTCCAACCATGCATAATATTTTAGAAATACAAAGGGAAGTCTCACATTAAACTTTGGAAGAAGTAGACAACTGTCTCTTCTTAACTGTCATGTAATAACAGATACTCTCTTTTTAGAGTACATTTCCTCCATGGTTTACTGCCTCAAGGAATGGGGGTAAAGTAACAGATTAACATTTGTGAACCTCTTCCTATTTGATTTATGGACACAGCAAGCAAGGACTTATAAAAATAAAGTTTAATAGCTACAGTTTAGATGTAGACAGCATTTGAAGCCCTCTAACCAGAGCCTCATTTTATCAAAGAACTGTTTCTAACCACTACATGTAACCTATAAAAAGCTGAGCATTCAAAACCTTCAGAAATGTTTACAATTCCAAAACTTTTTGTTGGCAAGCACATCATATCATATACTAACACGAGAACATGCTGTATATTTCCAATAAATAGTTATAAGAGCGAACACAAGAGTATTAAATGCTTTTATTTAAATATACTTTTATGCTTAAGTATCAATATAAATTGGATTACCTAGGAGAGTAAGTGCTCAGCTATTTTAATCACATCTCCCCCAGTTTAATTCAGCGTACTACTTTCTTACTGCCTGAGATGTCTCAAGGAGGTAAGCTCTACTAATAGGTCACACCATTAAATATTCAAGTAGAAGACTAATTTTCAACTTCTGGGTATATAACCAGGGAATGGAGTAGCTTCTTCTTCTTTACACCCCATGCTGTAACTGTAATACAGTCTAGCTGGCTTTGGACAGTTAAGAGTAGATATCCTACAACCGACCACCTGTGTCTCAAACTCCATGTAGGAACTAGAGAGCCTTGCTTGTCACTTGGAAACTCTTTATTTTCTCATCTATTTGCTCAAGATGTTCCCCTAGCCTGGAATTTCTTTCCCAGAACCATGTAGGGAACTCCTACTCATCCTTTAAGAATTGGCTTAAATGTTGCTTCCATTATAGGGAGCCTTTCCTTAGTCACTCAAGCAGAGTTCCAATAAAGATTTACTCTTCACTGATTATGTGTCCAGTGATGTGCTGGTACTAAAAACAACAATTTTTGCCCTTAGGGGGCTTACAGTTCAAGTAAGTACGAGTTACAGTAGAGTGCGATGCGTACTTAGGTTCTTGCAAACACAGACTGGTGTGTGTGGAGGTGTGTCTAGCTTTGTCCTGAGAGAAAAGGGAAAATATCTTGAAAGAAGTGACATCTGAAATCTGAGTCAGTCACAGAAGGGAAGACATGTGAGAAAAGGTACAAGCATCAAGAGAGTTGGAGAGGTAGAGCTGATCATGATGACTGTGCTGGACAACTCTCCCTAAATGCAATCATCTTCAGACTTCTAGAACAGGCTAGAAACTTCTCATGGGCAGGAACCAGACGTATTTATCCTTAAAACCTGAACACTTGGCACAACTTAGAGCACAGTGGACACACAACTATTAATTAACCTTGAATACAAGGGAAGAAACATACTCTTCAATTTTAGGCTTCCTCACAGAATCTAGTAACAAAAGGCAATTAAGGTGAAAAAGTGCTACAGATGGAGGCTGGAGGAAATGTAGAGACCATGAACTATTTTACCATCCCAAACAATCCTGAGAATTGCTGTGAGACGCTTGCTTTTGTGGGGGGGGAAAAAAAGGCATGTTCACAATGGTTTCAGAAAATTTACTGCTTTACAAGGAGTAACAACTTACAAGGGAGACAAATTTGTCAGGTGGATGTTTACATAAGAGCTCAAGTAATCACCACTGTTAGGCTCAAGATCCTCAGCAGAAAGCTTCTGTACTTCATGTGAACTAGCCTGAAGAACAGGTTGAAAGAGACACAGGAGGTTAAAGTTAAGGCAGGGCTGCTGGTATCACCAGATTCTCTTTTCAGTTACCCCACATAACACTGGTTTCTTTCTGTGGCTGGTTTCATTCTGTGGCTGGATACAAAAACCAAAAACAAAACTAAATACTCCTGCTCCTATTCTATACCAAGTGCTGCAACTCTGCTTCCCTGCCCAGCCGCACTTCCAGAAGGCTTGCCAGTGTATGAAAGCAGAGGCTCTGGAGTCACATACAGCTATGTAAAATTTCAGTCTTCCCATTTTACTGTTAGGTGACTCTAAACAAGCTACGTATGTGTGCCTCTCTTTCCATATCTGTAAAATGGAGATAATTACTCAGAGACTTGTGAGGATTAAAAAGAGAATTCCTAAAGAGCCTGATAATTAAGATGCTTAATATATTTAGCTCCCTCTCATCCCATTTAGATTCTTTATATATATGACCCTTCCATAAATGTTTAAACTTAAACATGATAGTGTTTCAGGAAAAACTGGGGAGTTCTGATATGCCTTTATGTCACACTGGCCATATATATAGCAGGCAAGACTACAACATGTTGGACTGTGTTTATGGGGGGAAGAAACTGAAATTATGCCAGGGACTACCTTCCGCTCCAAGGGATGAAAGACCTCAGGCTCAGACACTGGCACCACGGAGATTTTTTTTGCTTTCTCTTAAAGTTTTTGTTTTGAAGACACAAAGTCCTTAAGGATGCCTGAGGGACCAAGGGATGCTTCTAGAGCTGAGGGGAGAGTTACAAGAAATTAAACGGGAAAGTTTCAGTTAAGAAAGACAAAAGGGGTTGGGTTAAGGAGCTGGGAAGTTCCTAAGAGTACAGTAGAGTCAGTAGGAAAAAGACTACATGAAAGTAAGAAATAGGTGAATACAGTTGAGAGGATATGGAAAAAAAAATAATTGAGCACAAAGAGTCATAGGTTGTGGGGATGAGGGGAAAAAAGAGAGGTGAGAGGAGGATATAAATGACATGGGCAGAACTTTAAACCACTCTGCGACAGCTACAGGAGATACATACCAAAGATTTAACCAATTCAATGTTCTGTTCTAAATAACAGCTCCAAGAAATGTTTTATTATGGAGAAAAGCAGTGGCCATGGTGCATTTTTATATAACTAACCTAACTCAATACTTGCCATATAATGCAAAGTGATGTTTAATGAACTGGATTATTATTGGGAAACCGCAAGCCTCACTTACTCATTCCACAAATAGAGTACCTCTAAAGTATCAGGTATTGCTACAGGTGTTGGGGACACAGCAGTGAATACAACGGGGAAGAAAATCCATGCCCTCTTTCTAATATGTTAAATGGTGATAAGAGTTGTACAGAGAAAGAATTCAGGAAAGGGAAATAGGATGGACTGAGAGAGAGAGTAGTAAATCTACTCTGTCCATGTTCTATAAGTGAAACAACAAAGCCTCAATAACAGCACATCTGTTTACAACATGGTTTACTGAGTCTTTTAAGCCCACTCTTGAGACCACGGCTCAGAAAAAAAGGTTCCTTTCAAAATATCACACTACTCATTGGCAATGCATCTGGTCACCCGAGAGCACGGAGATGGGCAATGAGATTAATGTTGTTTTCCTGCCTGCTAACACATATATTCTGCAGGGTGATTTTTTTTTTTGGCCTTCTTTTTATTTATTTATTTAGTTTTATTTTTTACAACTTATTTTGGTATCATTAACCTACAATTACATGTGCAATATTATGGTGATTAAACTACCCCATTCATCAGGTCCCCCCCACCAACCCCATTACAGTCACTGTCCATCAGCGTAGTGAGATGCTATAGAATCACTACTTGTCTTCTCTGAGTTGTACAGCCCTCCCCGTGCCCCACCTACCTTACGTCTGCTAATCGTAATGCCCCTTTTTACCCTCTTATTCCTCCCTTCCCACCCATCTTCCCCAGTCCCTTTCCCTTTGGTAACTATTAGTCCGTTCTTAGTCTGTGAGTCTGCTGCTGTTTTGTTTCTTCAGTTTTTTTCTTTGTTCTTATACTCCACAGATGAGTGAAATCATTTGATACTTGTTTTTTTCGGCTTGGCTTATTTCACTGAGCATAATACCCTCTAGCTCCATCCATGTTGTTGCAAATGGTAGGATTTGTTTTCTTCTTATGGCTGAATAATATTCCATTGTGTATATGTACCACATCTTCTTAATCCATTCATCTACTGATGGACACTTAGGTTGCTTCCATTTCCTGGCTATTGTGAATAGTGCCTGCAGGGTGATTTTGATTCAAGTCTTAGTATTTAAAAAATACATTTCATAAGGCTAAGGCTTTAGCTGCCATACATAGTGATTCCTCTGATGGTTCTGGGCAAAGTAAATTGAAAACCTCCTGGAAAGAATTCACCATTCTAAATGCCATTAAGATAGGTGGGAAGAGAGGGATAAGGGGAAAAAGGGGCATTATGATTAGCACAACATGTAGTTGGGGGGGACACGGGGAAGGCAGTATAACACAGAGAAGACAAGTAGTGATTCTATAGCATCTTACTGTGCTGATGGACAGTGACTGTAATGGGGTATGTGGTGGGGACTTGATAATAGGGGGAGTCTAGTAACCATAATATTGCTCATGTAATTGTACATTTATGATACCAAAATAAATAAATAAATAAATAAATGTTATTAAGAACATCCATGATTCATGGAAAGAAGTCAAAGTATCAGTATTAACAGTTGTTTGGAAGAAATTGATTCCAACCCTCATGGATGACTTTGAGGGGTTTGACTTTAGTGGAGGAAGTCACTGTAGATGTGGAAACAGCAAGAGAACTAGAACTGGAAGTGGACTGAAGATGTGCCTGAACTGCTGCAATCTCATGATAAAAACTCCCTGGATGAGGAGTTGCTTCTTACAGATGTGCAAAGAAAGTGGTCTCTTATGAGGAAGTCTATTCCTGGTGAACATGCTGTCAGGCTTGTTGAAATGACAACACAGGATTTAGAATATTACATAAACTTGGTGATAAAGCAGTGGCATGGTTGAGAGGACTGACTCCAATTTGAAAAGACATTCTACTATGGGTAAAATGCTATCAAACAGCATCACATGCTACAGACAAACTGCTCATGAAAGAGTCAATCAATTCAGTAAGTTTCACTGTTGTCTTATTTTAAGAAATTGCCTCAGCTACCCCAACCTTCAGCAACCACCACCTTCATCAGTCAGCAGCCATCAACATCGAGACAAGACCCTCCACCAGTAAACAGATTACGAGTTGCTGAAAGCTCAGATTATGGTCAGCATTTTTTAGCAATAAAGTGTTTTTATTTTATGAATTTTCTGGATATGTCCATAATCAAAACTTTATTGAAAAACTGACACAAAAATAGGAAATCACTGTTTTAGACCTTAAAATAATAACATTTTCTTAGTAGATTAACTAGAATTATTGAACTGATAAAGCTTTCTATGATATAACGCAAATTCAGGAAGTTGTGTGGACCATTAGTGTTGCATTTCATTCACAGAATGCCCTTCTGAGTCTAACCTTCCCTCCTGTTGGCTGGCACAACACTGTTAACAATCCACACACAGAACCACCACTTGAGCATGGCTGAAAACCCTGGTAATCTTGCAGAAACTTGGATACTTTATACCCATAAAATAAAATTTTCAACTCTGAACCAGCCATTTCTTTCTGTGTTTTTTTCTTTTCCTCTTCCACAAAGGGATGTAGTAAATATCTAGCAAAAGACATGTTGATCCTTTCATAAGCCCAGCCTATCCTGATCTCTAAGGCAACACCCCTAGCAAGCAGCATGTGATTGGACAAGTGGAACATTTGACTCATTTTATTGTGATCTACGCTTTATTCAAGTGGTCTGGAACTGAACCTGCACTATCTCTGAGGGATCCCTGTGATATAGTTCCTCCAGTCCTAACAGAAGTAAAATAAAAAGTGACACTTTCAAAGACACTAAAAATAAAAACTACATTAAAGTATTTTCATAACTGGTCACTGAAATAATGGTTATCAAATGTGCTGCTCAGTTTTCAAATATCTAAAGATGAGGTGTCCAATACTGTGGTCACTAGTTACATATGATTATTAAGATCTGTATTAACATTTAATATGTTTATATTAAATACAACCTGTAATTCAGCTTCTCAATTGTACTAGCCACATTTCAGGTGCTCAGTGGCCACACATGGATACCACACCGGGCAATGCAGACATAGAACATTTCCATCACTGCAGGAAGTTCTATTGACCATGCTGAACCTGAAGGATTTTCAAAACACTCAGAAGTCTTCCAGTAATAACAAAACTGAGTTATTGCAAAGCACTAAGTCCATGTTTCATCAGCATGTGGTGTCAACCTTCATGGTACCAACTACTAAAGGCAGTATACATTCTGAAGGAATCTTGACAGTTAAAAGGTTTTTTTTTTATACAGTACAAACTGTTGAATTATTTATACTTTCTTTAGCAACTGAATTGCTACTTCTTTTTCTAGTAACACTCAAAGTCTTTGACTAGTAATAATAATTAAAAGCCTAAGGAAGAATAGTTTTATTTCAATTTAAAGATCTGAGAATTACATCCATTTAATATTCTTCCTACTCCAAAGAGTACTTTTTCATGAGCTAAAGGTGGATTTTATGAGTTACAGTGAAAGTGATTGAGGAGTTGTAATCTTAAAAACCACAATATTCAGAAAAACTAAGTCCCAGCTGGCCAGAATTAAGGAACCAGAAGGTATCAATGATGTGTAGAAACTAGTCAGAAATCAAGGAGCTGCCCATCAAAGCGTTTTGAAACATGTTAAATGTTCCCAAGTAGAGTGGCATTCATTGCTGGTGACTCAGAGAAATGAACTATTAGCCACTGCCACTTCTTTCCTTCCTTCTCTCTCTTTCCTAATTCACTTTGACTCATCTGGTGCTCAATTTTATTTAAGTGAGTGAGGATGAAAATCTAAATTACCAACATATCCAGTGGGAATACAGTAAATGTCGGATGATAGCTATAACATTGGTAGGTTATCAAAAAAATTCTAACATGGAATCTCCATTTTTTTCTTTTCTAGTACATGCGCGGGAGACTATGCCTCCATCTACTAAATAAAAATTCTGAGTAATCATCAGTGGTTACACTACGAGTCAACAGTAATTCCTGCAGAAGAACCAAAGAGGGTAATATAAAATGGTGTTTCTATTGAAACCTGCTCCAGTTGGTGACTCAAATGCACTTTACTATTTGTTTTCCATGTATGAAATATCCATCTCTTTTATGCCATTCCCTTTCCTCAAAACCCTCAAACTTCACAACCACAGAACTTAGGAGATGAAACACAGAAAGGGGAAAAGAGGTCACGTATATCATTTCTAAATTCACAGAGGAGTTATCCTTTGGATCACACATCCCCTTCTTTCTAATTGTTAAAGAAAAAGGTAACATGAAACACATTAACGACGTTAGGAAAATAACCTAGTGAGGGTCAGAGAAAATACGGACAGCCCATGCCTTCGCTCACTGGTCTATGCTGAAGCAAACAGCTCAATACTAGTTTAACCTTTCTAAAGAGCTAATCTTCATTAGTGCTACGGAGACTGTAAAAATGTAGTCACCAAATTATACCTTTCAAGATGCAAATCTGATTATTGATTTTTCAGCCTAAAAATAATTTTTTATTGAAGAGGCCCTAAATTAAACAGGATCTAATTAACTATTAAACACTGCAGCCATATTCACCTTGTTCCCAGGCCTAGGCACCAAGAGTCTTCAGAATACCACCCATCGTAAAATCTTAGGAAGAGCGGACAACCAGTTTGTCATGTTGACTTGTGGTGAATGAAAAGAAAAAAGATAAAGGGCTGAAATCATTCTTCTGGGATTCAGTCACTTGGGGCAAAAAGTCTTCCAAATCTTTAAACAAATTTATAAATCTTCCTAGTCTGACAAAATCTATCTGTGGAACACAACTTTCAAATTTGACACCCTCCTACGTGAGCTCAGGGCAATAATAATTTTTCTTACCTTCCTCTGGTTTTGTCCCTTTCTAATCTATTCTCAACAGTGGTGCCACAGTGATTTTTAAACACACATTTAATAGTGTTCTTCACAGTTTACAAAAAATCCTTCAAGACCTGACCTACCTTTCTATTTAGTCTCTTCTCTCACCACTCTCCCATATCTGCTCTTTAGTCCTAGGACTAGTCTTTACCTATTGAACCACTCAGGGTTCCTAAAATTATGACATAGTCTCCCAGGTCTGTCTATATATGTATTTGCTATTGTAGTTCTCTGGAAAGTCTTCGCCCTCTCTGCATTCTCTAATCTAACTAAGTCCTACTCCTTCAAAATTCAGTTTATGTGTCACTTCCTCTAGGAAGCCTTCTTTAAATACCAGGCACCCCTCTTCTGTGCTCTGGGCACCTTGAATATACCTCTACATATGGGGTACATATCAGTTTCATTTTAATTATCTGCTTACTTAACTACCTTTCCTACATTCTTTGAAAATAGAAATTCTCTTTATATCCTAAGCAGATAACACACTGCTCAGCATGTAGTAGGTATTCAATTAATATTTGAAAAAAATGGAGGAAAGCAAAGGGAGACTAGGATCTTTCACGAGTTGAGCCTATAGGTGTCTTTCAATTTATGGAGCATTTATGTTGGGAAAGTGCCAGGCCTGTAGGTAATGAACATATAATAAATTACCGAACAATTTCATTACAAAAAGGAAAGAAAATCACAGGCATAATTCAGATTATCTTGCAAGCTATAGGTTACATGTTATTACAAATACTTTCATAGATGCTTACAGCAACACTGTCCTTTGAATACAGTTGCTTTTAGAAATATTAAAAAACCAACTAAAAAAAATAGCCCTGCTTTTCTTCTATTTCCTGAGAGAAACACAAAAACTAGTGCCACCAGTTTTTAATCACTCAAAGCTGATTTCTGGTCTCTGCTGCTTCTTCCCTTCACTCCTGTTCCTGGGTTGTGATTATTTCACATAGTTAAGTTTCCACCAAAAAACATAACATAAATAAATAAAATATAACTAAATTCAAAATAATCTATTCTGTTACATATGAACATCTTTAACAAAAGATATTGTGAAAAAGTAATCCTAGAAAAAAAAAACTAAGTTCAATCTCCTTTCATTCTTTATCCCCATTCTCTATGAGTAACAGCTAACATTAACTGAACATGCGTTATAATGCCAGGGACTATTGTGCTTTACACGTATTAAATTCTTATAACAAATATATAAGAAGGATACCATTTATCATTCCACTTAATAGATGAAGAAACTCACACAATGGTGAACTTGTCCAAGGAGTTCAAAGCTAATAAATGGCAAAGCCAGGGTTCCTATCTAAGTAATCTAGATGTGAATCTCTTCCATTACTAATACACTGTACACATAAATATACGTTGAATCCACACAATACTTTCTAGATGTTTAAATAATGACAAAAGCACACATATATATATATATTTTATTAAGGTATCATTGGTATATACTCTTATGAAGGTTTCACATGAAAAACATTATGGTTACTACATTAACCCATATTGATAATAGGGGGAATCTAGTAACCATAATATTGCTCATGTAACTGTACATTAATAATAGCAAAAAAAAAATCTGAAAAATTATGAGAACTCTTTAGCCTCAGATGAATCATGTGATATGAGACAGTGCTCAATTAATATTTTAGATATATTTTGTCTCAATATACTTCCAAACTGATGAATAAATGTTGTCAATTCATGGCCCAAAAAAATCAAACTTGTGGCATACATGTTTTGTAATCTTTTACAATTATCAAAGAATTTCAGGTACAAATGAAAAACAATTTCTATCACAATGGACAGTTCCCAGATGTTTCTGTTTTGCTGTATTGCACTATATGATGCATATTGAAAATATTTGTGCTCAGTTTTCTAGAGCAGATTCTAATAAAATTGTCATGAATACAGTTGATAAAACAAAAGAAGATTAGTAATTCTATCTTATGCATAAAATCTGAAAACACTGTGACAAATGCATACACATGTGTACTGTGTGCTTACTACTGGGCAGTGGGATATTAACAGTGAAAAGGTCTTGCCCTCCATATGTATATAATCTTATCAGGGTATAAGATGACAGAAGATACTTAATATATATTTATAATAATGCCATAAAATAGAACTAATATCATTTTTGGCATCATTTAATTTCAGAGGAATTTATCTCCTACACCCTAAGGATTTCAAAACTAATTAAGTTCATATTTTGTCCTTCATTCTTAAAGAGGAGGGAGGGAAGGAGTTATTTGCACATTTTGAGCCTCAAGTGGCAATAACATAACATCACAAAAATTTTTCCCATGAACTCTGAAGTGCAGTAGCCTTCAGCATGGTTCCTTAACAAGTGTCCTTGAGCAGCCAGGAAAAAATCCTTTATAACATAATAATAATGTATAAATTCAGATACAGCAGGAAGGAAATAACTTACTTTATTTGTTTAGGATATATTTTCTAGTGCAACAAATTGCTTCTCATATTCCCTATGTGATATAAATTCTAATCTAAAGGAGGTATTACCTTGTAAATCTGTTCCTAGAATACCATGTATATGAATAAAGCCTTTGCACATAGCTTCAAATTCAGAATTCACATTAATAACCTATTTCATTAAATAATTACTTCATCAAACACATACCAAAAAATATTTTTCAACAAATCATGTTCACTTCTGTGAAAGGGAGGGTATAGAGAAACTTTATGAAGTCGTCAGAAGATTTAAAACATTTTGGGGAGGCTATTTAGTATACAGATCATCCTCTTCTACTCCAAAACCCCTTTAGTAGAAGTTTCATGTTAGGGTTCAGTTCCTTTTCCTCTGGCAGGCTATGAGGTGAGTAGCTGCTAACCAATGAATAGTTGATGAGGGAGGAAGAAAGCAAGCAGATACAGAAATAAGCCATTTTCAAAAGCTGTGATGCAGCATCACAGTAGCATAAATTGTACACACTTCTTCTCTGAACCCTTTTCCCCCTAGCGCTATGGACAATGTAGCCATTTTTTGTTATTAAAACTGATAGTATACCAATATTGATTAATAGTATTTTTATTGTATTCTACCAGGTCCCTTTGGAACTAGGGATGAAAGGGAAGGGAATAAAATAAGGAGAGTCAGGGTAAAAACTGTTTCATTCCTTTATCACTTTCCCCATTCCATGAACCTGAATATCTGTCCCACACCAACCCTTGCAGAATTCTGGAGGTCTCTTTTCTGAAAGGGAAAAAACAAATGGTCTCTCAACTGGGGGGCACAAAAGGCAGTTGATAATGGTAGGAATATAATACTAAAAACAGAGGGGAATTAAGTGAACATATGCTCAATTAATATGGAATGCAGCAACCCCTTCCACACCCAAGTCCTCTTCATCCCTTACCATCTAAAGAGCGAAAGCAAGACACTGCTCTTCACACCCTGATACAGATATGGTGATGTACTTCAAAAATAGAGACAAGAAGCTCACCTTATTGTAAGGCCCAAAGGCAACCAGCCTATGCAGTTAAAGGTTCTAATTTAAAGCTTCCCACTCTTTTTTCATACCATTCTCATATCTACAAATTAGTAATTCCTTAGCACCATTAAATATTCCACCAATGTTCACATTTCCCCAAATGCTTTTTTATTAATGTATCATTGATATACAATCTTATGAAGGTCTCACATGAGCAACATTGTGGTTTCAACATTCACCTATATTATCAAGTCCCCCTCACTCCCTGTTACAATCACTGTCCATCAGCGTAGTAAGAGTCATTACTAGTCTTCTCCATGCTATACTTCCTTCCCCATGACCTACCTATATTATGTGTGCTAATTATAATGCCCCTCCATCCCCTTCTCCCTCCCTCCCCACCCACCCTCCCCAGCCCTTTCCCTTTGGTAACTGCTAGTCCCTTCTTGGAGTCTGTGAGTCTGCTGCTGTTTTGTTCCTTCAGTTTTGTAAAGGTTCCCACTCTTAATCATGAGCAGAGAGCTAATTATTACTAGACATCAGAGGAAAACTCTAATATAAAAGAGATCACAACAAACAAAGAAAAGCAACTTTGGAGGAAAAGAATCTATACACAAAGAAAATTTGTTGAAACAATAAACAGGTATTATGAAAACATTCAGAGAATAAAAAAGACTTCCTAGAAATTAAAACCAGTTGAAAAAACCTTAAATTTATTTATTTTTATTATTTATTAATTTATTATTTTTTATTAAGGTATTACTGACACACACTCTTATGAAGGTTTCACATGAAAAAACAATGTGGTTACTACATTTACTCATATTATCAAGTCCCCAGTCATACCCCAATTTAGTCACTGTCCATCAGTGTAGTAAGATGACACAGATTCACTGTTTGCCTTCTCTGTGCTACACTGTTTCCCCGTGATCCCCCACACCATGTATATTAAACATAATACCCCTCAATCCCCTTCTCCCACCCTCCCCACCCACCCTCCCACACCCCTCCCCTTTGGTAACCACTAGTTCCTTCTTGGAGTCTCTGAGTCTGCTACTATTTTGTTCCTTCAGTTTTGCTTCATTGTTATACTCCACAAATGAGGGAAATCATTGGGCACTTGTCTTTCTCAGCCTGGCTTATTTCACTGAGCATAATATCCTCCAGATCCATCCATGTTGTTGCAAAGCCAGGATTTGTTTCCTTCTTATGGCTGAATAGTATTCCATTGTGTATATGTCCCACATCTTCTTTATCCATTCATTTACTGATGGACACTTAGGTTGCTTCCATATCTTGGCTATTGTAAAAAGAGCTTCAATAAACATAGGGGTACATATGTCTTTTTGAATCTGAGAAGTTGTATTCTTTGGGTAAATTCCAAGGAGTGGGATTTCCGGGTCAAATGGTATTTGTATTTTTAGTTTTTTGAGGAACCTCCATATTGCTTTCCACAATGGTTGAAATAGCTTACATTCCCACCAGCAGTGTAGAAGGGTTTCCCTTTCTCCGCATCCTCGCCAGCATTTGTTGTTCTTAGTCTTTTGGATGGTGGCCATCCTTACTGATGTGAGGTGATATCTCACTGTGGAAAAACCTTAAATTTAATATAAAGATGAAGAAATCTTCCAGGAAGTAGAACTAAGGAAAAAAGCGGTAAAAATTACAGAACTATTCAAGGAGGCTCAGCATCAAGAAGCTATTATTGGCAATCAAGAAAGAGGAAGACATGGAATTTAGGAAATAAAAGAGCCAACACAGAAGAGAAGCAGACTCTCCAGGTGAGTAGGGGTATCTCAGGATGACAGCTGTGTACTACACACAGAGGGACATTTGTCCAGATTGGAACAGTGTCACTCAAGAGACAGACTGAAGGCTGTCATCACCAAGATCTCTGTTGCCACTTATTCTCTTTCTAAAGACACAAACACTATGCCCAGGTGAGCCTGGCTCTCGACTTGTCTTGACTAAATGCTAATAAATTTCCTCTCAAAATACAGGGCTCAAAAAAAAAAAAAATACAGGGCTCATCTCACCCCCAGTGAGGTGGTGTTTAACCCACTCCTGAAAGCTATAAGTGGGTCATAGTCAACTTAGGAGAAATCACAGAGCTACTCACTCCCTCTAACCATAATTCTGCCAAATGTCCACCTGGTACACACTGGAGCCCTGCCCAGTACAGTTTCCAGGACTAAGTGTTGCCTTTGCCCAAAATTGCTTTTATTCCATAAAAGAGGCTTTGTGAACCTCAGGAAAATGAAGCACATATGGTCCATCAATCCCTGGGAATCCCTCAGTTCCTTTCAGGAGTCTAAGAGGTACAAGTATATATAACTATACACTTAGTATAATAGTATAGTTTATAAGTTTAGTAAGTATAATGTATTTTAACTATATACTTACATATATATAATATATAAACTTACTATATACTAATGATGTATATATCATTATATATATTACTATATATAGTATATAGTAAGTATAGTATATACAACTATATATACTTAGTAATACTAAATAATTATTTTCCCTTTTCACTGTATTGACACTTGTGCTGATGGTACAAAAGCAACAGTGATAGCCGCTGGGACCTTAACACACATCAAGGCAGCAGCACCAAACTGCAACAGGACTCGTGGCTTCGCCACTACATAACTGCAGTTAAAAACAATACCAGGTTTAATTTAAGAATGCCGTTGATAAAGCAGTAAAAACTATTATTTTTAATAAATTTCAACTCTTCAGTGTGGAAAGAAATGTTAAGTTTGCATAAAACATACTTAAATAAATGGTTACCTTCAGGAAAGGCACTTGTGTGGTTGAGCTGCAAATTGAACTAGCAAGTTTTTTTCATGAAGTACCATTTTTACTTGAAAGATTGGATGACAAACTGTTATTTAAGCTTAGATATTTGACATATATTTTCTTAAAACTGAACAAAGTGAGCCTGTTACTACAAAGAATACTGATAGTACTGTCACCATGATATAAGTCAGGCTTTCAAGAGAAAATTAGAATTTTGGAATCAAATCCACCAATATAAGCCTGACAGCTTTCCAATATTTAAAGACCTTTCCAGTGAGACCAGTGGTAGTATTAACAAATGTGATTTAAAAATACTGTATAATGCAATAGCCAAGATATGGAAGCAACCTAAGTGTCCATCAGTAGATGAATGGATAAAGAAGATGCGGTACATATACACAATGGAATATTATTCAGCCATAAGAAACAAAAAATCCTACCATTTGGAACAACATGGATAGAGCTAGAGGGTATCATGCCCAATGAAATAAGTCAGGCTGAGAAAGACAAATACCAAATGATTTCCCGCTTTTGTGGAGTGTAACAACAAGGCAAAACTGAAGGAACAAAATAGCAGCAGACTCACAGACTCCAAGAAGGAACTAGCGGTTACCAAAGGGGAGGTCAGGTGGGGAGGGAGGGAGAAGGGGATTGAAGGGCATTATGATTAGTTCACATGTGTGTGTGGGGTCATGGGGAAGACAGTGTAGCACAGAGAAGACAAGTAGTGACTCTGTGGCATCTTACTACACTGACAGACAGGGACTGCAATGGGGTATGCAGGGGGACTTGATAATATGGGTGAATGTAGCAACCGTTGTTTTTCTTGTGAAACCTTCATAAGAGTGTGTATCAATGACACCTTAATTAAAAAAAAATACTGTATAATGAAATGTGTAAACATCTTCCCACATAGGAAAGGTCCTACAAACCTTAGGTCTTTCCCACTAGAACCTATTATGTCAAAATTTCTCTTTTTTTTTTTCAGAATAAAACAAATAGGTCTTTTGTAATATATCTATATAATTATTAGCTAACCTAATTGTAACAAAATTCTCACCCCATCTTATAGGGATTCCATCTCCTTAGAAATAAACTCATTTTACATTCAGAATTCTTTATCAAATGGCACTGAGTGGACCATAACTCAGTAAACCAAATTCTTATCATATGTATGTTCTGTAAGCAATTAAGAAAAAAAATCAGTATAACATTTAGAAGAGAGAATGGAGGAGACAGAGAAAGAGGCTGGTTGGTAAATATATGAGTCATTTTTCATTTTTCTCTAAAATCCGTATTACAAGTATAAATGTTAATCAAGTTATATATTCCAAGACTTAAAGTAGGAGAGAAAAAAACCTCATGAGCATAGAATACAAACTTTTTCTTATACTTGTGATCAAAAGCACATTTTAATTTATGTTTCAGTTGACCACTGGCCAACTATAACTTCCACAGCAACTCTCCCTTTGGTCTTCTCTAGTAAATTTAAGTTACATTTAAATTTAATGTAAGTTAAATGTAATTAGTTTAATAACAAATTCAATTAATTTGGTTAAATTAGATTTAAGTTAGGGAGGTAAGGAGGTCAGTCAGAGAGAAAAAACAAGTTTCCAGTCAAAACCTTTGGAGTTGTCATACATTACTCTAGTTTGTCATATGGCCATGTTCTTTAGGATTTATTACCAGACAACTAAAATTAACCCAATTTACCAAACTGTTCATAAGTAATCCCCTCAAGAATTAATTTGGTAATGAAAACAAATTTATTAATAATGTACTGACTGCCCTCTAGTGTTCAAACTAATGATCTCACCAGTTAACTAGATGTAAAATACCCTTCAGGGGTAAAAAAAAAAAAAAAAACCAAGGTCCTAAAGAAGCCATTTAGGGTCTTTAAAATCAAGGGAGAAATTCAGATCTTGCAAGGTTTTCAACAGTAGTCTTCTCAAATCAAGACACCAACTATTAATCTGAGCAATCTGATTACTTTTACCAGTAGCCCTAAGAGCCTAACCTCAGCCATATATGGTAATTGGGCATGAAGAGATCATAAACTTGGTAACATTTTTACTACACTTCAAGTTACACTGGCATAAAACCAGACTCAGACTTCTTCTATTTGGCGAAGAATAACAAAATGCTTCAATCAAAATATTTCTCCAGCATAACTGAGGTTAAGCAAGGAAAACTGTCTCTAGTTTCTTTTTTTGTTGATGCATACTTTAAATTTTAAGTACTTCCTAATCAGTCTTCTAGTCTATATGTTCTTTTTTTTTTAATTGGATGTTCTAGAATCTCTCTTTGAAATTAGAGTCAGCAGAAAAATAGAGTTCAATACACAGTAACTTACTTTTTAGTCAAAAAGGTAGATGCTAAACTTTTGTGTATTCAGACTTACATAGTTTCTTAACCACGTTGTTAAATAAAATATGACATACAGGTCCACATCACTGGAAATAGTATATACCCTTGATATTATGATTACTTCCGTGGTGTCTTTCATTGGCCACACACTATGAAACAGAACTTGTTTCAGAAATTCTAGCAGAACTAAATTTCCGACCAAATGAAAGTACATGTAAGTTGCTAAATGTTCAATATAGAGCATTTAAAATTTCTTATTTTTAACTTGCAAGGGACTGATGTGGATCCCTAAATAGCAAGGTTAGAATTATTTTTTATAATAATACGAAGATGGTATTTGCCTTTTCACTCTCATTACCTCCCAACTGTACAGCCAATTTTCCGGAAACTACATCATATGTGATAACACAACAGACTGAATGTAGAAGCAGGTATGTCAATCCAGCTGCCTCCTGTTAAGCCAGATATTACAGATATCTGCAAAAATGTAAAACAATGCCATGCTTCTCACTGTTTTTTAAATTTATTTTAGGAGTTATTTTTCATTAAAATTGTTATTTATATAACATATCACGGGTTTATTAACATTATTTTAAATGAGTATCAATAGATATAACTCACACAAACAAACCTCTTGGGGTATTCAATTAAAAAGTTCCTAAAAGCAAAAGGTTTGAGAATCACTAATGTAGAGAGTGGCATATTAAACATGACAAAAATTAATCTACTCTCAAAGCTTTAATGAAGGTGAGGATAAAACACAATTATCAATTATCACGTACTAAGAAAAATGTAGGTGATACTCACCAAATGGATCTTCCATGCCACTATTAACCAGTTTAGGGAGAAGGGGTACAGTTTCTAAAAAGAGAAAAATATTTATATTTTTTATAAATTTGTATATATAAAACATTAAATTCATCTTTTATGTTTTTTTAAAAAATAAACCCAATTTATTAACAGTGATTATAGTTTAAAACTGGAACATTATAGAAATGTGCAACTTATTGAGAACATTGCCACATGGGATTTGTTTTAACGGGGTTGTGATACAGGTATGTAATACTAAAATGTCATGAAACATTTAAGGCTAATCTAATTCATTTTAAAATATATTATTCTCAGTGTGCTCAAAGAAGTTTCTTTACCAACTCCCATCTTGAATTTATTAGAGTCTAAGGAAAAAGGCAAGTTTTTATGTAACCAACTCCCACCAAAAAACACCCACAAAACTCACATAAGCACCTGAGAAAGGATGGGAGGGATATCTGAGAAAGAAGGAATTTGTTTTGCCTAAAGAGAACTGAAGCTATTTTAGACGCAGGAAGATGGTTGAGTAAGTTGTAAGTTTAGAACACTCAAGTATAAAAACAAAACAAAAAAGTGTTTTGAAAGAAATTTCACCAAGTATAGCTATATGACCTCTTACCTGTAATCAACACAAGGATCAAATCTGCCCAATCTTGCTTCCTATCTCTTTCATAGTTTGATCCCAAGGGCATTCCCTAATAAACAGTCTCAATACTAAACTCCAATTCAGATTCTGTTTTTCAGAGAACAACCTATTAACAGATGGTGCCAGTAGTTAGAAAATTGGGAGTATGCAAAGGAAACAAAAGCAAACATAAACAAGTGGGACTCATCAAACTTGAAAAGCTTCTGTACAGCAAAGAATACCGTCAATGAAACAAAAAGGCAACCTACAGTATGGGAGAATATATTCATAAATTATTTATCCAAAAAGGCATTAACATCCAAAATATGTAAAGAACTCTTATGCGTCAAAAAAAACGAATAACCCAATTAAAAAATGGGCAAAGGACCCAAATAGACATTTTTCCAAAAAATGCAGATGGCCAACAGACACATGAAAAGATGCTTTACATCATTAACAATCAGGGAAATGTAAATCAAAACCACAATGAGATACTACTGCACACCAGTCAGAATGGCCGCTATCCAAAAGGTAAGAAATAATGAGTGTTGGTGAAGATGTGGAGAAAAGGGAACCTTCCTACAGTGTTGTTGGGAATGCAAACTAGTGCAGACTCTATGGAAAGCAGTATAGAGATTCCTCAAAAAACTAAAAAGAGAAATACCATTGACCCAGTTATTCCACTTCTAGGAATTTACCCAAAGAAAATAAAATCCCTGATTTGAAAAGATATATGCACCCTTATGTTCACTGCCGCATTTATTTACAACAGCCAAGTTAAGGAAGCAACCAAAGAATATATTCTCCCATACTGTAGGCTGCCTTTTTGTTTTGTTGATGGAGTCCGTTGCTGTACAGAAACTTTTCAAATTTGATGAGTGCCACTTGTTTGTGTTTGCTTTTGTTTCCCTTGCATACTTCCAATTTTCATTGATCTGTCCATCAACAGATGAATGAATAAAGAAGATGTGGTACATATATATGATGGAATATTATTCAGTCATAAAAAGAAAAGAAACCCTACCATTTGCAACAATGTGGATTGACCTAGAGGGTAGTATGCTAAGTGAAGTAAGCCAGGCAAATAAAGACAAATACCATGTGACTTCAGTTATATGTGGAATCTGAAACAAAACAAGACAGAAATAGATGCATAGACACAGAAAAGAGGCTGGTGGTTACCATGGGGGAGGAGTTGGGGTGGGTGGGTGAAACAGGTGAAGAGGATAAAGAGGCACAAAAACGTCAACGATATTAATTAGTCTTAGGGATGAAAGTACAGCAAAGAGAATATAGTCAATAATACTGTAATGTCTTTCTGTGTTGACAGTAACTACACTTATTGGGATGAGTATTTAAACTGTTGAAGTACTATGTTGTATACTTGAAACCAATATAAAATTGTATATAAAGTATACTTCAATAAAAAAGAAAGAAAATTGGGAATACAAAAGGGTTTTGGAGTTCAATCACTCATAGACTGGATGTCAATGAAGACCCCATTGCTGGTGGTAGGTGTAACATAGACAATCTCTGGCACAGAGAGCTGGTCCAAATCTTAACCTTTCACCAGTGATGAACAGTAATGGTCAGTCTTTGGAAGGGAATGCTCTAGTTGACCGGATGTTTAAGGCACTTGAAGAGGAAGGGGAAAAAACTATAGTAACAACGGAATTGAATGGCTATTGCTAAACCCAACTGGTGCTCTAGAAAAAGATAATAAGAAGCTAAGGGTGGTTAACAGTCAACTGAAAGTCAAATATGAAAGTCACAGGGCCTCCTTGGTAACAAAGACACTTTTTTTATGGCAGTAGGATAGAAAAACCTGAAGACCAGGCTCAGGATTTAATCATCCGAATAGGTCAGCTCCAAAGGACAACGTTCAGCCAAGGGAGCTATGCTAGGCCAATATCAGGTCCCTGATTGGGAAAGAACAAGACCCTAATACATTACATGGAGACAATTAAGTTGATACCGCTCCAAAATGTCAAATTCCCAAATACCCCTTAACCCCTTGAGACTACAAAGGTGGCACACTCCCACTGTAACAGCTAGCACTTTTTATTTATTTATTTTGGTATCATTAATCTACAAATTACATGTGCAATATTATCGTTATTAAACTATCCCCTTCATCAGGTCCTCCCCCACCAACCCCATTACAATCACTGTCCATCAGCGTAGTGAGATGCTATAGAATCACTACTTTCTTCTCTGAGTTGTACCGGCCTCCCTGCGCCAACCCAACATTACGTCTGCTAATCGTAATGACTCCTTTTCCCCCCTTGTCCCTCCCTTCCCGCCCATCCTCCCCAGTCCCTTTCCCTTTGGTAACTATTAGTCCATTCTTGGGTTCTGAGAGTCTGCTGCTGTTTTTTTCTTGGCTCTTATACTCCACATATGAGTGAAATCATTTGATACTTGTCTTTTTCGACTTGGCTTATTTCACTGAGCATAATACTCTCTAGCTCCGTCCATGTTGCTGCAAATGGTACCATTTGTTTTCTTCTTATGGCTCAATAATATACCATTGTGTATATGAACCACATCTTCTTTATCCATTCATCTACTGATGGACACTTAAGTTGCTTCCATTTCTTGGCTATTGTAAATAGTGCTGCAATAAACATAGGGGTGCATCTGTCTTTTTCAAACTGGGCTACTGCACTCTTAGGGTAAATTCCTAGAAGTGGGATTCCTGGGTCAAATGGTATTTCTATTTTGAGTTTTTTGAGGAACCTCCATACTGCTTTCCACAATGGTTGAACTAATTTACATTCCCACCAGCAGTATAGGAGGGTTCCCCTTTCTCCACATCCTCACCAACATTTGTTGTTGTTTGTGTTTTGGATGTTGGCCATCCTCACTGGTGTGAGGTGATATCTCATTGTGGTTTTAATTTGCATGTCTCTGATGATTACTGATGTGGAGCATCTTTTCATATGCCTGTTGGCCATCTGAATTTCTTCTTTGGAGAAGGGTCTATTCATGTCCTCTGCCCATTTCTTAATTGGATTATTTGCTTTTTGTTTGTTGAGGTGTGTGAGTTCTTCATATATTTTGGATGTCAACCCCTTATCGGATATATCATTTATGAATATATTCTCCCATACTGTAGGATGTCTTTTTGTTCTACTGATGGTGTTCTTTGCTGTACAGAAGCTTTTAGGCTTGATATAGTCCCACTTGTTCATTTTTGCTTTTGTTTCCTTTGCCCGGAGAGATATGTTCATGAAGAAGTCGCTCATGTTTATGTCCAGGAGAGTTTTGGCTATGTTTTCTTCTAAGAGTTTTATGGTTTCATGACTTACATTCAGGTCTTTGATCCATTTTGAGTTTATTTTTGTGTATGGGTTTAGACAGTAGTCTAGTTTCATTCTCTTACATGTAGCTGTCCAGTTTTGCCAACACCAACTGCTGAAGAGGCTGTCATCTCCCCATTGTATATCCAAGGCTCCTTTATCATATATTAATTGACTGTATGTGTTTCGGTTAATGTTTGGATTTTCTATTCTGTTTCAATGGTCTATGGGTCTGTTCTTGTGCCAACACTAGATTATCTTAATTACTGAAGCTTTGTAGTAGAGCTAGAAGTCTGGGAGCGTAAATCCCCCTGCTTTATTCTTCCTTCTCAGGATTGCTTTGGCTATTCGTGGTTTTTTGTGGTTCCATATGAATTTCAAAACTATTTGTTCCAGTTCTTGAAGAATGCTATAGGTAGTTTGATAGGGATTGTGTTGAATTTGTAGATTGCTTTAGGTAGTATAGCCATTTTGACAATATTTATTCTTCCTAGCCAAGAGCATGGGATGAATTTCCATATGTTACTGTCCTCTTTAATTTTTCTTAGGAGTGTCTTGTAGTTTTCGAGGTCTCTCACTTCCTTCGTTAGGTTTATTCCTAGGTATTTTATTCTTTTTGATTCAGTTGTGAATGGATTGTTTTACTGATTTCTCTTTCTGTTAGCTCATCATTAGTGTATAGGAAAGCAACAGATTTCTGTGTGTTAACTTTGTATCCTGCAACTTTGCTGAATTCAGATATTAGTTCTAGCAGTTTTGGAATGGAGTCTTTAGGGTTTTTTATGTACAGTATCATGTCATCTGCAAATAGTGATAATTTGACTCTTTCTTTACCCATCTGGAAGCCTTGTATTTCTTTGTTTTGTCTGATTGCCATGGCTAGGACCTCCAGTACTATGTTAAATAACAGAGGAGAGAGTGGGCATCCCTGTCTTGTTCCCGATCATAGATAAAAAGCTTTCAGCTTCTCACTGTTAAGTATGACGTTAGCTGTGGGTTTGTAATATATGGCCTTTCAGATGTTGAGGTACTTGCCCTTTATACCCATTTTATTGAGAGATTTTATCATGAATGGATGTTGAAATTTGTCAAATGCTTTTTCAGCATCTATGGAGATGATTTGGATTTTTGAATGTTGTACCATCCTTGCATCCCTGGGATGAATCCCACTTGATCATGGTGTATGATCCTCTTGATGTATTTTTGAATTCGGTTTGGTAAAATTCTGTTGTGTATTTTAGTATCTACGTTCATCAGGGATATTGGTCTATAATTTTCTTTTTTGGTGAGGTCTTTGCCTGGTTTTGGTATTAGAGTGATGCTGGCTTCATAGAATGAGTTTGGAAGTAGTCCCTCCTCTTCTATTTTTTGGAAAACTTTAAGGAGAATGGGTGTTATTTCTTCTCTATATGTCTGGTAGAATTCAGAGGTGAATCCATCTGGTCCTGGGGTTTTGTTCTTGGGCAGTTTTTTAGTTACAGATTCAATTTCATTGCTGGTAATTTGTCTGTTTAGGTTTTCTGTCTCTTGCTTGGTCAGTCTTGGAAGGTTGTATTTTTCTAAGAAGTTGTCCATTTCTTCTAGGTTTTGCAGCTTGTTAGCATATAGATTCTCATAGTATTCTCTTATAATTCTTTGTATTTCTGTGGGCTCTGTCCTGATTTTTCCTTTCTCATTTCTGATTCTGTTTATGTGTGTAGATTCTCTTTTTCTCTTAGTAAGTCTGGCTAGGGGTTTATCTATTTTGTTTATTTTTTCAAAGAACCAGCTCTTGGTTTCATTGATTTTTTTTCTATTTTTTTATTGTTCTCAGTTTTATTAATTTTTTCTCTGATCTTTATTATGTCCCTCCTTCTGGTGACTTTGGGCCTCATTTGTTCTTTTTCCAATTTCAGTAATTGTGTCTTTAGACTATTCATTTTGGATTGTTCTTCCTTCTTTAAATAGGCCTGGATTGCAATATATTTTCCTCTTAGAACTGCCTTTATTGCGTCCCAGAGAAGTTGTGGCTTTGTGTTATTGTTGTCATTAGTCTCCATATATTGTTTGGTGTCCGTTTTTATTTGGTCATTTATCCATTGATTAATTAGGAGCATGTTATTAAGCCTCCA
>JAQQAC010002837.1:21484197-21504336 GCA_029783875.1 Phataginus tricuspis | reverse complement strand
AAAAAGACAAGTATCAAATGATCTCACTCATATGTGGAATATAAGAACAAAGAACAACAACAACAAAAAAAACTGAAGGAACAAAACAGCAGCAGACACACAGAACCCAAGAACGGACTAATAGTTACCAAAGGGAAAGGGACTGGGGAAGAAGGACGGGAAGGGAGGGATAAGAGGGTAAAAGGGGCTTTACGATTAACAGACATATGGTGGGGGGCACAGGGAGGGCTGTACAACCCAGAGAAGACAAGTAGTGACTCTCATCTCACTACGCTGATAGACAGTGACTGTAATAGGGTTGGTGGGGGGGGACCTGAGGAAGGGGGGAGTTTAATCACCATAATATTGCTCATGTCATTGTAGGTTAATGATACCAAAATAAAGTGTAAAAACAAAACAGAAAAAATCTCTTGGACATAAACATGAGTGACTTCTTCATGAACATATCCCCCCGGGCAAGGGAAACAAAAGCAAAAATGAACAAGTGGGACTATATCAAGCTGAAAAGCTTCTGTACAGCAAAGGACACCATTAGTAGAACAAAAAGACATCCTACAGTATGGGAAAATATATTCATAAATGATGCATCTGAGAAGGGGTTGACATCCAAAATATATAAAGAACTCACACACCTTAACAAACAAAAAGCAAATAATCCCATTAAGAAATGGGCAGAGGACATGAATAGACACTTCTCTAAAGAAATTCAGATGGCCAACAGGCACATGAAAAGATGCTCCACATCACTAATCATCAGAGAAATGCAGATTAAAACCACAATGAGATATCACCTCACACCAGTGAGGATGGCCAACATCCAAAACACAAACAACAACAAATGTTGGCGAGGATGTGGAGAAAAGGGAACCCTCCTACACTGCTGGTGGGAATGCAATTTAGTTCAACCATTGTGGAAAGCAGTATGGAGGTTCCTCAAAAAACTCAAAATAGAAATATCATTTGACCCAGGAATCCCACTCCTAGGAATTTATCCTAAGAATGCAGCAGCCCAGTTTCAAAAAGACAGATGCACCCCTATGTTTATTGCAGCACTATTTACAATAGCCAAGAAATGGAAGCAGCCTAATTGTCCATCAGTAGATGAATGGATTAAGAAGATGTGGTACATATACACAATGGAATATTATTCAGTCATAAGAAGAAAACAAATCCTACCATTTGTAACAACATGGATGGAGTTAGAGGGTATTATGCTCAGTGAAATAAGCCAAGCTGAAAAAGACAAGTACCAAATGATTTCACTCATATGTGGAGTATAATAACAAAGAAAAAAACTGAAGGAACAAAACAGCAGCAGACTCACAGAACCCAAGAACGGACTAATAGTTACCAAAGGGAAAGGGACTGGGGAAGATGGGTGGGAAGGGAGGGATAAGAGGGTAAAAGGGGTATTATGATTAGCAGACGTAAGGTAGCGGTGGCATGGGGAGGGCTGTACAACTCAGAGAAGACAAGTAGTGACTCTATAGCATCTCTCTACGCTGATGGACAGTGACTGTAATGGGGTTGGTGAGGGGGACCTGATGAAGGGGGTAGTTTAATCACCATAATATTGCACATGTAACTGTAGGTTAATGATACCAAAATAAATTGTAAAAAAATTTTTTAACAAAAAAAGAAAGAAGCACAACACCTGATAATACTGCTCTGGCTTCTATTCTGGGTAACACAAAGAGTTGCCAGTTTTGAGAGTAGCCCAGAACAGGAAAGGATTATGCAGGCCTATGTAGTAATGCAAACATCCTGGCAGATCCTATGGTATTATGGTTATTGTGACAAGCCCCACTGGGAGAATCACTACACAGACCCCTGGGGTTCTGCAGCAAAGCCATAGCATTTGTAGTGGAAAACTGTATGCCTTTTGTAAACAGCTCCTGGTGTTCTACTTACTGGGTCCTAGGAGATATGATCACCTGGCTACAGGGCACCAAGTGACCATCTATCCAGAATCACCCATCATGACCTGGGTTCTGTGAGACACACCAAGTCATGAGGTTGCATGCACCCACAACATTTCAGCATAAGATGAAAGGAATACATCCAGGATCAAGTAAAAGTAGGACCAGAAGTGACAAGCATGAGAAGACAACATAAACCCTCCTATCATCTGCCTCAGGCACCATCCCCCTTTTCTGACCATATAGGGGGCCCTTAGCCACCTGACAAAGAAAAAACCCTTACCTTTTTTCACAGATAGCTGTATGTGGGCACGGACAGTGGCTGCACTACAGCCTCACTGGGAGGTGGCACTGAAAGACAGTGGTCAAGGAAAACCCTCAGGTGATACACCTGATTGTCTACTTTGTATGGACAAAGAACTGGTTTAAGGTTAGTATATTTGCAGACTCAGAGGCCAATGTCCTGACATGCTGGTCAGAGAAAAGAGAAAGACTGGAAAACTGGGGCAATGAGGTCTTAGAGGCATGTAGGAAGACACAGGAGCAGACACGTGAACATCTTTGTATCACAAGTCAATAGTCATCAGAGAACATCAACTGTAAAAGATGCACTAAACAGCCAAGTAGACAATGACTCAACCAGTTTGTCAACCATCTTTTGTCGTGGCCTCCCCGTGTTGACAAAATGAGCACATGGAAGAAGGTAGTCATGGTGGCAGAGATAATATACATCATGAATGGACAACAGCACAAACTCCCACTTACCAAGGATGCCCTAGCTACTCATGTTGCCAAAAGTCCAAATGGCCAGCAGCATAAACAAACACTAAGTTCCCCATATGACACTGTGTTTTAAGGAAACCTACATGCCACATGCCAACCATATTTGGCCCCTTCCACCTTGGAAAGGTGAACAATTTATTCTGAAAGAATGAGAGACATTCTGGGTGTAGGTTTGCCTTTCCTGAACTCAGGAACACCACTATATGAGAGCTTAGGAAATGTTTCATCTATCAGTAAGTATCACTCCACAGAATGCCATTTCATGACAGGGGACTCACTATGTAATAAATAAAAGTGTGTGAGAGGGCCCAGGACTGTGGGACCTACTGGTGGTATCATACACAGAGTCATCTAGAGGCTGCTAAGCTCAAAGAGCACTGAGACAGTCTGATGAAGGCAAAGCTGAAGCACTGACTCAATGTAATATTTTATGAGAACAGAGTTCCATACTCCAAGATGCAATATATACCACATATCAAAGACCTTTACATGCTGCTATGTCTTCAAAAGAAAGAATACACAGATCCACGACATGGGGCTAAAAACAGCATACCTTCTTCACCATCAATCCCAATGATGAGAGACAAAGATTCTGGTCACCAAAAGAGGAACACTTTCACAGGAGACAAAAGAATCCTGAGACTATAAGCTAGGGCTGCCACCTGAATATTTTGGAGTCCTTGTATCAGGAATCATCAGGCAGGAAGAGGAAATAATATCTTAGCAGGAGAAACTGATCCTCATTGTCAGTAAGAAGCAGGATTTCTGAAAAAAACATGGGCAAAAATCTCTTTGACATAAACATGAGCAACTTCTTCATGAACATAACTCCCCAGGCAAGGGAAACAAAAGCAAAAATGAACAAGTGGGACTATATCAAACTAAAAAACTTCTGTACAGCAAAGGACACCATCAGTAGAACAAAAAGACATCCTTCAGTAAGGGAGAATATATTCATAAATGACCTATCTAATAAGGAGTTGACATCCAAATTATACAAAGAGCTCACACACCTCAACAAACAAAAAGCAAATAAGCCAATTAAAAAATGGGCAGAGGAGCTCAACAGACACTCTCCAAAGAAGAAATACAGATGGCCAACAGGCACATGAAAAGATGCTCCACATCGCTAATCATCAGAGAAATGCAAAGTAAAACCACAATGAGATATCACCTCACACCAGTTAGGATGGCCAACAACCAAAACACAAACAACAAATGTTGGCGAGGATGTGGAGAAAGGGGAACTCTCCTACACTGCTAGTGGGAATGTAAAATAGTTCAACCATTGTGGAAAGCAGTATGGAGGTTCCTCAAAAAACTCAAAATAGAAATACCATTTGACCCAGGAATTCCACTCCTAGGAATTTACCCTAAGAATGCAGGAGCCCAGCTTAAAAAAGACATATGCACCCCTATGTTTATCGCGACACTATTTACAATAGCCAAGAAATGGAAGCAACCTAAGTGTCCATCAGTAGATGAATGGATAAAGAAGATGTGGTACATATACACAATGGAGTACTATTCAGCCCTAGGAAGAAAACAAATCCTATTATTTGCAACAACATGGATGGAGCTAAAGGGTATTATGCTCAGTGAAATAAGCCAGGCAGAGAAAGACAAGTATCAAATGATTTCACTCATCTGTGGAGTATAAGAACAAAGAAAAAACTGAAGGAACAAAACAGCAGCAGACTTACAGAACCCAAGAATGGACTAACAGTTACCAAAGGGAAAGGGACTGGAGGACTGGTAGGAAGGGAGGGATAAGGGGGAAAAGGGGCATTATGATTAGCACACATAATGTGGGTGTGGGGCATGGGGAAGGCAGTATAACACAGAGAAGACAAGTGGTGATTCTATAGCATCTTACTATGCTGATGGACAGTGACTGTAATGGGGTATGTGGTGGGGACTTGATAATGGGGCGAGTCTAGTAACTATAATGTTGTTCATGTAATTGTACATTAATGATACCAAAATAAATTTTAAAAGCCTTTTTTAATAAGTAGGATTGCTGTTCCACAATGGGGACAGTGAGAATATATTTGGAACCTACACGATCCACTCAGGTGCCTATTGGTACTTCCCCAATTCTGAGAGTTTAATAAACAGACATATTGGAAACTCTGACCTGAGAACAGCATGGTAACCAGTGGTTCAGGCCCCTCAGGAATGAGTGTTTGGGTTACACCACCAAGTAAGCCATCAAGACTAGAAGAGATGGTAGCTGAGGGCAACTGGAATATGAAATGGACAGGGGAAGGAGGTAATAACCACCAGCTGTAAACTTGAGACCAGCTGCAGCTGCATGAGATATAGAAGTCCACCAGATTCCTGGAGGATCTGATCTCTCAACCTACATAAAGGAATAGATGAGAAGAATGAACATGAAAACACAAAATACCAAAGATGCAGGTAAAGCAATACTTAGAAATTTATAGCTGTAAATATCTACATCAAAAAAGAAGTTCTCAATGAACAGAACAATAGTTACATAAGACACTGGAAATAAAAAACAAAGTAAACCAAACGAGAAGAAATAATAAGAATAGAGAGGATATTAATGAAATAGAAAATAAAAAAATTAATTAAAAATAGATGACCTAATCACAGGAAGACAGTGTAGCACAGAGAAGACAAGTAGGAACTCTGTGGCATCTTACTACACTGATGGACAGTGACTGCAATGGGGTATGGGGGTGGGACTCGATAATAAGTGTGAATGTAGTAACCACATTGTTTTTCCTGTGAAACCTTCATAAGAGTGTATATCAATGATACCTTAATTAAAAAAAAATAGATGACCTAATGTAAGAGATCATCTGTTTAAATAAGCTATTATTTAAAACTATAAAACTCTTAGAAGAAAACATAACTATACATTTATGACTGTGGGTTAGGCAATGACTTCTCAGATATGACACCAAATGCACAAGCAACAAAAGAAAAAATAAAACGACCTTATAAAAATTAAAAACAGAATGATACCTTAGCAAAAAAAACTTAAAAATGGAATATAAGTGTTGGAGGATATGGAGAAATTGGAACCCTTGTGTATTGTAATATAAAATGGCGCAGCTGCTCTGAAAACAGTTTGGCAGTTCCTCAAAAAATTTAAAAATTAAAAACAGAATTTCCACATGATGCAGCAATTTACTCCTGAGTGTATACCCAGAAGGACTGAAAGCAGGGACCCAAACAGACATTTCTACACCCATATTCACAGCAGCATTACTGACAACAGCCAAAAGGTGGAAACAATCCAAATATCCATCAATGGATGGATAAATAAAATGTGGTATATATTATTCAGTCTGAATAAGGAATGAAATTCTAACATTTGCTACAACATAAATTAATCTTGAGACATATGCTAAATGAAATAAGCCCAACACAAAAGGACAAACACTGTATGATTCCACTTATACAAAGTATGTAGAGTAGTCAAATTTAGAGACAGAAAGTAGACTGGTGGTTGCCAGGGGCTGGAGGAAGGGGAAAATGAGGAGTTTCAGTTTGGGAAGATGAAAAATTCTGGAGATGGATGTTGGTAATACTTGCAGAACAATGTGAATGTACTAATGTTACTGAACTATACCCTTAAAAAATGTTAAAATGGCAAACGTTATGTTATGTGTAATTAAAAAAATAAAAATGGCTGAATCTTTGTAAGAACAGTGAATAATACTATGACTAATTTTAACTTGCCTGACTGCTATTTTCCTCTCCCCAACTTTGTGGTAGCCTCGAAAACCAAGAGCCTCCAAACTACAGCAGCTATGAAACCCATCAGTCTAGCAGCCTCTGGAAGGGGCAAAACAAATTTGGAGCTCCTAAAAGCCTCACTCTTAAAGAACTGTTACTATTTGATCTGAGTTCTGCACCAAGAAGCTCCAGTCTCAGTGTTATCTTTATTTGACCTGACTCAGAGCTTGTTCTGTGTAAACAGCCCGATTCTTAGGGTATTTTTCAAAAACAGTGGCAGCTGTTTAACATCCCAACTGCCTAAGGCAGTGATTGGGGTGGGGGTGGGTAACAGGACACTGAAAAAAATACTTGTATGTTTAGGAATGAAATGCCTGTAAGGGGCTTTGGAAAGCTGGCATATTCCTGGCTATCTAGAGGGATATATGCATTTGCAGGCTGTCATGCCCAGGAAAGGCTTGAGAAGGCCCTAATTTCTCACCTCTGGCTGAATCTGAGGGTCTATACAAGCAGAAAGTGATGGCTTAGGCAAAGCTGTAAACTGCCTGAAGGAACACTGAAGGTATACTCCAACATATACACGTAGCACTCTTGGCAAAGGTTGGAAAACTTTCTTTTCTTTCTCTCTTTCCCTCTCTTCTTTTTTTAGTGAAAATTAGTTAATATACAATCTTATATTGGTTTCAAGTATACAACACAGTGATTTGACAGTTATCTACATTATTAAATCCTCATCCCAGTAAGTGTAGTTATTATCTGTCAGCGTAGATAGTACAGTTATCATTGACTATATTCTCTATGCTGTACTTTCATCCCCATGACTAATTAATATTATAATTGAGATTTAGTGCCTCTTTATCCCCTTCACCTATTTCACCCACCCACCCCAATGCCTCCCCCATGGTAACCACCAGTCTCTTCTCTGTGTCTATGAGTATATTTCTGTTTTGTTTTGTTTTAGATTCCACATATAAGTGAAATCATATGGTATTTGTTTTTCTCTGCCTGGCTTATTTCACTTAGCATGATACCCTCTAGGTCCATTCATGTTGTTGCAAATGGCAAGATTTCTTTCTTTCTTATGGCTGAGTAATATTCCACTGTATATGTGTACCACATCTTCTTTATTCATTTATCTATCAATGGACACTAGGTTGCTTCCACATCCTGGCTATTGTAAATAATGTAGCAATAAACAAAGGAGTGCATACATCTCTTCAAATCAGTTATTTTGTTTTCTTCAGGCAAATTCCCAGAAGTGGAATTGCTGGATTCTATGCTGTTTTTTATTTTCAATCTTTTGAGGAATCTCTATATTGCCTTGGACCAATCTACATTCCCACCAACAGTGTAGGAGAGTTCCCTTTGTTCCACATCCTTGTCAGCACTTGTTATTTCTTGTCATGATGATATTAGCCATTCTGAATGGTGTGAGGTGATATTTCACTGTGGTTTCTATTTATATTTTCCTGATGTTTAGTAATGTTGACTATCTTTTCCTATGCCTATTGGCCATCTGTATGTCTTCTTTGGAAAAATGTAGGCTCAGGTTCTCTGTTCACTTTTTAATCAGGTTATTTGTTTTTTTGGTGTTGAGTTGTATGTGTTCTTTATATATTTTGGATATTAGCTCCTATCAAATATATCATTTGCAAATATATTCTACCATCTAAGGAAATTTCTGTGTAATCATTAGCTAACCACTAAGCCAAACCAAGACTTTGATGATCATACACAATGAAGAGCACAGGCTCTACAGATTTAGTCCAGGACAGCCACTAAACAAACAAAAAGAAACTCAGATGAGGGAAAGAAATCTGAGTTGCAGACTTGCCACATTACTTTAAATGCTCAGTTTTCAAAAAGAAATTATGAGAAACACAAACAGGGAAGTATGGTCCATATACAAGCAATAAAAGCAGTCAATAAACCTGTACCTGAAGATACCTAGATGTTGGACTTACTAGACAAAGAGTTCATATAAACTATTATAAATACTTCAAAAACTAAAGGAAACCATTTCTAAAGAATTTAAGTATAAGAACAATGACTCATCATACAGAGAATATCAACAGTGATAGAAATTATATTAAAAAAGGAAAACATTTTCTGGAGTTGAAAAGTACAATAACTGAGATGGAAAATTCACTAGATAGGCTCAACAGCAGATCTGAGGTGGCAGAAGAATCAACAAACTCAAATAGAGGTTAATTAAGATTACCCAATCTGTGGAACAGAATGAAAAAAGAATGAAGAAAAATAACAGCCTCATAAAAACCATCAAGTACACAAACATACACATAAATGGGAGACTGAATAATAGCATCAAATTGCCCAAATATGATGAAAAACATATCCAAGAAACTCAACAAAATCTAACTAGAATAAATGCAAAGAGACCCATAGTTTAATATTCAAAATGCTGAGAGACTATCAATGAAGACTTTTCACCCAGCAAAACTGACTTTTTAAAACAAAGAGAAATTAAGACATTCCCAGATAAAAACTGAGAGCATTCATCACTAGCAGACCTGTTCTACAAGAAACACGAAAGGGAGACTTTTATGCTGACATTAAAGGAAACTAGACAGTAATTAGAATCCACACAAAAAAATAAAGAGCACAAATAAAGGTAATTACACAGGTAAACGGAAAAGACTGCATAACTGCATTCATTTTCTTTTCCCATCTAATTTAAAAGACAATGCATAAAGCAATAATTATAAAAACATGTTAATGGGCTTATACTATACAAATATATAATTTGATGAGAATAACAGCACCAAGAAGGGGAGAAGGAAGAGAGCTATACTGGAGTAAAGTTGTTATATACTACAGAAATTAAGTTGGTATTAATCTGAACTAGATTGTTTAAGGTAAAATGTGAAATGCAATCCCCAGAGCAACCAATAAGACAAGAGACAAGCTGGAAAATCAAATTAGTTGAGTGCTAACCTTGCAAGAGCAAGCATAAAAGAAATTAGAGAACATAAGGGATTAATACAGGCTAAAATTATTAGAAGCCTAAACACAGTGTATTCATTGTATAAACAAAGCTCCTTTCAACCTCTTATGCTAACAAATCTGAGGTCAACACTGCTTCATATGTATGTGGCACTGAATAAATGTAAGTGAAAGAGCAATAATAACAAAGAACTGAAAATCTGAAAATGGTTAATAAAAATAAGAGATTGAGGCAGATTTATTTATTGGCAAATTGAGAAGGCAGAATCAATAGTACCTCAATCGCTAATCACATTATCAATAGATAATCAGGATGATAATCCTGGGTTAGCTGGGAAGAGTTTCAATAAACAGAACACCTCTGTCTTTAGAGAATCAAAAAGAGAAGCCTATCTTGCTGCAAGAATCCTGTATAGTCTTTGCAGGAGAGCTGCTTCATGTCTTGACCTACTGAATGCCTGTGCAAGTCAGAAATATTCCCATGGATTTGGCAACTACCCATGTGCAGATGAGGACCAAACCTACAGATATGCTTGGTCCAGAACTCTGGAAAGGTCAGGCTAAGAGCCACAGTACTTTCAATAGCTTCTAAGGTCCTATAACCATGCTCACATATCTCCATCAGGTTCATGATCCCCTTCCCTCACTAAGCCTCAGGCTGGGGAGCCTCCTTGCTGTTCCTTGAACCTGCCAGGCATGCTCATCCCCCAGATACTCACTCCTCAATTCCTCAATTCTTTGCTCAAATTTTGCTTTCTCAGTGGAGCCTTCATTACCCCACTTTAAGTCAAAATTGCCGGCACTGCCCCATCCCATCCCTCCTTTATTTCTTATCCCAGCTTTGTATTTGTCAAAACACTATCTTCTACTATATGATATAAACTTACTTTTTATTGTTTATCATCTCCTTTCACTAAAATGAGCTCTTCCACGACAAGTATTTTGCCAATTTTTGTTCACTGCTGTATGTCCAACATCTAGAATAGTGTCTGGAAAACAGGTGCTCACTAACATATTTTTTGAATGAATATGCTCTAAATTTACATGTACAAACTCACTAAATGTCTCCACTTAGACATCAACAAACCTCCATTCAGTATATACAGAACAATTAATTATCTACCTCTTACTTATCCTTAATCCTTCCTCTTCCTGCAGTTTCCTAGCTCATCACCTATTTCTCAAACCAGAAATCTCATCCTTCACAACATAAGTATCATTTCCAAAACATATCTCACATTCTCTTCATCTTCACTGCCTGAAGATACAACAGAATCCAAAATATTCTCCCTTCCTTTTAGAGGCCCAGTAATTGTTAATTGTTTCTTACATGGGTCTCTGGGGCTCTGAGAGTCCTTGGTCCCTCCTACTTCAACTGAGGTAGTCTCTTGCAGCAACCTCCTCTTCTTCCTGGACTCCAAATGTTGTGGAGCACCAGGGTTTGGCCCTAGAATTTCATCACTATCTTCACTCCCTTCCTCCCTGGAACATCACTGGCATTTTGGTGGGTCAATTCTTTATTGACTACTATTGTCCCATACATTGCAGGACATTAAGCAACCCTCACTTAATATCCCCAGCCCATTAAATGCCCATTGTCTCTCCAGTTACTATGACATCCAAAATCAGCCCCCAAAGTCTAAATCCTCCTAGAGAAGCAGTAACACCCCAAATATGAGCCCTGCTTAGTCATCTCATCCCGTTCTATAGTTTTAAATACCATATATATATTGATGACTTCCAATTTCATATTTCCAAACTGAATCTCTTCCCTGAACTTGAGGACTGGTATATCCACAGCCTACATACAATATCTTTAGTTGGAAATCTAGTAAGTTTCTCAAACATATTGTGTTAAAAAAAAAAAAACCTTTTTGTTCCCAACTCCCAACTGGTTACTCCCCAGTCTTCCCTATTGAATAATTAGGGCAACAGATACAGAGCACTTCCTAAAATAACTGTGTTGGCTACAATTTTGTATCATCATTTCAGTAATATGGCAACTTAAGTTTTTCAGGATAAATATCTTGGTGTCATCCTTGACTCTTTCCCACCCACATCTAAATCATTAACAAATTTTACTGCCTCTGTCTCCAAAAATGTATCCATAATCATCCATAATCTAATCACTTCTCACCACCCAGCTCCAAGCTATCGCCACATCCTGTCTAGACTAGTGTGACCAACTCTCTAATCAGCCTCCCTTCTTTCACTCAGACTCCTATATTTTGTTGTCCTCAAAGTGGCCTGGGTGCTCCTTTAAAAAAGCAAAGCAGATCATGCCTCTCTATTACATCTGAAATTAATTCCAAATTTCTTACCACAGCCTATGAGATCCTAAATGAACTGGCCCTGTCTACTTAACGACTTCATTTCCTACCACTCTTGCTCTCTTGCTCACTCCGTTCCTGCCACACAGACCCTATTGCTCTTTCTGTGGCTCAACAAGCATATTCCTATCCCAGGGTTTTGCATTTGCTATTTCAGTCAGCCTGGAATGCTCTTTTCCTAGAAACTGCATGATATGCTCCTCTGTTTCAGGTGATAACTTAAATGTGACTCCCTGAGAGTCTCTGACTACCCTGTATGAAATAGCACACCCTTTCCATCACATTCTATCTCTATACTGTTTTATTTTTATTTTTAACTTACTGCTATTTGCCAGTGTATTACCCATAATATAACTGTAGACATATTATCTAATTTCTTATTGTATGTTTCTCCTAATCTCAAAACTATCTTAAACCTGTGACTGTTTCATTCTCTGCATTTAGTATGTGCATACAGCACAATAGGTGCACAAAAAAACCCACAAAAACTTAACGAATAAATGAATACTAGCACTAAGTAATACTACTTGGTCCAGCATCAACAAGATATGAATAGAAATTGAGTGTAAGTACCCATGATGCATCTGAGCCAAGAGAAAATCAAAAGACCTCAAAGGAACAAAAGTTGCAAAAGAAATAATAAGTCATCTCATACCACTTAATAGTAGTGAAAAGCTAAATTCAAAAGTAATTATACATAGAAATTTCATTTTAACACAAAATGATCCATATTAATAGTAATAATTTTTACCAGTTTGTAATTTAAATTGGAAACTTAGTTTTATAGACAAGAGTTGTAAGAAGCTTACACCTACTTTTATGTTTGTAATACTAACTTAACAATATAATGAAAATATTTTAAGCCAATACTAGGGATTAACAATAAAACCTTTCCTTTAAAATGCATTACTTGAACTCTATAGCATCTTACTATGGTGTTGGACAGTGACTGCAATGGGGTGGGGTGAGAACTTGATAATACTGGTGAATGTTAAAACCACAATGTTCATGTGAAACCTTCGTAAGATTGTATATCAATGATACTTTAATAAAAAATGCATTACTTAAGAAACTCTGTTCTAGAGCAAAAATCTCATCACACATCCCTCTTTATAACCTTTCATTGCCAAGATAAAGTCCAAACTCTCTAACTTGATTAACATGACCATGTGTGCTCTAGCCTAACTTTTTAATCTCATCCCGCTATTCCTTTCCTTTACCTATTATATTTTACCCAAATCAAACTATGTTCCACTTCCTGAATCATATTCCTTCTTACCTGAACCTTTGCACATGCTATTCCTTCTATCTTTAAAAAATTCTTTCTCTTACCTTTCCCAGCACTCTATTCTTCAGGTGTACTTTTCAATCTCAGGGTCAAAACTGCACTGTCTAATAATTGTAGTTTTACAAGAAGTCTTGTAATCAGATAGTACAAGTTTTCCCATCTGTCTAGCCAAATGTCTTGCCTGTCCCAAATACATTTTAGAATCAACTTGTCAAATTGCATGGAAAAAAAAAAAACTTGTTGAAAATTTTAATAGAATTACATTCAATCTAAAAATCAAACTGGGGAGTGCTGTCATCTTTATAATACTGAGTATTCCAATCATGAATACTGTATGTCTCCCATTTAATTAGGCCTTCTTTACTACTTCTCTATTTGAACCATCTTTGACATTTAAATAGAGAGTTTTTTGGAGGAAATGATCTAATTTATTTTATTGTGACTGATATATTCATATTCCTTTCTACCATCTTACTTTCTACTTTTTATTTTTTCTCCTTTTTTGCCTTCTGTTCTATTGATTTTTTTCTCATTCTTTCTTCTACTAATTTCTTTTTTATATTTATTCTATTCTACTTCTATTCTTTTACTGTAACCCCTGAAGGCTAATCTGAACATTTTACCTACGATATAAAGTTAAGTATCTTTACTCTCCTCCTCAATCATACAAGAACTTTTAGAAGGCTTCAATCCCTTCCCTATTTGTATGGATTTGCATACTTTCCATTTTTACATCCACAAATAAGAAGTTACTATTAAGTTAATCCTTCTTAAGATCTCCCCCAATGTATACTTGGTCTTTGCTCATCATTCCTTTTACGTCTTGGACCTTGTTTACAAGAAGCATTTTTCCTTTTCCCTGTAGTACATACTTTAGGAATTCCTTTGGTGAGGTTATATGGGAATATATTCTCTCAGTTTCTTTGTTTGAAATTTTCTTTCTTTTCAATTTATTTTTGAAATATGATTTTACTTGGTAGACAATTCTAGGTTGACAGGTGTTTTCTCTTTTGACATTTTGAAAATATTGTGCCATTGTCTTCTTGCTTCTAGTACTGGCTTACCTGGTTTAACCAAACGATCTCTCAGAAAGTATATATCCTGTTAGGATAAATTTATCCTCAGTGTGCATTATAAGCCCTTTACTCTGATAATCTGTGCTCTTCAAAAAAGGAAGAAAGAAAAGTAATATAGTTTACCTAAATACAAGGAAAAAGCAGCATTTCAAAATCAAACTGAACTGGTTATCTCTCAGACTTTGAATAAGCTATTTGCCTGCTATATGACCTTAATCTTCAAAAGAACCATAAAGTAAATATAATTATCCCCAATTTGAGATAAATTTAAGGTATGTGAGAGGTTAAGTAGCTTATCCAAGGCCAACCACCTAATAAACAGTGGAGCCAAATTTTTAATCTGGGCAGTCTAGTTTCTGAGTTTTCACTTAAACCATAATACTATGTTGGCTGATGCTAAATCAAGGAATTTTAACTGACTTAAGATCTGTAACAGGTTTGCCCTTCTGTCAAACCAAAGAACTGAGGAATTCCCTTGTGCAAGAGGTATATATGTTAAAGCCCTGATTAATACAGATTCCTCCAGCTAAACCTGTAAAATAATTAGAATTAGATTTAATTAACAAAAAGTACTCTAATATGTTCGTGGAGGATTCTTCAGCAGCAAAACTACCAAGTGATTTTTAAGACCATGTAAAAATTCAACTAAGAGATTACAAACAAATGGATGCTTGATAGCAAGGCATTTCCTGAAGAAGCAGCAAACCTGATAGGTGAATGCATACACCTCAGTTTTCAAAAACCAGAAAGTTGCTGCCACCATAAAAAATGGCAGAACAAGAAGGGAGAAAAGGCAGTCAAGTCCTAAGATACCACTCCTCTTATCTAATCCTTATATGCTCGTTCCAATACTGTTCCATACTCCTCTACCATCACCTCCAAATTTTCCTAACAAATCCCTCCAAAAATTCCCTTCTGGCTCTTCAAATTCAGAAAAGGGTAAGGGAACTTATTGGTGATTTTCTTATTCCATGAAAGTATTAATTACAAAAGAAACTAGCCAAACAATAAATCAGCTAAATCCCTCAATCAAATACTAAAAATCTTGTTTTGTATAAACATTGTTTTTAACTAAACATCAAATATTCATCAATACAAAGATATGCTGGGCCACATAAAATAAATAAAAGTGGATTTACAAAGGAAAACTAACTGTAATGTTTCTATTTTGTAACCAAAAGCATCTTTTTTTTCCTTTAGTATCAAGCAGATTTAAAAGCAAAACTTTAGAGGCATACAAAACATTTGCTAGTCTGATTCCCATTTAACTGGTAGCTGTGACAATGTCCATAAAATCTGGGGCAAATAATAAGAAAAATCATTTCAGTTTTATTTTATACCTGCAATACTAAATAGCACTGGTCCACAGCTTAACCTAACAGATATTAAATGCTGCTGTTACTAACAGTACCCATAGTATTGATAATATTAGTATATGAGAATCATCTATTCCTTTCACAGCTTTAGCAAAACCCTTCATATGTATCAGTTTCGACTTTAATACCTGTGCCTAGGTCAATTCAATGAAGCAATGCAGAAGCATGCACTACAAGCTAACAACTTCTGATAGTAAAATTCTAGCAAAAATAGGTTCTTTTGTCTCAATCACCCTTGTAATAACTCTCAATCTTTGTTTCTCTTTGAGTGTCCCATCAGTTGTAAATAGATACAAATGAGTCTACCAAGATGTAGATCATTAAGAATGAAAAGATTATCTTTCTGCCTTTCCTATTCCTTCCTATGCTACTTTCAATGCATTATACCCATGTTCTTCAAAATAATCTTCCTCTTGAGTAAGCTGAAGTGAATATACTCTCAGGCAAAAACTAAAGAACAAAACTCACTGGGTAGATAGTTATGAGAACTCACATTTTAGACAAATCAGCACAAGTTAGTGTCAAATATCAATCACTCAAACAAAAATTTTGCAACCTAGAAGAAATGGATAAATTCATAGAAACACAATCTTCCCAGACTAAACCAGGAAGAAATGTGAACAGATCAAAACAAAGAAAATTGAACAGATCAAATACTAGTAATGAAACTGAGTTGGTAATCAAAAAATTCCCCAAAAACAAAAATCTAGAACCAGATGGCCTCACAGGTGAATTCTACCAAATATTTAAAGAGTTAATACCTATTCTTCTCAAACTATTCCAAAAAAAACTGAAGAGGAAGGAGAGCTTCCAAATTCATTCTATGAGGCCAGTATTACCTTGATACCAAAACCAGACAAAGAAACTACAAAAAAGTAAAATTACAGACCAACAGCTCTGATGAACATTGATGCAAAAATCCTCAATACTAGCAAGCCAAATTTTAAAAATACATTAAAAGGATCATTCACTACAACCAAATGAAATTTATTCCAGGGATGGAAGGATGACTCAATACACACAGATCAATGTGATTAAAAAGGGATAAAAACTGTATGATCATCTCAATAGATGCAGAAAAAGCATTTGACAAAATTCAACACCGAGTCATGATAAAAACTCTCAACAAATTGGGTTCAGAGGGAACATATCTCAACATAATGAAGGCCATATATGACAAACCCATAGTTAACATAATACTCAATGGTGAAAAGTTGAAAGTTTTTCCTCTAAGATCAGGAACAAGATAAGGGAGAAAAGGCAGTGAAGTCCCACTCTCACCATGTTCTGTATACTAATAACAAGCAGAAAGATAATTTAAGAAAACAATCCCATTCACAGTTACATAAAAAACAATAAAATACCTTAGGAATAAATTTAATCAAGGAGGTGAAAGACCTGTGCTCTGAAAACTTTAAGACACTGATGAAAGAAAATGATGACACAAATAAATGGAAAGATATTCCATACTCATAGATTGGAAGAATTAATATTGTAAAAATGTCCATACTACCCCCATCAAAATATCAATGACATTTTTTACAGAACTACAACAAATAATTCTAAAATTTGTATGGAACCACAAAAGACCCAAATAACCAAAGAATCTGGAGAAAGAAGAACAAACCTGGAGGTACCATGCTCCCTGACTGCAAACTATAGAAAGCTATAATCAAACAGTGTGGTACTGGCACAAAAACAAACAAACAGAATCAATGCAATGGAATAGAGAGCACAGAAATAAACCCACAAGTATATGATCAATTAATATACAATAAATGAGGCAAGAATATATAATAGGGAAAAGACAATCTCTTCAATAAATGGTCCAGGAAAACTGGACAGCTGCATACAAAAGAATGAAACTGGACCACTTTTTTACGCAATAGACAAAAATGAACTTGAAATGGACTACAGGTCTAAATATAAAACTTGAAACCATAAAACTCCTAAAAGAATACTAGGCAGTAAACTGTTGAACATCGGCATTATAGTTAAGTTTTTCTGGGTATGTCTTCCCAAACAAAAATAAACAAGTAGAACTACAGCAAACTAAAAAGCCAACAGCAAAGTAAACCATCAACAGAATGAAAAGACAACCTAACTGAATAGGAGAAGATATTTGCAAATAATATACCCAATGAGGGGTAAATCCAAAAGATAAAAAGCACTCAGCCAACACACCAAAAAAAAAAGCCAACAACAAAAAACCCCAATCAACCCAATTAAAAAATGGGCAGAGGACCTGAACAGACTTTTTCCAAAGATGACATACAGATGGCCAGACACATGAAAAGATGCTCAACATCACTAAATAGAGGAATACAAATCAAAACCACAATGAAATATCACCTCATACCAGTAAGAATGGTTAATGTCAACAAAACAAGAAATAACAAGTGTTGGCACGGATGTGGACCCTGTGCACTGCTGGTGAGAATGTATACTGGTGCAAACACTGTGGAAAACAATATGGAATGGAAGTTCCTCAAACAGTTAAAAATAGAAATACCATGGGACCTAGTAATTCCACTTCTGGGTATTTACCTGAAGAAAACAAAATCACTAATTTGAAAAGATATACGCATGCCTAAGTTTACTGCAGCATTATTTACAATAGCTAAGATATGGAAGTAACCTAAGTGTCCATGGATAAAGAAGATGTGGCACATATAGACAAAAGAATATTATTCAGCAATAAAAAAAGAATGAAATCTTGCCATATGTGACATGGATGAACCAAGTAGTTATGCTAAGTGAAGTATGTCAGAGAAAGAAAGATACCATATGATTTCACTTATCTGTGCAATCTAACAAATAAAACAAACAAAAAAACCTCATAAACACAGAAAACAAATTGGTGGTTGCCATAGTGGAGGGAGCTGGGGGGATGGACAAAATAGATGAAGAGGATAATAAAGAGGTACAGACTTCCAATTATAAAATAAGTAAGTCATAGTATGAAAAGTAGAGCATAGAGAATATACTAATTAATATTATATCTTTGGTGAGAGATGGTAACTGCATTTATCAGATTAAGCATTTTGTAATTTATATAATTGTAGAATCAATATGTAGTACACTTGAAACCAATATAATATTCTATATTGACTATGCTTCAAGTAAAAAAACCTGATTAGTTATTTTGGTCACAAAATACTGTAGAACAATTTAACCTCCTTGTCTTTGTGGCTCCAAGTGGTATTAATAATACCCACCCTCAAAGAGTTGTGAGAATCTTATTAAACAATATTTGTTAAAAAATAAAACAGTAGACTTCCGGGAATATGGCGTCGTGAACGGACTAGCAGAAAAATTCCTCCCAACATTATATTTATTCACGAAAATACAGCAAATCTAGAGGGAAACACCCCTAAGGCTAAAAAGATGTCACCAGAGAAAATAAAAGCATAGCAAAGAAAGCAGACCACCCAAATACTAACTAAAGGCAAAGAATAAAACACCTAATATATAAAGAAAGGAGGAGGAAGAATAGGAAGGGAGAGATAAAGAAACATCAGACGGCGCACACAATAACTTAACAAGAAAGTTAAGTTAGATTCTTAGATAGTAAAGAAGCAACCCTTGAACCTTTGGTAACCACGAATCTAAAGCCTGCAATGGCAATAAGTACATATCTATCAATAAGCACCCTAAATGTAAATGGACTGAATGCACCAATCAAAAGACACAGAGTAACAGAGTGGATAAAAAAGCAAGACCCATCTATATGCTGCTTACAAGAGACTCACCTTAAACCCAAAGATATACACAGACTAAAAGTGAAGGGATGGAAAAAAATATTTCAAGCAAACAACAAAGAGAAAAAAGCAGGTGTTGCAGTACTTGTATCAGATAAAATAGACTTCAAAATGAAGAAAGTAGCAAGAGATAAAGATGGACATTACATAATGATAAAGGGGTCAGTCCAACAAGAAGATATAACCATTATAAACATATATGCACCCAACACAGGAGCATCAGCATATGTGAAACAAATACTAACAGAAGTGAAGGAGGAAATAGACAGCAATGCAATAATTCTAGGAGACTTTAACACGCCACTCACTCCAAAGGATAGATCAACCAGGCAGAGGATAAGTAAAGACACAGAGGCACTGAACAACACACTAGAACAGATGGACCTAACAGATATCTACAGAACTCTGCACCCAAAAGCAGCAGGATACACATTCTTCTCAAGTGCACATGGAACATTTTCCAGAATAGACCACATTCTAGGCCACAAAAAGAACCGCAGTAAATTCAAAAATATTGAAATCTTACCAACCAACTTCTCAGATCACAAAGGTATAAAATTAGAAATAAATTTCAGAAAGAAATCAAAAAGGCTCACAAATACATGGAGACTTAACAACATTCTCCTAATGAATCAATGGGTTAACGACCAAATCAAAACAGAAATCAAAGAATATATGGAGACTAATGACAACAACAACATAAAGCCACAACTTCTGTGGGACGCAGCGAAGGCAGTCTTAAGAGGAAAGTACATTGCAATCCAGGCCCATTTAAAGAAGGAAGAACATTCCCAAATGAACAGTCTAAGGACACAATTATTGAAATTGGAAAAAGAAGAACAAATGAGGCCCAAAGTTACCAGAAGGAGAGACATAATAAAGATCAGAGAAGAAATAAATAAAATTGAGAAGAATAAAACAATAGAAAAAA
>JAQQAC010002837.1:21440063-21479197 GCA_029783875.1 Phataginus tricuspis | reverse complement strand
GGTGAAGGGGGGAGTTCAATCAGCACGGTATTGCTCATGTAATTGTAGGTTAATGATACTAAAATAAAATAAATTATTAAAAAAATAAATAAATAAATAAATAAATAAATAAAAACACAGAAATACCATATGAAAAAAATAAAATAAAATAAAACAGTAACAAATGGTCTGTACCTGCTCATATTGGGTACTTAACAACCGCTTAGCAAAGCAAGTAGTTCTTAACCAACTACATGCCAAGTATCATGTTAGGCAGCATACAAAGGTGAAAAGTTTATGGTTGCTACCCTTAAGAAACAATACTAGTAAAGGAGAAGAGATGCGATGTTAAAAATAGCTATTAATATAATATATGAGTGATAATGGAAACACAGGTAGCAACGGAAAGATTTCCCTTTCCTTTTAAAGCACATGAGAAGGCAGGCTGGACTTCTAGATAATGATAAACAGAACTCGCATTTGATTTTAGTTTCGAAACTAAACTCAAAGCAGATTTTGGCTCTATCATGATTCTGAGTTTGATCAAAATATATAATGTCTAAAAACATTACCACGGAAACCAATTTACGTTAGCCGAGAAGGACAATTAAAGTACTATTTCCATTTATTGCTTGGACTTGACTTAAAAGCACATCCTTAGAGAAATGATATTAAGAAACAAATAGTGTTTCATCTGCTCTTCTAGAGTGACCTGCAATTGTTCAGACAGATCCTACTCTCTTAATATAAGGAGATAACAGTGTAACTACGTGTATCTTTATTATCTGTCACCAGAGAATCTACCCTTTTGACTGGAAACTGGAAAAACCTTAGAAAACCTCCACAGTTCCCTAAAACAATCTTCTTTGTTATATCTGAACTATTTTTGTTAATATTCTGTACAGAAATTTGGCAACTACAAATAGAATCAGTTCTTAAAGAACTTTGTTTCTCCCTCATTACAAGGAAATGGAACATAAAGAGATTTACAATCATGTTCTCAGTAAAGATGAAGTTGTATGAATGTCTTAAAAAGTCTGTCAAAAAAGTTACACTTAAGATACCTTTACTTTTTAAGCACAAATATCCAATATCTAACATATTACTTAAGGGTAAAGACATAAAACTGGTATTAATTTCCCCTTCCAAGAAAACTTGTGATCTCCTCCTCCTAGTTAAACATGGTCTGTTACCAAGAGACATGAATCAGCTCTTTTAAACAGAGGTGTGGCTCACAGATAAGCAAAGTTACTCTCAGGAAATATCATTAGAGAGTTATTTCAGTTATAAAGGAAAAATACTTACTGATCTGAGAAAGGGCAACTCATCATCACTGAGCATGACAAAATCTACACCCAGAAAAAGGCAGCACTGTTTCTTTCTGGCATAATACACATCACATTTTGAGAAAATATCCAAAAATGAAACACTTTTAAAAGCCACAGTTTTCAATAAAATATCAAATTATTTTTTAAACAATTTTGGGAGCAAACATTAACTAAGGTGAGAATACATTTATAAAATTTCCAAATATATCAAAAGGACAGATGCACCCCTATGTTCATTGCAGCACTATTTACAATAGCCAAGAAATGGAAGCAACCTAAGCGCCCATCAGTAGATGAATGGATTAAGAAGATGTGGTACATATACACAATGGAATATTATTCAGCCATAAGAAAAAAACAAATCCTACCATTTGCAACAACATGGATGGAGCTGGAGGGTATTATGCTCAGTGAAATAAGCCAGGCCGAAAAAGACAAGTACCAAATGATCTCACTCATATGTGGAATATAAGAACAAAGAACAACAACAACAATAACAAACAAACAAAAAAAGCTGAAGGAACAAAACAGCAGCAGACTCACAGAACCCACGAATGGACTAACAGTTACCAAAGGGAAAGGGACTGGGGAGATGGGTGGGAAGGGAGGGATAAGAGGGTAAAAGGGGCATTACGATTGGCAGACATAGGGTGGGGGGGCACGGGGGGGACTGTACAGCTCAGAGAAGACAAGTAGTGATTCTCATCTCACTACACTGATGGACAGTGACTGTGGTAGGGTTGGTGGGGGGGACCGGATGAAGGGGGTAGTTTAATCATCACAATATTGCTCATGTAATTGTAGGTTAATGATACTAAAATAAAATAAATTGTAAAAAAAAAAAAATTTTTCCAAATATAATTCTATACCCAAACTAAAAACATAAAGAAACAAAATTTGTGTTTGTTCTCCGCTTGAGTTTTTAAAATCGCTAAATAATTATGGCACATGAACAGATAATTGGGCAAAGAACAGTAACAGAATTTACTGAAGAAATACAAGTGGCTAATAAACATGAAAATATGTTCAACCTGATTACTAACAAGGAAAATGCCAATGTAAAAGAAATTTTGTTTTCTTTTTTCTTGGCTATCAGAATGGCTAAAAATTTGAAGATTTAACTATCCAGTATGGGGGTGGGGATGGAGGAGAGAGGATGGGGAAAAGGAGCAATAGTGATAAAAGGGTATAAGATGAATAAATTCTAGAGACCTGATATACAGCATGGTGACTATAGTTAATAATAATGTATATTAATAATAATAGTATATTTGAAATTTGCTGAGAAGAGATCTCAAGTGTTCTTACCACATGCAAATGGTAACTGTGTGAGGTGATGGATATGTTAATTAGCTTGATTGTGGCAATCATTTCACAAAGTATACATATATCAAAACTTTATGTTGAATACCTTAGATACACACAATTTTGATCTGTCAATCATACCTCAATAAAGCTGGAAAAATAAATATCCAGTAGTGGTGGTATTCAAAAAAGCATTCTCATAAACTGAATCAAAAGTAGTTTGGTATATCTTTTTGGAGGGCATATTGGCAGTACCAATCAAATGCAAAATTGTAAATCTTTGACCCAACAATTCCACTTCTAAACCACAGAAATGGTAGCTCTGTTCACAAAGATATTGTGGCAGTATTTGTTATGGAAAAAACTGGAGATACCAGAAATGCCTGTCAACAGGTAAATGGTTAAAGCATGAAACCTTTATACATATTACATACATATACATTAAAATGAAGGATTATCTACTATGTCTGACATAAAGGGTATACACAATATATTGTTGAATAAAAAAGAAAGAAATATGATAGGCAGGAGGATACTCAGCAAAATTGTTAACCTGTGGTAACTCTTAGTGGAAGTTTGGAGGGTATGGAGTAGGAATAAGAGAAACAGTAGGATGATGGTAAGGACTTTGCTTTTTATTTTACCTACTTCTAAACTATCTGAATTTTTTATTATAATCTTCCTTTACAATTAAAATTTATTTTTAACATTTGCAGATCAGAATTAATAATCTTATTTCTTCCCCAGGAATACTTGAGACTAAAGTTGGACTTCAGGCAAAAAAGTTTCTTTTTAATAGATGCAGTTTTGTTACATAAATCTATATAGTGTTAGAAATCTAGGAAAAATGATCAATGGAAAGACTGACTTAAATGGACTTAAAAAATAGTTTCATACATGGATGGAGCTAGAGAGTATTATGCTCAGTGAAATAAGCCAAGGAGAAAAAGACAAGTATCAAATGATTTCACTCATATGTGGAGTATAAGAACAAAGAAAAAACTGAAGGAACAAAACAGCAGCAGACTCAGAACCCAAGAACGGACTAATAGTTACCAAAGGGAAAGGAACTGAGGAAGATGGGTGGGAAGGGGGGATAAAGGGCAAAAAGGGGCATTATGATTAGCAGATGTAATGTTGGGGGGGCATGGGGAGGGCTGTACAACTCAGAGAAGACAAGTAGTGATTCTATAGCATCTCACTACGCTGATGGACAGAGACTGTAATGGGGTTGGTGGGGGGGACCTGATGAAGTGGGTAGTTTAATAACCATAATATTGCACATGTAATTGTAGATTTATGATACCAAAATAAATAATTTAAAAAAAGTTTCATGTATGCCTGGATTATAGCAATATCAAGTACAAATATTTCCTCATGAAATAATATTTAAGTTCACTATTCACAGGAATTTAATATGGCATAGTTGATGTTTAGAAGGTTAACCCTTTTAATTTCCTTTAGTTAAAAGGAAGAAGTCGCTCAATAACTGCTCCTTAATATTTCCCTTTCTGTTCTGCCCTCTAAAAGCACTAGGCACATAGTAAAATATTTTATTTACCAAATTCTCTAAACTTTTTGTTATTAGTTCTTTAACACAAGCACCCTGAAGATAAATGCTTGCTTTTCCACATCATTCAAATGGTGCCTTTCCTCCAGAGTGAAGAGGCTAACATGGAACTTCTGAATTCGTTACAAAATAAAATATATGTAAGCACAAACAAGAGGTTTTAAAAATAAAACAAACAAGCCAGATACAAAAAGACCAACATTATGATTCCAGTTTTAAGAGGCACCTAGAATAGGCAAATTCACAGAGACAGAAACTAGAATAGAGGTTACCAGGTGCTCAGTGGGGAGGGAAATGGGGAGTTCTTATTTAATGCACACAGTTTCTGTTTGGGATGATAAAAAAAGTTCTGGAAATGGAGAGTGGTGATGGCTGCACAATGTTGTGAATGTACTTAATGTCACTAAAATAGTACACTTAAAAAGGTCAGAATGGTAAATTTTACCACAATAAAAAAAAAAGTGTGGAATGATTGATGCAGTTGCAAAGGAACAGAATTCTCATTTATCTTATGCCACAGGAGGTAAAAGACTGTTGGTAAAATTCCCAATCCGATTGGTATACTTTTAGGTAAAAGGTATTGTGTCATCTTTTAATCCATACAGCAAAGAGGCACTCATATCCTGAATCATAATGCTCTCCCTCAAATTTAAATTCAGGGGAAGGGACAGGAGGCAAAGCTTGGTGTGTGCAAGTAAAAGGAAACGGAAAGTGCTTTTCACACCTAATGACTGGTTCTATGTTACTCTTTGGTATCTACTGGCAGCATATTTAAAAGGGATTATCCATGAAGGACGGGAATTCTTCCCCTTTCTACCTGTCACTCACTGGAGTAGGGTGGTAGGGAAAGGTTTCAGGGTTCTACTTTTTAACCTTGTTTAATAGACAACTCACTCAAGCAACAACCATTTCTCTATGAACCCTATTCTGAGGTAATACGAAATGAAATACATCATCAACACTAGTGTGAGGAAGATACTTAATTTTTTTAATACCCTTCATACCTTATAAAGTGAAAATTTTTAATTTCTAATGACCTGGATGGATATTCATAGCTCAAGATTAATAAGAACACTTTAATTTTGTTCTTCCAAACTCAAAATGTCCTCATAAAGCAATGTTACTGAAAGCATTATGAAAAAATTAACTTAGATTAAAAATTCTATCCCACACATCAACATTAATCTTTCCAAGAGGTTAAAAGGACTAATAGAAACAGAACTTGAGAAATAAAGTATTTACTCCACCTACGGAGAAATAACTTTCTAATGATAGAAGAAATACAAGAAATTAAAAAGGAGACTGAATAGGTATGGCATGACATATTTAAGTTTCCATACAAAACAAAACAAAATAAGAACACACACCACAGACTGGGGGAAATCATTCAATAAATTTGATGTCTATAATAAAAGGCTTAAAAAAATAAGACCATAAAGACCGAAGTAGATAAATGAACAAAATACAAGGATAGAATTTACATTCATATGAAAAAAGTTTAACTTTCCTAATAATTAAAATGTTAAAACAATAATTATGTACCATGTATAACTATTAAATGGGATATGTATTTATTGTAAAATATTAAAATCTATTATTAGTAAGATTGGTTGTCAATAAAGTCCTATAAACTGTTTCAGCACTCCAAATTAGAATATTGATAGTGGAAACAATTTGGTGAGACCAATCAAGCACTATAGAAATGTTCATACCTGTTGATCCAGTAATTTCATTTTAAAAGAAAAAAGTTACAAAGACCTACGTGGCAGCACTATTTGTAATGGTTAAATAAAGTGAAACTAACAACATAGGAATCTTTAATTCAGTTTATTTTTAAAAAACAGGTACTGTTTAGTGGGGAGAATAAAGAAGTAAACAGGCTGAAGAGGGAAAAAACCCCTTCACAGATATGGACAAAGTGCTCTGGGCTCACTCAAGGTAAGGATGAACTGTTCATCTTTTATACCAACTTTTGACACCACATTTTTTTAACCAAAGTGCAAAGAAGAAAGTAAGCAATTGGGCAGAGAGATCAAATAAACAAGTTATGCACCAGGCGGCTCATGCAGGGTAAAGGCAGAGTAGGAGATCTCTCTGTAAGACATCAAATATATTGAGCTCCATCACCAGCAGCCCTCCCTAGAGGAAGCAAACTGTGGATAAAGTGGGGTTCCTATGGCCAGGATCCTCACTGAACTTAAATGTAACTCGCCTGTTGCTATGCTACCACCTCCATACCTTTAGGCAGTAAGACTTTTTGTGTTAATGTAAGGAGTTCCGCCCAGGGCTCGGCCTGAGACTGGGTGGCGGGGCTGGAAGGCTGTAGGGCAGCGGAGCGGAGGCTGGGGTGGTGGTAGCACCGGGGAACTGACCTGCCACCTCGAAATAAAGTTGGGTATAACCTTTTCACCCCAAGAACCCTTTGCTGTAAATTTCTTTGGTCACAGTGAATCTATAGCGAACTTGCCTGGAGCTGAAACTCATTTGCAAGACAGTTGGCGAAGTCAGCAGGGTTCATTGTTGACCAAGGAAAAAGACAAGCTGCACTTATGGGAGGGGTGCTTCAGCCGGTTGCCCCTGTGAATGGGGAGACAGTGGATTGTCCCCCAATGGGTATGTGGTCTGAGGTGGCTTGCTTTCTAGAAGACCCAGGACTGGAGGCAAGTGGAGGTGACACCTGAAGCTGTAGAACTGGCCCTTCGTATAGTAAGTAGATCCTTTGAGAAGCAGAGTGCCCGTGAGGCTGCAGGGACTGTGCGTTGGCTGCTTCTCACAGTATTAAAAAGGTCTACAGAGGAGACCCAAGAAATGGCGGCACGAGAACGCGAGCTGCAAACTTCTGCAGATTCCCTGAGGAGGGAAATGGCATTGATGCGAGAGGCAGCACGAGAACGTGAGCTGCAAACTTCTCTGGATTCCCTGAGGAAGGAGATGGCTTTGATGCGAGAGGAGGCGGCACTAGAACGTGAGCTGAAAACATCTGTGGATTCCCCGAGGAAGAAGATGGCTTTGATGCGAGAGGAGGCAGCACAGGAGCGCCGGGAGCAAGGAGCCATTGGAGACCAGACGGCAGCGCTGCCAGGTGTTCTGAAGAAGGACAAGGCCATCAAGGAAAAAGATGAACTCCTGAGGGAAGCACAGGTGGAGGTGGTCAGAGAACTTCAGCTGGGAAGCATTGACCTGAAGGTAAGAGACCTTCTGAAGACTGCGGTAGCATTGCTGCGAGGTACACTAGAAAAGGTAAACGTTGTAGCAGAGGAGGCACTCAGGGGAGGGGAGAGAAAGGTGCCATCAGCCCCAGAAATGGAGGAGATGGAGAAAGATGAAGGGGTGATGCCAGAGGCACTGGCGCCTCCTGTATTGAAAGCACACCCCATGGTTGAAAAGAAAATAAAAACCCAGGTGAAGGTTCCCCAAGGAGAGGAGCAGCCCTCTCCCCAGGTCATGTAGCACTCTATGGTCCACCCCTATGACTCAGGCTGAGCTGGTGGATTTGGGCTCCTGGTTTAGGCAGAAGCCCTCAGAGTCAATATCAGCTTGGCTCCTGCGTCTGTGGGACTTAGGGGTGGATGGAATTGTTCTGTTGGGATCAGAGATGGGGAAGCTGGCTTCCCTGGCAGTGCCTTGAGGCAGCGATTACAAAATGCACATCAGACCCCAGGGAGTCACTCCCTCCTCGACTGGCTTATGGCTGCACTTTGTGCTGTGTGGCCCAATCAGGGTGATCTACTATCCTCTCCTGTTAGATGGCAGACGTATGCTGAGCTCCAACAGGTGTTACGAGAGCTAGGCATAAGAAATGCCATCTATAGTCCAGAGAATTATGGCCTAGATGAGGAAATTTTCACTACTAGGATGAAAAATATTATGCTTCAAACAGCTCCCACATCCCTCTTTGAGTCTCTAGTGGCCATTCTTTCCCCTCACTTAGGGCATCCCATAAATGAGGTGACACATACAGTAGCAGACTTAGGAGAGGCTGAAGCAATGAGAATCCAAAAAGAAATGAGATCTGTTACTCACAAGAAGAATTTAAAGGGCCCCATGTAGGTTACAAGGACCCAGATGTGGGTTGATTTAATACAGGCAGGAGCAGATGGAAAGAAATTAGATGGGAAGTCAAATAGGATCTTACTAGAGCTATGGCAACAACTGAAACCAGAGCAGCAGTTCCAACCATTAAGACCAGAGGCAAAGGTCAGAGACAGAGCCACAAGTCTGGCCTGTGTGTTTGCAAGACTTACTGCTGGAGAGCGAGCCAACCTCACTTGAGTCCACACAGGAAGATGAATGGGGAACATGGTTTGACTGAGGGGAAGGTCAAGGTATCTGCCCTGAGGGACCAGAGGCCACATGTTGAAATAGCTATCCATTGGTCCCCAGTGAACATACAACGTGTCCTGGCTCTGGTGGACACAGGGGCTGAATGTTCACTGATTCATGGTAACCCTGAGCAGTTTCCCAGGACCCCCAGTATCATAGATGGATATGGGGGTAAGGCTATCAGAGTGAAAAAAGCTCACATCCCTTTGGGAATAGGGCATCTATCCCCAAAAGAGTACACTGTGTATGTATCTCCTATCCCTGAGTATATTTTGGGGATTGATAGCCTGCAGGGTCTATGGTTGCAGACCACTGCAGGCGAGTTCAGACTGAGAGTACATGCGGTGAAGGTAGTTCTGAGGGTACATGTTAGGCACCCGCCCATAGCTTTGCCTGTGCCGCGGCAGGTGACTAATACCAAACAATACAAACTGCCTGGAGGGCATAAAGAGATTGAAGAAACTCTCCAGGAGCTGGAAAAGGTGGGTATTATAAAGCCCACCCATAGTCCGTTCAATTCCCCAGTGTGGCCAGTAAAAAAGTCAGATGGCTCCTGGCGTATGACTGTGGATTACAGAGAACTGAATAAGGTCATACCCCCTATGCATGCTGCTGTCCCCTCTATTGCAGGCTTGATGGATACCCTCAGCCATGAACTAGGAACATATCATTATGTGGTAGATCTTACTAATGCCTTCTTTTCCACTGACATTGAGCAGGAAAGTCAGAACAGTTTGCCTTCATGTGGGAAGGACAGCAATGGACTTTTACCGTCCTCCCACAGGGATACCTCCACAGCCTCACCATCTGTCATGGACTTGTAGCCCAGGACTTGGCTACATGGAAGAAACCACCAATGGTGCGGCTGTACCATTATATTGATGATGTCATGCTCATATCTGATTCTCTTTCAGATCTAGAAGGTGCAGCACCTACCCTGCTGCAACATTTACAGGAGTAAGGATGGGCTGTGAACAGCACCAAAGTTCAGGGACCTGGTTTGTCTGTCAAATTCTTGGGGGGTCGTCTGGTCGGGTAGGACCAAAGTGATAACAGAAGCAGTTATAGATAAAGTCCAGGCCTTTCCTACCCCCACAACTGTAGCACTGCTACAGGAGTTTCTGGGTCTTCAGGCTACTGGAGAGTGTTTATCCCACACTTGGCACAAATTCTGAAGCCCTTATACCGGTTGGTACGAAAGGGCATCAGGTGGGACTGGGATGAGACATGTGCATCTGCCTTTACTACAGCAAAACGGGCGGTCAAGGCTGTGCAGGTCTTGAGTGTGATAGACCTATCAAGGCCCTATGAGCTGGACGTTCATGTCACTGAAGATAGTTATGGCTGGGGTCTCTGGCAGTGGCTTGAGTGAACTCGCCAACCCGTTGGATTCTGGTCACAACTCTGGAAAGGGGCAGAGTTACGATACACTTTGATAGAAAAACAACTGGCTGCCATGTATCACACCTTGCTGGCTACAGAACCCATCACTGGAATGGCCCCGATAAATGTAATAACCACCTATCCCATTTTGGGGTGGGTACGAGACTGGACCCAAAAGCCAAGGAGTGGTGTGGCACAAACACCCACACTAGCCAAGTGGGGTGCTTACCTACAGCAGCGTAGTGCCCTTTCTAGTAGCCCCTTGAGTGAAGAACTCCAACATGTGTTGGGGCCGGTGACATATACTAGTGAAAAGCAGGAAGAACTTGCTTTTGAACCATTAGTAGCAGAGAGTCCCTATCGGGAAGAAAGAGCCCTATACCCAAAGATGCATGGTACACAGATGGCTCCAGCCGTGGGCAGCCCCCAAAATGGAGGGCCATAGCTTTCCATCCTAAGACTGAGACAATATGGATGGAAGATGGTGAGGGGAAGAGCAGCCAATGGGCAGAGTTGCAGGCCGTGTGGCTTGTGATCAGCCAGGAGCCTTCCCCTATAGTTGTCTGCACTGACAGCTGGGCTGTCTATCGGGGCTTGACCCTGTGGCTACCAACCTGGTACCATGCCAACTGGCTGGTTGGTCACTGACCCCTTTAGGGGCAAGAATTGTGGCAAGACTTATGGGCCTGTGGTCAGACTAAAATGATTACAGTATACCATGTGACAGGTCATTTGCCACTGGCATCACCAGGAAATAATGAAGCAGATAAATTGGCCCAGATACGTTGATTAGAAGGCAAGCCTGCCTCGGACGTACCCAATGGCTACATCAGCATTTGCTGCATGCGGGGCAAAAGACAACGTGGTGTAGCCTGTCGGTGGGGCTTGCCTTTGACCTTCGAAGAAGTTAGTAGAGCCCGGCAGGAGTGTGTCGTGTGCTCCAAAAGGGACTTACACCGAGTTCCACAGCAACATGGGACAATAGCTAGGGGCCTATACCCCTCGTCAGGTGGCAGATAGACTATATTAGGCCTCTACCTGTGTCAGAAGGATATCGGTATGCAATGACCTGTGTGGACACAGCTACTGGACTTCTGGTTGCTTTTCCTACCCGTTGTACAGACCAGCAGATGACCAAAAGAGGCCTGGTGCATCTCTTTGCTGCCTATGGCCGACCACAGGTAATTGAGAGTGATCAGGGCATCCATTTTACTGGACGTACACTGCAAGAGTGGGTGCGACAGCTGGGAATCAAGTGGAAGTTTCATGTGCCATACAATCCTACCGCAGCAGGCATGATAGAGAGGCACAATGGCTTGTTCAAATCCGGACTAAAGTCAGATACCAATAGTCTGTGGGGATGATCAGTCCGCTTATGGACCGTGCTACGACGTTTGAATGAGAGACCCCGAAAGGGAGCCCTAAGCCACATAGACATGTTAACACATATGGCTGCCTCCCCTATACAACTGCAATTGCAAACCAAAGAAGAATCACTGAGGCCAAGGTTCTGCCACCAGAATAACATCTTGCTGTCAGCACCAACTGCACTGAATCCCGGAGACTCCACTGAGTGGGCATGGCCTTGGACCTTTTGACACATGGACCAACAATGGCTGGCTCTCCTGGCACCCTGGGGACAAGGCCTGGAAGCTGGCCTCCTGTGTATTCCTGGAATAACAGCAGAGTGGCCACCAAAGGTCACAGTAGTATATCCTGAATGGCCAGAAGGTAGGAGCATTTTACTGGGGAGTTTTGTTTTATTATTATGGCCAGTGCATCTCCAGTAGCACTATATATAGACCCTTTGGTAACCCCCACGGGGAGAGGAGTAAAAGTATGGTATACTAGACCTGGAAGGGACCCTCTACCTGCTACAGTCCTATCACAGGACCACTCTCTTGCACGCATCCTACCTGATGGACAAGATTTGCCTATGTTGGTGGCATTAAAACATGTATCTTATCACCCCTAAAGTCTTTGTTATTAAGAACCTCCTTTGGCTTGAGGATTATTATAATTTTTGTTACCTGTATCTTAATTTTTATTATCTCTAAGTTGTTGTTATCCTCTGCTGCTGTTGTGGAATCTGGTTACAGTGCTCCAGCTTTCTCACACAGGGACCGTTGCGGAAGATGGAAAGTGTGTAGATTGTAAGGCGAGAATCCTGGAGGGGTGGAGTGTGGATAAAGTGGGGTTCCTATGGCCAGGATCCTCACTGAACTTAAATGTAACTCGCCTGTTGCTATGCTACCGCTTCCATACCTTTAGGCAATAAGACATTATTGTGTTAATGTAAGGAGTTCCGCCCTGGGCTTGAGACTCGGTGGTGGGGCTGGAAGGCTGTAGGGCAGTGGAGCAGAGGCTGGAGTGGTGGTAGCGCCGGGGGACTGACCTGCCACCTCGAAATAAAGTTGAGTATAACCTTTTCTCCCCAAGACCCCTTTGCTGTAAATTTCTTTGGTCACAGTGAATCTATAGCGAACTTGCCTGGAGCTGAAACTCATTTGCAAGACACAAACCAACCAAGCAATCCACTTAAGTTCCATCAGAAGATCATAAAGCTGTTATCTACCCTTTCATAAAGTACAGTCAACATATATCTAAAAAATACTCTTGGAAATTTGGCTAACAAGTTCACATGAGAATAAATGTTCAGAATTTTAACAATGAAGCTTTTTAAAGTCACAGATTTGATTAAAAATCAGATTTGATTTTACATTTTATTTATACCTGGAAAATCACCCAGCAACATCACATACTACACATAAATTTCTAAATTCAGTGCATTGACAGTTCACATCCTGAGAGGTTTCCCTTACCACTCCATATGCCTGACACTTTAAACCAGTGTTGCCTCCCTCATACAACACTGACCACAGTCCCACTCCCTTTTCCCCTTCTCACATTTATTAAACACCATTCAGTTTAGAAAGACCTCTCACATACAATATCCCATCTGACACCTCTGAAGAAATGGTTGCTATGCCTATTTTATAAATGTGGAAACCTTTTAAAGTGGGTAGCTGACTTGGATATTCACAGGTATAAAGTGACAACACTAGAACTAGAACCCAGGTCTTCAGACTCCAAAGATAACTAATGCGTTATATTGAGCAACTATGTCAGAATTTTCATATGTCAAACTAGTGCTTTAAACTATTATAATAGAGAGGTTAAACTGAAAAATAGGCTTGAATCTGAAAGCTGTATAGTTTCAACTATCTCTTCCCTAAAAATCAAACAGCCACCAAATATCCTTCCACTCCTAAAACCCCTTGGAATGTTTTTGGTTGTAAATCATAAAACCTTAAAAATTTTGAGAGATCAACTGAGACCCTTTTAGTGATGAGAAAATTGAAGCACAAAACTTGTGACTTGCTCAGAGATGGTGGCACCAGAGCCTTCCATTACAATATAGTCTGTCTTCTAGGCCACACATCAACAGTATTCAAGAAACATTTTGCTGAGAATGCAGGAGACAGAATGGATTGACTATGGGATAATCTGTGTCTGACCTCAGCCGGGCCCTAACTACTGTTTAGCAGCCCTTCCCCTTATCAATGGTTGGCTCCCTTACTTTTCTATAACTGCTATTCCAAACTTTAATCACTTTCTGTAATTGTCTAGCCCACTGTGAATAAAATTGCAGAATTTCCAGAATCTATTGCCTGGCTTTAGTGTATCTCCATATCAACAGGCATTCCTAAGGGGTGGAGAGAAAGAGTTCATCTCCATATCAATGGGTAATTACTGGGCGACTGAGGGATTATCTGAACCTGAGAGGTTGTGGAGAGGCTTCACTTGCTTCTGCCAGAGCAGGAGAGACATGGCCCCTGGACCCCAGTTTGTAAGCAATAAACAGGTTTTAAACTTTATTTCTCCCTTTGACTGATTTTGGTTTCAGAGGTATTTTGCCCCAGGATTTCCTCTTCCTGGAGTTACATCTGGTGGTAGTCAGCAGGACCTCTGAACCCAAAATCTGTCTAAATGGGTGCAACCTTTAGGAGGGCTGCCCCTAGAGATGGTGGGGAGATGCCTGGAACCCCCCGTGGATAGCGGGGAGGCCCCAGTGGATGCAGTGGCAGAGGGTGCAGCTTCACCTGTTACTGTCCCCCTATCTGTGGGGCTTACAATTTGGGAGCCCCTAATAGGAAACTGGTCTAGCGCAAAGTACCCCCTAGAGGGGTGGGGCCTTCCCCAGAACTGGGGAAGGGTGGACACCAGAAGCTGCAGAACTAGCCCTCCAATTAGAAGACTGCTTAGAGGCCCTGAGTGGCCGTGTAGCAGCTGGCATTGTAGGGTCTCTTTTAATCAAGATAGTGGAAAATGTTATCAAGGAGAAAGAGCGGATTATCAGAGGGTTAGCCAGGAGAGAGAGGGACTTAGGCAGGAGATACACTTCAGCACTGCTTGGAGGAGCTGGGCAATAACCTATGGGATGCCCTTAAGGAAGAGAGACAGTTATTATAAAGACAGGACTGGAAGATTCCTTAGCTGCGGTGAGGTGGGGAGGCAGCAGGAAAAGCCGCATTGCAGGAGGCTGTGGGGAAGGGGGAGGAAAGAGTGGTGCCTTCAGCTCCAGAGATGGTGGAGGAGCCAGGGGATGGTGGGGTGCAGGGAGTGGGGGGAAGAGGAGTAGGCAGGGGCCATTGGCCGATCTGCTACCGAGGCCACCGCCCAAGGTACCAGCCTCTTGGGTACTAAAGGCATGCCCTGCTGTAATTAAGAAATAATAATAAAAATGAAAACAACTCCTGAGGAACCACCCCTCACCAGGTTGTGGAGCACTCCATGCTCTGTCCCTATACCCAGGATGAACTGGTGGACATGAACATCCGGTATAGGCAGAAGCCACCGGAATCTCTGCCTACTTGGCTTTTACGTCTCTGGGATATGGGGGTGGAAAACATTGTTATGTCTGAGATGAGTAGACTAGCTTCCCTGACCACTCACCCTTCCCTCCTGCAGTGGTTCCAAAGTGCCTGTCACGCCTCAGGGAATCAGACACTTTGGGGATGGCAGACAGCTGCCATCAGGGCCCTTTGGCCTAATTAGGGTGATTTACCATATTTACCCACTAGTAGGAAAACGTATGTAGAGCTCCAACAAGTACTGTGGGAATTGGGTATGAAAAATATCATCTATAACATGGACCCCAGGGCCCCAATGAGTTGTTCACTGTAGGAATGAGAAATTGGTGCTATATACAACTCGAACATCTCTCTTTGGGTCCCTAAGTGACTACTTTGCCCCCCACATAGGGCAACCCATAAGTGAGGCTACTCGTACTTCAGCAGATCTGGGGGAGGTTGAAACAATAAGGGCATGGAAGGAAGTATGGGCTATGACTGAAAGGAGAGGTGAAAAAAGGCCCAAGTAGGTCTCAAGGACCCAGATGTGAGTTGATTTGATAAGGTCAGGGATAGTGAAAGAAAAACTTGATGGGCAGCCCAACAGAATTTTGTTATAACTGTTGCACCAATTAAAGCCAGAGTAGCAATTCCAGTGCTGAGGTTGAGGACACAGAAACTGGAGTCAAGGCCTCATGCCTGGCCTGTGTCCCTGCAAAACTTCCTGGGGAACAAGTATTCAGGATTTGCCTGGGCCCTCCTCCCCACAGGAGGATGATTGGGCATCACAGTTCGACTGAGGGAGGTCAAGGTTCCCACCTTGGGGGATGTGGGGGGGACCGGAGACCCATGTAGAATTAGCAACTCATTGGTCCCCTGTGAATGTTACGTGTGCTGGCACTGGTGGACACAGAAGCTGGAGTGTTCTCTGATTTATGGCAACCCTGAGCGTTTTCCCAGGACCCGTTGTGACAGATGACTATGGGGTTAAGGCAATTAGAGTGAAGAAAGCCCAAATCCCATTGGGGATAGGACATTTACCCCCAAAGGAGTATACTGTGTACATTTCTCCCATCCCTGAATATATTTTGGGGGTAGCTATCCTGCAGGGCCTGTGGTTACAGACCACTGAAGGTGAGTTCAGACTGAGGGTACATGTGGTAAAGGTAGTACTGAGGGGACATGCTAAGCACCCACCTGTAGCTCTGCCTGTACCTCATGACAAATACTAAGCAGTATAAGTTGCCTGGGGAGCCCAAGGAAATAGGACAAACTCTGTAGGAGTTGGAGAAGGTGGGCATCATAAAGCCCATTCATAGTCCTTTTAATTCCCCACGGTGGCCAGTGAAAAAGCCAGATGGCTCCTGGTGTATGACCATGGACTACAAGGAATTGAATAAAGTCACACCCCCTTTGCATGCTGCTGTCCCTCTATAGCAGCCATTCTGGACACCCTCAGCCATGAGCTGGGTATGTATCATTATGTAGTAGACCTTGCTAATGCTTTCTTCTCTACTGACATAGCACAGGAAAGTCAGGAACAGTTTGCCTTTATGTGGGAAGGTTGGCAGTGTACATTCACTGTCCTTCCACAGGGATACCTCCACAGTCCCACCATCTGTCACAGACTTGTAGCCCAGGACTTCACCACATGGAAGAAACTGCAAATGGTGCAGTTTTATCACTACACTGATGATATTATCTCACGTCTGACTCCCTTCCAGATTTAGAAGGGGCAGTTCCTAGACTGCTGCAACAGCTATAGGAGAAAGGATGGACTGTGAACAGCACCAAGGTTCAGGGACCTGGTTTGTCTATAAAAATCTTGGGGGTTTTCTAGTCAGGTAAAACTAAAGTTATTCCTGAAGCAGTCATAGATAAAGTCCAGGCTTTCCCTACCCCTACCACTGTGGCAATATTACAAGAGTTTTTCGGTCTTTTGGGCTACTGGAAAGTGTTTATCCCGCACTTGGCACAAATTCTGAAGCCCTTATACCAGTGGTACGAAAGGGCATCAGGTGGGACTGGGATGAGACATATCCAGCTGCTTTTACTGCTGCTAAGCGGGCAGTCAAGGCCGTATAGGTCTTGAGCATAATGGACTCAAGACCCTGTGAGCTAGACATTCATGCAACTGAAGATGGTTATGGATGGCGTCTTTGGCAGTGGCTTGAACTGACACGCCAACCTATTGGATTCTGGTCACAACTATGGAAAGAAGCAGAGGTCCAGTATACCTTGACAGAGGAGCAACTGGCTGCTGTGGACCACACCTTGCTAGCTATAGAACCCATCACAGGAACAGCTCTGGCCAAGGTAAAAACCACCTATCCCATCGTAGGGTGAGTGTGAGGCTGGACCCAAAAGCCACAGAGTGGTGTGGCACAGATGTCTACACTGGCCAAATGGGGCACATATTTATGGCATCATAGTGCCCTCTCTACTAGCCCCTGAAGTGGAGAACTCCAATGCTCATTGGGTCCAGTGACTATACCAGTGGAAAGCAGGGAGAACTTGCTTTGGAGCCACTGGTAGCCAAGAGTCCTTATCAGGAAGGAAAAACCCCTATACCTGAAGATGCTTGGTATACAGATGGCTCCAGTCATGGGCAGCCCCCGAAGTGCAAGGCTGTGGCTTTCCATCCTAAGACTGAGACAATATGGATGGAGGATGGAGAGGGGAAGAGCAGCCAATGGGCTGAGTTGTGGGTAGTATGGCTCCTGATCACCCAGGAGCCTTCCCCTATAGTTGTCTGCACCGACAGTGGGGCCGTCTATGGGGGCTTGACCCTGTGGCTACTGATGTGGTACCATGCCAGCTTTGTGGCAAGGCCTCTGGTCAGACTAAGACTGTTACCGTATATCATGTGACTGGCCATTTGCCTTTGGCATCCCTAGGGAATGAGGAAGCAGACACACTGGCCCACGTGCGCTGGCTAGAAGGAAAGCCTGCCTCTTATGTGGCCCAATGGCTACATCAGCAATTGTTGCACACAGGGCAAAAGGCAACGTGGGCTATAGCCCATCGGCGGGGCTTACTGTTGACCTTTGAAGAAGTCAGCCAAGCCCGGAAGGAGTGCCTTCTGTGCTCTAAGAGGGACTTACACTGAATCCCACAGCAACATGGGACAATAAGTAAAGGGGCCGATACCCCTTGTCAGGTGACAGATAGACTATATTGGGCCTCTGCCCATATCAGGACATCAGTATGCCATGACTTGTGTGGACACAGCTACTGGATTATTGTTGCTTTTCCTGCACATTGTGCAAATCAGCAAACCACCAAGAGGGGCCTACAGCGTCTCTGCAGCCTATGGCTAGCCGCAGGTGACTGAGAGCAATCAAGACACCAACTTACCGGACATGCATTACGAGAATAGGTGCAGCAATTAGGAATAAAGTGGAAGTTTCATGCACCATATAACCCTACCATGGCAGTCATGATAGAGACATTACAACAGGTTGTTGAAATCTGGCCTGAAGTCGGACACCAGTCTACAAGGCTGGTCAGTCTGCTTAAGGACAGTTCAACGGCGTTTGAATGAGAATCCCCAAAAAGGAGCTTTGAGTCCTGTGGATATGCTAACACACCTTGCTGCCTCTCCTATACAACTGTATGTGCAAACCAAAGAAGAGTTATTGAAGCCAGGATATGGCCAGCAGAGCAACATCTTGCTGTCAGCCCCTACTGCATTAAATCCTGAAGACACTGTTGAATGGACGTGGCCCTGGACATTTCAACACATGGACCAGCGATGGCTGGCCCTTCTGGCACCTTGAGGAAAAGGTCGGAAGCTGGCCTTGTATGTATGCATGGAATAACAACAGAGTAGCCCCCAAAGATCACAGTCGTGCACCCCAAATGTCCGGGAGGTAAGAGCATCTTACGGGGAAGTTTTGTTTTATCTTTATGACCAGTGCATGTACCTCCCATAGCCCTATATATTGACCCATCTGTAACTCTCCCAGGGAGGGGGGTTAAAGTCTGGTGTATTAGAGCAGGACGAGATCCCATTCCTGCCACTCTTCTATCACAGGAACACTGTCTTGCATGTATCCTACCCGACAGACAAGATTTGTCTATGCTGGTGCCATTAAAACATGTATCTTACCACCCTTAAGGTTATTTTCTTCTACAGTCCTTGTGGCCTGGATGTGCCCCCTGGCTGCAGCTGCTGTGTGATGATTGCTACTGCCTGCCTTTGGAATGGATGAGCTATGGACTTAATCTGTATAGGTCTTTGAACCTAGCTGAATCCTCCTGTTTGAAGATTATCATGATTTTATTGCTGTTGCTATTGTATGTCATTAGTCTGGTTACAGTGCTCGAGTTTTCTCGCCCAGGGACCACTGTAGAAGAGGCGGAACGTGTAGAAAGTAAGGTGAGATTTCTGGAGGAGTGGCCTGTGGGTAAAATTGCAATTTCCAGAACCTCTAGCCTGGCTTTAGTGTATCTCTGTATCAACACTCATTCCTAAGGGGTGAAGAGAAGTAGTTCATCTCCATATCAATGGGTAATTACCTGGGCAACCGAGGGCTTATCTGAACCTGAGAGGTTGGAGGGAGGCTTTGCCTGCTTCTGCTGGAGCAGGAAAGAGAAACGGCCCGGACCACAGTTTGTAAGCAATAAACGGGTTTTAAACTTTATTTCTCCCTTTGACTGATTTCGGTTTCAGAGGTATTTTGCCCCAGGATTTCCTCTCCCTGGAGTTACACCCACTTTATCCTTTCCTCATTCTGCAGATAACTTAACCCTTCCTCAGAAAGAAAAATAAAAAAGAAGTCATCAGACATTAACAGACCCTGTAAGGCAAAAATTATGATCCTGAGCTTTGGAATTGAAACATATCTGGGTTCTTGAACTCTTCTATTGCTTATACAATACCTGTGGGAAATTCAGTTAATCTCTGAGCTGTACTTTCTTCAACTGTCAAATGGGAATGTCCCCCAGTCTACAGAATTTTTGCAAAATTAAATGTAATAACACATATAAAAGTACCTAAATTAGTATGTGGGTACAGAATATGCAGTTGGGTAACTCCTCCAATTTGAACTTCCATCTCTACCACTTCCAAACAGATCTTCTCCCATCCTTTTTTTGTTTCCTTTTCAAGGCTCACCTCTCCAGGAGCTTTAGATTTTATCTCCTTATGAGGCTTCTTTATTAGCTCCCCTTTCTCTTGTACAGATCTTCAAAATCTGTGCCAGCTCCCTTTCCTTTACCTTCAAACATGTCAAATCTCTCCCATCCTTTAAAAGCAAAACAAAAAAGGACCTCAGTACTGCCACTTTTTAGCACTTACTCTAAATCTCTCTCCTGAACACTCTTAAGTACCCTGAAGACATCAAGCAATTTATTTTTCAAAACAGATCAGATTATGTAAATTACTTGCTTAAAAACTTTTGATGGTTTATCTTCCCTAATTGTAAAACCTGAACTCCTTAGCAAAGCACCTGAATCTTTCTCAGCACCCAGCCCATCAACCCTTCCTTTTACCAGCCATTATATTCTTCAACTACTCAACCCCAGGGTCCAGAGGCCCCTAAATATTCTGTAACTTTCTTAGATTATACTGCAAGTTTGCTTATGTTTCTGGGGTGAATTGTAAGTTTTCTGAGGTGAAACCATTGCTTTTCTAAAATTTTCCTGAGGGGGTAATCTGAACCAAAAAATGTTAAAAACCAACTGCAATACCCTCTTAGTCATGCCAGACTTCACTCACTCTTCCCCAGACACACAACTTACACTTTTACATCTCCATTCCTATGCTCAAGTTGCTGCCTCTGCCTGGAATAACCTTAATAACCAGTCTACCAATTAATTCCTATTCATCTCTCAAGAACGAGCTCCAAAATCACTTCCTGTGTAAAGCCTTCCTTTACTGTCTACCAAATCAGAAGCATTCAGTCCCTTACCTGTATTATAATATACCTCTCTTTAACACTCACCACACTGTGAGGTGTTGTAATATTGTAAGCTTTTCAAGGCAGAGGCTATATACCTTCATATCTTTGTTGCACCAGAACATAACTCATATCCTAGCACACAATAGGCAAAACAAAAATCTGCTGAAAGAATAATTTTAGCATTGTGTTTGTGTTATGGCATTCTCCCCAACTTCCCTGCCCACTTCTGTTATTCATTCACTCATTCAACAAACATTAATAACATTCCAATGAAATACCTGGAGCTGTGTGCTAAGCAGTAAGAATGTAGCCTGGAACATAGTTCCTGCAATTAAGACAGTTAACTGTGACAATACAGAACAAAGAATGTTCTTATTTGATAAGAGCTGTAAAAAAGGTCTACATAAAGAGTTATGTTAGCCCAAGTGAAGACATGACTAAACATTACATAACATATTACAATGAGACATCAGAGTATCTTAGACCAAAGAATCCATCCACTTTCTTTGTCTCTTATTTATAAACAGCCTTCTTCCAATGCTCCTTTACCCTTTCTAAAGGAAAAGTAGTAACAACTTGTTATTGTTAGTAGTAGTAATAATAGCTTACTATAGGAATTTGAAGGGTATAATGCCACCAGATACTTATCCTACTCACTTCTAGAAACAATTCCACAAGCTAGACAGCAGGAATCATTATAGATGAGAAAACTAAAGTTCAAAGAGATTACTGCTCAAGGTTGCACAGTATATAAGGGAATTTTATTCATTTTACAGTTGAGCCTTAAACAACACAGATTTGAACTGGGAATGTGAACTTATAGGGAGATTTTTTTCAATAAATATACTGGAAAATTAGAGATTTGTGACAATTTGAAAAATGTTTTTTCTTTACCTTCTAAGAAACAGTACATAATACACATAACATACAAAATGTGTTACTCAACTGTCTGTTATCGGTAAGGCTTCTGGTCAACAGCGTATTAGCAGTTGAGTTTTTGGGGAGGCAAAAGTTATATGTGGATTTTTGACTGGAGAGGGGCAACCCCTGAGTTGTCTAATGGTCAACTGTAGTATTTATTTACTGTCGGACCCCACCTTCTCCCCCTACCCCAAACAAGTCTATAAGCCCTAAGAGGAAAAATAATTGTTTTCACTACTTTGTCCTCAAAATCTGATTCAGGGATTTCCAGAATCTGATTCCAGTGCCTAAAACATAATAGGTTTTCAATAAATATTTGTTGGTTAAATGAATGTTTGAACTGATTTGGAAATAAAGAAGACCAACTGCAAAAAAAGAAAAAAACAAAATCAAGGGGTAAAGTTCCTTCCCATTAGGATGGTGTAAAGATATTTAAAACAGGCTTCGACTAGTTAGAAAGGCTAGATGAACTATATTGACTCAATTCCATTGGCATGTTATGCATTTTACCTAAGAAGAATTTAAGATTTAAGGGAGGTGAGGTAGGTTTCTATTTCTGAGGTCACATTCCTAGCATGTACTGACATAATTCCAAGACTTAAACTACAGATTCAAAGCTAATTATAAGTTTTTATTAAAAGCAAAAACTAAAGAAGGCAATTTCTTGATGCAAGTCTTGACTCTGGCTAGAAATGTATTTGAATTTGTTCTTTCTTCAATGATACTTTGACCAGCAAAAGCTGCTATATATATATGTTCTTCAAGATATTTCTTAATAAACCTTTAAGCAAAGATTAGCCAAACCTTTTAATAAATAAACCTTTTAATAATGATTAGACAACACCACAGACTAGTAACTAACTAACCCTTGTACACCCAAGACTCCATAAAATTGCCATTCTGCCTAAGCCCAAGGTAATCACAGTATACCATAACCATTATGGTTCTAGAAATTCAGTTCCTTATAAATCAGTTGGTTCCAATTGGAAAATACTGCCATTATTTTTCTCCAATATTTAAATGACAGCAAATCACAAACAGTTGGTAGTGGTATGATGAATAACTACAACAGATGTGATGTAATAGAAAGAGCACTGGAGTTGGAGTACAGTTTACTATTTCCTATCTAGGTTAACTGTGTGACCTTGAGCAAGTTACTTAATATTTCAGAGGCTGTAAATTTAATATTTATCAGTCATAAAATGAGAGAACAACCATCTCACAAAACTCTAGTGAGAATTTGTTGGGAGCCGCTCCCCGCCATCACAAGATGGCGCCCATTTCCGGCTGCTGGTTTGGTAAACACCCGCGCTGCGCATGCGCGAGGCGTAGCGCTGGCGCCGTCATCTGGCCTGATCCTAGGACGCCCTATAGAGAAGGGCCACGCCACAAGCGGAGCGTAGGACCTATATAAGGGGTCACCTCCCTCACTTCGGGGTCCTCCTCCCTACCTTACAGTCAGCTTGTGATCTCGCTCTCAAGATGCATTAAAGCTGTTGCTGCAGAAGAATCCTATTTGTCCTGTGCTTATTTCTGCTGGCGGAAAACTGCGCGGGACAACTGGTGCCGAAACCCGGGAAGAAGCCGTAACATCGCCAGCACCTGGAGGACCCCTTGTTGAGGTGGATTCAGAACTGCAGTGGTGAGTTCGGAGAGGTATGCCTGTGTCTGTGATTTTTGGTCTCTTGTTTGCCTGTGTAATCTGTATTATTAAAGTAGGTCAGAGAACCTTGAGGAACTGTCTGCAAGATGACAATTGCCAGGCAACGGTTAGGTCAGGACAAGTAGTGTTTGAGACCATACAGGACAGCATGGCAGAAACCGAGCACAGTGAGAGACTGGGCGCCCGAAAGAAAACAAAACCCCTTAAAAGAAAAGAGAAAAAGGACCCTTCGGTAAAGGAGGAGTGCTCTGTCAATAAAGATAAGATGACAAAGGACCCTACGGGAAGGGAGGATCCCCGTCCCGCTAGTGTTCCTAAAGGAAGTAATGAGAACAGGCTCTACCCCACGCTTGTTGATTCATCCTCAGATAGTGAGGGCCTTGAGGGCCTTTCCGATTTTGAGGCACTGGACCTAGAAGATGAAGCAGACTTAGAGAGAGAGGCCGCCCAATATGAGGCGGATAGATATCATCCTGATGAGCCCTATAGGCTCGTCGCCTCGACTAGTGGCTTGGCGCCCTCTGCGCCACCGCCTCCTTATGCGCCGATCGCCGGCAAGATCGGCTCCCTTTTCCGAATTCCGGAGAAGGTGAGAAGACAGCTGTCGGCCGCCTTCCCCGTTTTTGAGGCAGAAGGAGGTGGCCGGGTTCACGCACCTGTTGATTTTAACCAATTAAAAGAGCTTGCTGAGTCCGTTCGCAAGTATGGCCCTAATGCTAATTTCACCTTGGTCCAGTTGGACCGTCTGGCGGTTCACGCCCTTACTCCGGCTGACTGGCAAACGGTAGCTCAAGCTGCTCTCCCGAGTATGGGCCAATACATGGAATGGAAAGCCTTGTGGCATGAAGCGGCACAAAATCAGGCCAGGATTAATGCAGCTGCCTTGACCCCAGAACAAAGAGAGTGGACCGCTGACCTCCTTACGGGGCAGGGCGCCCACGCAGCCAACCAAAGCAATTACCACTGGGGAACCTACCCTCAAATTGCAGCTGCCGCTATCAAAGCCTGGAAGGCTCTGTCTAAAAAAGGAGAGGCTAATACACAGCTCTCAAAAATTATCCAAAGTCCTCAGGAATCCTTCTCAGACTTCGTGGCGCGTATGACAGAAGCGGCCACTAGGATTTTTGGTGACATTGCCTCAGTAGAGCCTTTCATACAACAGCTAATTTTTGAACAAGCCACCCAGGAATGCCGCAATGCCATTGCGCCACGTAAGAATAAAGGGCTGCAAGATTGGCTGAGAGTATGTCGTGAGCTGGGTGGTCCCCTCACTAATGCAGGGCTGGCGGCGGCAATCCTGCAATCTCAGAGGCAGCAGCCCCGAGAGGCTAGGCTTTGCTTTAAATGCGGAAAACCTGGGCACTTAAAAAGACAATGCCCGGCAACTGAACAAAGTCGCCAGCCAGCCACCCTCTGTTCTCGCTGTGGTAAGGGTTATCATAAAGCCGCCTTCTGTAGATCAGTCAGAGATATTAAAGGTATGCTGCTCCCCCCGCTCAATGCTCAAGACTCAAAAAACGCCCAGAAGGGCCCACGGACCCAGGGCCCGCAGAAATATGGGACCAATTGGATAAGTCAAGGGGAGGGGCAAGAACAGCAGGAGGCAGATCGACCATCCCCCAACACATGGACCTCCGCGCCTCCACCAACTTCTTATTGATCCCCCATATGGGTATTCAACCTATTCCGGTAGACCCGGTAGAGTTGCCTTCTAGCGCAGTTGGCCTTCTGTTGGGAAGAGCCTCTTTGGCCTTACATGGCCTTCTTGTTCTTCCGGGAATTGTTGACACAGACCACTCCCCTGCCTTGCAGGTATTAGCATCCAGCCCGCAGGGCGTTTTTTCCATCTCAAAGGGGGACCGTATTGCTCAGCTATTACTCCTCCCTGGAACTTCCCCTAAGCAAGATGAAGGCTCTAAGCCAATGGGTTCCTCAGGGGCAGACTCTGCCTATTTAATGTTATCTTTAGCTGAACGCCCTAAATTAACCTTACAAGTACAAGGCAAGTCTTTTGAGGGAATCTTAGACACTGGGGCTGATAAAAGCATCATCTCAACTCATTGGTGGCCTCATATATGGCCCGTCACGCAGTTGGCCCATTCCTTACAAGGTTTAGGGTATCAGGCTAGCCCTAATGTTAGTTCAGCAACCCTCCGTTGGGAAGGTCCAGAAGGTAAACGAGGAATGTTTACACCCTACGTCCTTCCGCTCCCTGTGAATCTTTGGGGAAGAGATGTTCTTCAAGCCATGGGATTTGCCCTCTCCACAGAGGCACAATGTGGCGTCTATTCGCCACAAGCTCACAACATAATGGTTAAAATGGGACATAAACCGGGTCAAGGACTAGGAAAATTTCAACAGGGTCGAGTGGAGCCCCTCTCCCCCCGAGGACAGCAAGATAGGAAGGGTGTGGGTTTTTCCTAGTGGCCGCTGAGGGCTTTATGCCCATACCTTGGAGTATGGGGGATCCAGTTTGGGTCCCTCAGTGGCCTCTGCCCCTGGAAAAACTCAATGCATTACAGGACTTAGTGAAGGAACAGATATGCTTGGGTCATTTAGAACCCTCAACCTCGCCATGGAACACCCCTATTTTTGTTATTAAAAAGAGGTCTAGAAAATGGCGTCTCTTACACGATCTTAGAGCAGTAAATGCTCAAATGCAGCTTTTAGGCTCCATACAGCGTGGCCTCCCTGTTTTATCGGCATTGCCACGTGGCTGGCCCCTGTTGATTGTTGATATCAAAGATTGCTTCTTTTCAATCCCTCTGTGTCCCCATGACCGCCCCCGGTTTGCTTTTACAATTCCCTCACTGAATCATGCCGGTCCGGACCGCCGATATCAATGGCGGGTCCTGCCCCAAGGAATGTCTAACAGTCCTACCATCTGTCAGTTGTTTGTGCAATTGGCCCTAGAGCCGTTATATGCTAGTTTTCCCGATGTCACCATCCTTCACTATATGGATGATATTTTGCTTACTGCAAAAGATGCTGAGATCCTCCAACATGCTTATCCGTCTTTGGTTTCCATCCTTCAATCTAAAGGATTGCACTTATCTGTAGAGAAGGTTCAGTTCTCATATCTTGGAGAATTTTTGGGGACTGTGATCTATCCTGATTGTATTCGCCCTCAAAAGCTGACCATTAGGCTTGATTCCTTAAAAACTCTTAATGATTTTCAAAAATTACTAGGAGATATAAATTGGATTCGCCCCTTTTTGAAGATTCCCACCTCAACCCTGAAGCCCCTGTTTACATTATTAGAGGGAAGTCCAGATTTAGCATCCCCTCGTGTTCTTACTCCCGCCGCTAGGACGGCGTTAGCCCAAGTGGAGGCCGCACTTCAGAATGCACAGCTCAAGCGCATTGATCCCCTTACAGTCTTTTCTTTGTGTATTCTTAAGACCGTGGGGTTACCTACTGCTGTCCTCTGGCAAGATGGCCCCCTGTTATGGATACATCTTAATGCTACCCCAGCCAAGATTATTGAATGGTATCCCAGAGCAGTAGCACTGCTAGCAGTACAAGGTATAAAACAGGCTATTTCCTGCTTTGGCCGTGAGCCATCCTCACTATTGGTTCCTTATACAGCTCATCAAGTGCAGGTCCTTTCTGCCTCATCTGATGATTGGGCAATTTTAGTTTCAACCTTTTTAGGCAAGATAGATAATCATTATCCTAAACATCCCATTTTAACTTTTGCCATGCAACACCCTTTGATATTCCCTTTAGTTACTTCCCCTGTGCCTATCCCGGGGGCCCTTACTGTATTTACCGATGGGTCTTCAACAGGCAGAGGAGCTTATGTAGTAAATGGCAAAGTAACTACCCATCATTTTGATACTTCTTCCCCCCAGGTAGTTGAATGTTGTATCGTTCTTGAAGTATTTAAAAGCTTTCCCCAGCCTCTTAATGTAGTCTCTGACTCTGTTTATGTTGTTAATGCAGTCAAAATTTTAGAGGTGGCTGGCATTATAAAGTCCTCCAACCCTCTCGCCAAAATCTTTCAAAATATCCAGGACGCCTTAATAGCCTGAGCCGCTCCTGTGTTTATTACTCATGTGCGCGCACATTCGGGTCTACCTGGCCCGATCTCCCAAGGCAATGATCTCGCGGACAGTGCCACTCGCCTTGCGGCAGCAGCTCTGAGTTCCCCTCTTGAAGCAGCACAAAGTTTCCATAGATCGTTTCACGTGACTGCAGAGACGCTGCGCCACAAGTTTAAAATCTCAAGAAAAGAAGCTAGAGAAGTTGTAAAGAGCTGTCACAATTGCTGTGAGTTCCTACCCTCACCTCATGTAGGGATAAATCCCAGAGGATTGCGTCCTTTATATCTATGGCAGATGGATGTGACACATATACCCTCTCTAGGTCGCTTGCAATATGTACATGTATCTATAGATACTTATTCTGGAGTCTTGTTCGCCTCTCCCTTGTCCGGGGAGAAGGCCGCCCACGTTATTCAACATTGCTTGGAGGCCTGGAGCGCTTGGGGATGCCCCAGAGCCCTTAAAACTGATAATGGCCCTGCCTATACATCCTCTAAGTTTGCGCAATTTTGTGCTAAGATGGGTGTCTCCCACTCTACCGGAGTGCCATATAATCCTCAAGGCCAAGGCATTGTGGAGCGTGCCCACCGCTCTATTAAGGCTTATCTACAAAAACAAAAGGAGGGCCTTCAGTCTGTGCTGCCCACGAACCCTCGTGGAGCAGTTGCTATGGCCATTTTCACCTTGAATTATCTTAATGTGGACCCCCAAGGCCTAGCGGCAGCAGATCGCCATTGCCGTGACCCACAGCCCATAAATGATTTTGTGAAATGGAAAGATGTTCTTACTAATGAATGGAAAGGACCGGATCTAGTGATTATTAGATCCAGGGGCGTTGTTTGTGTTTTTCCTCAGGAGGAGAATTCCCCTTTTTGGATCCCTGCTAGATTGACCAGAACAGTTCCTGCCGAAGAAGAACCTATCGCCCAAGAAGAACCTGATGAGCAGAATGGCGATCCATCAACACCTGAGGCGCCCGTCGAGAGCCCACCTGCAGAGAGCACTCCCTCTACTTCTGATATGCTGGACCCATAGTGTTTGGAGTGGGCAGCGCTGGGCCATTATGAATACCTTTCCTATCCCTATGCCAGTCATGCATGATGCACAAGTCTTTCCCCGATTTTTTTCTACCAATCGTTCATTGGGATTGGCTTTTTTACCCGAAGATGTTCAGATTTCGCCTGTTTTAACCAATAATTTTTTTATCCTGCAAGGCAGTCTTTGTTTTCTACTTATATCACATTAAAATAAGTCAGGCGACTGCATTCGGTTATATAACCAATCTGCAGCCTGGCAGAAAGCTCCTTATTTTCATAACTCCAAAATTGCATCTAACGCTACAGTCTTGGTTGGATGGTGGCCCGCGGCCATTGTTGGGGATGTGGGTCCTCCTCAACCAAAGTTGTCCCCCTTTTGTACTGGCTCTGATCCAGACACGCTGATGCTGCCCTGGACAGGATGTCAGTCTAGGGACGCTAAGAAAGTCCAAGATTGTTTTTCCTTTTCCCCTGCCATTTCTACTGTTTATAGTGCCACTTTTTCTGGTTATAATTTTACCAATCAAGCCATTGATGGAATTTCTGCCAGCCCTTTTTGATCAATGGCTGTTATGTGGGACAAGTGGTAGTTGCACAGATTTGTCCCCGATGATCATGATTGGGGGAGGGCGTGTAGAGAAGGGACATTTAACATATGATTTTACTGGTACCATGAGAAAGTCTTCTGGTGGTTTTTTCTGGACCACCTCAGATATTTCTTACAAGTCATTCAGGGGGAAGGTCTTGTCCTTTCGTCCTGTTTCTGTCTGTGTTTGGTCCCCTTTTATCTGGCTTGTTAGTAATGATTCTTCTATATGGACCTCAGTGCTTAGTTGCTCCCCTCATACCTGCTTTTATATTCTTTGCTGGGATGCCTCAGCTTATCCTTTTGCTATGGTGACTCGATTGCCTAGGTTTGTTCCAGTGCCTGTAGAAGCAGCGAATATCTTGAGCCATTTTAGAGTCAGGAGAGACTTTGGTATCTAAATATTTGCTGCAGAATTGGACAGCAGAATTTGAAGAGACCTTGAGGAAACTCCGGGTTGCCATTGTTGAAGTGAATTCTACTCATCTAGATCTTTCCCTTACGGAGGGAATGTCCTCCTGGATTTCTTCAGTTGTTTCTTACTTTAAGGAATGGGTGGGGGTAGGCCTTTTCGGTGCCCTTATGTGCTTTGGTGTGGTCCTACTCTTGTGGGCTGTCTGCAAACTCAGGTCACAGCGCCAGCAAGACAAGGTCGTCATTGCGCAGGCACTGGCAGCGCTAGATCAAGGAGGTTCAGCAGCAGTTTGGATAGCCATGATGGAGGACAATCGCCCCAGAACGCAGGCTCCTCTTTTTCCTTTCTAGCTGTATTCCCAGCCTTTGCACACAGAGGGGCCTTTAAGCCCCATTGCACCTGGTTAAGGTAGGAACTGTCCTGACTAGGGAGCAATTGAAAAAACACATAGGGCTCAAGTTCCCATTGCACATGTGTCGTTGTCAATTGCTGCCCTCCCCCTATGGGTCGTGAGGGCTCAGGATCCCATTGCACCACGACTGGTGGGAGAGCTCAGGCCTGGCCCCTGGGAATCGGGGCATGCGATGGCGTGCCCCAGAATCCCCTGTGGATTTCAGCCTGACCCTTTTTCCTTTTCTTGATCTTTCTCCTTTTGATGCCTGCTGTTCTTAGTTTAATTATAAGGGGCAGTTGTTGGGAGCCGCTCCCCGCCATCACAAGATGGCGCCCATTTCCGGCTGCTGGTTTGGTAAACACCCGCGCTGCGCATGCGCAAGGCGTAGCGCTGGCGCCGTCATCTGGCCTGATCCTAGGACGCCCTATAGAGAAGGGCCATGCCACAAGCGGAGCGTAGGACCTATATAAGGGGTCGCCTCCCTCACTTCGGGGTCCTCCTCCCTACCTTACAGTCAGCTTGTGATCTCGCTCTCAAGATGCATTAAAGCTGTTGCTGCAGAAGAATCCTATTTGTCCTGTGCTTATTTCTGCTGGCGGAAAACTGCGCGGGACAAGAATTAAATTACATAATGAGCTGTTTTAGAAAAGTAACATTGTCATGTTTGAACAAGTAAGAAACAGCCAGTCATTAGCAACAGCTGTTCCTTAGATTCTTTATTAAACTTACAGAGCAATTGCAGTAGATGTTTCTCCAATGCACAGCCAGGAAAACTCAAACAATCCCTACTTACTGCTGATTAAAAATTGAAGAACAATACAAACACAATGAAGTAGAGAATACTATGAAAAATTATATGCCAATAAATTGGACAACCTAGAAGAAATGGGCAAATTCCTAGAAAACACAATCTTCCAAGACTGACCCAGGAATAAACAGAAAATCTGAACACACCAACCATGAGTGATGAAATTTACTGGTAATCAAAAAAACAAAATTTGAGGGCCAGATGGCTTCACAGCTAAATTCTGCCAAACATTTAAAGAAGAGCTAATACCCATCCTACTTAAAGTATTCTAAAAAGTAGAAAAGGAGGGAATATTTCCAAACTTATTCTATGAGGCCAGCATCACTCTAATATCAAAATGAGACAAAGACACCACAAAAGAAGAAACTTATAGACCAGTATCTCTGATGAACTTAGACGCAAAAATCCTCAATAATATTTTAGCAAACTTTATTAAAAAACATATTAGAAGGATCATCCATCACAACCAAGTGGGATTTATTCTAGGGAAGCAAGGATGGTACAGTATTTGAAAATCAATCAACATCATACACCACATCAACAAAAAGAAGGACAAAAATCACATAATCATCTCAATAGATGTTGAAAAAGCATCTAACAAAATCCAACATCCATTCATGATAAAAATGCTCAACAAAATGGGTATACGGGGTACATACCTCAACATAATAAAAGGCCATATATGACAAACCCACAGCTGACATCATACTCAATGGCAAAAGCTGAAAGCTTTTCCTCTAATATCAGGAACAAGACAAGGATGCCCACTCTCACCACTTTTATTCAACAGAGTACTGGAGGCCCTAGCCACGGCAATCAGACAACACAAAGAAATAAAAGGCATCCAAATTGGTAAGGAAGAAAGAAGTTAAGCCGTCACTCTTTGCAGATAACATGATACTATACATACAAAACCCTAAAGACCCCACCAAAAACCTATCAGAATAACTGGATTCAGCAAAGTTGCAGGATACAAAATTAATACACAGAAATTTTGTTGTGTTCATATATACTAACAAGAAACTAGCAGAAAGAGAAATCAGGAAAACAATTCCATTTACAATTGCAGCAAAAAGAATAAAAAACACAGGAATAAACCTAACAGAGGAGGTGAAAGACCTTACTCTGAAACGAATAAGATGTTCATGAAAGAAATTAAAGAAGAAACAAATAAATGGAAATCTATCTCTAGTTCACAGATAGGAATAATTAATATTGTTAAAATGCCCACCCTGTCCAAAGCAATTTACTGATTCAATGCAAACCCTATCAAAACACCAATGGCAATTTTCAGTGAACTAGAGTAAACAATCCTAAAATTCTTATAGAACCACAAATGACCCTGAATAATCAAAACAATTCCGAGAAATAAGAACAAAGCTGGGATGTCATGTTCCCTGACCTCAAGTTATATTACAAAGCAACAGTAATCAAAACAATATGGCACTGGCACAAGAACAGACCCGTATATCAATGGAAAAGAATACAGAGCCCAGATATAAACCCACGCATATATAGTCAATTAATATATGATAAAGGAGCCATTAATATATGATGGGGAAAAGCCAGTCTCTTCAATAACTGGTGTTGGAAAAATGACAGTTACATGCATGAGAATGAAACTGGATTACTGCCTAATTCCATACACAAAAGTAAACTTGAAAAAAATCAACGACCTGAATATAAGATATAAAACCATAAAACTCTTACAAGAAAACTAGGCAAAAATTTCTTGAACATAAACATGAGCAATTATTTCCTGGATATATCTCCTAATGCAAGGGAAACAAAATTAAAAAAATGAACAAGTGGGACTACATCAAACTAACAAGTTTCTGTATAGCAAAGGACACCATCAACAAAACAAAAAGGCAGCCTACAGTATGGGAGAATGTATTTGTGAATAATTTATCTGATAAGGAGTTAACACCCAAAACATATAAAGAATTCATACGCCTAAACACCAAAAAACCCCAAATAACCCAATTAAAAAAGGGGCAGAGGACCTGAACATTTTTCCAAAGAATTCAGGTGACCAACAGGCACATGAAAAGATGCCCCACATCACTAATCATCAGGGAAATGGAAATCAAAACCACAATGAGCTATCACCTCAGGATGGCCAGTATCCAAAAGACAAGAAATAAGTGGTGGTGAGGATGTGGAGAAAAGAGAACCCTCCTACACTGTCAGGGAGAATGTAAATTGGTGCAGTCACTGTGGAAAGCAGTATGGAGGTTCCTCAAAAAACTAAAAAGAGAAATTCCATGAGACACAGTAATTCCACTTCTAGGAATTTACCCAAAGAAAACAAAATACCTGATTCAGAAAGATATATGAGAATTCAAGACGGCATGAGAGGTGAGACACAGAACTCCTCCCAAAACCACAAACAGTACAAAAATACAGTTAATTAATACAACTAACCTAAAACAGCAACAGGAAAGAAGGCTGAACCAGACTGCATACGGACATCACAAACAGAGCAGACCTCATGAAACAGGGTAACATAGGAAAGCCTTAATCCGGCAGGACCCAGGCCTTCACACACCACAGCTAACCGGCGGGAGGAAGAGAAACGGAGTGCGGAGGGTGTGGAATCCTGGGACTACTGAACACCTAGCCCTGGAGATCTGCTTTGCGAGCAGAAATCTACTCTGTGTGGTGCTCTGGACGTTGGGGAGCTGGGTCAGGCAGAGTGCCTGAGAGATTGACATTTTGGACGTTTGTGGAGGATGGGATCCACATCCGGCCACTCTGTGACAGAGGAAAGGCAGGCGGTCTGAGAGGCTTCCTAGCAGCAAGATGGCTGCTGACAGGGCAGGGGTTGACAGAGCTTGCTGCACAAGAGAAGGGAGAACAGGACAAGGTTGTCTGAGTGAGCACTGCCCAGCAGGTTGGGAACTTTGAGGAGCTTCAGGGACTTCATCCTTATGGCTGCCTGCTCAGCTCCGAGGCAGCCCACTGTGAAACACAGCCCGCCAAGCCTTCCTCCTGGGATGACAGCACTGGGTCACAAACCGGCAGTCACTGAACTGGCGTCAGGCCAGCCAGAGAGAAGCCTCACCTACAACAGCTAGAGATGCCAATAACAGAGGCTTACACCAGCGTGCTCAGCCCACTGGCTGTGATGCTGGACCAGTCAGGGAAGACAGGAGACAGGAAACAGATCTTTCCTCCCCACATGCACCAGCTCTACTTCCCTACGACCCCCAACCTCACTCTAGGGGCTGAGCAGCTGCAGAGACTGGATCTTCTGGGCAACAGAGGGCACCACACAGAAATATGATATGTAAAAAGAACATGGTACAGACCAAAATCTCACAAACCCCAGAAAAAGGGACAAATGAAACTGAACTCACCAATCTTCCTGAAAGAGAGTTCAAAATACAAATGATAAACATGCTTATGGAGGTACAGAAAAATATTCAAGAACTCAGGAACAAATTTAAGATGGAGATTCAATCATTAAGAAATTCCATATCTGAAATGAAACATAAAATGGAGGGATTTAAAAGCAGATTAGATGTAGTAGAAGAGATGATAAATGGAATAGAAATTAGAGAAGAGGAATACAAGGAAGCTGAGGCACAGAGGAAAACAAGAATCTCTAAGAATGAAAGAATATTGACAGAACTGTGTGACTAATCCAAACGGAACCATAATCTCATTATAGGGGTAACAGAAGAAGAAGAGAGCAAAAAAGGAAAAGAAAGTGTCATTGAGGAGGTCATTGCTGAAAACCTCCCCAATCTGGGGGAGGAGATAGTCTCTCAAGCCATCAAGATGCACAGATCTCCCAACCCAAGGGACACAAGGAAGACAACATCAAGACATATAATAATTAAAATGGCAGAGATCAAGGATAAAAAGAGACTTTAAAACCAGTTAGAGAGAGAAAAAAAATCACATACAAAGGAAAACCAATCAGGCTATCATCAGATTTCTCAAAAGAAACCTGACAGGCCAGAAGGGAGTGCCATGATATATTTCATGCAATGAAGCAGAAGGGCCTTGAACCAAGAATACTCTACCCGACAAGGTTATCATTTGAATTTGAAGGAGGGATTAGACAATTCTCAGATAAGCAAAGCCTGAGAGGATTTACCTCCCACAAACAACCTCTACAGTGCATTTTGGAGGGACTCCTATAGATGCAAGTATTCCTAAGACTAAATAGATGTCACCCAAGGGATAGACAGAGAACAGAAAATGATTCGTAACATACAAAGAATGGAGGAAGAAGAAAAAGGAGGAAAAAAAAAAAGAATCTTTACGTTGTGTTTGTAATAGCACACGAAGTGAGTTAAATTAGACTGTTAGATGGTAAGGGAATTGCCCTTGAACCTTTGGTAACCACTAATCTAAAGCTTGCAGTGTCAATAAGTACATACCTATCGATAATCACCCTAAATGTAAATGGTCTGAATGCACCAATCAAAAGACGTAGAGTCACTGAGTGGATAAAAAAACAAGATCCATCTATATGCTGCCTATAAGAGACTCACTTCAAACCCAAAGACATACAGACTGGAAGTAAAGGGATGGAAAAAGATATTCCATGCAACTAATAAGGAGGAAAAAGCAGGAGTTGCAGTACTTGTATCAGACAAAATACACTTCAAAACAAAGAAAAGTAATAAGAGACAAAGAAGGATATTACATAATGATAAAAGGGTCTGTCCAACAAGAGGGTATCACTGTTATAAACATCTATGCACCCAACACAGGATCACCTACATATGTGAAACAAATACTAACAGAATTAAAGGGGGAAATAGAATGCAATACTTCCTTTTTAGGAGACTTAAACACACCACTCACTTCAAAGGACAGATCAACAAGACAGAAAAGAAATAAAGAGACACAGGCACTGACCAACGTATTAGAACAGATGGACCTTACAGACATCTACAGAACACTGCATCCAAAAGCAGCACAATACACATTCCTCTCAAGTGCACATGGAACATGTTCAACAATAGATCATATACTAGCCACAAAAAGAGCCTCAGTAAATTTTAAAAGATTGAAATTGTACCAACCAGCTTCTCAGATTACAAAGGTATGATATTAGAAATCAATTACTCAAAGAAAATGAAAAAGCCCACAAACACATGGAGGCTTAATAACATGCTCCTTAAATAATCAATGGATCAATGACCAAATTAAAACAGAGATCAAGCAATATATGGAGACAAATGACAACAATAATTCAACACCACAAAATCTGTGGGACGCAGTGAAGGCTGTACTACGAAGGAAATACATTGCAATACAGGCCTACCTCAGGAAAGAAGAACATGCCCAAATGAACAATCTAAACTCACAATTAATGAAACTAGAAATGGAAGAACAAATGAGGCCCAAAGTCAGTAGAAGGAGAGATGTAATAAACATTAAAGGAGAAATAAATAAAATTGAGAATAATAATACAATAGAAAGAATCAATGAGAGCATGAGATGGTTCTTCGAGAAAATAAACAAAATAGATAAACCCCTAGCCAGACTTATCAAGAAAAAAAGAATCTACACACATAAACAGAATCAGAAATGAGAAAAGAAAAATCACTACAGACACTACAGAAATACAAAGAATTATGAGAGAATACTATGAAAAATTATATGCTAACAAACTGGATAACCTAGAAGAAATGGACAACTTTCTAGAAAAATACAACCTACCAGGGCTGGGCCAGGAAGATACCAAAAATCTGAACAGACCAATTACCAGCAAAGAAATTGAATCAGTAATCAAAAAACTACCTAAGAACAAAACGCCTGAACCAGATGGTTTCACTGCTAAATTTTATCAAACATTTAATGAAGACCTAATACCCATCCTCCTTAAAGTTTTCCAAAAAGTAGAAGAGGAGGGAATACTCCCAAACTCATTCTATGAGGCCAACATCACTCTAATACCAAAACCAGGCAAAGACACCACAAAAAAAGAAAATTACAGACCAATATCCCTGATGAACACAGATGGAAAAATACTCAACAAAATTTTAGCAACCAAATTCAAAAATGCATCAAAAAGATCATCCAACATGATTAAGTGGGATTCATCCCAGGGATGCAAGGATGGTACAACATTCGAAAATCCATCAACATCATCCACTACTTCAACAAAAAGGACAAAACCGCATGATCATCTCCACAGATGCTGAAAAAGCATTTGACAAAATTCAACATCCATTCATGATAAAAACTCTCAACAAAATGGGTATAGAGGGCAAGTACCTCAACATAATAAAGGCCATATACGACAAACCCACAGCCAACATTATACTTAACATTGAGAAGCTGAAAGCTTCTCCTTTAAGATTGGGAACAAGACAAGGATGCCCACTCTCCCCACTTTTATTCAGAATACTTCTGGAGGTCCTAGCCCCGGCAATCAGACAATGCAAAGAAATAAAAGGCATCCAGATTGCCAAGGAAGAAGTCAAACTGTCTCTGTTTGCAGATGACCAGATATTGTACAAAAAAACCCTAAGGAATCCACTCCAAAACTACTAGATATAATATCTGAATTCAGCAAAGTTGCAGGATACAAAATTAATACACAGAAATCTGTTGCATTCCTATACACTAACGATGAACTAGCAGAAAGAGAAATCAGGAAAACTATTCCATTCACAATTGCATCAAAAAGAATAAAATACCTAGGAATAAACTTAACCAAGGAAGTGAAAGACCTATACTCTGAAAACCACAAGACACTCACGAGAGAAATTGAAGAAGATACCAATAAATGGAAACACATCCCATGCTCATGGATAGGAAGAATTAATATTGTCAAAATGGCCATTCTGCCAAAAGCAATCTATAGATTCAAAGCAATCCCAATCAAAATACGAACAGCATTCTTCAAAGAACTAGAGCAAATAATTCTAAAATTTATATGGAACCACAAAAGACCCTGAATAGCCTAAGCAATCCTGAGAAGGAAGAATAAAGTGGGGGGAATTATGCTCCCTGACTTCAAGCTCTACTACAAAGCTACAGTAACCAAGACAATTTGGTACTGGCATGAGAATGATCCATAGACCAATGGAACAGACTAGAAAGCCCAGATATAAACCCAAGCATATACGGTCAATTAATATACAATAAAGAAGCCATGGATATACAATAGGGAAATGACAGCCTCTTCAACAGCTGGTGTTGGCAAAACTAGACAGCTACATGTAAGAGAATGAAACTGGATTACTGTCTAACCCTATACACAAAAGTAAACTCAAAATGGATCAAAGACCTGAATGTAAGTTATGAAACCATAAAGCTCTTAGGAAAAAACATTGGCAAAAACCTCACTTCTTTATGAATTTATCTCCCCAGGCAAGGGAAACAAAAGCAAAAATGAACAAGTGGGACTATATCAAACTAAAAAGCTTCTGTACAGCAAAGGACACCATCAGTAGAACAAAAAGACATCCTCCAGTAAGGGAGAATATATTCATAAATGACATATCTAATAAGGAGTTGACATCCAAATTATACAAAGAGCCCACATATCTCAACAAACAAAAAGCAAATAAGCCAATTAAAAAATGGGCAGAGGAGCTCAACAGACACTTCTCCAAAGAAGAAATTCAGTTGGCCAACAGGCACATGAAAAGATGGTCCACATCCCTAATCATCAGAGAAATGCAAAATAAAACCACAATGAGATATCACCTGACACCAATTAGGATGGCCAACATCCAAAAGACAAACAACAACAAATGTTGGCGAGGATGTGGAGAAAGGGGAATCCTCCAACACTACTGGTGGGAATGTAAAAAAGTTCAACCATTGTGGAAAGCAGTATGGAGGTTCGTCAAAAAGCTAAAATAGAAATACCATTTGACCCAGGAATCCCACTCTTAGGAATTTACCCTAAGAATGCAGCAGCCCAGTTTGAAAAAGACATATGCACCCCCTATGCTTATCGCAGCACTATTTACAATAGCCAAGAAATGGAAGCAACCTAAGTGTCCATCCTTAGATGAATGGATAAAGATGTGGTACGTATATAAAGACAATGGAATATTATTCAGCCAAAAGAAGAAAACAAATCCTACCATTTGCAACAACATGGATGGAGCTAGAGGGTATTATGCTCAGTGAAATAAGCCAGGTGGAGAAAGACAAGCATCAAATGATTTCACTCATATATAGAGTATAAGAACAAAGAAAAAACTGAAGGAACAAAACAGCAGCAGACTCACAGAACCCAAGAATGGACTAACAGTTACCAAAGGGAAAGGGACTGGGATCAAAACAGCAGCCGACTCACAGAACCCAAGAATGGACTAACAGTTACCAAAGGGAAAGGGACCGGGGAGGATCAGTGAGAAGGAAGGGATCAGGGGGAAAAGGGGCATTACGATTAGCACACATATGTGGGTGTGGGGCATGGGAAGGCAGTATAACACAAAGACAAGTAGCGATTCTATAGCATCTTACTACGCTGATGTACAGTGACTGTATTGGGGTATGTGGTGGGGACTTGATAATGGGGGGAGTCTAGTAACCATAATGTTGGTCATGTAATTGTACATCAATGATAGTAATAAATAAATAAATAAATAAATAAATAAATAAATAAATAAATAAATAAATAAATAAA
>JAQQAC010002837.1:21411789-21440053 GCA_029783875.1 Phataginus tricuspis | reverse complement strand
AAATAAATAAATAAATAAATAAATAAATAAATAAATAAATAAATAAAAAGAGCTTTGAAGAGAAACAATTGGGCAGAGAAGAGAAACAAGTGGGCAGATAGCTCATGCCTTTTGTATTTCTTATTCTAGAATTAGGAAAGTTCTTTATTTGATTCAATATTACACACCTGATTGAAAATAAACAGGGGAAAAAAAAAGAAATATGCACCCCTATGTTAACCGCCACATTGTTTACAAAAGCCAAGTTATGGTAGCAACCTAAGTGTCCATCAGTAGGTGAATGGATAAAGATGTGATAAATATGTACGATGGAATGTTATCCGTCATAAAAATGAGAAACCTGCGATTTGCAACATGGATGGACCTCCAAGGTATTATGCTAAGTGAAGTAAGGCAGATGGAGAAAGACAAATACTGTATGATTTCACTTACTTGTGGAATATAAAAACAAAACAAAACAAAACAAAATGAACAAAATAGTAAGCTCAAAGACACTGAGAAGTGACTGGTGACCACTGGGGAGGAGTTGGGGTAGGAGAGTGGGAGGGGGATAAAGGGACATAAAAATTCTTCATCATAGTATAAGTTGGGCAGCGGGATGGTAGTACAGCATGGAGAATACAGCCAATGTTTCTGTTACATCTTTCTATGTTGACACATAGTAACTGCACTATTTGGGATGAGGATTTAATACTGTGGGCAACTGTTGAACAACTGTGTTGTACATTTGAAAACAATATAAGATTATATCAAAGATACTTGAATAAAAAAAAGATTGAACAACTGCATTAAAGACCTCCATCCCTATGCAATATTGCTAACAATCTGTGAATCTTTAAATAATTTCCATTATGATACACAAAGTAATCAAGTTCAAGTGGCTTTATTTGCTTACTTGGCTAGGGTGGGAATTTAACTTACATAATTTCAATAACCTTCCCTTACTCATGTAAAGGGGTCCTGGTTGTCCTCATTTCAGAGACTTGAAATATTAATTAATCTGTTTTTCAAAGTATCTGCAATGGCGTTTAGGAAGCACTAACTTACGCTGAATCTAGCAATGCAGTCTTCCAATGGGATATACATAAGGTTACTGCTGACAAAATTTGATTAACTCACACAATTCAGTGCTTGCGGTAATATCTGCTACCTCTCCTCCCTCAAAACTGGCTTCATTCCTATTGCTTGGTAAACTAGTCCCTTCTGTTGCTTTCCAGAAGCGACAAGGTTTACGATTTCTCTATAACGCGGATCATTCTTATAATGAGTTTTCTTTCAACTTTTTGTTTTAAGCAGAAAGAAACGATTTGGAGGACAGGGGAGCTTGGAAACGGACGGATGGACGTACTGCAGCGTTTTTCTGCATGCAGTGAATGAAAAGGCTGCTCGCTGCCCTGTAAATCACTCTGCCTCCTCCGAGATTTCAGAGATGTGTGAACTATCTCTGGTTTTCTGGTTCCCCGTTCACAGCTGCGACCTATACAGTCCTACCTGCAAATTCGAGCCCTTCCCGGTTCCCCGGGAAGGGAGCTGACTTCTTTTCCACAAGCCCATCCCCTTACGGAAAAAAATGCCTTGAGATTAGTGTCCCGAAGCCGCCTGGGGCTGACGTTGAAGAGTTAGACAATAACCTCGAGGTTTTGAACAGAAACTCCGTCTGCCGCTGCCCGCCTCTGAAGCCTCCACTCTGCCCAGCCGGAATGCAGAAATCTTAGGGAGGACGATTTTGAAAAATGGACTTTGACCCGATCCGGTTACTGTAACTATATGCCTAGGGACCGGTCCCCGTCAGGGAATGACCTGGCGGGCTTCCCCGAGGAGGCGACTCCCCGCAAGGGCACAAAGGGGTGCAAAGCAGCCCAGACAAAAGGGCCCCGCCAAGTCGCGGGGGGCGGGGGGCGAGCCAGCGCGGGGCGCGCTGCGGGCGGGGAAGTCGCCGAGAGCCCCTTGTGGGAGGGCGGAGGAGGAGCAGGCGGCGGCGACCCCGGCCCGGCGCGGCCCAACGCAGCTGCGGCTCCGGCGGTTACCCGCGCCTGGACCGGGACCCCCCTCTCGGAGCCAAGAACGCGGCCGAGCTCCGGGGTGCCTGCAGCCAAACTCTCCGCGCACTCCCCGCTCACTTTCCCCGACTCGCCGAACTCACCCGAGTCGCCGCCGCCGCCTCCTCAGCCTCCACCGTAGTTTACCCCGGAAATCTTACCTGGCCCGCGGGCCGCTAGGCTGCAGCCAGAGCTTTCGGTCCCCGGGAGGGGGAAAGGGAGCGGACCTCACAGAGTGGGGTGGGAAGTGCCGCCGCGGGGCCTCACGGGACTTGTAGTCTCCCTCAGGGACCAGCTCTGTCGCGGGCGGGACAAAATGGCGGGAACCGCGCCCTTTGCTCTCCTGGCGCCCTGTCCCACACGGCCTCTCTGGGCATGCGCAGCCCACTGCCTACGCCCGTCGAGTAAAAGAACTTGGGCACTTTTTCTAGAACAGAAGGGGGCAAAGGTTTTGGACTTGGGAGGGAAAGTTCAATAACGGGCGCCAGGCGGTGCTTAAGTGGAGCTTATGCTAAGTGTGCTCTTTTAGAATACTGTGTCCAGTCCCTCTCTAGTCAAATTTCAATTATAATCTCCCCAAAAGAAAAAAACTATTGAGGGCCAATTTGAAGTGCAAGAAACTTAGAAGAAAGTTATCCTCAAATTTGTGCATAAGGAAGAAACCTAGGAATCATTCTTGACACCTGCTTCAGCCCATTAAGTCCAGTCATTCTGCATCCCAAATATCTCAGTTGCTTTCCATTCTCTCCACTACCATTACCTTGAGGAAGCTACCTCCATCTCTCTCACTAGTTTCAGACCTTCAGGCTAAGAGGCTAACACCCTCCAAACACCTTCCTTGCTGCTGCCAGAGGTTCCTAAATGCCCAGTGCATTGTGTCACAACCTGAATTAGACGTAAGTGTAAAACCTGAAACTACAAAACTTTTAGAGGACAACAGGGAAAAATCTCCGTGGCCTTCTGTGGGTAAAATTGCAGTATTTCCAGACTGACTTTAGTGCATCTCCATGCAATAGGTGTTTCCAAGGTGTGGAGAGAAGCAGCCCATCTCCATCTCAGTAGGTAACTACAAGGGCTAGTGAGGGCTTATCTGGACCAGAGAGGATGGGCCGGGGTCTCTTCTGCAGCTAGGTCAGAGAGACATGGGAGAGCAGAAGTGGAACTATTTGTAAGAAATAAACGGATTTCTCCCACTTTTTTTCTCCCTTTGACTGATTTCGGTTTCAAAGGTATTTTGCCCCAGGATTTTCACCCCGGAGTTACACCTTTGAACTCCCAATCTGTAAAAGAAAAAAAAAAGATAAATTGCATGTCATCAAAATTAAAAATTTTTTTTCTTTAAGACAGTGTTGAAAATGAAAATGCAAGTCACAAACTGGGATTAAATGGCAAAACCTATATCCAAAACAAGACTAGTATCTAGAACGTATAAAGAAGTCTTTCAACTCAAGACAAACAACCCAGTTTAAAAAATGATTTGAAAAGACACTTTGCCAAGGAAGATAAACCAATGGCAAATAAACACATGGAAGATGTTAGGGAAATGAGCATTAACACCACAATGAGATTATCACTACACACCATGACTGACAGTATCAGGTGATCGAGTGTTAGCAAGAATATAGATCCACCAGAATGCTCCTTCACTGCTGGTGGGATTGTAAAATGACACAACCACTTTGGAAAACAGCTTGGCAGTTTCTTTAAGTACTAAATATACACCTACCATATGGCCCAAACATAGGTATTTGACCAAGACAAATGAAAGCATACATCCACCAAAGACTTGCACATGAATTTTTGTCGCTGCTTTATAATAGCCAAAGATTGGAGAAAACTCAAATGCCCTTCAAAAGGTGAGTGAGTGTTTACACAATGGAATACTCTTCACTAAAAAAAGGAATAAACTGTTGATACAACAACATGATGAATCTTATAATAATTGAGTGAAATAAGCCAGACATAAAAAAAGCTATACAGACATTCTGTATAACTCCATTTGTATAAAACTCTAGAAAATTTAAACTATTGTGACACAAAGCAGATCCGTGCTTGCCTGGGGACCAAAGAGGCTGAGGCATGGCAGGGAGGGATTACAAAGGGGAAGAGGGAACTTTTTGGGATGATGGGTATGTTAATCATCTTGATGGTGGTTATGGTTTCAAGGGTGCATGATGAGTTGTAAATATATCAAAACTCATCAAACTGCACCCTCTACATATATGCAGTTTACTGTTCATCAATTTTACATACTTTACTAAACCTGAAAAATAGTATAGTTGAACTGTTAAAAAAAAAAAGGAAACCCTTCAATGACTTCCCTGTACCCTTAAGAAAAAGACAAAAATGATTGCAATAGAAGCTTGAATTGTGGAGCCTCAATATCCTCTATGGGAGAAGGGGACTGACAGGGATGGCAATTATGAAACCCCATTACTGATAATGGTGGTGACAGCAGTAGTAGTAGTAATAGCAGTAATAATAAAATCCCTACTTTTTCTTGGGCATCTATAACTCAGGGGAAAGGAAATCTCAGGGCAAAATACCTCTCAAACCAAAATCAGTCAAAAGGAGAAATAAAGTTTAAAACTTCCTTATTACTTACAAACTGCGGTCCGGGGCTGTTTCTCTTTCCTGCCCAGACAGAAGCAAGCAAGACCTCCCCCTAACCTCTCAGGTTCAGATAAGCCCTAGGTCGCCCAGGTAATTATCCATTGATATGGAGATGACCTACCTCTCTCCACCCCTTAGGCACACATGTTGATATAAAGATGCACTAAAGCCAGGTGAGATATTCTGGAAATATTACAATTTCACCCACACCATTCGTCATGTGCCAGGTATTTTACATGTCTTAATTAGGACTCCCCCTCTGCCTGAAAGCAGAACCTGAGACAGGTATTAGAAGCAGGTAATTTACTTGGAAGGTGATTCCAGAGATTTAATGTGGAAACCCAGAGTAAAACAGCAGCAGGAAAAGTCAAACACAAGGCTGCATTACCAAAGTGATCACTTTTGTGGGCATCTGGGGCTAGATTCTACAAAACCATCTGGAGACTGTCTGTCTAGAATGCCTCTCAGTATGACCCACCTAAGGATCTCCACAGAGAAGCATTTATTCATTGGTTCCCATCCCCCACTGGTTAGGCTTACCTACCCAAAGGGGCATCAACTCCTCTTGCACCTCAACAGGCTCCCACCAGTGTCCTACATCTTGATTTAGGAAAGCTCTGAGAGAGAACACAGTGAGAGGCAAGGAGAACTTAGAGCCTTCACTGAACTGTTTTTTCCAGCTTCAACTGCAATCTAAGGTAAAGCTAAGAAGACATGAGTTAAGACAACAGAGGTCCCAGACCATCCTTTGCAGTGCTCAGATTTGCCCATGCCCTACATTAGATTCAATGTATCACCTAGTCTTCAAAGTAGTGACTGGCTACAATTTTGACAAAAACAGTAGCACTCATAATTCTTTGTAAAATGTATGCTGTCCCATATGCCCTGTGTGTGCTTGTAACACACTATGCTCAACCATATGAATAATTCTCACAAATAACATTAAGTGAAAAAAGCTACACAAAATGAGTATATACTGTATGATTTCATATCTGTAAAATAAAAAACAAGCAAAAATATTCTGTAGCAAGGCAGGATGGCAGCTATACTTCAGGGTGGAAAAGCAGTGTCTAGAAGAGGGTGACAGGAGGTTTTCTGGGTATTGTTAATTGGGTAAAATTGTAACATTTCCAGAATATCTCACCTGGCTTTAGTCATCTGCATATCAATAGGCATTCAGAGGTGGAAAGAAGTATGGCTTTAGTTCATTTGCATCATTCCTCAGGGGTGGAGAGAAGTTCATCTCCATATCAAATGGGTAATTACCTGGGCAATAGGGGCTTATCTGTACTTGAGAAGTGAGGGGGAGGGCCAGTTTTGCTTCTGCTGGAGCAGGAAAGAAAGAAGGGCCCGGACTTTGTAAGCAATAAATGGATTTTAAACTTTATTTCTCCCTTTGACTGATTTTGGTTTTTACAGATATTTTTCCCGGGATTTCCTTTCCCCAGACTTACATTAATATTCTGGGTTTTTTATCTGGATCTGGGAGCTGGCTACGTAGGTATCTTAAGTTTGTAAAAAATTCATCAATTGGGATATATAAACCCTTGAACAACATGGGTTTGAACTGCAAGGGTCCACCTACACACAGATTTTTTTCCGTAAATATGTTGCAAAATTTTTTGGCAATTTGCAACAATTTGAAAATGAAAAACATTTTTGTTTCTCTAGCTTATTGTAAGAATACAATAAATAATGCATAATACATACAAAATATGTGTTAATTGACCATTCATGTTATTTGTAAGACTTCCAGTCAATAGGATATTAGCAATTAAGTTGCAGGGAGTCAAAGTTGTTTATGTGGATTTTCAACTGTGCAGGGGGTTGACCCTCCTAAACCCTGAATTGTTCAGGGATTAACTGTATATACTTTTCTGCATAGATATTATACTCCTAATGTAATTTTTTAAGTAGGAAGTGGCCTGGGTCACACTCTCATCTTCTGAGAGGCCAATTAATAGTAAAGACTATTTCTAACTATTAATATTTCTGGATTTGGGGCTTATGGGCACTATTGGAACATAATGTTAAGAACTTCAGTGCCACTTCCGTGTGCATTTGGCTCATTTATTTAAACTTAAGATTAGTTCCTTCGTTGTACAATGGAAAACCTAACAGTACTTAATATATAGGTTGATGTGAGAATTAAATAAAGTAACATACCTAAAGCCTGTACCTGATATATGTTAAATGCTCAATGAACAGTAACTGTTACGGTGGGTAATACTAGTTTTTATTTTGTTTAAGCTTCCAAGTTTTTAACAGTGAACATGGACACAGGCTGCAGGTGCAAGGATGTTCATTATAGTACTGTTTGAAGTTGCAAACAAATAAAAAATTGGAGACAATCTAAATATGCATCTACTGGAGAATGGGCAAATCAACTGTGATATACTCATAATACAGGATTCTACAAAACACTTCAAGTAAATAAACTAAAGGGACAGGGATCAACTTGGAGAAAACAAAATGTTGAGGGAAAAAAAACAAGTTGCAGGAGGTTATATACAGCTTGATGTATATAAAATTGTAAAACATGCCAAATAACACTATATAGTATTTAAGGATTCATATATATAGTACATAGGAAAAATAGAAAATCATATGTGGAAATAAAATATTCAGGCAAGTGATTATTTCTTGAGGAGAGGAAAAGAATGGGTTAAAGGAGAGAGATACTTCAGGGCTTAAAACATCTCTCTGATATTTTATTTCATGAAAATATGGTAAGCAAATAAGGCAAAACATTAAGATTTGACAAAGTTGGTGAAAAGTACTTGGGGATTTCTTATAAAAACCTCTATTTTTCTATATGCTTGAAGTAGTTCTCTATTTAAAAAAAAAAAGCATGGAGCAGAGCAGAGTGCAAAATACTCTACTTATTTTTTTGTAAGGAAAGACAAATCAACAACTGCTGTTGGGTCAACCTAAAACCAATGTTTTGGTTAGGAGAACAGTAGTGGGTTTTGTTTTGTTTTGTTTTTTATACAGTTTTTTTTTTCTCACAGTGTGGATAAAGTGGGGTTCCTATGGCCAGGATCCTCACTGAACTTAAGTGTAACTGCCCTGTTGCTATGCTACCGCTTCCACACCTTTAGGCAATAAGCCATTATTGTTTTAATATAAGGAGTTCCGCCCAGTGCTCTGCCGGAGACTGGGTGGCGGGGCTGCAAGACTGTAGGAGAGCAGAGCAGGGGGCTGGAGTGGTGGCAGCGCCACCAACAGAGGCCCGGAGGACGGCTGTGCAGGACGGCTGTGCAGAGAGGCCCAGAGGACGGCTGTGCAGAGAGGCCCAGAGGCAGAGACCGGCTTGCTGCATCCGAAGCAGCAGTGATAACACAGACTCGCTCTGAGTGAACGGGATTTTAGTGACTGACCTGACACCTGGAAATAAAGTTGGGTATAAGCTTTTCACCCCAAGAACCCTTTGCTGTAAATTTCTTTGGTCACAGTGAATCTATAGCGAACTTGCCTAGAGCTGAAACTCATTTGCAAGACAACATATTTAATTCATTTTGGTATTAAATTCTGAATCCAATGCATACATCTGTGTAACCACCACCATAATAATCTAGGTAAGAACTGTTCCATCACTCCAGGGTAGGCCCTCATGCTAGCTTTTGTAGTTCACTCCTACCCCTCACCCATTCCATGGTATCCATTGATCTGTTTTCTGTACATATATTTTGGCTTTTCCCAGAAACTTGCAAGTAGAATAAGAAAGTATGTAGCTTTTTGAGTCTTGTTACTGCCACTTAGGATAATGCACGTATGATTCCTGTGTAGTTTATGTATGATTCAGTTGCACTGTACATAAGTAGTTTGTTCCTTTTTATTGCTGACTAGTGTCCCTTTGTATTGGTACATTGTAGTTTGCTTCTCCTTCCACCAGTTTTAGGACATTGGGATTGTTTCCAGTTTTTGTCAGCTGTGAATAAAACTACTATAAACATTCATGTACAGGTTTTTGTGTAAACATAAGTTTTTATTTCTCTTGCGTAAATACCTAGGAGTAGAACTGCTGCATTGTAAGGTAAGTGTACACCTAACATTACGTCTTTTTTTTTTATAATTTATTTTGGTATCATTAATCTACAATTACATGTGCAATATTATGCTTATAACATTATGTCTTTAAAAAACCCAAACTCAAAAAAAAAAAAAAAAAAAAACCCAAACTCCTTTCTAAAATGGCTGCCCCATTTTGCATTTTCACCAGTAAGAATGAGAGTTCCTGTTGATCTGCATGCTTATTAGTATTTGGTATTGTCAGTTTTTAACAAATTATTTGTTTTTAGCCATTCTGATATATGTGTAGTGGTATCTCAATGAAATCTTCCCTAATGACTAATAATATTCAGCCTCTTTTCATCTGTATATGTCTTTGCTGAAGCATCAGTACTAGTCATGTGCCCATTCTTTTATTGAGTTTTCTTATTACTGAATTGTGAGAGCTCTTCTATACGTTTTAGGTACAAGACCTTTATCAGATATGGCATTTATAAACTTTTGCTCCCCATCTGTGGTTTGTCCTTTCATTCTATTAGCAGTATCTTTCATAAATCAGAATTTTAAATTTTTATTAAGTACAATGTGTCTTTATTTTTCTCTTGTGAATCGTGTCATGTCTAAGAAATCTTTGCCTAACCTAAGATTACAAAAATCCCCCCTAAATTTTCTTCTAGAAGTTTATAGTTTTAGGTTGTCATTTATTTCTCTTTTTTTTTGTCTATATGGCCTTTTTTAAATAAGAAATTGTCACTGATATTTTAATAGGTCTTGAGTTGCTATAAGATTTTTTTTAATCATTTTTTAAATTTTGGTATCATTAATGTACAATCACTTGAACAACATTATGGTTACTAGGCCCCTATTATCAAGTCCCACCCACATACCCCACTACAGTCACTGTCCATCAGCATAGTAAGATCCTATAGAATCATTACTTGTCTTCTCTATAAATACAGCCTTCCCCATGCCCTACATTACGTGTCTTCTCTATAAATACAGCCTTCCCCTCCGCTACATTACGTGTGCTAATTGTAATACCCCTATTCCCCTTCTCCCTCCCTTCCACCCATCCTCCCCAGTCCCTTTCCCCTTGGTAACTGTTAGTCCATTCTTGGGTTCTATGTTTCTGCTGTTGTTTTCTTCCTTCAGTGTTTTTCTTTGTTCTTATACTCCACAGATGAGTGAAATCATTTGATACTTGTCTTTCTCCACCTGGCTTATTTCACTGAGCATAATACCCTCTAGCTCCATCCATGTTGTTGCAAATGGTAGGATTTGTTATCTTCTTATGGCTGAATAATATTCCATTGTGTATATGTACCACATCTTCTTAATCCATTCATCTACTGATGGACACTTAGGTTGCTTCCATTTCTTGGCTATTGTAAATAGTGCTGCAATAAACATATAGGGGTGCATGTGTCTTTTTCAAACTGGGCTGCTGCATTCTTAGGGTAAATTCCTAGGAGTGGGATTCCTGGGTCAAATGGTATTTCTATTTTGAGTTTTTTGAGGAACCTCCATACTGCTTTCCACAATGGTTGAACTAATTTGCATTCCCACCAGCAGTGTAGGAGGGTTCCCTTTTCTCCACATCCTCGCCAACATTTGTTGTTGTTTGTGTTTTGGATGGTGGCCATCCTTACTGGTGTGAGATGAGATATCATTGTGGTTTTAATCTGCATTTCTCTGATGACCAGCGATGTGGAGCATCTTTTCATGTGCCTGTTGGCCATCTGAATTTCTTCTTTAGAGAAGTGTCTATTCATGTCCTCTGCCCATTTCTTAATTGGATTATTTGCTTTTTGTTTGTTGAGGTGCGTGTGTTCTTTATATATTTTGGATGTCAACCCCTTATCGGATACGTCATTTATGAATATATTCTCCCATACTGTAGGATCTCTTTTTGTTCTACTGATGGTGTCCTTTGCTGTACAGAAGCTTTTCAGCTTGATATAGTCCCACTTGTTCATTTTTGCTTTTATTTCTCTTGCCTGGGGAGATATGTTCATGAAGAAGTTGCTCATGTTTATGTCCAAGAGATTTTTGCCTATGTTTTTTTCTAAGAGTTTTATGGTTTCATGACTTACATTCAGGTCTTTGATCCATTTTGAGTTTACTTTTGTGTATGGAGTTAGACAGTAATCCAGTTTCATTCTTTTACATGTAGCTGTCCAGTTTTGTCAATACTAGCTGTTGAAGAGGCTATTTCCCCATTGTGTATCCATGGCTCCTTTATCATATATTAATTGACCATATATGCTTGTGTTCATATCTGGGCTCTCTAGTCTGTTCCATTGGTCTATGGGTCTGTTCTTGTACCAGTACCAAATTGTCTTGATTACTGTGGCTTTGTAGTAGAGCTTGAAGTCAGGGAGCATAATTCCCCCTGCTTTGTTCTTCCTTCTCAGGATAGCTTTGGCTATTCTGGGTCTTTTGTGGTTCCATATGAATTTTAGAATTATTTGTTCCAGTTCATTGAAGAAAGCTGTTGGTATTTTGATAGGGATTGCATTGAATCTGTACATTGCTTTAGGCAGGATGACCATTTTGACAATATTAATTCTTCCTAGCCAAGAGCATGGAATGAATTTCCATTTATTAGTATCCTCTTTAATTTCTCTTAAGAGTGTCTTGTAGTTTTCAGGGTATAGGTCTTTCACTTCCTTGGTTAGGTTTATTCCTAGGTATTTTATTCTTTTTGATGCAATTGTGAATGGAATTCTTTTCCTGATTTCTCTTTCTGCTAGTTCACCGTTAGTGTGTAGGAATGCAACAGATTTCTGTGTATTAATTTTGTATCCCGCAACTTTGCTGAAATCACATATTAGATCTAGTAGTTTTGGAGTGGATTCTTTAGGGTTTTTTTATGTATAATATCATGTTATCTGCAAATAGGGACAGTTTGAGTTCTTCCTTGCCAATCTGGATGCCTTTTATTTCTTTGTCTTGTCTGATTGCCATGGCTAGGACTTCCAGAACTATGTTGAATAAAAGTGGAGAGAGTGGGCATCCTTGTCTTGTTCCCTATCTTAAAGGAAAAGCTTTCAGCTTCTCGTAGTTAAGTATAATGTTGGCTGTGGGTTTGTCATGTATGGCCTTTATTATGTTGAGGTACTTGCCCTCTATACCCATTTTTTTGAGAGTTTTTATCATGAATGGATGTTAAATTTTGTCGAATGCTTTTTCAGCATCTATGGAGATGATCATGTGGTTTTTGTCCTTCTTTTTGTTCATGTAGTGGATGATGTTGATGGATTTTCAAATGTTGTACCACCCTTGCACCCCTGGGATGAATCCCACTTGATCATGATGGATGATCTTTTTGATGTATTTTTGAATTCGGTTGGCTAATATTTTGTTGAGTATTTTTACATCTATCTTCATCAGGGATATTGGTCTGTAATTTTCTTTTTTTTGTGGTGTCTTTGCCTGGTTTTGGTATTAGAGTGATGTTGGTCTTGTAGAATGAGTTTGGGAGTATTCCTTCCTCTTCTACTTTTTGGAAAACTGTAAGGACGATGGGTATTAGGTCTTCACTAAATGTTTGATAAAATTCAGCAGTGAAACCATCTGCTCCAGGCGTTTTGTTCTTAGGTTGTTTTTTGATTACCAATTCAATTTCTTTGCTGGTCATTGGTTTATTCAGATTTTCTGTTTCTTCCTCGGTCAGTCTTGGGAGGTAGTATTTTTCTAGAAAGTTGTCCATTTCTTCTTTGTTATCCAGTTTGTTAGCATACAATTTTTCACAGTATTCTCTCATCATTCTTTGTTTTTCTGTGGTGTCTGTAGTGATTTTTTCCTTTCTCATTTCTGATTCTTTTTATGTGTGTAGAGTCTCATTTTTTCTTGATTAGCTAAGGGTTTATCTATTTTGTTTATTTTCTTGAAGAACCATCTCCTGCTTTCATTGATTCTTTCTATTCTTTTATTCTTCTCAATTTTATTTATTTCTGCTTTAATCTTTATTATGTCCCTCCTTCTACTGACTTTGGGCCTCATATGTTCTTCTTTTCTAGTTTCATTAATTGTGAGTTTAGACCGTTCATTTGGGATTTTTCTTCTTTCCTGAGGTGGGCCTGTATTTGCAATAGATTTCCCTCTTAGCACAGCCTTCACTGCATCCCACAGCATTTATTTTTCTTAAAAAGATACATGCCTACTGTTTTGTATCTGAGCGTGATGGAGAAACAGACTTTACACTGTTAAACATTTTGTCCTATTGAATTTTCCTTAAGTGTATGCATTACTGTACTTTAAAAGCCCTATCAAAATAGGGAATTTTTTTTAAAAAGCTGAGATCTCAAAGTGTAGGGAGACTACTGAAAGACGGTTTCACCTAAGTTTTGCCGTGATGGCTGTCAGACTGGATGCCTTTACTGGAGTTCCAAAGCTTGAGAGCTCTCTCCTTTGACAGCAGCTAAGGGCTCAGCAAGCCTGGCAGTTCTCACTGGGCTAGCAGCCAAGATCGACTAACTGGCAAAGAATTGCTTGGGCTAATCAGAGAGCAATATGCAAATTAATGAATCCGATTGTACAATTTCTTAGAACCTTGCGGATGTTGCTGCCGCCTGCAGGCCACATCTCTCAATAGCAGGTTCATGGAAATAACCCAGGGGGATTCCTCTAACCTGAGCCCTCTGTGGGGCTTTGCACTGGGGAGCGACTTACAATTTTTTCCCTTTCACCTTCATCCCACTACTCTGTCACAAACCCAAATTGGAGATAGGAGTTCCTAAGAGTGGGGACTGTGGCATTAGATAGTCTGGGTTCGAATCCTGACTTTACCTTGGGTAAATCAGATACATGTTCTATACCTCCGTTTTCTCCGTATAACATGGTGATAACTGTAGCTCCTTTGTGTAGATGCTATAGGGATTGAATCAGATAATGTAACGTGCTTAGCACAATGCCTGGCACATAGTAAGCATGCAACAAATATTAACAGCTGTTGTTAGGCAGAGGATCAGGAACTTCTCCTCCAAACTGACAAACTATATCTTGACACACAGTAATACAGAGGAAAGACCTTTAGCACCTGGCTGTACCATTAGGGTTTTTGACGTTGGGCAAGTGTCTTAGTCTCTCTGAACCTTACTTGGCCTCACAGGTGGTTTTGGATATTACATGAAATCATCTATGTATAGTGCCAATCACAGTGCCAGCCATGAGGTGGACAGTTAACAAATAGAGTGACAATGGAGTGATGACTAACACAGGAGTAGTTACCACATATAGTCAAAGGTTGAACAGCTAGGTTGCAAACAGACCATGGGTGGTCACTCACCTACAGATACTTTGGTTCAGCCTTCAGTGTTTTACTGTTGTTAAATTACTTGCTAACATTAAGAACAAAAATTTCACATTTACGTCCAGATTCTTAACTTCTCTTTTTAGAACGTGAAGCTCTGACACTGTATCACACCAGATCTACAAGGAAGATGGCATATAACACACAAGCCTAATTTCTTCCCAGGGAGCTAAGTAATGCTCCCTGAGAAGTGATGTTAAAGCTGAGAGATGAAGGCTGAGTTGAAGTTAACCTGATAAAGAAAGAGGGACAGTGCTCCAAGCAAAGGGACTGGCATGTCCAAGGGTCTTGAATCAGGGAGAATAGTGCCCTCAGGAAACTTCAGGAAAGCCTGCTGGCTGGAGCACAGTGAGTGAGGGGGAGGTGGGAGAAAGAGGAGGCTCTAGTCAGCTCCTTAAGGATTTTGGATTTTATCATGAGGACGAGTATAGTTCAAGGCTGGAAGCTAAGAGGCAGCCAATTATTATAACAAACCGAGGGGCTAGACAGGATCAGAATGGGGAAGGGTGAGGGGTCAACAGTTAGCAGTTGAGAAAACAGGATTACTAGGGTAATATAGGATCTGTATCTAGAAACTGTGAGCATACACAGGACAGCCTGTTGGGTGTGGTCTGGCAAAAGGCAGACTTTACATGAAAGAAGTTGGACACCAGCATGAATATCTTAATGTTCATTTTAACAGTGGAAGAATGAGAAGAATAAAGATTTGGCCAAGGACGTATAACAAACACAATACAGAGCTAGATTCACAATACCTACTTCTAATTTGTTGCTCCTCTATGTTATTTTTCTCAAGTGAATAAACTCAGCACCAATGCTATGTTGTTAATAACAATATATTTCATTGATTGAAAGCTTGTTAAATGTTAGACTGTGTTTTGGGGCATTATTATCTCATTATTTCACTCAGTTAACAAATATAATCCACCCAATATATTATGTACCAAGGGACAGTTAGGCACTGGGGACACAGGAACAAAGGAGAAAGACACCATTCCTATCACGTAGGATCTAGAAAGGAAGTGAGAAGTTGAGGAAGTAATTACAAAGGGCGATTGGCAGGTATTACAGGGAGAGTATAACAGGGAAGCCAACCTACCATGGGTGGCAGGGAAGGCTTTCAGAACGAAGTGACAGTGAGGTTGAAAATGCAGGAGTGAAACATGGGGAAAGACTATTCTAGGAAAAGAGAACAGCGTGCAGAAGGCACTGTTCTCACAATTACCTGGTGAGACAGGTGCTCTGATTATCCCCTTTTCATGGATGAGAAAACCGATGTTCTCGAGGGGATTAAGTAACTGACCACTAGACATTGCAGGAGCTAGGATGTTACCCTACATCTGCCTAGACCAAAGCTCATTGTCTTAGCCGTTAAGCTAGATATTTCTATCAGTTTGTCCTTTCCTTCTAAGGGTCATGTGAGTGGAGTGGGATATTAACTGAGATGTCTGCAATGCAGGAAGTTGAAGTCATAGCTTACAAAGTGTGCAAGTATGTCTGTGCCAGGGTTGGCTGTCAATTTTGGAATGACAGCTATTTAGTAACACAGTTCTTGTGCCAATGTCAGTCCAACTGAATATGATTCAACAGTCATTTACTGGGTACCTACTATGTGCCAGGAATGGTGCCAGGCACTGTCAGAGTTAAGAGATGATGAGAAAAGTTCTAAAGTACTAGGCTGAAGATCATGTTAATCACTAACAAATTAAAAATATTTTAAAACTCATAATCCTGGCAGTTAGAACCTGCAGGTAACATCCTAATAGCTACCAGGTTTTGAGCATCAACCTCAAGCACTGCATGAAGCACTTTAATGAAAATAAAAATGATCATCATGAACTAAAACCAGAAAGCACATTCTGCGAGACTGTGTTGAGTAGTTTACATGTATTATCTGTCTTAACACTATTTTTTAAACCCATGTGCCTTCTATAATGTGAATATCATAGTATTAATGATACTAAAATTTACAGATGAGGAAACTGAACTTTGGAGATTTTTGCCTGAGATCCCAGAGCTAGTAAATAGAAGAGCTAGAATTCAAACCCAGGTCCGCCTGACTCCAAAACCTGGCCACTAGACATCTGTACCACCCTATCTCTGCAAGGAGAATCAGCCTGTAAAAACCCAGGGGAATGTGGTCTGATCTGCATAGCCAGACACACAGACAGTAGAAATAAATATCAGTGCTTTTAAAACCCTCCAGGGAAGTAAAGAAGTAAGAAAAAAACCCAAAACCCAAAAACAAAACAAGAATGTGTCTAGTAATTAGACCAAAGGTAATCCCTAGAACAGAGAGCCCACCCAAAATATTTCTACTCTATTCTTTTCTATCACTTAATTCTGCTTAAATTTGCCTCCAGAATTACCTTTAAATTTAATTAGTCACTAAAGCTCAGAATTTTGGGTATCAAGATATGCTTCCTTTAAATCTTGTTTTATATCTATGTGAGAAAGAAAAGAAACTATTTCACAAAATTCAGTGTCAAGCAAGTAAGTGACCCCATTAAGGATGGGGTGTAAGATGTGGTTTGAAATTGGGGGAGGGGAGAATTCCCTGCAGGAGGCAGCCATCAGCCCTGGGCCATAAATACATTCTGTCTCAATGATTACTAGTGGCTGTGGGCAGGGAGGTATGCAGCCTCATTCCAGATGATCATATGTGGCTAGAGGCAAAATCTACATAGCTAAGGAAGTGTCCAGATTTGGCTCTGTGACACCTGGACCAGGAAGATCACTGTTATATTCAAACATATGATGTTTGCATTGTTGTGTTCAAACATATGATGTTTGCACTTCCACCTGCTTATTTACCCTTTGTCTCAACATAAAAATGCAAGAAAAAAAACTAATATTTATTGAGTGTCACTTTGTATATGTTATTGTCTCAACAATTCATTTAATTCTGTAGAAATGAGTTTGTCACAGCCACTATAACAAACTACTTGTTATAATTTCTTATTACTAAAACAATGATAGCTTCCATTTATGGAGTACATACTATGTGCCAGGCATTGTGCAGGGCACTTGTCATACATCATTTCATTTAATCATCATGACACCCTTATGGTATAGGGACTATCACCTATTTTACAGAAAAAGAAAAGATGGTATCAGGAGGTTAACCAACTTCTCAAGGTTACCCAGTGAGGAAGTGGCATCTGTTTATGTATCTGTCTCCCCCCACAGTCACTACAAATTTCTTAGATGAGGGACTGTGTCTTATGCATCTCGGCAGTCCTAGTCTCTAATACTATGCCTGGACAGAATAGGCAAAATTCAGTAAATATTTTTGAATAAATGAAAGAACAAACAATGTTTCCCAGAATAAACGGTAGAGCCACCAACAGGATTTAGGGCTTCTGTCTTCATATCTAGTGTGCTTTCCATAATTACATATTGCCTGCCTAAATCAGGATCCTGATTAATCTCTCACATGCCTCTTTCACTCTGGGAATTCCTATTAGACACTTTCCATATGAGTGTGATAGGATCATTCCACTTCTTGGCCTTTGTTTTACAGAAATACTAGCACATGTGTATAAGAACACATTATTAGAGTGTCCACTATTAGTATTTCAGTGAAAAAAATGAAAAATAAATGTCCATCAATGGAGAAATAATTAAATGGTACATCTTTTCTATACAATATCATATAATTTTTTTTTTTACAATTTATTTTGGTATCATTAACCTACAATTACATGTGCAATATTATGGTGATTAAACTACCCCCTTCATCAGGTCCCCCCCACCAACCCCATTAATATCATATAATTTTAAAGAGAGTAGGGTATATTTAGTTCTTTTGATGCAGAGGAATGGATACAACATTGTATTAAGTAGAATAAGCAGGTATCAGAATGTTAGGTATGATTTAATATGAATAGTCATTCTGCCTTCAATATTTATTGCACACCTTGTTTTAGATACTTTTCAAAGTGCATTACATGTATTCCCATATTTTACTAAAACTAAGATATCATTTAGTGAATTCTTACAATACACTTCGACATGTGCTACACATGCTGATTTCAGAGATAAAGACAATGGCCATTATTTCATGCATTTAATTTTCCTATCTTCTCCCTCCATTCCGAATCCCACTAAAACCCCAGTAAAGGATTGCTTGAAAGCACAAGAAAGGGAGAGGGTGGGCAGTAATGACAACAGAATTTACAGGTGGGAAAGCAGTGGAGTAAGTGGTAATAGGCCTGGCAGACCCAAGGACACTGAATCTTGGACCAGAAACTGGAGAGAGCCGAGAAGCAGCCTGTTATGTTCAGGAATTAACATACACTGGTATCCCTGGAACTGGGAATGAAGAGCGGCTTAAAAAGAAGGATTGGTTGAAGGCCTGGTTTTCTTCCCTCACTGTACCCTCTAAGTGTCTGCTCCTCCTCCACCTCAGCAGAAGTATGGAGGTTTATTCACTTAAGAGAGTAAAACAGACCACTTTTGGAATAAGGGTCACCAGGCACAGTTAAGGGCATCATATTTATAAACGGAGAATCAGCAGACTTTCCCACACTCTGCTCCCAAAATGACAGTAGCCAACCTTTACCCATTGGGCAGACGACTCTTTTTCTTTGGGGAAAATGAAGCCCAGAAGAAAGGTCAAAGATCATGGCATTGAGCTCTTCAGCAGCTGGTGTTGGAAAAACTGGACAGCTACATGTAAGAGAATGAAACTGGACTACGGTCTAGCCCCATACACAAAGGTAAACTCAGGTGGATCAAAGACCTGAATGTAAGTCATGAAACCATAAAACTCTTAGAAAAAAACATAGGCAAAAATCTCTTGGACATAAACGTGAGCGACTTCTTCATGAACATATCTCCCCGGGCAAGGGAAACAAAAGCAAAAATGAACAAGTGGGACTATATCAAGGTTAAAAGCTTCTGTACAGCAAAGGATGCCATCAGTAGAACAAAAAGAGATCCTACAGTATGGGAGAATATATTCATAAATGACGTATCTGATAAGGGGTTGACATCCAAAATATATAAAGAACTTACGCAACTTAACAAACAAAAAGCAAATAATCCAATTAAGAAATGGGCAGAGGACATGAATAGACACTTCTCTAAAGAAAGATCATGGCATTGAGGTCTCCTAGCTAATGGTTCCCCATGATCATTGGCTCATGGACAAATGACCTCATGGTCAAAGGCTCCCATCTTCATGCACAGAGCTTCCAGTCAGCCTTTAGTCCCCCACACTTATTCATGAGCAGAAAGACAAGGATGAAGCTTTGCTCTAACAGGAAAGAAAGAGACCAAAACAAACAGAAGAAAGAAACTTGGAAGACATTGAGACAGTGCAGAAAAAGGAAGACTAAAAACTGTCATGCATATCCTCAAAAAGAAGAAAAGATACCTGAATAGATGGGATAGCAGGAAACAAAAATTAAGAATATTCAGAAGGGAAAAAGTATTCTTGGAAATGAAAAAAACATGAAAGCAGAAGTCACAGCCCAATAGAAAGACTGGAAGTTAAAGTTGAAAAAAATCTCCTAGGAAGTACAGCAAGAAGACACAGATCTGAAAAGTAGGAGAAAAAAAAATAAGAAAATTAGAGAACCAGCCAAGAAGTGCAATAGCTCAATAAAAGTTCCATAAAGAAAATATGTAAAAACAGAATTTAGGAAATCATAAAATCATTCAAGAACATTTTCCATAAATTTCCAGACTGCCCACTGCATACTCAGCCCAGTGAGTGAAAATAGACCCACATTAAACTCACAGCTGTGAAATGTCAGAACACTGTAGACAAAGACAAGATCTGATAAGCTTCCACAGAGAAAAGGAACTAATGGGTTCCAGATAGAGGCTAACAGATCAGAACCGCTTCAGACTTCTCAACATCAAAACTAGAAGTAGAATGAAAGGAAGAATGTCTTCAAAATTCTGAAAGATGGGGCACTGATCCCCACCTCCTGTCCTGTCAGAGGAAGCGCAGCTGGGCCTGCCATTCCTGTCCTTCGCTCTGGATCTTCTTTCAGTCCTCCGCTCCCCTGGACCATGTATATGCTTGCTCGGCAGCTGACACAGGGCCTCAGCTTCTGCAGTCTGCCCTCATCAGCAAGGTCAGAGGAAATAAAAAGGACATGGGTTTCAGTCCACCCCATGGCATTCCAGCTCCTGCTTGTGGGGGTCTAGCCTGCTTGTTCTTGAGTGCCAACATGGGGACTGCCTAGCTAGCTCCCACAGTCATATTCCAAAAGGGCCCATAAATAATACTTTCTTGAGAGGCTCAAGATGGCGGAGTAGGAAGGCAAGACAGAAAACTCCTCCCACACACACACCAAGGAAGCAACTACAGTAACTACAACTAAACCTGAAAATGACCTGAAGACTGCAGAACAGACCACCTACACCTGGTGAAGAAGAAAAGACCACACAGAAAAGGGTGAAGTAGCAGAGCTGTGATCAACTGGGACTCGCCCATCCCCCATCCCAGCCCACAGGCAGGAGGAAAAGGAACAGAGCAGGGAACTCTGCACACCTGGCTCTGGAGATCAGCTCTGGGACTACGAGTCCACAATGCATTTTGTCCTGGTGATTAGCAGGACTGGACACCAGGGACAGTTGGAACACTCTGGGAGGCTGAGACTCCAGTTGCCTGTAGAGCACAGGCATGCTCCACTGGTCCTGCTGAGACCCAACACAGAGGCAGAAGTTTGAAAGACTTGCCAGCAGTGGAAGGGGAGCCAGAGGGATGAGGGTTGGACAGAGCTATCTCTTCAGGAGAAAGGGCAGGTAGGCAATACCTCCCCAGCCCTCCCTCTGCCCAACAGATTGAGCCCAAGATGCTCCATCCCCTCACCGGTGGCTCATCCCCAAGGCACCTCCTATGCACCTGAGATGTGCCAGCCTACTTGGCGCAGCAGCCTCAGACTTTGCGACCTGGAGGGCAGGAGAGTCTCCCAGGTTTCACGGCCCTGTTTCAGCCCATCTGGGGAGGTGCCAGCAGGAGCCAACTCCAAGAGCTCCTTCCTTCCCACAGGTGGCCAAACACAGCTGCCTATCTTGCTGCTGCTAGGGCGCATCCACATGACTTGTTGCAGTAACCGTGTGCCCCCACCTGGGACTAGCTGCCTCTGCCACAGGTGCAGCCTCCCACTGCTATGCCACTCGCCTGTGCACCAATGCACCCTCCCACCACTCATGTTGCATTGACTCCACAAGGCTGCTCACCATTGCACTGGGGTACCTGTTGCCTCTGTGCCTGTGTGTACCTTCCCAGCACACAATTGACCACCCTGCTGGATACCTGCCTGCCCTCCCACTGCTCACCACAACTGCAAGTGCCCCCATGCTCCTCAACCAAGTGACTGACCACCCTGGCGAGCCCATGCACGCTGCCATAGTGTAACTCCCCTTGTGACTGCCTTACCCACCCCATTAACCCAGCAGCCCCATCATCACTGCAGGGCAGGCAGACAGCAGCCTGACCACAATGATCCCAGCAGAGGCACTGCCTCTCAGCTTACAAAGGGCCAGAGGAAGCAAACTGCCCACAGCAGCAGACTGAGATAAACCACTGCCAGACAGAAAGGTGACCCCGCCTATTGCCCACCAATAGCACCTGGAACTCCACATCAAAGGAGAACCAGGCACTGGAGAGGAAAGAGTCTTGAACTTATGGGCACCACAGGATGCCTTCCTCATAAAGTAATTACTCTCTAGACCAGGAAGCACAGCAGATCCATCTAATACAAAGGAAGAAACACAGAAACTGACAAAATGAGGAGGCAGAGGAATATGTTCCTAACAAAATTACAGAATAAGACACCAGAAAGAGGGATAAATGAAATGGAGATCACCAATCTTCTTAAGATTTCAAAGTAAAAGTCATAAATATATTGACTGATTTAGAGAAATGTATTAAAGATCTCAGGGAGGACTTCAACAAAGAGATACAAGAGCTGTGAAGAATACAGTACCTGAAATGAAACATACAATGGAGTGAAAGAATAACAGATTGCTGCAAGTAGAGAAGACAATAAGACGGAAATTGGAGAACAGGAACACAACAAAGCTGAGGAACAGAGAGAAAAAAGGATCTCTAGGAATGAAAGAATGATAAGCCAGCTGTGTGACCAATCCAGATGAAACAGTATCTGCATAATAGGCGTACCAGGAGGAGAAGAAAGAAACAAAGGGATAGAAAGTCTCTTTGAGGAAATAAGTTTTGAAAACTTCCCCAATCTGGGGAAGGAAATAGATATTCAGGTCATGGAAGTGCAAAGAGCCCCTAAAAAGGAACCCTAAGAAGACAACACCAAGGCATATATAATTAAAATGGCAAAGATTAAGGATAAGGAGAGAGTATTGAAAGCAGCCAGAGAGAGAAAAAAGATTACTTATAAGGGAAACCCAGTAAGACACACAGCAGACTTCTCAGTCAGAAGGGAGTGCATGCAATATTTAACATACTGAATGAAACAGAAGCAACCAAGAATCCTCTACCCAGCAAGACTGTCATTTAAATTTGAAGCAGGGACTAAACAATTTCCAGATAAATGAAGGCTCAAAGAATTTATAACAACAAAACCAGTATTACAGGATATGTTAAAGGCCCTGCTATAGATAGAAATGTTCCTAAGGCTAGTTTTTACCAGTGAAACCCATAGTAAAGGTAGTAGACCAATTAATTACCAAGCAAATATGAAATTAAAATAAAACAAAAGTAGCAAAAACAACTATACAAAAAATCAATTAAGGGATATACAAAAAGTGCAGATTAGGACATCTATACATAAAGTGTGAAGGAGGAAGAATGAAAAAAAAGTATTTCTAGATTGTGTTTGAAATAGAGCAATCAGCAACTTAATAGACACTGTTATATAGTCAGGAAGCTACCCTTGAGCATTTGGTAACCACAAACCCACAGCCTATAACAGATAAACAAAAAGTTAAAAAAGAATCTAACCACAATTCTAAAGAAAACCATGAAATAACAAGAGAAGAGTATTAGAGAGGAAGAAAGGAACAGAGAGGAGCTATAAAAACAAACAGAAGACAATTAATAAAATGGCAGTAAGTACATACCTATCAATAATTACCTTAAATAGAAATGGACTGAATGCACAATCAAAAGACACAGAGTGGCAAAATACATAAAGAAACAAGATGCATCTACATGCTTCCTACAGGAGACTCATTTCAGACCCAAGATATACATAGACTAATAGTGAAGGGATGGAAGAAGCTATTTAATACTAACAATAGGGAGAAAAAAGCAGGATTAGCAGTACTTGTATCAGACAAAATAGATTTCAAAACAAAGAAAGTAACAAGAGACAAAGAAGGATATTACATAATGATACCAGGGGTCAGTCCAACAAGAGGATATAACCATTATAAATATCTATGCACCCAACATAGTAGCACCTAAATATGCAAAACAAATACTAACAGAATTAAACCAGGAAATAGATTACAACACCTTCATTTCAGGAGACTTCAACATACCACTCACATCAGTACACAGATCAACAGATCAATAGACAGAAAATAAATAAGGAATCTGAGGCACTGAACAATGAAGGACTTTGTAACAGACATCTAAGAACACTCCACTCAAAAGCAGCAGGATATACATTTTTCACAAGTGTACATGGAACATTCCCCAGAACAGATCACATACTAGACCACAAAAAGAGCCTCAATAAGTTAAAAAAGACTGAAATTGGATCAAGCAACTTCTCAGACCACGGTGGTATGAAACTACAAATAAATTACATGAAGAAAGCAAAAAAGCCTACAAACAGGTGGAGGCTAAACTACATTCTTCTAAATAATCAATGGATCAATGACCAAATTAAAACAGAAATCAAGCAATACATGGAAACAAATGAAAACAAAAAATGCAACGGTCCAATATTTGTGGGATGTTGCAAAGGCCATTCTGAGAGGGACGTACATAGCAATACAGGCTTACCTCAAGAAACAAGAACAATCCCAAATAAGCAGTCTAAACTCACAATTAAAGAAACTAGAAAAAGGAGAACAAATAAAGCCCAAAGTTAGTAGAAGGAGGGACATAATAAAGATCAGAGCAGAAACAAATAATATAGAGAAAAATAAAACAATAGAAAAAATTAATGAAACTAAGAGCTGGTTCTTTAAGTAAATAAACAAAATAGATAAACCCCTCGCCAGACTTATCAAGAAAAAAGAGAGTACACAAATAAACAAAACCAGAAATGAAGAAGGAATAGTCACAACGGATACCACAGAAATACAAAGAATTATTAGAGAATACTATGAAAAATGATATGCCAATAAATTGGACAACCTAGAAGAAATGAACAAATTCCTAGAAAAATAAACCTTCCAAGATTGACCCAGGAAGAAACAGAAAATCTGAATAGACTAATCACCAGCAATGAAATTGAACTGGTTATCAAAAAACTCCCAAGAAACAAAACCCAGGTTCAGATGGCTTCATGGCTGAATTCTACCAAACATTTAAAGAAGAGTTAATAACCATCCTACTTAAAGTATTCCAAAAAGTAGAAGAGGAGGGAATACTTTCAAACTTATTCTATGAGGCCAGCATCACTCTAACACCAAAACTAGGCAAAGACACTACAAAAGTAGAAACTTATAGACTAATATCCCTGATGAACACAGATGCAAAAATCCTCAACAAAATATTAGCAAACTGAATTAAAAAATACATCAGAAGGATCATCCATCATAACCAAGTGGATTTATTTCAGGGATGCAAGCATGTCACAATATTCATAAATCAATCAATGTCTTATACCACATTAACAAAAAGAAGGATAAAAATCACACCATCATCTCAATAGATGCTGAAAAAGCATTTGACAAAACCCAGTGGCCATTAATGATAAAAATACTCAAAAAAAATGAGTATACAGGGTATGTACCTCAAAATAATAAAGGCCAGATGTGACAGACCCACAGCTGACATCATACTCAATGGCAAAAGCTGAAAGCTTTTCCTCTAAGATCAGGAACAAGACAAGGATGCCCACTCTCATCACTTTTCTTCAACATAGTACTAGAGGTCCTAGCCACGGCAATTAGAGAACACAAACAGATAAAAGGCAACCAAATTGGTAAGGAAGAAGTTAAACTCTCCCTATTTGCAGATGACATGATACTATACATGGAAAACCCGAAAGACTCCACCAAAATACTATTAGAACTAATAACTGGATTCAGCAAAGTTGCAGGATATAAAACTAATACAAAGCAATCTGTTGTGTTCCTATACACTAATAAGCCAGCAGAAAGAGAAATCAGGAAAACAATTCCATTTATATACATCAAAAAGAATAAAATATCTAGGAATAAACCTACACAAGGAGGTGAAAGACTTACACTCTGAAAACTATAAGATGTTTGTGAGAGAAATTAAAGAAGAAACAAATAAATGGAAATCTATTCCAAGCTCATGGATAGGAATAATTAATATTGTCAAAATGCCCATACTGCCCAGAGCAATTAACAGATTCAATGCAATCCCTATCAAAATTCCAACAGCATTTTTCAACGAACTAGAACAAATAGTTCAGAAATTCATATGGAACCACAGAAGACCCTGAAACAGCCAAAGCAATTCTGAGAAAGAAGAAGAAAGTTGGGGGTATTATGCTCCCTGACTTTGAGCTATACTACAAAGCTACAGTAATCAAAACAATATGGTACTGGCAGAGGAACAGACTCACAGAATAGAGAGAGCCCAGATATAAGCCCATAAATATATGGTCAATTAATATATGATAAAGGAGCCATGAATATACAATGGGGAAAAGACAGCCTCTTCAACAAGTGGTGTTGGCAAAACTGTACAGCTAGCTACATGCAAGAGAATGAAACTGGATTACTGCCTAACTGCATACACAAAAGTAAACTCGAAATAGATCAAAGACTTGAATGTAAGACATGAAATCATAAAACTCTTAGAAGAAAACATAGGCAAAAATCTCTTGAACACAGGCATGAGGAATTTTTTCCTGGACACATCTCCTCAGGCAAGGGAAACAATATAAAAAGTGAACAAGTGGGACATCAAACTAAAAAGCTTCTGTACAGCAAAGGACACCATCAGCAGAACAAAAAGGCAAGCTACAGTATGGGAGAATATATTGATAAACAATTTATCTGATAGAGTTAACATCCAAAATATATAAGGAAATCATACACTTCAACACCAAAAAAACAAATAGCCTAATTAAAAAATGGGTGGAGGACCTGGACAGACATTTCTCCAAAGAAGAAATACAGATGGCCAACAGGCACATGAAAAGATGCCCCACATCATTAATCATTAGGGAAATGCAAATCAGAACCACAATGACATATCATTTCACACCAGTTAGAATGGCCAGTATCCTAAAGACAAGAAATAGCAAGTGTTGATGAGGATGTGAAGGGGAACCCTCCTACACTGTTGGTGGAATGTAAATTGGTGCAGCCACTGTGGAAAGCAATACAGAGGTTCCTTAAAAAACTAAAAATAGAAATACCATACAACCCTGTAACTCCACTTCTAGGGATTCACCCAAAGAAAACAAACCCTTGATTCAAAAAGATACATGCCTTAGTGAAGTAAGCCAGGCAGAGAAAGACAAGTATCAAATGATTTCACTCATCTGTGGAGTATAAGAACAAAGAAAGAACTGAAGAAACAAAACAGCAGCAGACTCACAGAACCCAAGAATGAACTAACAGTTATCAAAGGGAAAGGGACTGGGGAGGATGGGTGGGAAGGGAGGGACAAAGGGGAAAAAGAGGCATTACGATTAGCAGATATAATGTTGGGGAGGCACGGGGAGGGCTGTACAACTCAGAGAAGACAACTGGGGCTCTATAGCATCTCACTACGCTGATGGACAGTGACTGTAATGGGGTTGGTGGGGGGGACTTGATGTGGGGAGTCTAGTAACCATAATGTTGCACATATAATTGTAGATTAATGATACCAAAAAAAAATTTTTATTGAAGTGTGGTTGACATAATATATTAGTATCAGGTGTACAACATAGAGATTCCACAACTATATACATTATGAAATGTTCACCATATGTGTAGTTACTGTCACACCATACATAGTTATTTACAGTATTACTGATTATATTCCCTATGCTGTACTTTTCATCCCCATGATTTATTATTTTATAACTGGAAGTTTGTACCTCTTTATCCCTTTCACTTATTTCATCTGTACCCTCATCCTCCTCCCCTCTGGCAACTACCTGTGTGTTCTCTGTATTTATGAGTATGACTGGTTCTTTACAAACCAAACACACCTAGTACATACAAATGAATATTGTTTACTTTGAACTTGGAGGCAGTGCACTTATTCCAAGGATGTTTCCACTCTTCAAAACATTATTGGGATGCCCAGTTCAGAAATGTCTACAGAGTCTATGACACATTCTTTTGAACATCCTCATTTGTAGCAAATCTTCATCTTACACAAATTCAATTTTTGAAATAATTAGGCCAGTGAATAAATAGGGACAGAAGAGAATGAAGTAGGACTGATTTTCTTATATGAACCATATATAGATTTTATCCTTTTAAAATAAATAAATAAATAAATAAATAAAAACAATAGACTTTGATTTGATTAAAACAAAAAAGAAGGATATTACCCATAAGCCTACCTTGTTAATACAACTACTATCACCCTTGTGTGTTTTGTCTTTCCTTAAGATGCAGTTGTAAAAATAGTAGTGATGGTGTGCATGTAACTTTTAACATGCCAATTAATTTAATATTATAAGCATATTCTTAGGTTGCTATAGAGTCCTCATAATAATAATTTTAATGGCTGCATAACATTTCATCAAATGGATGTGCCAGAATTGAATTAACTGCTTCTCTTTGGCTGAGTATTTAGGTTGTTTACGTTTTTTAGCATGAAACTAATGTGGGTTTTTCCATACTTTCGCTTAGCAAAAGCATTACCAGTAAAGGATGTTGGATCAAACATACTAGGATTTGATGATTCCTTCATTTACTTCCAAATTGCGTTCCAGTAGGTTTTCATTAATTTATAATGCTACTAAAAACATTAAAATGTCCATTTCACTGTATCTTTAAAAAACACTTGTGACAACAATTTTAATAAACTAGGAGCTAGAAAATATTTCACATAAAACAATTCGAGGACTTCCGGGAATATGGCGTCTTGAACGGACTAGCAGAAAAATTCCTCCCAACATTATATTTATTCACGAAAATACAGCAAATACAACTATCCCTAAAAGAGAGACCAGAATACACAGGAAAGTGC
>JAQQAC010002837.1:21311882-21411289 GCA_029783875.1 Phataginus tricuspis | reverse complement strand
ATTGTAGGTTAATGATACTAAAATAAAATAAATTATTAAAAAAAAAACAAAAAAAAACAAAAAAACAATTCGAAGCCTTCAGTTTGGCTTCCACCTTCCCCCACAAGAAAATCCAAATAATTATTTGAACAATGGCAAAAAATGTGTGTGTGATTTCTCAAAATAAGTACTTTGAAGGGCACCATTTATTTAGATGTTTACCTTCTTTTACATTTTTTTAAATTAACCGCATCACTTCACATTCACACCTCCAAGGAAAAACATAGAAACAATTAGTCAGCTTGACAGATATCAGTGTGATGACTCACATCCTGTGCACTCTAGGGTTCACTGTTGGTTCTATATTGGGCCCCACACTGCTCGGAGGTTCGTTGCCTTAGGGCATCCTGGGTGTGGGATTTTCTTTCCTTCAAGGAGAGTGGAGATCACCTTTTAAAGTGAATAGAGAAGATGGACCCCTCCTTCAGCACTCTTTTGTCGGCCACACCAGCTAAAAAGCAGGGCACAGACAGGGTTGAACATTCCAGACACCTTTACTAAAGCAATGATCTTTTTCCCTTTTGTTTTTAATTATTATTATTTTTAAGCTACACAAGAAATATAAGTGCATCATGAAGAAAAGGATAGGCAAAAACAAGAGCATATAGCATATTTCCAACACGAAACCATAACTAGCAACATTTTGACGTACTTACTTTCATAACGTTTTCTATATGCACGTTTTATAGAAAAACAGCATACACATTGCTTTTAAACTGTTTTTAACATAATAATTATAGCTTATATCTATAAATGTTTACTATGGGACAGGTATGATTTAAAGTAATCTCATCCATACATAATAAGTCACTTAATCCTCATGATAACTCTATAAGGAAGGCAATGTTACTATCCCCATTTCATGATAAGGAGACTGAGGCAGAGAACTTAAGTAATTTGACTAAGGTACAAAGTTAGTAAGTTAATTAGGATATTTTACCATGTCATTACATTCATTTCTACAAATTTTTTTGAATGGTTAAAGATGTCTCGTATGCCTGCAGTATCATTTAATTAGTCCATCTCCTTTTAGGAGACATCTAGTATTTCCATTTTTTGCTGTTCTGAGATGACCAGCCTTACAATACACCTTTCTGCACATTTTAAATTATTTCTTTAGGCTAAATGCCCTCAAGAACAGTTGCATCAATTTTTACTTCCTCCAAAAAGGCGTTTTTTTCCTCTATGTTCTCCATGACATTGAATGTTTTAATTTAAAATTTTACCACTCTTGCCTACAGCAATGTTTTAAAATTCATTTTAAAACCAGTTCTGATAAATAAATTTGAGCACTAAAGGGTGAGTGATTTTTCTAGAGTGAAAAAGCCAGGGTCTAAAAGCTCCCCTTTCCTAACCTGCTGTTTTTGTTGCTGTTTAGTTTAAAGCCCCTGGGTTTGGGGGAGGTTTATTTCACAGCAAAAGAGAAGTAAAACACATTATAATACGACCAAATCTCCAGGCTCATCTTGTACACTTCCTTCCCTACATCCGTAATTAGCCAATGAGAAATGGTACTTAGAGACCACAGTCTGAATTGAATTTATAATTTGGAGAAACATAACAATTTGCAACACTGAATCTTTCTATCCAGGAATGTGATGTCATTGTTTAATCAGGTCTTCTTTACCATTTTCTGATAAAAACTTTTTTCTTCACCTTTGCAAATTTACATAATCTGCCTTTTATAGATACTGAACCTCATGGCTTACATACTAACTCATCACAGAGGAATGAGGGGTGTTAACCTGGGACAAACCAGCTTACACAGGCAAGATTCTTGTGGTTTACAACTCAGCATTCACTAATTCAGTCACTCATTCATTGGATAAATATTTGAAAGGTTATTATATAAGTAGCACTAAGCTAGGCAGGGGTTATGGGATCCATAGAAATAAAATGTTTTGAACTATGCTAAATAAAATATTTAGCACATTATCTGACCATAATAATTGATCAGTAAATCAAATTTTATCAGGCACTGTGCTAAATGCTCAACGAGCACTGTACTAGGTCCTTCTGTACACTGATCATTTAATTCATATGATAACTCTACGAAGTAGGTATTACAATGCTTGTTTTACAGATAAGACATTCTGAAAGTTTAAGTAACTTGCCCAAGACACAAAGAGCTACTGAATGGTACTATAAGGCACGATGTACAAAAAGTTACTGTATAGGGAAAACATGATGAAACCTGCGACAAGAGATGCTACTCAGCTGCCATCAAACTTCAGAGGTCAGAGGAAAGAGACGTCTTTCAGTGGCCTTCTGTGGTCCAGGAATGATCACAAAAGAACAGAAAGGGAAAATTCTTGTGCCTTATCAGGCCCCATGTCAAGAGCCTTCACACTGGTTAGCTCACTTTATCTTCTATGCGATGAAGGTATTATTCTCAATCTGACAGCTGAGGAAATTGATTCTCTGGGAGGTGATGCAGTACATCCAAGGTCCCACAGTTAGTAAATGGCATGGCTAGGTTTGGAACCAATCTGTCTCTCAAGCCTGAGCTCTTAACCACTGTTACATGCTTTGCACTGTTTGATCGTGGCTTTTGGTTGTATAAGAGCCACATAGGCAGAGATGAGTGGAAAAGGCAAACGTAAAAGAGTGTTAAGAAAGATAACACATAAGCAAAAATATCGGGGTATATCCAAGGAAAAGGAAAAGGTCTACTTGGTTAGTGCTAAAGATTAATTTGTTTTGGGAAGGAGCCCTTTGTTGGCATACCTTCTATGACTATATGATTTCTGTAAATATCTCTTTCTGCCATTTTATTAGAAGCTATGAAAGACAGAGACTGTATCTTAGCCATTGCTATAGCCCAGCACCTAGCATAGTGCATAGTTTTCAGTTCTATCAGAGAGACTACAAAAATAGCAAGTAGTCATATTGCATAATCTCTGGATGGCAATTAAGGTAGTCCACAATGCAAATATTCTAAACAAAATAACAGGTACTCAAATCAACAGAATATTTAGAAGACAATATCATGACCCATAGGAGTTTTCCCAGGAGTACAAGGATGGTCCAACAACAGAAAATGTGCCAATATAATTCACCACATTAATGAATCAAAGGGTAAAAACCACGATTTTCTTTCATACAATAGAGAAACTTGATGCAATAGCATTAAGATGAGTTGTGAATGCTCATTACCACTAGTGCTACCCAGAGTATTGCAAAGCCTGAACAAATTTTAGACAAAGAAAAGGTGAAAGAGGCACATACTCTTTCTGCTTGCCACTCTTGCCAATGATACGATAGTCTACATGGAAAATGCAACAGTCATCAGGGATACTAGCAGAACTATGAGTTATTCATCGAGTTTGTAAGAATAGAAGTCATTTTACAAAAATCAATACAAATGCCTTAAAAAATTGTAACACAATCTACATAGCAATTAAAATACAGTCTGTAGCAAGATCAGTACACTTTTTCTGTAAAGAGCCAGACAGTTAATAGTTTCCGCATTGTAGGCCACATGTTGTAGCCATTCAACTCTGTCATTGTAATATAAAAACAGCCATACACAGTAATTGAATAAATGAATGTAGATGTTCCAATAAAACTTATTTATAAAATCATCTACCAGGCTGACATGCACCAGTCTAGTTTGCCAACTCCTGGTCTCTGGTAATTGGCTTAAAAACAATGTGTAAGAAGTTTATCAAGAAAAAAATGTACTATTCAGGGACTTAAGAAGATCTGAATAAATGTCATAATTGGGATAACCTCAATAGTGTAAAGATTTTATTCATTTGTTTAACAAATATTCAGAGTGACTAAATACCACAGGCCAGACATTGTTTTGGGTGCTGAAAATACAGCAGAGAACAAAACAATGAGCTATCCTTGTGAATGTTTCATCCTAGTAGAAAAGCAGTGAATACATAATCTAAAGTCAGATAGTAATAAATACTATGAAAAAGATTAAATACGATGAAGAGTTTATGGGAGTGAGTGTGCTACTTAATTTTGGATTGTCAGGGGAGGCTTCTTTGACATGTCAGTGGAAACCTGAAGGTGAAGAAAGCCTGCCATATTAAATTATGGGGAGAGAGTGTTCCAGGCAGAGATGTCAGTTCTTCCCCTGATTAACCTACACAAATCTTCAACGACATTCCCATAAAAGTTCCAGCAGTGATGCTGAGAAACTAAAACTTACTCTAAAATGAATATGAAAGAATAAAGGTCTATTAAAGCTAAGTCTATTTTTAAAGGGAAATAAAAGTAGGGATGCCTGCCTTACTGGTAGAACTGGCTCTATCACAAAGCCACAGTAATAAAAACATCATGTTGCTGTCACTGAAACAAAGAACATGACCAAGGAAACTGAATGGACAGCTTAGAAATAAAGTACACACACGGGAACCTAGTATGTGATAAAGGTGGCATCACAAAGCACTGAAAAACTGTTTTTCAGGTGGTGACAGAAAAACTAATTCAATGTATGGAGAAAAAAGCCAGATCTTTACTTGAAACAATGTTAAAGGTAGACTCCAGGTAGATTAAATACATATATGTGAAAATTAAAACTATAAAGATAATATATGAAAATCTATGTTACCTTGGGGTAAACCAAGATTTCCTAAACAAAACTCCAAATCATAAGAGTGACAGACTAGGAGAAGGTATTTGAAATGTTTGAAACAAGGAATAATGTCTAGAATATGCACATAATCCCCATAAACGAACAAAACAAGAAATCAAATAGAATAAAAAACAAAAGATATAAATAGGTATTGGGGAAAAGGTATTTATTTGTTAAGTGTTTAAAACAAACAAAGGAGAGGGATTAAAGATGATGGCGTGAGAGGTGAGACAGAGAACTTCCAAAACCACAGATAGTGTGAAAATATAGTTAATACAACTAACCCTCAAACAGCAACAGGAAAGAAGGCCGCGCCAGACTGCATACAGACCTCATGAACAGAGCAGACCTCACAAAACAGGATAATATACGAAAGTCTTGATCCAGCGGGACCTGAGCCTTCCCCCACCGCAGCTCACCGGCGGGAGGAAGAGAAACAGAGCAGGGGAGGGGGGTGGAAGCCTGTGACTGCTGAACACCCAGCCCTGGAGGTCTGCTTTGCAAGCAGAAACCTACATTGTGTGGTGCTCTGGAGGATGGGGAGCTGGGACAGGCAGAGTGCTTGAGAGACAGATTCTGGCTGTTTGTGGAGGACAGGATCCACACCTGGCTGCTCTGGGACAAGGGAAAGGCAGGCAGTTTGACAGGCTTCCTAGCAGCGAGAGGGCTGCTGAAGGGACGTGGTTTGCACGGAGCTTGCTGAGTGGGAGAAGGGATAGGGAGACAAGGTGGTCTGGGTGCGCTCTGCCCAGAAGATTGGGAACTTTGGGGAGCTTCAGGCACTCCAACCCCCTAGCTGGCTACTAAGCTCCGATGCCCCCCCACTGTGATATGCAACCTGCCGAGCTGTCCTTCTGGCCTGACAGCACCAACTCGCAAACTGGCAGTCACTGCTCTGGCATAAGGCCAGCCAGAGGAAGGCCCCACCTACAACAGCTAGAGACGCCAAGCACAGAGGCTTACACCTGTGTGCTCGGCCCACTGGCTCTGATAAGGGAGACAGGCAGGGAAGACGGGAATCAGGAAGCAGATCTTTCCTCATCCCAGGCACCAGCTCTGCTCCCCCCTATGACCTCCAACCTCACTCTAGGGCTGAGCAGCTCCAGGGACTGGAGCTTCTGGGCAATAGAGGGCACCACACAGAAATATGAAACATCAAAAGAACCTGGTCCAGACCAAAACCTCACAAACCCCAGAAAAAGGGCCGAATGAAACTGAACTCACCAATCTTCCTGAAAGAGAGTTCAAAATAAAAATCATAAACATGCTATGGAGTTACAGAAAAATATTCAAGAACTCAGGAACAAATTTAAGATGGAGATTCAATCGTTAAGAAATTCCGTATCTGAAATGAAACATACAATGGAGGGATTTAAAAGCAGATTAGATGTAGTAGAAGAGACAGTAAATGGAATAGAAATTAGAGAAGAGGAATAAAAAGAAGCTGAGGCACAGAGAGAAAAAAGGATCTCTAAGAATGAAAGAATATTGAGAGTACTGTGTGACCAATCCAAACGGAACAATATTTGCATTATAGGGGTACTAGAAGAAGAGAGAGAAAAAGGGATAGAAAGTGTCATTGAGGAGGTCATTGCTGAAAACTTCCCCAATCTGAGGGAGGAGATAGTCTCTCAAGCCATCGAGATGCACAGATCTCCCGACATAAGGGACCCAAGGAAGACAACATCAAGACATATAACAATTAAAATGGCAAAGATCAAGGATAAAAACAGACTTTTAAAAGCAGCTAGTGAAAAAAAGATCACATACAAAGGAAAATCCATTGGGCTATCATCAGATTTCTCAACAGAAACCTTACAGGCCAGAAGGGAGTGGCACGATATATTTAATGCAATGAAGCAGAAGGGCCCCAAACAAAGAATATTCTACCTGGCAAGGTTATCATTTAAATTTGAAAGAGGGATTAAACTATTTTCAGATAAGCAAAAGCTGAGAGAATTTACCTCCCACAAACTATCTCTACAGTGCATTTTGGAGGGACTCCTATAGACGGAAGTATTCCTAAGGCTAAATAGATGTCACCCAAGGGATAGACAAAGAGTACACAATATGATTCATAACATACAAAGAATGGAGGAGGAAGAAAAAGGAGAAAAAAACCAGAATCTTTAAGTTGTGTTTGTAATAGCATATGAAGTGAGTTAAATTAGACTGTTAGAAAGTAAGTGATTTACCCTTGAACCTTTGGTAGCCACGAATCTGAAGCCTGCAATGGCAATAAGTAACATATCTATCGATAATCACCCTAAATGTAAATGGTCTGAATGCACCAATCAAAAGACAGAGTCACTGAATGGATAAAAAAACAAGACCCATCTATATGCTGCCTACAAGAGACTCACTTCAAACCCAAAGACATACACAGACTAAAACTGAAGGGATGGAAAAAGATATTTCATGCAACTAATAGAAAAAATCAGGAGTTGCAGTACTTGTATCAGACAAAATACACTTCAAAACAAAGAAAGTAACAAGAGACAAAGAAGGACATTACATAATGATAAAGGAGTCAGTCCAACAAGCGGATGTAACTATTATAAATATCTGTGCACCCAACACAGGATCACCTACATATGTGAAACAAATACTAACAGAATTAAAGGGGGAAATAGAATGCAATGCATTCATTTTGGGAGACTTCAACACACCACTCACTCCAAAGGACAGATCGACCAGACAGAAAAGAAAGAGAGACAGAGGCACTGACCAACGTATTAGAACAGATGGACCTAACAGACATCTACAGAACACTGCATCCAAAAGCAGCACAATACACATTCCTCTCAAGTGCACATGGAATATTTTCAAGAATAGATCATATACTAGCCACAAAAAGAGCCTCAGTAAATTTTAAAAGATTGAAATTGTACCAACCAGTTTCTCAGATTACAAAGGTATGATACTAGAAATCAATTACTCAAAGAAAATGAAAAAGCCCACAAACACATGGAGGCTTAATAACATGCTCCTAAATAATCAATGGATCAATGACCAAAGAAAAACAGAGATCAAGCACTATATGGAGACAAATGACAACAATAATTCAACACCACAAAATCTGTGGGACGCAGTGAAGGCTGTACTACGAAGGAAATACATTGCAATACAGGCCTACCTCAGGAAAGAAGAACAAGCCCAAATGAACAATCTAAACTCACAATTAATGAAACTAGAAAAGGAAGAACAAATGAGGCCCAAAGTCAGTAGGAGAGACATAATAAAGATTAAAACATAAATAAATAAAATTGAGAAGAATAATACAATAGAAAGAATCAATGAAAGCATGAGCTGGTTCTTCGAGAAAATAAACAATATAGATAAACCCCTAGCCAGACTTACCAAGAGAAAAAGAGAATCTACACACATAAACAGAATCAGAAATGAGAAAGGAAAAAATCTCTACGGACACCACAGAAATACAAAGAATTATGAGAGAATACTATGAAAAATTATATGCTAACAAACTGGATAACTTAGAAGAAATGGACAACTTTCTAGAAAAATACAACCTTCCAAGACTGACCAAGAAAGAAACAGAAAATTTGAACAGACCAATTAGAAGCAATAAAATTGAACTGTTAATCAAAAAAACAACCTTTGAATAAAATGCCTGGAACAGATGGCTTCACTGCTGAACTTATCAAACATTTAGTTAAAACCTAATACCCATTCTCCTTAAAGTTTTCCAAAAAGTAGAAGAGAAGGGAATACTCCCAAACTCATTCTACAAGGCCAACATCACTCTAATACCAAAATCAGGCAAAGACATCATAAAAAAAGAAAATTACAGACCAATATCCCTGATGAACACAGATGCAAAAATACTCAACAAAATATTAGGAAACCAAATTCAAAAATACATCAAAAAGATCATCCATCATGATCAAGTGGGATTGGTCCCAGGGATGCAAGGATGGTACAACATTCGAAAATCCATCAACATCATCCACCACATCAACAGGAAGAAGGAAAAAACCACATGATTAACTCTGTAGATGATGAAGAAGCATTCGACAAAATTCAACACCCATTCATGATAACAACTCTCAACAAAATGGGTATAGAGGGCATGTACCTCAACATAATAAAGGACATATAGGACAAACCCACAGCCAACATTATACTTAACAACGAGAAGCTGAAAGCTTTTCCTTTAAGATAGGGAATAAGACAAGGATGTCCACTCTCCCCACTTTTATTCAACATAGTTCTAGAGGTCCTAGCCATGGCAATCAGACAAAACAAAGAAATAAAAGGCATCCAGATTGGTAAGGAAGAAGTCAAACTGTCCCTGTTTGCAGATGAAATGATATTGTGCATAAAAACCCCTAAAGAATCCACTCCAAAACAACTAGATCTAATATCTGAATGCAGTAAAGTTGCGGGATACAAAATTAATACACAGAAATCTGTTGCATTCCTATACACTAACAGTGAACTAGAATAAAGAGAAATCAGGAAAACAATTCCATTCACAATTGCATAAAAAAGAATAAAATTCCTAGGAATAAACCTCAGCAAGGAAGTGAAATACCTATACTCTGAAAACTACAAGACACTCATGACAGAAATTAAAGAAGATACCAATAAATGGAAACACATCCCATGTTCATGGATAGGAAGAATTAATATTGCCAAAATGGCCATCCTGCCTAAAGCAATCTATAGATTCAATGCAATCCCTATCAAAATACCAACAGCACTCTTCAATGAACTACAAATCATTCTAAAATTCATATGGAACCACAAAAGACCCCGAATAGCTAAAGCAATCCTGAACAGGAAGAATAAAGTGGGGGGAATTATGTTCCCTGACTTCAAGCTCTACTACAAAGCCACAGTAATCAAGACATTTGGTACTGGCACAAGAACAAACCCATAGACCAATGGAACAGACTAGAGAGCCCAGATATGAACACAAGCATATATGGTCAATTAATATGCGATAAAGAAGCCATGGATATACAATGGGGAAATGACAGCCTCTTCAACAGCTGGTGTTGGCAAAACTGGACAGCTACATGTAAGAGAAAGAGACTGGATTATTGTCTAACCCAATTCATAAAAATAAACTCAAAATGGATCAAAGATCTGAATGTAAGTCATAAAACCATAAAACTCTTAGGAAAAAACATAGGCAAAAATCTCTTGGACATAAATATGAGCAACTTCTTCATGAACATATCTTCCCCGGCAATGGAAACAAAAGCAAAAATGAAGAAGTGGGACTATATCAAACTAAGAAGCTTCTGTACAGAAAAGGACACCATCAATAGAACAAAAAGACATCCTGTGGTATGGGAGAATATATTCATAAATGACATATCCGATAATCCAAATTATATAATATAATCCAAATTATATAAAGGACTCACGCACCTCAACAAACAAAAAGCAAATAAGCCAATTAAAAAATGGTCAAAGGAGCCGGACACTTCTCCAAAGAAGAAATTCAGATGGCCAACAGGCATATGAAAAGATGCTCCACATCCCTAATCATCAGAGAAATGCAAATTAAAACCACAATGAGATATCACCTCACATCAGTTAGGATGGCCACCATCCAAAACACAAACAACAACAAATGTTGGCGAGGATATGGAGAAAGGAGAACCCTCCTACACTGCTGGTGGGAATGTAAACTAGTTCAACCATTGTGGAAAGCAGTATGGAGGTTTCTCAAAATACTCAAAATAGAAATACCATTTGACCTAGGAATTCCACTCCTAGGAATTTACCCTAAGAATGCAGCAGCCCAATTTGAAAAAGACATATGCACCCCTATGTTTATCGCAGCACTATTTACAATAGCCAAGAAATGGAAGCAACCTATGTATCCACCAGTAGATGAATAGATAAAGAAGAAGTGGTACATATACACAATGGAATATTATTCAGCCCTAAGAACAAAACAAATCCTACCATTTGCAACAACATGGATGTAGCTAGAGGGTATTATGCTCAGTGAAATAAGCCAGGTAGAGAAAGACAAGTATCAAATGATTTCACTCATCTGTGGAGTATAAGAACAAAGCAAAAACTGAAGAAACAAAACAGCAGCAGACTCACAGAACCCAAGAATGGACTAACAGTTACCAAAGGGAAAGGGACTGGGGAAGATGGGTTGGAAGGGAGGGATAAGGGGTAGAAAGGGCTATTACAATTAGCACACATAATGTAGCAGTGGGTGGGGGGGATACAGGGAAGGCAGTATAACACAGAGAAGACATGTAGTGATTCTATAGCATCTTACTATGCTGATGGACAGTGACTGCAATGGGGTATGTGGTGGGGACTTGATAATAGGGGGAGTCTAGTAACCATAATGTTGCTCATGTAATTATACATTAATAATAGCAAAATAAAAAAGAAAAAGAAAAAAGAAAAAAAAGCAATTTAGAACAGACTTGTGAAACTGAGAAAAAAGAAAACAAAAACAAAGAATTACTATCTAGAATATACAAAGAATTCCTACAAATCAAGAGAAATAATCAAATAGAAAAATAGGGAAAGGATACAGGCACCTGAGTTTCACATACTAGGACATCTATACAATTTCATATACATAAAAAGCATGTAAGAAAGGCTCAAATTTCATTAAAATAAGAGATGCAAATCAAAACAACCAACAGCTGCCACTTTACATCCATCAAACCAGCAAAAATTGATGCATAACACTGAAGACTGGTGAGGATGTGGATATGAGTTCTTGCACATTGGCAAGAGGAATGTAAGCATACAGTCATCTAAAAAACCAATCAGGCATTATTTGGCAAAATTGACCATGCCCATAGATTCATGGCACAGAGGAATGAATATTCACATTAATTTACAAAATGGCCTGTTTTAGCTTTTTTTTATGGTAATAGATAGTTGAAGGCAACCTAGCTTTCTATCAATCAAGAGACTGAATGAGTAAAATGTGGTGGACACACAGTGATTATGTGCCTGGACTCTGGAACTGGAGTGCCTGAGTTGAAATTCAGGCTCCACCACTTACAAATTCTGACTTTGAACAATGAACGTAGAAAATTTGAGTAAACTCTCTGTGTCTGAGTCTCACGTATAAAATGCGAGTAATAATAACTACCTCATAAGGTTGTTGTGAGAAGTATATTAAAACATTTAAAGCATCTGCCAGAAAGTTAAGCACTATTTAAGTGTTAATATTAGTGTTAAAAAGAAAGCATATGCACACTGGAAGTTATGAGTTAGGTTTACATATATGAACAAGAGCATACCACTAAGACAATGTTAACTTTAAAGAGAAAAGGAATATTTATAGCATAGTATCACTTATGTGAATTGAACACATTCATATAATTCGACGTATTTTGCAAGACAAGCATCGCAGACATACATTGAAGATATTAGAATGAGTGTCTATACGATAGAGGGAAAGTAAGACTAGTGTTTAGGAATAAAGGAAAAGACCACAAAGTAAGAAAAAGGGCCTTGCCTGAATCATTATGTTAATATGCTGTGAGAGGAGGAACAGAATTTACCCACTTAACGCTATCTGCAATGGAGGGGGAAAAGCCAAGGTAAGGATTCCAGAGCCAGAGAAATAACCGGCGAACTAACTTGGAAACCACTCCATCTTAGAACTTAATAGTTAGGTGAGATAATACCATTCTTACTGTTAAAGACAGCTTTTGGTAGGTTTTCTGTTCCTTATAGCCTGAAGCTCCTACCAGAGTATTCATATTATCTTTCAAGTGGCAAACTGAGGTCCAAAGAGAATTACGATTTGTTCAGTGCAGCTCAACTGGAGTTTACCTAAGTGGAGGTCCCAGAAGAAAATGAAAATTTTGAGTCACTTACAATTTTTAGCAAGCCAAGCTCTTTCCAGTATATTAAATGTATTAAAATGATCAACATTTATCCCACTAAGAATTGTTACTTAAAAAAAATTCATTAGACATCAAATGATAAATGGGAAAATTATATAAAAGCTCTTTAATAATTAATAAAGATGAACAATCAATGAAGAAAAGGGAATTCACATAAGAGAAAAATATCCAATCAAAAAATTTTAAATATTCACTGATGAATATTTTTAAGAGAAAATTAAAATTAGTTATTACCACCTATCATCAAATGGAAAACACAAGTTTTCATGGTCACACCCAGTTTTGGCAACAGTGTTGGAAACCTTACAGCTGGTAGGAGTGAAAACCGGGACATTTCTGGAAGGCATTTGGCAATGCACGGAAGAAGTCTTAAAATAGTCTATATATATATATATACTGACTCAGCAGTTCCTTAGAACTTATCCCAAAGAATAATCATAGATGTCAACAAAGATTCAATTAAAAGCACTGGTATTACAGGACTGTTTATAAAAGCAAAACATTGGGATCAAACTAAAAATCCCAAAGTAGGGGCAACAATTAAATTATGGAAAATCTGTATGGTACAATACAAATAACAATTGTATCATCAATATTTATGCCAGCTCTAATTAGTAGCTGTGCAGCCCAGAGAAAGCTAATCTCTCTGTACCTCATTTTCCCTGTTTATAAAATGGTTCTGTTGTGAAGCTTAAGTTAATTAACATACCTGAAGCATTTAGGATAGCAGTGATATATAATAAGAACTCAATAAACCCATTTTTTTTGGTTTGTTTTTACATAAGGACACTGTAACTGCCCTAGAAAGATGTTAATAATAAACAAAAAAGGGTACAACCCAGTATATACAGAATATTTCTATACAATATCTCATATATATAAATTTACAAAACTAAAGACAAGAAGGATATATACTGAAATATAAATGGTACATCTCTTTGAATAATAGGATTATAGGGCTTTTAATTTTTCTGTATTAAAATTTTTTTCAACAAACATGCTTTTATTAAAGGTAAAAACTATCATCTCTATCAAAATTAAAACTAAAAACTTTTTTTCTTGTTCTAACTGGTAATGAATCCACCCCCAAATTAGCAGAGTAATAAAGAATCAAAATTACAAACATTTCTCTTTACAGCCTAGATTACCACACAATACAAGCTCACAGTCTCTATCTTACAAACCTTATGCACAAATGGCAAAACAATCTACAAGCTTCTTCTTTCCAAAAGCTGATTTACTCCAGTTTTCCCTCTTTATGCAGAGGAATTAGATTGATTCTCCACATTATCCTGAGCCTTTATTTTGAAAGGCTCTCACAAAAGTGAACTTGCCACATGAGGAAAACAGTGCAAAGAACCAGGTTCTCACTGTCCTCCTTCCTGAGGAAAGAATGCCTGGCTGGCAGTGGTGAAACGGGGCGTTTATAATATCATCTTCTTTATAACAGGTGAAGAAGACAAGCCCCAATGGGGAAAGGACTGTCTTCGTCACATGAGCCTTTTGGGGTCTATTTTCTCTAGGTGAACCAGAGGTTTCAGTTGCTCGGCAAAGTTCCTCATGTCATCAGAGACAATGTCTTGTCCCGCTGGTGCAACAACACTTAATTCCACAAGGTAGGAGAGTGACAAGGGCTCAATGCTGTCTGTGTTCCCTGGCACCAGAATTCGGAAGATCTTGTACACCATAATCTTCATGATGCCTTTACGGAACAATTGTCCCTTGGCGACATACTCATGGTCCATGCGGAAGCCCATTTCCATCAGGAAGTCAGTGAGGTTCTCAGATGTTGCAATGTCCACACAGTTTCGCACCAGGGCATGGCGGTTCTTATCTCCCATTTCTGGCTGTCCCAGGTAGCGCAGATGCCAGGGTGACCCTGCCCTATCTACAGAGCGCCGGGCTCTTAGAACAAACGGGCTGGCCTGCTGGCCCTTAAGGAGGAATACCATCTCATGGTCAAGGAAAGACTCAGGTTCCATGTTATCACACAAACCACGAAGGCGGTGGCTGAGGCTGTCCAAGCTTTGATCTAAAACACTTCCTGAAGAAGGAAAAAACAGTACTGAGTCTCATCTTTCATTTTGGGTAATGGAATTAGCAAAACATTGAAAAAACTTAAAAAACTGCAACAGTTTATTGCAGTGCTTTGTAAAGCACAGGTCCACGTATGAGATTCTAGAGGGGTTATGCTGCCAAGGTATTCTATAACAGTATGAGAAAGTTAATGAGAAATTTTTGCACATCTTATTTGGTACCCGAAAGTCTTTAGGCCTTCTTCTAACAATGCTGACCTCCAGCAGGCTTTGGGCTCAAAGCCTTCAAAGGCAACAGTATCTATATCTAGGACACTAACAGTTTTATTGTTATTTATATGAAAAACAATCTTCTATTTCCATCGAATAAGAGTTTTTCATTTACAGAAGAAACATATCATTTCCTTTTTATGTAATATATTTAAATAAAAGATAATGAACTACTTCATAGAAATACATTAATCTTTATTCTCATCTTCTTCTTCCTGGTAGCATCTGATGTGGTTGTTATAGATTATGGCCAATTTGAAATCTATTCTTCCTTTGGCCTCTGGGACACAATTATCTCTTGGTTCTTCACCTAACTGATCATTCCTTTTAAGACTTCTTTGCTGGGTCTTCCTCGTCTTCCCTAAATACTGGAGGATCTTAGGACTTAATCCTGGTCCTCTTCTCTATATTCAATTCTTTCTCCCTAGATGACCTAATTCAGGCCTATGGCTTTAAATATCATCTATGCCCTGAGGACTCCCATATTTTTATGTAGCATGAACTACAGACTCATACATCCAACTGTTTACTCAATTTCTCCACTTGGATGCTTAACAACTTCATCTTTTTTTTTTAACTGAAGTATCACTGATATCAAATCTTATATTGGTTTCAAATATACAACACAGTGGTTCAACAGTTAACCCGTATTATTAAAATCTCACCTCCACTAGTGCAGTTACTATCTATCAATATACAAAGATGTTACAGAATCACTGACTGTATTCTCCACGCTGTACTATCTCCATGGCCAACTTATATTATGACTGAGAATTTTAGACAACTTTATTAATATGTTCCATATCAAACTTGATTTTTCCTCCACAATCTTGTTCCTCCTACAGACTTCCCCACTGCAGTAAGTGGCAATCTCTGCTTCTAGGTGCCCAGGACCCAAATCACAAAATCACACTGACACATTTCTTTCTCCCATTTCCTACATCCCATCCATATTTTTAAAGTATATGCATCTCTTTTTTGTATCCTGTTTCCCTGAGAGCTCCCATGCTTGGGGAACCAGACTGTTTCCATGTGCCACTGAGCTAGGCCCCAAGCTCCACAAGGATAGAGGCTCCTTTATTTGAGACCTTGCTCTATGTATCTCTTCAATTGGCTGTTAACTTGTATCCTTTATTAAACTGATAAATGTCAAAACAAAAAACAAAAACAAACTATATGCAGAATCCAACCACTTCTCATTCCCTCAATCACATCCACCTAATCCAAGTCTCCCTCATTTCTTGCCTGGTCTTGGCAATATTCTTCTTCTGCCTTGCTTTCTTCCTCTTTTTCCAGAAAACTGCCAACTGGTATTTTAAACTATAAGGCAAATAATGGCATTTCTCTGCTCAGAACCCTTCAATGGCTTCCCATGTCATTCAGAACAAATCTCAAAGTCTTTCCATCATCCACAAGGCCATATAGTGATCTCCGCCACCTATTTGGTGTGATCCAACACTATGTCCCACCACTATCCCCCTAGCTCACTCTCTGCAGCCACAATGATCTTCCTGCTTTCCTGAAAATGCCAACTATTTCACAAAGTATTTATCTTCAGAGCCCCTTCCCTTGGTCCCTACGCTTAGAACATTCTTTTCACAGATATCTGCATGTCACTTTCTTCAGGTCTTTCTTCAAATGTCACTTTACTGGAGAGGTCTTTTCTGACCACCCTTAATAAAATGGCATATCTCTCTCTCATCTCTTCCCACCTCCCTGCTTTATTCTTTAGCATTATCACTTTGACTTTGTAGTCACCATTCAATATACCAATTATGTATTGGTTTTTTAGTCATTTTTCTTCCTCCAATGCTGGAATCATATTCAAAGAGTTATTGAATAAATCTGTTAAAGTAAATAAGAGTATATTATTGTAACTATGGTATATATTGATAGTGGGATTCAAATGACTAAATTTTTGGTAGTGCTGGAGGAAAGCAACAGATCAGGTCCCAGTAACCACAGGGCAGGAGACCATGGAAATGGGGAACAGATCCTACATTCAGGACAATGCCATGGCTTTTGACATTTGAGGAGCTTTTTAAGTGCTGGTTAATTCAACATTTACCTATTGAATGCTGGGCCAAGTGCTATGTCAGGAAGTCAGGGAGGGACTCTTGCCCTCACAGAGACTACAATTTAGTTGAAGAAACAAAAAGTAAGTAAGTAAACAAACAGAAATACAAGGAAATAAAAGGGAGATGGGATAGAGAGAAATTGGTGGGCGTGGAGAAGAGGAGACCTGAGGGGTTGGACTAGTCAGCAGTCTCTCTGAGGGAATGACAACTGAGCTGAGACCCAAAGGATGAAAATGAGATAGTTATTTGAAAAGCTGGAAAAAAGAACTGGGGCACAGGGATCACCAAGTGCAAAGGCACCAAGGCAGGAAAAGGGCCTGGCAATTTCAAGGAAACGAAAGGACAAGAGTGTGGCTGAAGGGTAGTGAATGAGATGAAAGATGATAATGAAATGAGGACCTGGCATGGGCCAAAGCAGGCAGGCCTCATATATATGCCATGGAAAAGGTATTTTATTTGAAGGTCAGGGCAGCTATTAGCTCCACATGTTATTCTCCACACAACAGGGAAAGACATGACTAGATTTACATTCTGTTTTTTATTTTTCAGGTTTTGATTAGAATAAAGTTAATGTACGTTATATTTGTTTCAGATGTTCAACATAGTAATTCAGTAATTAGATACATTACTAGATGCTTGCCACAGTAAGTGTAGATACCCCATTACCATACCAAGATATTATATTATTGCTTTTATTCTCTACGTTGTAGTTCCATTCTTATAACTAAATTTTAAATTTACAGTTTGTACCTCTTTATCCCCTTCACTTCTTTTACCTAACCCCCCTCCTACCTCCCTACTGTAACCAACAGTCTGTTGTCAATATTTATGGGTCTATTTATTTATTATTATTTAATTTATTTTTTGTTTGTTTTTAGGTTCTGCAAATAAGTGAAATTATATGGTATTTGTCTTTCACTGTCTGCTTTATTTCACTTAGTATAATATCCTCTAGGTCCATCCATGTTGTTGCAAATGGCAAGATTTCTTTCTTTATATGGCTGAGTAATATTCCATTGCATATATGTACCACTTCTTTTTTATCCATTCGTCTACGGATGGGCACTTGGGTTGCTTCCATTACTATGGCTATTACAAATAATGGTGCAATGAACCTATACAGATGTGCATATATCTTTTCAAATTAGTGATTTTATTTTCTTCAGGTAAATCCCTACAAGTAGACTTGCTGAGTCATATGGTATTTCTATTTTTAGTTTTTTGAAGAACCTCCATATTGTTTTCAAGAGTAGCTGGAACAATTTACATTCCCACCAAAAGTGTAGGAGGGTTCCCTTTTCTCCACACCCTCACCAACACTTGTTATTTCTCATCTTTTTAATAGTAGCTGGATTTACATTTTAAAACGTTCATTGCAGGGAACCTGCTATGGATTCTTCAACAAGACATGGTCATGGGGGGGAAAACTGGAGGTGAGGGGAGATTGGTCCAAACCAAATGAGACTTATTACCAAAGGCAGTGCATGAAGCTTGACTGTATCGTAGTTACAAAACACACTTTTGGGACAACTGGGAGAAAACTTTTTGTGGGGAACTACCTTTGAATCTCAGCTGCGCCACAAAGATGGCCGCTGAGAACCCTTTGAATTTCAGCTGTGCCACAGCTTCCCGCCAAGTGTTCTCACTCAGTTCCACTGCTTATGTCAGAGACAACTGCGCATGCGCACAACTCTGTGCGTGATTGGAAATTTGAAGGTCGCCTTGTTAGCATAAGGTGCAACCAATCAGAAGAGACCACACCCTATATATTCCGTGTTCTGAGCTGCAATGAATGAGTTCCTGCTTCGACTGGGCTCCCTGTCGCGTCTGATTTTCTCTGGGGACGGCGGAGGCTGTGGAACGGGTGGACAGTCGGCTCTTACCTCCCTTGCTTCGCCTTGTCGGGGCGTGCCTCTCCCTCCTTTCCTTTCCCCCCGCTGGCTCAGAGGGTCACAGAAAGAGCTTGTAATCCTGACGGTGAGCAGGACTGGCAGGGGAGAGGCTAGAAAACCCCGACAGCTGGTGCCCTGTGTGAGGAACGCCCGAAGCGGCCACGCAGACTGGATCAACGATCCCTCGGTTGACAAACCAAAAGTGTGGTGGAGTGAGCAGTGGGTGATTACGTGGTAAGAGCATTCCCGGGAAAATGGGACAAGCAACTTTCTAAGGATGAACCTGCGCTAAAGGCGCTGATATGCTCAAGAGCCGAGGATTAGAACTCTCGGACTCTCAAGTTGAGAAGGTCTGGGAAACCTTAGTAAGGGTGGCTCCTTGGCTTTCTGCTAGTAATCTTTTTGATCCTCTACGGAAATCCAACTTACAAAGAGGTCATTCAGCTTTTATATTAAGAAAAAAAAAATTTGAAAAACTGACAGCATCTCTGCTTAGGCATGAGAAAAGAAGCACTGGAGTTGGATTTTTGTCTCTTAGTAGTGAAATAAAACTGTCAGCTGTTAGGGTCTATAAATTTGTTTTTAGATTAGTTCTTTAAGACTGGCTTAATATGGACTAGTTTTTTTGGAACCTGCAAAAACTATAAACCAAGATGTAAAAAAGCAATTTTTCTTCTTGAAAGACTTAACATTATATGTTCCAGCTTATTGAAAGCAATTAAATATTAATGTTAATTGTACATAATTTAGTAACTTCTGAGACATACTGGTACGTATTTTGGTGTGGAAGGTTATCAAGTACAAGAATTTTATTCTACTAGGTGACAAATAATGGTAGTTTATAAACCTAAATGATAATCTTAAAAGTCAAAGTGACAGAATAAAGTTTACTTTGACCAATTTTAGTAGGTTACTGTATGTGTTAAGATCCAGAAGTAACCTTAAGTTTAAAATATTGAAATAGAACTAAAGATAAGGAAAACCTGTATATCTTGGGGCAAAAGATATTCATATGTTAATAAGGCTCTGTTGAATGAAAGGTTTGATGAACACTTGATGTTTGATCTTTCTAGCCTGATCTTCTCCTTTTCTGAGAATTCATGGAAGTGTTTGCTTCAGGATATCTTGCCATGTAATTAAATTCCAGGAATTTTCATTTAGTTAAATTTAAGAGATAATTTTACATTTAGAGACATCTTGTAATGCATGGAGCTGTCAGTGTGAGTTGTTTTAAGTTTATCAGTTATTTCAAAATAGTGCAAATATTCTGAGAAATAACATAAAATTGCTGTTATTAGAGATTGAACAGTGTTTAAACTAACCCTAGTAATTCCTATCTATATAGAGGAAATTTCATACAAATCAACAAAGCTTGGATTTTTTGTATCCAGATTTGAGTTTGTGATTGGTTATATCTAAGTCTGATAAAACACTTAAGATCTGGAAATCAATAGATGCCACTGATTTTATATATATGGTGTTTTATTTGTAATATATAAACCTTGTTTAATTCTAGGCCAGTTATATTTGTGCTAAGATTTTACGTTCCTGTTAGGTTAAGCTCTCAAATATTATAACTAATAGTTTGTTGGTTTAAACAAGTATTTGTTAGCCTAGAAGTATTTCAGTATATTAGAGCACAAAACTGGGAGTTAAAACACCTTATGCTAATTAACTATGTGATCTTGGACAAATAACTGGGCCTTAATTTCACATCTGGGAAATTAGCATGTTGCACATCAGTAGGGTGATGTTTACCACTTTTTTTAATGAACAAAAATACTGTGTTTTTGGATACTGCTTAAATCTAAGATTGTGACATTACCAATGATCCTAAAATTCTTTATGAAAACATATCGGGGAAAGGAGGATGCCAGCGACAATTTGGTTCTACTAAGAACCTCAGTGATCATAGGAGAGGCCCTTCTTTTGAGGCTTTGAGACCTAACATGCCCCTTTCGTGAGTGAAGCCGCACCCCTAATCCTAAAGGCCACTGCCCCGATGATGCCTGCCATTATGTGGCTCCCCGGGCCTCCAGTCTGGGTGGAGCAGTGGCCATTACCACAAGCTAAGCCTCAAAAACTTTAAAAAATTACCCAAAAACAATTAAAACTGGGACACATTAGACCTTCCCTAAGCCTATGGAATAGTCCTGTTTTTGTTATTCAGAAGGCCTCTGACAAGTGGAGGATGTTACAGGATTTAAGAAAGATCAACCAGCGGGTGGTTGCTGTGGGCACGCCCCTGAGGGGCTTGCCCTGGATTCCGTCCATTCCAAAAGATTTGTCCCTCACTGTGATTGATATTAAAGATTGTTTTTCTCCATTCCCCTCAACCCCACTGATTGTGAGAAGTTTGCTTTCTCCGTACCTCCCACCAATTTTCAAGGGCCTGATGAGCGATAGGAATGGACAGTGTTGCCACAGGGCATGGCTAACAGCCCAGCCTTTTGCCAACGATATGTCTCTCAGGTTTTGCAGCCCCTTCAACAGTGGGCAAGGGTGGTCCTATATGCATACATAGATGATATTATTTTGGGAGCATCCACTACCCAACTGCTGAGGTCTGCCTACCAGAAGCTCCAAACCCTCTTGAAACAAGGGGGGTTACATGTGTCCAGCAACAAGGTCCAGACCGTGCCTCCCTTTGAAATACTGGGAGCGAGGCTTCACCTGGACTCTGTGTGTCCCCTTAAACCCCAGCTATCTATCAAGGACTCCTACTCCCTAGTAGAACTACAAAAGGTATTAGGGGAGCTTACTTGGCTACGACCCTGGCTCCACATTACAGAGGACCTTATCCCTCTCTTTGAGTTGTTAAAAGATAAAACTCCATCTGAGCTTGTTGTATTAATGGAGGAACATAAACAAGTATTTAGACAGATTCAATTAGCACTTGATAATGCCCAACTAGCCCGGTATCAACCTGACTGTGACCTTTGTCTGTGGATTCTTCCTGGCTTGGAGTTGCTTACCGCTGTTATCATGCAGCAAGGTAACCCTCTCCAATGGGTCCATGCATCAGTAGGAGGCACTCGCGAGCGTATGCCCAGTTAGATCAACTGGCAGATCTTATAGTCAAAGGCAGAGACACCACCTTAAGACATTATGGGAAAGACCCGGAAATTTTAACCATTCCTTATCGTTTGTCCAACTTTGAATGGATCAAGCAAAATCACAATAGAGTGTCAGAGGCTCTCACGGGTTTTTTTTTGGGTAAGATTGATTGCCATTATGGGCCTAGCAGATGGGTTGCCTCCTTCTCCAAGTTAAGTTGGACCACCCCTAGACTCTTTTTGAGTAAGCCCCTTTCTGATGCCTTGAGTGTGTTTACCGATGGAGGAAAAGAGGGGTCTGCTGTTGTTGTCTTTCCCCCTCCTCACCTCTCGACCAAGTTAAAAGAAACCCAACATTTTGAAAAGGTTACTGGCTCAGCACAATTTAAGGAGTTGTATGCCATAGCATTGGCCCTAAGTAAAATTTCTGAACCTATGAATCTTTTTTCTGATAGTCTGTATGTGGTGAACTAACTTGCTTGCCACCTTAGCCTCTTGTTATATCAAGTTAGATAAAAACCCCATAAACCCCTTGATGATTCAGGTGAGATCCTTGCTAATAGTACGATCCAAGCCCATATTCTTGCAGCACCTCTGAGGACACCAAGGTTTGCCCGGATTCCTCTCCAGAGGAAACCTATTAGCTGACCAATTAGCATCCTCTGCTGCTCAAGCCCTTTCCATGCAACAGGCCCAAGATTTCCAATGGGCCCAAGACCTTCATGAACTTACCCACCTAAATTGGAGGGGACTTCATCATAGATTTCCTCATATTCCTATTAAAGACTTGAAAAAAATTAACAGGACTTGTAAATCCTGTTTGCCTTTTCTACAAATTCCACCCCTCCAGTCCCCTGGAGTTAACCCAAGGGGCATTAAACCAAATTGTCTCTGGCAGACTGATGTCACTCACTATGCAGCCTTTGAAAAACTAAAATTTGTCTTTGTCTCAATAGATACTTGCTCCCACGCCTGCTGGGCTAGTGCCCATGCTGGAGAGAAAGCTAAACATGCACAGAGCCATTTTTTACAATGTTTTGCTATATTAGGCATACCACATCAAATAAAAATAGATAATGGCCCCTGCTTTACTAGCAGGGCGTTACAAGACTTTTTTAATACATGGCATATCAGGCACTCCACAGGAATCCCATACAACCCATAGGGCCAGGCCATAGTAGAGCGTCACAATAAGACATTAAAAGACCTATTACAAAAACAAAAAGAGGGAATAAGCCCTCATGACCAATTATGGATGGCCCTACTTACATTAAATATTTTAAAATTTTCAAAAGATCAACCTCTAACGGCCTTTCAAAGGCACTGGACAAATCAAACGCCATATGCCAAAACAGAAGTACGCTGGAAAGACCAGCTGACTGGGCAATGGCGGGGACCAGATCCACTGATAAGTATGGGCAGAGGATTCGGATGTGTATTTCCTATAGGCGAACCGAATCCAATTTGGGTTCCTGCTAGGAACTTGAAATTCTGCCCTCAGACCACTCAGCAAGTGGAAGGAAGCCATGACATGGACTTTTCCCAAGAGGATGACCTCTTGAGGGCTTGTCTTTCTTCTCTCTTTCAGGACTGACCTTTTGAGGATTGCATAAGAAGAAAAGGAGTCATGAAGGCTGGACTATTACTCCTGCTCGTGCTCACTTTCCTACTCCCTTTGTGTGAACACAGGAAGACAAGGAATCCAATTAGTTCATCACAGGACTAAGAGAGACTTTGGAATCACTGCTGTTATTGTTGCCTCCATTGATGCATCTGCTGTGGCCGCAACTGCTGCTACCATTGCCATAGTCCGGACAGTGACTACTGCTGAAGAAGTGACACTGTTAAGCCTTCAACAAGGACATCTTTGCAGTCCTATGTTTTCCCATGTATGTCAAACATTTACTACCATTAATGCTACTACAATGTTGAGGAATTACTCTGAATATTAAGGGACTATGGAATGATAAGATGTTAAAAATGTCTGCAATGCTCCTTCACAGTATTGTAAACCTTAATGCAACTGAGGTTGTAATCTTACCCTCTGCTTCCTTTTTTACTAAAGTATGGGAAGAAATAACTAGTTTGTTTAGTCTACCCAAGCTGTTATTAGGAGGTATAATAATCGTAATGTCATTAGTTATTTTCATGCTTGTGCGGTAGTGAAGATCATATCAACGGCAACAGACATTACAACAAAAGGTAATTATGTTAGCTCAAGTGATTGAAGAAGGAGTTCCCCATATCCCAGAGCATTCATGGGCATTTATAGCCCTACAGAGAGGTGCAAGCGACCTCTTGAGAATGTCATTACTGGAAGTGCTAGGATGGTAGTCAATGACGGGTAAGATCTCCTGAAAGATGGGGACAACCTAAGACAGGCACATCCTCGAGTACAGGATGGCATCTCTCTTGCTCATACAAAAACAAAAAGGGGGGAAATGTGGGGAACTACCTTTGAATCTCAGCTGCGCCACAAAGATGGCCGCTGAGAACCCTTTGAATTTCAGCTGTGCCACAGCTTCCCGCCGAGTGTTCTCACTCAGTTCCACTGCTTATGTCAGAGACAACTGCACATGCGCACAACTCTGTGCGTGACTGGAAATTTGAAGGTCGCCTTATTAGCATAAGGTGCAACCAATCAGAAGAGACCACACCCTATATATTCCATGTTCTGAGCTGCAATAAATGAGTTCCTGCTTTGACTGGGCTCCCTGTCGCATCTGATTGTCTCCAGGGATGGCAGAGGCTGCGGAACGGGTGGACAGTTGGTTCTTACCTCCCTTGCTTCGCCTTGTCGAGGGGTGCCTCTCCCTCCCTTCCTTTCCCTCCGCTGGCTTGGAGGGTCACAGAAAGAGCTAGTAATCCTGACGGTGAGCAGGACCCGCAGGGGAGAGGCTAGAAAACCCCGACAACTTTTGAATATGGACTAGATATCAGATGATATTAAAAATATATTATTCTTTTTGATAGTGAATATCCTTGCTTTTTCAGATATACCGAAGTGTTTAGGGATAAAATTATTAGGTCTGAAATTTCCCCAAAAACAGCAAAAGAAAAAAAATGAAGCAAATATGGCAAAATAATAGATACTGAAATATAGACAATGGAAATGGAGTATTCACTATATTACTCTTTATTTTCTTTGTTTGAATTTTTAAATAACAAAACACATTTTTAAAAAAGATGACTAGCTATTATGTGAGAAGAGAGAGAATCAAAAGTGGAAGAAATAGAGTAAGATGATAAACCAGGGTGTGGTGCTGCAGGTGGAGAAAAATATATTTAAAATATATTTTGAAAGTAAAATAAATAGGGCTTAGAAATGGACTAGATGTGGGGTAAAGTAAAAAATAGAGACTGATTCCTTAATGCCTGTCTCAAGCAACTGGTGAATGACAGTTGCACTTAACAAGATGGGAAAGAACTGAAGGAGGGGCACCCTGAGGACTGAAAATTGAAGAACCCTATTTTGTTTATATTAAGTAAACTATGTGAATGTTAGTCTAAATCTTCCACTAAACATGGTATGACCTGAAAAGCATTACCCTTTCTGGGTCTCAAGTTTTCTCATCTGGGTACTTTTATCTGTTTCCTGATTTATAAGATAGAGTCATTACCAGTATCATAGACTTACCATATGATTCAAAGATTCCCCTTCTGAGTATATATCCAAAAGAATTCAAAGTGGATCTTGAAGAGGTATCTGCACATCCTTGTTCACTATGGCATTATTCATGATAATAAAGAGGTGAAAGCAACCCAAATGTCCATGACAGATGAATGGATAAAGAAAATGTGGTTTAAACACACAAGGGAACATTATTCAGTCTTAAAAAAGGGGATCCTAATAAAATTGAGAAGAATAAAACAATAGAATCAATGAAACCAGGAGCTGGTTCTTTGAGAAAATAAACAAAATAGATAAACCCCTAGCCAGACTTACCAAGAAAAAAAGAAAGTCTACACACATAAGCAAAATAAGAAATGAGAAAGGAGAAATCACTATGGACACCACAGAAATACAAAGGATTATTAGAGAATACTATGAAAAATTATATAGTGACAAATTTCACAACCTAGAAGAAATGGACAACTTTCTAGAAAAATACAACCTACCAAGACTGACCGAAGAAGAAACAGAAAATCTGAACAGACCAATTACAAGCAAAGAAATTGAACAGTTAATCAAAAAACTACCTGTGAATAAAATGCCTGTACCAGATGGATTCACTGCTGAATTTATCAAACATTTAGTGAAGACCTAATACCCATCCTCCTTAAAGTTTTCCAAAAAGTAGAAGAGGAGGGAATACTTCCAAACTCATTCTAGGAGGCCAGCATCACTCTAATATCAAAACCAGGCAAAGACACCACAAAAAAAAAAAAAAAAGGAAATTACAGACCAATATCCCTGATGAACATACATGCAAAAATATTCAACAAAATATTAGCAAACTGAATTCAAAATGCATCAAAAAGATCATCCACCATGATCAGTAGAATTTATTCCAGGGATGCTAAGATGGCACAATATTCGAAAATCCATTAACATCATACACCACATCAACAAAAAGAAGGACAAAAATCACATGATCATCTCCATAGATGCTGAAAAAGCATTCAACAAAATTCAACATCCATTCATGATAAAAACTCTCAACAAAATGGGTACAGAGGGCAAGTATCTCAACATAATAAAGGCCATATACAACAAACCCCTAGCCAACATCATTCTTAACAGCGAAAAGCTGAAAGCTTTTCCTTTAAGATCAGAAACAAGACAAGGATGCCCACTCTACACACTTTTATTCAACACAGTTCTGGAGGTCCTAACAAAGGCAATCAGACAACACAAAGAAATTAACGGCATCCAGATTCGTAAGGAAGAACTTAAACCGTCCCTATTTGCAGATGACATGATACTGTACAGAGAAAACCCTAAAAAGTCAACCACAAAACTACTAGAACTAATAACTGATTTCAGCAAAGTTGCAGGATACAAAATTAGTACACAGAAATCTGTTGCATTCCTATATACTAACAATGAACTAGCAGAAAAAGAAATCAGGAAAACAATTCCATTTACCATTGCATCAGAAAGAATAAAATACCTAGGAATAAACCTAACCAAGGAGGTGAAAGACCTATACCCTGAAAACTATATGACACTCATGATATAAATTAAAGAAGACACCAATAAATGGAAATACATCCATGCTCCTGGATAGGAAGAATTAATATTGTCCAAATAGCCTAAATCCTGCCTAAAGCAATCTACAGATTAAATGCAATCCCTATCAAAATACCAACAGCATTCTTCAACAAACTAGAATGAATAGTTCTAAAATTCATATGGAACCACAAAAGACACCAAATCACCAAAGCAATCCTAGGAAGGAAAAAGAAAGCTGGGGGATTAGGCTCCCTCACTTCAAGCTCTGGTACAAAGCCCAAATAATCAAGACAATTTGGTACTGGCACAAGAATAGACCCATAGATCAATGGAACAGAACAGAGGGTCCAGATATAAACCCATGCATATATGGTCAATTAATATATGATAAAGGAGCCATGGCTATAAAATGGGGAAATGACAGCCTCTTCAACACCAGGTGTTGGCAAAACTGGACAGCTACATGTAAAAGAATGAAACTGGATTACTATTTAACTCCATACACAAAAGTAAACTCAAAATGGATCAAAGACTTGAATGTAAGTCATGAAACCATAAAACGCACAGAAGAAAACATAGGCAAAAATCTCTTGACTATAAACATCAGCACCTTCTTTCTGAATACATCTCCTCAGGCAAGGGAATCAATAGCAAAAATGAACAAATGGGACTATATCAAACTAAAAAGCTCCTATAGAGCAAAGGACACCATCAGTAGAACAAAAAGGCATCCTACCGTATGGGAGAATATATTTGTAAATGACATATCTGACAAGGGGTTAGCATCCAAAATATACAAAGAACTCGCACACCTCAACACCCAAAAAGCAAATAATTCGATTGAAAAATGGGTGGAGGATCTGAACAGACTCTTTTCCAAAGAAGAAATTCAATGGCCAACAGGCACGTGAAAAGGTGCTCCACATCACTAATCATCAGGGAAATGCAAATTAAAACCACAATGAGGTATCACCTCACACCAGTTAGGATGGCCAACATCCAAAAGACAAACAACAAATGCTGGCGAGGATGCGGAGAAAGGGGAGTCCTCCTACACTGTTGGTGGGAATGTAAATTAGTTCAACCATTGTGGAAAGCAATATGGAGGTTCCTCAAAAACTAAAAATAGAAATACCATTTGACCAAGAAATTCCACTCCATATGCACCCCTATGTTTATTGCAGCACTATTTACAATAGCCAAAATATGGAAGCAACCTAAGTGTCCATCAGTAGATGAATGGATAAAGAAGATGTGGTACATATACACAATGGAGTATTATTCAGCCATAAGAAGAAAACAAGTCCTACCATTTCCAGCAACATGGATGGAGCTACAGGGTATTATGCTCAGTGAAATAAGCCAGGTGGAGAAAGACAAGTACCAAATGATGTCACCTATTTGTGGAGTACAATAACAAAGCAAAACTGAAGGAACAAACAGCAGCAGACTCACAAACTCCAAGAAGGGACTAGTGGTTACCAAAGGGGAGGGGTAGGGGAGGACAGGTGGTGAGGAAGGGAGAGGGGATTGAGAGGCGTTATGACTGGCACACATGGTTTGTGTGTGAAGGGGGTCAAGGGGAAGACAGTGTAGCACAGAGAGAAGACAAGTAGCGACTCTGTGGCATCTTGCTACACTGATGGACAGTGACTGTGGTGGGGTGTGGGGTGGGGGGGACTCAATGATGATATGGGTGAACGTGGTAACCACAATATTGCTCATGTGAAACCTTCATAAGACTGTATATCAATGATACCTTAATAAAAAATATATATAAATAAAAACGGGGAATCCTGTCACATGCTATGATATGGATAAACGTCAAGGACATTATACTAGATGAAATAAGCCAGTCTTAAAAAGATAAATAGTTTATGATTCATTCATACGAGCTATCTTAAGTAGTCAAAATCAGAAACAGAAAGATGGCTGCCACGGGCTGGGGGAAGAGAAAAGGAGGACTTAGTGTTTAATGCATACAGAGTTCAGGTTTTAACAAAAAGTTCTAGAGATCAGCTGTCTATGACAATGTGAACATAGTTAACACTACTGAATTGTACACTTAAAAATGTTTAAGATGGTAAATTTAATGTTATGTGCTTGTGACCATAAGTAAAAATAAAATTAAGCATATTTTTTGTCTATTGAATGCCAGCAATTTTGCCGGATGCCGTTGGATAACAGTATCTCATCTGCACGGATGCTGAATAGAAGGAGGAAAACAAGTAATTCAAGCTCTCTGGTTCACTTACCCTGCAGCAGGTATTCCATCATGTTAATGGTGCCTCCAGTGACAGGCATCATGGTGACTGGAGGTGCCTCCATGGTGACTGACAAGCCAAAAATAGAACTGGATTCTGAGTCTCCTATCAAGGAAAGCACACAATACATCTGGAGAAGAGTAACACTCGTTAATAAATCCGAGAGGGGGAGAGAGAACAGATCTTCTGTGCCATTGACCTGGACACCAAAAGATTCACTCATCCATTCAAAACTTTTTGAGTAACCACTATAGGCCAGTTTCTGGAACTGATGATACAGAAATACGCAAGTGATCTATCTGCTCATGGAGTCACAGCATAATCTAATCTCAAGATCTGAATCCTCTAAACGTTTTCTGTGTCATCTTAAGGAAGTCACTCTGTTTATATACCAACGATATTTAACCTCCAAGGCTTTGTGGCTCCAATAACATAAAGGACATGCATTAACATTCAGAACTAAAGGGAGACTTTAACGGACCTTGTCTACCCTTCAATTTATAGATAAGGTTATTGAGACTCGGCGAGGGACCCAAGTCGGTGGCAGAGCCTGGACCAGACTAAAACCGAGGCGTTCCGCCTCTCTGAACACGGTTTTTAAAGCAAGCCCGGGGAAAGCCTGAAGTTATTTTAATCTGATGGTTTAGATCCTCCTAAACCAGCATCAGGGACACGTGGCCACTTACGGCAGAAACACACCACTGCGCGCGCTCTAGCCTCTTCTCGCAAAGCAGGGAATTATATCCATCCGAGTGCTTTGAAGCGTTTCAGTTATAATTCGTCCTAGTAATAAAGTTACAGGTCCCTAAATAACGCAACGCTGCCTTCTCCTCTTCCCACTTCCGGCAGGAAGCCGACTTCGCGCAAACCTCGACACCGCCCCCCCGCAACATAAGGATGCCGAGAGGACACAAAATTGCCGTGTTCGGGGCCCGGCCCGCAGAAACGCATGCGCAGGGGGAGATGCGGCTCTACGGAAGATGGCGGCTTCCTAGGGAGCGTTCCTCCGGGAGTTACGTGAGCTTTGACGTCATAGTCCAGCCCGTAGGAAAATATTTACTTTTTTCAAGTTCAGCGACCTGGCGATGTTTTTGTCTAGGAAATCTCTTGGAACTGACAGGACAAAGAGAGCCTGGGGAAGGGAGTTGGAGAAAAAAAGGAGCGACCATTATGAAACACTTCTTTTTGTTGGGTTACCCCAAGGTGAAAATAAAGGCACCTTTACTGTTTAGTATAACGTTTTGAGCAGTCAGGGAGTTTATCAATTATACTTAATATTTGTTAACTTCAGTACATATATTTTACTTCAATTTAAAAATAGAGGAGATAAGTAAACTCAGCGAATGTTTATTGAACGCTGCTTATGTGTCATGTGTGTAAGATGTGGACAAAGTTAGGGTGAAAAACTTAAGGGGACACCGAAAACTAAGTAACTAAGATAAATGATATTTTAATGCACTATTATTAACACATTTAATGCAAAAAAATCCTTAATAAACAGTATCAAATTTTTTAATTTGATACTCACAGCAGCCCTATGAGCCAAGTACAGCCCTACTATAATTTTGCCGATGGGGACACAGGTGACACAGGAGATGTTAAATAATATGCAAGGGAGTGGAGAGGCTGCTACAAATCTAAGCCACTGACTATAGAGCCCACCCTCTTAGGACACTATACTGCCACATCTAGCTCTGGTTCCCCGGCTGTAATCCACACTACCATTCATTCATTCGTTCGTCTTTTTTTTTTTTTTAACATTTCTTGAAAGTCTCTTGTATTCTAGACATTATAGTGGCTGTTGGCTTGCTTCCATCTCTGCCCTCAAAAGAGTGTATAGCCAAGTGTGGGAATCATTTAAACTAAGAAGATAGTACCATGTGATTTGATTCAATAGGATAATGAGACATAAACAGCTCAACGCTTTGGAAGCAGGCAGTACACTTGATCCATCTTGGGGGCATCAGAGGATTCCTGGAAAAGATAATTAGTGCCCCAAATAACTTGAAGGATCAATCATTGTTATCAATAACATTGATAAGGGAGGGAGTACAGGGAATTTCAGGTAATGGGAACAACGTACAAAAGGACATTGAGTTAAATAGAAATAGGATATAGAATCTGAGGTTAGGGGGATAAAAATTAGTCTGGAGAAGGGGTAAGGCACAGATCCTGGAGGAATTTGCATGTCAGACTGAAGAACAGATGTGAGCTTTAAAAAATATAACTGTTGCAATGTGGAGAGAATCTTGGGAAAAGAGGACCTAGAGAAAGAAACTTTGTTAGGAGATTTGGCACAACTCCAGCTGAGAAGTAACTGGGAGAAAAGACAGATTTTAAAAAATGAAAGAATAATTTGATGACTAACCAGAAGTAAAGACAGAGGGAGTCACAAATGTCCAGATGAGTTCATACATAGATACGTTGAGCATGAGGTGTTTATGCAAGACCCAAGTAGCAATTCCCAGGCAGGTTCAGAGGAGAGAGCTAGAGGTAGAGATGTCAGAATCAGAGCTTCATAAATAGTAGCTGAAGACAGAGAAGTAATGACTCTGTGGCATCTTGCTATGCTGATGGACAGTGACTGCAATGGGGGGGTGAGGACTTGATATGGGTGAATCTTGAAACCACAATGTTGTTCATGTGAAACCTTCAGAAGATTGTATATCAATGATACTTTAATAAGAAAAAAAAGGTCAGCAGTCTTTGAGCCTCATAATAAAAAAAATGGTAGTGAAGGCATGAGAACAAATGAGGTCACTGTGCACGAGTGTGTAGAATAGGAAGAGAAGATGGCTAAGAACTGGACTTTGCATAGGACTTTGACAGTTAGTAGAGATGTATGTGCCCCAGGCTTTGCATGTCCTCCTGATCAGCTTTGTGATTCACAATATGTAGCAGAGTGACAAGTTCCGAGTGCTGTATTGATTGGAGGAGGTTGTAAAATTGCTAGGCCTCTCTTCCTATACAGACACTAACTTCAGAATGGGAAGTCTAGAGAATTATGAGTCCTTTGAAGCACTATAGTAATTACCCAAATTCTAGTTGGCATTTTGGAATAGGCCTAAATTAAAAAAAAAAAATTGGGACAGGAAATGGGTGACCAACATGGTAAACCTTGCACATGCCTCAGAATTATAGGGATGGGTTTCTGACACAGATGTGAAGCCTAGAACTTAATATGGGGCTTACTTCTGTCCTTTTCCACTACCCAGCTGTGCAACCTTGGGCAATTCACTTCCCTTCTCTGAGCCTCAGCTTCCTTTTTTGTGAACTAGAGATAAAAATAGTAGTTTCTAAGACAGAGTTTGCAAAATTAACATGAGATTTTTATGAAACACTTAGTATAGTGCCTGGCTTATTAACCAGCAATCGATAAATGGTAGCTATTGTGATTTTTATATTTTATATCTATCACTTGAGCAAGCACATTCTGTGTTATTGAATGTATTTTGTGCATATCTCATCTCCCTTGATACTGTAAACATCTTGAAGGGAAGAATCATGTCTTTTCTTTATGTATGTGTATCTTAATTAGCTTGGGCTGCTACAAAACATACATATCAAACTGGGTGGCTTATAAACACGTAAGTTTATTTTTAACAGTTCTGGAGGCTGGAAATCTGAGATGAGCGTGCCAGCATGGTCAGGTTCTGGTGAGTGTCCTCTTCTAAGTTGCAGATTGTTGACTTCTCTTTGTGTCCTCACATGATGTAGAGGAGAGCAAAGCAAATTCTCTCAGGATTCATAAAGAGCACTAAATCGCATTCATGAAGGCACTTCCCTGTGACCTCATCCAATCTTGATCACCTCCCAAAGACCCTACCTCTTAAAACTATCACACTGGGGAATAGGGTTTCAACATATGAATTTGGGGGTGGCGGGGCAACATAAACATTCAGTTCATAACAATTCTTTACATTTAGTAGGTGTTCAAAAATTACATTGAACACATTATAATAGCTACTAATTATCGAACAGTTACTACACACCAAAAACTATACACAACAACAAGTAAATATGCCAATTATGGCTAAAAGGCAGATATTAACATCTCCACTTTTTAGAGGAGGAAAAAGAGGTTCAGTGAGGTAAAATGACTTGCCCAAAGCCAAATGACCAGCAAATGGCAGAACTTAGATCAAAATTCAATTCGTTATGACACCAAGCCTGTCTCTTTATATGCTTCCTTCTGAATTCATGGGCCCCTTGTCCACAGAGAATTTCACCAATTATCACAATGAATGGCAGCAAAGGAGAAGAAATTTTCATATATTAATGCTTTCCAGCTAATCACTAGACTGGGCTCAAAGGAGTAGGACCGGTTCTTCATCAGAACAGCAGACCGTCAACATGGATTGCAAGGCACACATACCCCTACACAGTTCCTTCATCAGCTTCCTAAAATGGTCTAATGAGAATTAACATAGTTCTATCCCCCTGTTACAGCAATGCAAGGCTCTCAACATTAGTGTTACAAACATATTTCTCCAGGAATGAGCGGACGTTTACTGGCTTCTTCCTGTATGCACAGCCCTATGAAAATGGTATAACTTTTACTTTTCAACTGAATTGTTCCAGCATCCTCATCAGTTCAGGTCATTCCTTCACTCAGAGTAAAAGCCAAAATCCTCATTATGCCTACATGATCTGCCCTCATCACCTTTCACCTCTCTGACCATATTCCAACCATCCCCACCTGTGCCTGGCCTACCCTATCTACTCAGTTCCAGCCACACTGTTCTCATTGCTCTTAATTGAACACATCAAAGATGCTCCTGTCTTAAGTCTTTTAAAAATGTTGTACAGTCGTTCTGGAACTTTCCTTTTCCACTGAACTGCAGGATAGCTCCCTTGCTTCCTTCTGGTCTCTGCTCAAATCTCTATTAGAGAGGCCTTCCCTGACCATCTGCTTCAAATTACAATCCACTGTAAGCCTGCACTCCTCCCACACCATGGTCTGCTGTATATTTCTTCAAGGCACATTTGACTACATGACACACCACCAACTCACTGACTTGTCTCTCTCCCCTTTCCCCATTAAAATCATAAGCTCCATGAAAGCTGGGGCAGAATCCCTAGCTCCTGGAATGATGCTTGGCACAGTGCCGGCGCTTGACAAAATACTGTTTTTGTTGAGAGAATGATTGGTAGAGAATAGAGGTTAGCAAAGAGGTTATTGAAAGATTTTCTTGGTCTCCTATATTTAGTCAGCACTAGATTCAGGCAGGGAACCTCAGGCCTTAAATTCCAGGTTGGGAATGCTGCACCTGTCCTCTAGGTGTGTGCTTCCAATCCGGCAGCCACAAGCCACATGGGGTTATTAATTACTTGAAGTGTGGCTAGTTCGAATTGGGATATGCTGTAAGTGTAAGATACACACTGGATTTTCAAGACTTATGAAGAAAAAAAGATGGGAAATATATGAATTTTTTGTTGGTTACATGCTGAAATTAAATTTTGGATATTTGGAGTTTAATAGATATATTATTAAATTTAATTTCACCTCTTTCTTGTTACTTTTTTTAATGCAGCTACTAGTATATTTAAAATTACATATGTGGCTCACATTATATTTCCATTGGACAGCACTGCTATAGGATCTAGATTTGAAGGTGTGGCTTTAGAGCCCCACAGATGTAGGTTTGAGTCCTGGCTACTGCTTATGTGGCCGTAGGCAAGTTAACTAACTTCTTAGGCTTTTGGCAGTGTCTAGCACATGTATGTTGTAGGTATGCAATGAATCAGAGTTATTACTAGGAGATTGTTTAGGAACTGAGGAATGTTTAGTTTGGAAAAGCCTTAAAATTAGACAAAGCCAGCAAGGAGAGAGAAGAGAGGAAAAGGAGGGAAGGATCTTACGTTTATTTATTTACATTATTATTTGAGCACCAGGGACCAGATACTCTATGCATATTTATCTCATTTAAATCTCACAACACGGGTACTTTAACCCACTTAACAGATGAGGGAATGGAAGTTGAGTTTCTTGTTAATAACTGGTAGAGTCAGGATTCAAACCCAGATCTGTCTGCCTCCAGAGACTATGCTTAGTGTGCTAAGCCACTCTGCCTCCGAAGGAAAAATTTACTTTTTTTGTTCAGTTCCACAGAACAGGACTAGAAATGCTGAGTGGAAATTACAGGGAAACAGATTCCAGCTTTACCTGAGGAACAATTGATCACACACAGTGACGGTGCCCAGTAATGGAGAGACTGCCTGAGTGAGAAGTAAACCATCTTCCAGTGGCCATATTGAAGCAGAGATTATGGTAGAAAGAATTCTTTCCTGAAGTGGGGGAGATTGAACTATTATATTGCCTCAGTTCCTAGACACTACCCACTCTAAGTCAGAGCATTTACTTAATAACAGAGTTTGAGGCATTGAGAAACACCTCCATATACATATACATATATACTGTGAGACCGGTCTGATAAACATGGACACAAGTACATCTCAGAGCTGAAAAAATATGATAGTTAAATCTTATGATTTCATAATTCATAGAGACAATGAGCCTTAGTAATTCTTTACCTTTGGATTTTTTTTCTCCTACTATGAAAATGACAGCATCATTATTAATAGCAAACACCCAATGACAAATAATCAATGATACAATTCTTGCACTTAAGGAGTTTGGTTTGCTGAGAAACAGGTAAAACATCCCAAGTTGTTCTGTGCCGAATATTCTTCCATGGCTGCTGACTTAAGAGGTCACTTCCCTACCCCACCCCTTGTCTGACAGGCAGCATCAGCCATTCCGTCCTCTTAATCTCAAGGCGGCACCTGAGAAAGTCTGTTGCAGAGGAGTAATTGGCCTGTTTACTTGCTCCTTTCCACTTAGTCCAGCGACACCAAGCCCAGCCTCTGGTTAACCAGGTGTTGAGGTGCCTCGAGGGGATAGGCTGTAATAGTTAATGTATTACACATATCCATAAAAGATTAAAGATTAGCTCTGATTTAGCTGAACTGTAACTGTCTGTTTGGGTTTCTCCCCTCCCAGGTCTGTCTGGGGAAATCAGTGTTGTTTTCTGTCTGAAGATAATTAACCCCCTGGGTCTTGAATTTCCTAGATGGAGGCCCTTTGACTATTCGCTGTTCGTGCGTGATTACTGGGTCCCATACCAGGTTCTGGGCTAAGCGCTCTCTGTAAATCTCTCATTTACTCCCCACACTGGCCTTCTGAAGCGGCTACTGTTCGTTTGGTCTCTCGGCTGCAAGAACTGTGAGCCTGCTCGTGGTATCTTTGGAAATAAAATGGTTTGTTTCTGTTCCCCTAAGATTTCAACAGCATTAACCCCTTCCTGGCGTCAGAGGGTCATATACCATCGTCTGCGCCATCAGCTCAATTGTTTCCTTGGGGGAGATTCTGTGAGCAGCCCAGAGGAGATAGGCCCAAGGAGACTCGGTAGAGAAGCAGAAGGGCATGGGTTAACTAACACACTAGTGCTTAGGTTTAAGATGGGCTTTGGAGTCAGGCTGCTTGGGTTAAAATTCTATCACTGTCTGGCCATGTAAGGTTGGACAAGTTCCTTGCCTCTGTGAACCTCAGGTCCTCACCTCTCCAATGGGGAGAATAACTAGTAGTCCCCACTAAGGTTCTTATGAGGATTGACTGGTACATTTGGCACATAGCTAGTATCAATAAAAATTTTAATGATTCCCAATATTATTGTGGGATGTGGACCCTATTAAACATGGGTTAAAAACAAACAAACATGAGTCACATCTGGGCTCAGCTACGTAGTGGTAGGTGGCCTTGAGCTAGTCACTTAATTTCTCTGAGTCAGTTTCTTAATCTGTAAAACAGAGAGATCATCTACTTGAAAGGATTGCTGTAAACAATATTGATGCTATATGCAACGTGCTTAGCATGTAATAGGTATTTTCAGACACTGCCTTCAAGTAGCTTGGTTGAGGAGGCAGGACATAAACATTAAAAAGAGAACTAATGAAAAAAAACTTTAAGGAGAATTGTTATGTCTCCATATGGACATAGCAAGGCAAACCATAGCATACAATTCAGTCAACACTTATTGTGTCACCTGCTGTAGGCCAAACATTATTCTGGGCACTTGGAACATAAGAATAAGCAAGACAGCCTAAATCCCTTCCCTGGCAGAACCTACATTTTAGAGATAAAATGTTATATACCATTAAGAATGGTAACAAAAGAAATAATGTGAAAAATATTTACAATGTCAACTAAAAAAAATCAGTTACAAAGTCATATGTGCAAGATGATTTTGACTATTTAGAGTCTCTAAGGCATCTGTGCACAGAGGAGAAAAATCAAAATATTTCAATGCTAACAATAATTATCTCTGGTTAATGAGACCAGAGATTATTTTCCTTCAGTGTTATGTTTTTTCCTTCAGTGTATTTCCTCCGATTCGTGTGTATGTTTTCCAAATTTTTGATGAGTGTGTGTTACCTAAAAAGGAAAAGAACCCTTAAACCAGATGTCCATCAACACATGAATGGATAAGCAAATTGTGACATAGTTGTACACTGAAATACTACTCAGCAATAAAAAAGAACAAACCAGTGACATACGCAACCAGATGAATCTAAATATATTCTAAGTGAGAGAAGCCAGACACAAAAGAATGTATAATTCATGATTCTATTTATATGATGTGCTAGAAAAAACAAAACTCATCTATAGGGAAAGAAAGAAGATCTCTGCTTGCTTGGAGTGAGAATGGGGAATATTGATTGCAAAGAGACACAAGGGAACTTTTTCATAAACACAAGGGAAAATGGAAATATTCTCTCTCTCATTGTGGTGGTGGTTACTCAGTTGTGTTTATGTGATTCTGTGTCCACATTGTGTCAAAACATCAAGCTGTACATGTACATAGATGTACATAGGTGAATTTTAATTATAATGTAAGTGTACCTCAATCAACTCAAATAAAATAATGAAAAAAGCTTTATAGTTTTTTTCTGGATAGAAGAGCATTGCGTGCTTATTGTTAGAAATTCTGATACCTTAGAAAAAAATTCTAATAATTTAGCAAAAAATTGCTTTCTCCATCTTGAGAAATTGAAAAGTCATTGCAACTCTAAGCATAGGATTTGGTACACAATAAATATCAGTAAATGAAAAAAACAGAGTAACAGACAGAATTGACCCCATTAGGAAGCAGAGAAAAGTGAATAGAGTGGGGTACCTAGTAAGAACTACAGAAATCTAGGAGAAGCCCTGCTGGAGATGAGGTTGTCAAGGATGACAGAACAGGTGCATGACCTCTATAAGATCCCAACAGGTGGGAAAAAAGTGAGAATGGACTACGCTGATGGACAGTGACTGTGGTGGGGTTGGTGGGGGGGACCTGGTGATGGGGGGAGTTCAATCATCACGGTATTGCCCATGTAATTGTAGGTTAATGATACTAAAATAAAATAAATTATTAAAAAAAAAAAAAGTGAGAATGGAGGTCAAAATAGGTGATCTGAAAAGGAATTGTGTTTGATTGGCTTTTCTGCTTGCTCTTGGGGTTCTATTTTCCCATTTCGTTTGAGATAGAGTGAGAAAGTGGCAATGATAAAAATCACAATGCACAGAAAAGCTGAGACTAAATGAAGGAGGAAGTAGGCACAGGGTCCTCAGTAAAGACCAAGTCAACCAGGGAGCTAATTCCCAAAATCTTTCCTGCTTGGCCAAGATATTGTTGACTGATCCTACTTGTCTGTCCTTAGTGAACAGAACTATCTCAGTCAGCAGTTAAGCACCAGGAACCCCTTTGGTTAATGTCCCACCTCGGCCTTATTTGCAGATGCAAAATGGTTGAAGACTCAGGTCCTGGCTCTCACTACGGTGGGAAAAGAGAACTCGAAATAACTCTTAATAGTTCATGTGTGCACAGCAATCTACAGGTCACCAGATTTCATTCATTTGTTTACCAGTTCGTTCATTTCAGTCCACTCTCTGCCATGAGGAGTAAGAAGGGCGGAGCGGCAAAGAACAAAGGGGCAGACACACACCACCTAGACTGAGATGTCAACTCCCCTCCTCTAAGCTGGATGACTCAAGCAGTGACATCCTTACCTATGGTCATTAGGAAGATAAAACGAAATGTATATGACCCATCTAGCCCAGTGGTTAGTTGTGGTGTTATGGTCATCTCAGCTTTACAAATGTGGGCTCAGTGGAAGACATGGAAAAATTGTAAGCGAGAGTTGAGACTTTCAGGAAATCTCCAAGTTAGAAGAATTTCCCACTCTTGTCTGCTCTTCTCCTAAAATAGGCAAGAATGGGATGTGCAGGGATAGAGACCAGGCCCAAAGGGTGACTTAGGGAAAGACCTTCTGAGATGAAATCATAGGATCCTACACTTAAAAGTGAGCCTTCAGACTCCTTACACCAGATCCCTCTTGCCCACCCCACAGAACAGATGGGGAGACTAAGGCCAAAAGAGCAGAAGGGATGTGCATAAATGACTCAGCATAGAATGGCAAGCTCTGAACAGTGGCCAGATGTTTCTCTTGCTATTTCCTTCTAAACCCAAGTTCTTTAGTCATACAGAAACTTATGTATGATAAACCCTATGTTTATCACAGCACAATTTACAATAGTCAAGATATGTAAAACTAGCTGTGTGATATAATGTCTCTGCTGTCCACTATCTGTATTTATAAAATGAAATAATAGCTAAGGGGTTAACATCCAAAATATATATAAAGAACTCACATGCCTCAACACCCAAAAAACAAATAACTCAATTAAAAAATGGGTGGAAGATCTGAACAGACACTTCTCCAAAGAAGAAATTCAGATGGCCAACAGGTACATGAAAAGATGCTCCACATCACTAATCATCAGGGAAATGCAAATTAAAACCACAATGAGATATCACCTCACACCAGTTAGGATGGCCAACATCCAAAAGACAAGAAACAACAAATGCTGGTGAGGATGCGGAGAAAGGGGAACCCTCCTACACTGTTGGTGGGAATGTAAATTAGTTCAACCCTGTGGAAGGCAATATGGAGGTTCCACAAAAAACTAAAAGTAGAAATACCATTTGACCCAGTAATTCCACCCCTAGGTATTTGCCCAAAGAAAACAAGATCCCTGATTCAAAAAGATATATGCACCCCTATGTTTATCGCAGCACTATTTACAATAGCCAAGATATGGAAACAACCTTAGTATCCATCAACAGATGAATGGATAAAGAGGTGGTACATATACACAATGGAATATTATTCAGTCATAAAAAGAAAAGCAATCCTACCATTTAGAACAACATGGATGGAGCTAGAGGGTATTATGCTCAGTGAAATAAGCCTAGTGGAGAAAGACAAGTACCAAATAATTTCACTCATTTGTGGAATATAATAACAAAGCAAAACTGAAGGAACAAAACAGCAGCAGACTCACAGACTCTAAGAAGGGACTAGTGGTTACCAATATAGAGAGAGGTGTGGGAGGGTGGGTGGTGAGGGAGGGAGAAGGGGATTAAGGGGCATTATAATTAGCACACACAATATAGGTAGGTCATGGGGAAGGCAGTATAGCCCAGAGAAGACAATTAATGACTCTATAGCATCTTAGTATGCTGATGGACAGTGACTGCAATGGGGTGGTGGGGGGGACTTGATTATATGGGTGAATGTTGAAACCACAATATTGTTCATGTGAAACCTTCATAAGATTGTATAGCAATGATACTTTAATTTAAAAAAATGAAATAATAGCATCTACTTCCTGGTTTGCTGTAAATATTAAATTATATAGTGTACATAGAGTACCCAATAATTTAAATATGTATACAGTTTCCATTTTACAGATGAGGAACTGAGGCCTGTTGAAACTTCCCTTGGTTCAGGATTATACCTCAGGTCAAAGAGAGAGCCTAGAAGAAATGGAAGAAACCTCTGGGTGAGAACAGGGTGGGCACAGGGTGAGCCATACTCTCTTTGCACCTGTCATGGGGAGCCACCTTTCTGGCCAGGAGCTCAAGAAGACACCAGCCACCAGCGGTGACTTTCCCTGCCTCTGCCCCCTTGGTGCACAAACAGGTTGTGAAACAACTGGGCAGTGACTCAGCCTGGGGGCCTGTTCTGCTGGTCTGTGCAGGCAGGCTGGGGCTGTTTGGCTGAGCCTTAAAAGGACATCATGTCTAACAAACATGTTGCTTGTCAAAGCCCTGACGGGGGTGCCAAGCACAGACTGTGAACTCTGGTCCCTGAGGCATCACAGATGACTGAACTGGGGTGCTTAGGTTGTATACAACATCTCCTCGTTGTTTTTCTGGTTCAACAGCCGTCCAGGGCCAGTGTCAGGAAGAGGGGAATGTGTTAGAGGTTGTGGAGTTCCTATTTCTCAAGAGGCAGCCTGATGTGGTCAAAAAGGGCCACCCTTGTCTGGGCTTTTTGTGTCCGTGTCGTGCAGACCCGAGTTCAGATCTTGGCTCTGTTGCTTATTTTCCTTGTGACCTTAGGCAAGTGGCGCATGCTAGCCATGTTTCCATTTCCTTATTCTAGGAAATGCCCACCTTGCAAAATTGTCTTTTACAGATAAATTTCCTGGAACATAGAAAACTCTCCATAGATTGTTATTAAGATCCTGGGCCAAAATATGCCTCTTCCTCACCTCCAAATGGGAACTGTCCCTCCTGAGCTAAAGGTTTGTATTGTAGGGGCACTTTCCCCCTCAGCCAGAAGTGATGAAAAGGCAACCATTACAACCATCTCAGACACATGCCCCAGGCCAGTAGTAGTATCATTGCTATGCTATTGATTACCAGACTCATGGCCTGAAATTAGATGAGAAAGAGACATTTTTAATAAAGGGATGGTTAGGCCGAAAATCAGTCCCCAAAGATACCTGGATCCTAACCTCTGGAACATGTGAATGTTATCTTATGTGGCAAAAGAGACTTTGTAGATGTGAGCAAATTAAGGGTATTGAGATGGAGAGATTATCCAAGTGTGCACTAAATGTATCACAATATCCTTGTAAGAGGGAGACAGAGGAACTTTGCGAAAAAGAAGTAGTTTATGTAATGACAAAAGCAGATATTGGAGTGAGGTGACTACGAGTCAAGGAATGCAAGCAGCCACCAGAAGCTAGAAGAACCAAGGAATTAATTCTCCCCTGGAGCCTCCAGAAGGAACCACTGGCCAGCACCTTGATTTTAGCCTGGTAAGACTTATTTCTGACTTCCAGCCTCCAGAACTATTAAAGAATACATTCTTATTGTTTTAAGCCACTAAATTTGTGGCAATCTGTTACAACAGCAATAGGAAACTAATCCATGGCTACAGTTATCTTATTAATTCAAAAAATTAATCCTTGCAGTATAGAGCCACATAACAGAATATTATTCAACAATAAAGAAGGACTTAAGTATGGACGCATGCTACAATGTGGATGAACCTTGAAAACATTACACTAAGTAAAAGAAGCTGGTAACAAAGGACTACATATTTTATGGTTCCACTTATGTGAAACAAAAAGAACAGGCAAATCTGGGGGCACAGAATGTGTACCTGTGGTTGCCCAGGGATGGAGGTCAGCAGCAATGTGAGGACTGGGGGGTGATGGAAAAGAGAGGCAGGTTTCCATTGGGGGCGATGAAAATGTTCTAAAATTTATTGTGGTGACGATTTTACACAACTCTGAACATACTAAAAACCATTTTTATTGTACACTCACATGTGAATTGTATCTCAGTAAAGTTGTTAAAAAATACTAAGAGCTAATATTTCCCGAACGCTTGCCAGACTGTGCAGTTTAAGTGCCTTCTCATTTTATCCTGGAATAATAATAATATAATAACAACTAACCTTAGCCCTTGCTATATGCTAGACACAAAGCACTTTACATATATTAACTCCTTCAATCCCCATACCAATTCCATAGTGTAGATACTATTCTTACCCCATTTTAAGATAAGTAAACCGAGGTTCTGAGAGCTTCATTAACGTTCCTAAAGTCACACAGCTTGTTAATGGTACAACCAGAATTTCATCCCAAATCATTAGACTTCTGAGCCCAAGATCTTGCCCATTTGTTTGCTTCCAGGCAGCTTGCACACCCAGGATGGCTGAAAAGATCTGCAGAACTTTTCCATTTCCTAGTTCCAGTCCTGCATACTGCTCAGCAGTGCTCCCTGCATCTTTATAATAGATTCCCCGTCTTAGCCTAAAACTTAGCAGGTTTCTGTTACTTACACCCCAAAGGGCCCTGATTCAGTAAAGGGCAAATTCCACCCACACCAGGACCCAGGGGTTTCCTGAGGACTTGGTGAGCATTGAACATATTCTACTGATCTGGGCAGCTGGGGGCCTCCAGAGACCATATGCTGGGGAAGACACCAAGTGCTTCATTTTCTCTCAGGGCCAGCAGTTCAGCAGCTCTTGCTGGAGACATTCTAGTGTGTAAGGGCCCTGTGAATATTTTTTAAATTAAAAATAACTCAAGTTGTGGGTTTTTCTTTTAAAAAATGTGTTATAGACTCCAAGAAGGGACTAGTTGTTACCAAAGGGGAGAAGTGTGGGAAGGCGGGTGGGGAGGGAGGGAGAAGGGGATTGAGGGGTATTATGTTTAGTACACATGGTGTGGGGGGGGTCATGGGGGAAACAGTGTAGCACAGAGAAGGCAAACAGTGAATCTGTGGCATCTTACTGCACTGATGGACAGTGACTACATTGGGATATGGGTGTGGACTTGATAATATGGGTAAAAGTAGTCACCACATTGTTTTTTCATGTGAAACCTTCATAAGACTATATATCAATAATTCCTTAATAAAAAAAAGTGTTATTACTAAAGTTCATCTCTAGACAATAGAGTATTGTAATTACAATTCTGGCCTCTGTATGGTGGAAAACAGTTGGGCAGTTTCTTAAAAATTCAACATGCATCTCCCATACAACCCAGTGATTGCAAACCTGTACATTTTCCCCATAGAAATGAAAACTTATGTTAAGACAAAAACCTGTACATGAAAGTTTAGAGCAGCTTTATTGGTAGTAGCTAAAAACAGAAGACAACCCAGATGTCTTTAATAGGTGACTAGTTAAACCAGGGTATAGCATATGGAATTCCACTCAGCATGGAATACTACTCAGCAATTAGAAGGAATTAAATACTAATATAACAACCTGGATGAATTTTCAGAGTGTTATGATAAATGAAAAAGCCAGTCTCAAAAGGTCACACTTGGTACAATTCATTTAAATAACGTTCTTGAAATGACAAAATTATAGAAATGGAGATCCGATTGCTAGTGTAACTAGGGGGTAGAGGCAGGAGAGAACTGGGTGTGGCTCTAAAAGGGCAACATGAGGAATCTTTGTGGGAATATTTTGTATCTTGGCTGTATCAATGTTGTGATATTGTATCATACTTTTGCAAGATGTTACCATTAGGAGAAACTTGGTTAAGGGTACATAGGATCTCTAGATTATATCTTACAACTGCATGTGAATCTATAATTCTCTGAATATGAAAAGCTCAGTCAAAACCATTCTGGACCCTGTGTTCAAACCGTATCTCCATTTATTAGCTCTGTGTCTTGGAGAAGTTACTTTTCTTCTATGTCCTGTTTTTACTCATCTTATAGATTTGTCTTGAGGAACAAATAATACATATAAAATTCTAAGTATGGTACCTGGTAGATTGCAAGGACTTAACAAATATTAGTATTATTATAGAAAAATTAGAAAATATAGATAACCAAAATGGAGAAAATATTTTAAACAACCATTATTCCAGTACTCTCAATGCTTATATCAATTTCTATGCTTTTAGCTGCAAATGAAATAGAAAACAACCACAATGAGACACCCCTTCAAATACTGCAGAATATCTATAATCAAAAAAAAAAAAAAAGGAAAATAACACGTGCTGGCAAAGATGTGGAGAAATCTGAAATCTCATGGATTGCCGGTGGGACTGCAATATGGTTTGGCCTCCGTGGAAAACAATTTGGCAGTTCCTTAAATTTAAACACACAGTTACCATATGAAGAAATACCACTCCTAGATATACACTCAAAATAATTGAAAACAGGCACTCAAGCAAGTACAGGTACACATACAGTCATAGCAGTATTATTCACAAGAGGCAAAAGGTGAAAACAGCCCAAATGTCTATCAGTGGGTGACTGGGTAAATAAACTGTGGTATATACATACAGTAAAATATTATTCAGTCATACAAGAAATGAAGGATTGATACACGCTCCGACATAGACGAACCTCCAAAAACATTATGCTCAATGAAAGAAGCTAACCACGGAAGGACATGTACTGCATGATTCTATTCATGTGAAAGACTCAGAATAGATAAATCCACAGAGACAGAACCACAGATATGTGGTTCCCAGCGGGTGGGGGAAGGGGATATGGAAGAAACAGCTTAGTGGGCAATGGATTTTACTCTGGAGAGATGGAGATATTTTGGAATTAGAGGTGGTAGTTGTGCACCATTGTATATGTACTAAATGCCACTGAAGTGTAGCATTTAAAGTGGTTCGTTTTGTTATGTGAGTTTCATTTCAATAAATCATTAAACAAAAGACTCTCAAAATTGTTTAAGAAAAATTTCTTTTTCATATTCGAGTTCTAGCTGCAAGTGACAAAAAAATCCAATCTCAGGTACGTACCTGAAGAGGATAGGCAAAGACTTCAGACATATCTGGATCTAGAGTCACAAAAACAATCATAAAGAATTGGTCTCTCCCTCTTTTTAACTCTCTGTCTTTGTCTCTCTCGTTAATCTCTAAATTTGACTTTCCTTTCTCTTAGCTTCCTTGGTGAAATAGAGCTTCTTTTTTCCCAAGAGTTCCAACAGATGTGCTGCGGAAGATTCTTATTGGCCCAGCTTGGGTTTTATGTCTATCTGTGTACCAATCACTGCTGTGTTCTAATTGTCCAGACAGACTCGATTGTGTGCCCATATCCAGGGATGTCAAGGCAGGTGGGGTCAGGCCAACCAGAGCTACGTAGAATGAGAGGAGAAGTGGATCTCTAAAGCAAAATATGGGCGTGCTGTTCCCAAAAGGTTTAAAGGAGGCTGGGTGGTAAATGCCAACATCCTTTCCAGGATAATCAACACGGTATTCAGCTTGTCCCCACCATGGGGGTTGTTTACAACTCAGTATCTATTGTAATTGGCTGGTGTCTATACCCTTTTAGCTTTTAGCTATTTGGAATATTACCCCTGCCCATTTCCACCAAACAAATGGTCTTACCCCAATTTATTAACTTTCTCAGCCAGATCAACTACGCCTGTTCCCCCATAGGCATACCACCTGTGGCCCAACCCAATCCAGATGTCATACCTCTCAGGACCTCATTCTGAGGGAAGAGTGGGCTGTCTACCCATTTTCAAAGACCACCAGTTCAGCTACCATTTCCTCCAAGAGGACTTCTGATTGTCTCTACCTACTAGAATTGACCTCCCACCTGCCCTGCCAGACATGAATGTTCTTTATCAGCTCCTCTCTCATTGTTTCTTTGCTTGGACTTAGACTTTTACCTGTATTTACCTCCGCTATGACACTCTAAGCTTGGGGAAGACAAAGAGTGCATCTTATTCATCTATCTATTTCCCAAAAGTCTGCCATAGCGATCCCCTGCCACTTAATTAGTCCTGTGACACTGCACAAAGTCCTTTACCTCTTTTAAGCCTTGGTTCATTCTTTTGTAAAATAGGGATGATAGTTGCCCTTACCTCTCAGTTTTTTGTGAGGACGGAACCACACACAAACATAATTAATTGAGCATATTCTATGTGTGTTGGAGATACGATGTGCCTTATGAAGGGCAAATACCTAGTGCTGGCGAACCTGGGACTTAAATGTCCTTTTCTAAATAGACTGTTCCTAACCACTATTATAAATGGCCTGCCACATAGGAGAGGGGCAGTGCCTGGCACACAGTAGGAGCACAATGAGTGTAGCTAAATGCTTCACTCTGTAGAGTTGAATTAAACTTTGCTTTGGCTGCACTTTCTCCTGGCCTGTGGTTTGCCCCTCTCCAGTTCATCCTGCCCACCACCTCCCCTGGGGGGCCCACTTAACTCCTGCTGGCCTAGAAGGTGTCTTCCTAGCACTCCTGTAAACTGGGAGGAGCCCATGGGTTGTAAATCCTGGATCTGGGACAGCCCAAAGGTCTTTGTTTGCATTATCCCTGACAACAGCTGGAACTCCAGCCAAGAGAGATGGTACCTGGTGGGGGAGGGGAAGGCGTGAGCCTTCCCATCTTCCCCCACACAGAGGAGTCCAAGGTCCAAGGCCACAGGTCTCCCGTCTTGCTCACCCTTTGGTTTCTGAGGATTTTATGGTGATAAAAGCACTTCACTGCGAGCCTCCTCACTTAGGAACAGCCTTATGGCCAGATATTTGGGGAAAAGATCATGAGAACTTGATTCACCAACCTCCTATTCCTGTTCCTGAAAACATGTTTCCCCCAAATTTATTTGTTTTCCATTTACCAAGCAGTTGATATATGCCAAGTGTTGTATTGAACAGGTTATGTGCATTATTTTATTCAGGATTTCTCAACCTTGGGACTATTGACTCTCTGGACTAGATGATTCCTTGTTGTAAGGTACTGTCCTGGGCATGAGGGGGCGGACGCGTGGCAGCATCCCTGGCCTCCAGCCACTAGATGCGAGCAGCACCCTCTCTTTTCTGACATCCAAAAACTTCTCCAGGCTTTGCCAAATGTCCTGTGGGGCAAAGTCATACCAGGGTGAGAAGCACTGATTTAATTGAATATACTCTACAATATACTGTGGCGGGGGAAACAGATTGTAAAACAGATTGTTTAATATATTACCATTTTGTTACCATATTTAGGTATAGAAGGAAGATCTAGAAGATAAATTCTACAAAAAATAACAGTAGTACTCTCTAGGGGTAGACTATTTGCAACTTTTATTGCTTTATTTCTGTTTATCTGTATTTTCTGATTTTTCTGTAACAAACAGAGCATCTTTTTTTTTCCCCCATCTGGTTCCACAAAGGAATGGTGTTTACTTACAGGAAATACATGTCATAAAATAGTGAACAATATATTAAAAATATAAATATCAGAGCCAGGATGGACGCATAAATCAATGGAACAGATTTAGAAAATCAGAAATGGACTCATGTGTGTTTCGTTAATTGATTTTCGACAAAGGTAAATGGAGAAAGGATAGTCTTTTCAACAGAAGATGCTGGAACAACTGGATAGCTGAAGAAAAAGAAATGAGCCTCTACCTTTACCTCCTGTGATACATACAATTTAACATGAAATGAATCATAGATCTAAACATTAAAGATAAAATCTGGGGAAAGAAAACACAGGAGAATATATCTGTGACCTTGGGTTATAGGCAAAACTAAAAGGAGTGGCAAAACAGATCCATCAAAGATCCTTAAGCAGGACAATCACGTGCACAAGGCTGTGTGAGGTGTGACTTACACAACTTGTCTGATAGGGTTAGAACAATGTGGCTTTCTTTCTCATATAATTTGTAGATTTTTTGCACTTTAAAAGTGTTTCAAGAAAAAAGTTGGTATAATTAAGCTCAGTAATATGGTCCAGGTATTAAGTTTTAGCATCAACTATCTTAAATTTAGAGTAAACACTTCTGCTTATTTCCTACTTCTTGAGATAATGGTTGTCTTCCCATTCAACAAGAGACCCCAAAACTGAACTTTATCATGTTTCCTGATTTCTTCCTTATATTGCCATCTCCTTGAAATTTCAGAATCATTCTTAATTTGCATATTATAAAATTAAAGGAAGAAATCAGAAAAACTGGATAATGATCCCTAATTATCTCTTTTAAAATGCCTTTTCTTTAGAAGTATTTAAATTAAATAAAACATATTGCCTTATAAATGTCATTGTCTCTCAGGAAGCAAACAGGTCATTCACATACCTCTGGTAACTTTGTAGGTATAGTTTTAATCAATGGTCCAGGTCTCTTCACTAAATGAACAAATTATGATTATTATTAATTCTTTTCTCCAATGAATTATTGTCAGTTTATCTAATGACTGATATATTTATTAGCAAATGCCCTAGGATGAAAATATTGTCATGCCTAGTGAAGTAACACATTTTGTTGCATTTATGTTTTTGTTCTAATTTTTTTAATGCAAAACTGTGATTTGCTTAAAAAGAAATGACTCATTAAGAGCAACAACGAAGTAAACCGTAGTGACAGAAAGTGGAGAGTGGTTGCCTGGGGGACACAAGAAAAGGTGTTTGAAGATTTAAGGCCATAGGGAATTTGATTAGGGTGGTGGTTGCCTAGGCGTGTACATCTGTCGTAACTCATGAAACTGTGTCCATTTAAAACGTGTGCATGTGTTGGTATGAAAACTATACTTCAATAAGTCTGATTTGAAAGGAAAAACAAATCAGGATAAGGAAACATGTGAGAGGAGACTATCAACCTCAAGGGGAAGAAAGTAAAACCCAGAGAGGCTGGAGGATCCTGCTTTGGTTGGTCTGTGACTTTGACTCTGAGCTTTGTTTCTCAAAAATCTTACCTGTGTTTAAGGCCTCCCTGAAATGCCACTGCTTCTAGGAAGCTTCGCTTCCCCAGCACACAGTGATTTATTTATGAAGTAAATGTTGATTCTGCATATTAACATTTTTAAAAATCCTCCATAAATGAGTATAGACCTTTCAGTTTACGAAGTGCTTTCAGGCCATTATCTCAGGTGATTCTCACCTTAACTACCACTCCAGGAAAGGATTATTCTTCCCATTTTATAGATGGGGAAACTAGGGCTCAGGAAGGGAAGTAACTTACTTAAATCTTATAGCCACAAGTTAGAACAGGGCCTGGGCTAGTACCTGATCCTCCTCCAATGCTCCTTCCCTGAGACAGTGGGTGGAAAGAGAGCTAACTAAAGTGTCTAGAACCCTGGCTAATTTTCTTGGGAAATTCCTGGGTGATATTAATATTGCTAGACCTCAGCTTCCACAACTGTAAAATGGGTAAAATCCTTGTCCTGCCTGTGTCCCAGGGTTGAACAGAATGGTCCTTTGCTGATAAATAAGTGATCAATAAATATTTAATGCAATTAGCAAACATTTATTGAGCATTTACTCTAGAACTACAGTAGACATTGGGGATACAACAGTGAGCAAGGAGACAGGCAAGAAATCATAAAGACTATGAAAGGTGCTAAAGAGAAAAGAAAGGGAGGAGGTGGAGTTAGGTTGAGAAACACAAGTCAGGTCAGAACTCTGATGAGATGATATAAAAGGTGTGAACTGAAGGTTTAGAAAGAGCTAGCTCCGCACAAGTCTGGAAGACGAGCATCTGAGGTTATAATTCTACATTATCTTGCTTTTCACAACTTCCATTTCACAGATGAGAAAACTGAGGCTATTGATTTAAGAAAATTATATCGGCTCAATCCCTGTCTTCTGCTAAAGGGACTAAATGAACAAAACAGACACTCTACAAACATTTTCTCATTTGATCTTGACAACAGTAATTTTTGATGGTAATATTCCCATTTTATGGATGAGGAAATTAAGGAAAGTTCACAAAGGTCATGGAAGTGATTGGTTCTGTTTATTTATACTCTGCCTTGTCCCAGATGGACTTGCGCTCAGATTTCAGCCTCATCTGTCTGGTCCAAAGTCCAACCTCTTTTCCTGACACCAGACTGACGCTGAGTATCTGAGAGCTGGCAACCTAATAGAAAACCAGCCAGGGAAAGACAGCCAGAGCAGAGGCCAAGTCCAAAACGTGGGGAGGCTGTTATTTCTGGAACACTGCCACCTGGATCCAATGCTAGGCCAGGCATCCTAGTGGATAGAAACATATATTCGAAACCTATTTTATTTATTCAGTCCCTATGACATCTATGTCCTGCTCTAGGCTCTGGAGATAAAGCAATAAACATGCTAGATAGAAACCTCTGCCTTCACAGGGCTTGCAACAGAATCGGAAGAGGAGCAAGCCACACAAATGATTAGACAGAAAAAAATGCCTTGGAAAAACAGAAGCATTTTGTAAGCTTACTTCAAAAAAGGAAGACATATACTGAGAGTAGAAATGGGAAGTCAGAGGAATCTTTTTGGACGAGGGACTTTTGAGTCTGGGTTCCATTATGTCTATCTGTGAAATGGAGATTATAACAGACTCTGCTACATAGGGCTGCTGTGAGGATTACATCTATTCATAGGGCTGTCGTGAGCACATGCCTGGGAAGGACTTAGTGGAGTACCAGGCGCACAGGCAGTCCTAAAGAAGTCTTCTATGGCTTCTATTCCTTCTTCTAATAAATATCACCTATTGTCTTAGTCAGTTTGGGCTGCCATAGCAAAAATACCTTTGACTGAATGGCTTAACAACTGACATTGACTTCTTGCAGTTCTGGGGGCTGGAAGTCCAGCCAATGTGGTTCTTGATGAGAGCCCTCATTCTGGTTATATCCTGTCATGGCAGAAAGAGACAGAGACAGAGAGACCGAGAGACAGAGAGAGACAGAGATATGAAAAAAGAGAAAGAGAGGAAAGAGAGCACCCTCTTGTCTAAGGGCACTAATCCCATCATGAGGGCTCCATCCTCATGACCTGATCGCTTCCCAAAGGCCCCATCCCCACATACCATCACATTACGGATTAGGTTTCAACTCAGGAATTTGAGGGGGACACAAACCTTTTGTCCATAGCATTTATTTTGTGATAAACAACATCTCGTTTGAAGACTTCCCGTTGCGCATAGGATAAAGTCCAAAATTCTTAATGTACCTTGTAGGGCCGTGCCAGGTCTGCCCTGGGCTTCCTTCTTAGCCTCACACTTCCTCACATTCTCTCTGCTCCCTCTGTCCCTACCAGGTGGCCTTCTCCTTCCTCCTTCAAATCTCCCATGCTGCTTCCTCTGCCAGAAACCTTCTTGATTCCACATTCCTTTCTGCTTCCCATCCTTGGCCGATCCTTTATCCTTCAGGTCCAGGCTATTTCTCTGCGAACTCCCCCACTGAGTGTACTCTCTCATAGCTCCCTGTGCTTTTTATTCCCTCGGGATTCATCACAGGTATTTGTGTGATGTTTGTCTTTTCCACTAGATGTTAAGGCCCATGAGGGCCAGGACCGTGTCAGTCTCATTCACTGCTACTCTGCCGGCATCTTTCAGTATCTGGGATAAAGTAAGCACTCAATAATGTTGGCATAACCAAAGCAAAGGGGCTCCTCCTTTAGATACTCAGAATTGGGACAGACGGCAAGGTTCTTCCAACAGGAACCAACAGCGGGGTCGGAGGTGATCCAGACACGACAGGGAAGAATTTCTGCTACTATAATCAGCTGAGACAGGGTTTTTTCTCGGTCTCATACACAGGGGCCTCATACGCAGGCAGACTCGAGAGAAGATGGACTAGTCAGTGACCTTCTCCCCAGAGAGAGGGGAGTGGCTTGCACAAGGGCTCCAGCCGTGGGAGTGGGGATGCGAGTGAGAAACTCATCTGGCCCTTTCAGCACTGCAGCTGTTGTTTCGCACCTCAGGAAGAGCAAGTCGACACAGGGTGATGACAAACTGTGAAGAGGATCTGAAGGCTCGGGCTTGTGAAACCTCAAGGAAGTCATTTGCCCAATCTGATCTTTATTTTCACCATCTCTCATAAAAGTGTCTTAGGTCAAGTACCTTGGCAGCAGACTCTGAGATGGAAATCTGCATACAGGAGGTTTACCATGGATCAGTATCAAAGGACCGTGAGAAGCAGGAGGGGGCAGAAGCTGGGCTGCAGTGCAACTGCAACATTGGCCTCAGCTGATCATAAGGGGAGCACTAAAGCGAGGCTGATATCTCAGAATTGTTTCAAAAGGGCCAGGAGGCAAAGGGCCAGGCCTCTGCATACTCCTCCTCTGTCAGCCAGTCATGGGAGGCAGACTAGACTGCCTGGAGGGGGCATAACCATGAGCAAGATAGCTGTTTTCAACCCAGGGCAGTTCCCAGAGAGGCGCTCAGCTGCGATCCTTCAGCAGCCAACATTCCCAATGGAGTGGGGGTGTGTGTTGGAAGGCATGAGGCCCTGGGGTGCCAAGAAGGTGCTTCAGCGGTTGGGAAACTGCTCTTCTTGGCTGTGTTTTAGTTCCTACAAAAGTCCAACTTCCCTTGGACTTTTCTTCCATATTTCCTTGGAAGAAAAGTCTCTGCTGCTAAGTTGTAAATGCTCTTACAGTACCTTGTGTTCCACTGAGGTGCTGACCACAATTATAATTTAAATAATTAGTTGCATAATGATGTAATGTCTGTCTCCTCCACTAGACAATAAATCTCAAGAGGACAACCACTGTGCCTGTCTTGTTCACTGCCCTGTGTCCAGAGCATTTACATGTTAGGTGCACAACATCTGTTGAGTGGAAGAATGATCTTCATATCAGAACACTGGGGAAGCTGTTAAAGATGCACATTTCTAAGCTCTTCCTCCAAACACCGGTCCTCTGAGGAATTCTGATGCACAAAAATTTGTGAACCACTTCATTCCACTTGTCCTAGGACTCTGGTGAATGTTTGAAACCTGCTGGAGGGGACTCACCCAGCTCCCATTTCCATTCACTCTCAGCAGTCCTCAATCCAAGCATGGCTTCAAAAGCCAGACATGGAAAGAACCAAGCCACCAGCAATCCTGCACAAACTCCAGCTGGGTAGCCATGCCCAGGTGCTGGGTGGCAGGTAGCAGAAGCCCAAAACAGATTCATTAGATCCAATCTGGATCCAAGAGCATTCAATTCCATGTGAGAATTGACTTGAACATGATTTTTTAAAAATGCAGATTGAGGGCATTGGGAGTCTGAGGATAAAGGCAGAGTCCTGGAATCAGACAAGGATTCAAATCCGACCTCATTTGTAACCTTGAGCAGATACCTGAATACAGAATGGCTTGCTAGTGCTAGGTGAACTACCTGAACTGTGCTAGGTGGTTTTCTGGTATTACTTAATCCACACAACCCTCCTGTGACCTTAGGTATTAATTCCATTGCATAGGTAAGGAAATTGAGGAGGAAGAATTGAAATAACTTGCTATGGTTAGACAGGCATTCAATGTCCAAGCTGGAATTTGACCCTGGATCTGTTAAGTTGGTGTCCCCTGAACTGTCACTTGAGGTTCCTTTTCCAAATCTGTAAAATGGGAACGCTACTCCTTTTCTTCTTCCCAGGGTTGCTGTGAGGATTGAGATTAAAATGGCAACATCTGGCAACACTCAATAATGCTACCTGGAAAAGAAATGAAAATATTTTGCCTTATTTTTATGGCAAAGGGAACTTGAGGCACAGTTCAATCAACCCTCCCCCTACCCAGAGGTAATGAGGGACTAAATCAGGACCAGAATCCAAGTTTTGTAATCCAAGCCTGATTTGCATTCTCACACCCTCTCAAATGACTAGAAAAGAACTGTATTCAAACACTGCAAAAATGAAGAGGGTGAAGTGAATCAGGGACATGGAGTCAACCAGGGGAGGCCCTAGAGGCCCAGTTTTCATCTTATGATAGCAATGTTTAGAAGTAGGAAGTCAGCAGGAGAGGTCTTCACTTAGTCATGATGTCATCTTCCTGACAAGATTGCTAGAGTTCCTGGTGCCCAGAGAGGCTGAGATTGGCCAAGGTCACACAGCTACTAAATGGCACTGGCACATCTTGGAGGTCCACGTCAAAATCCTTTTGCCAGGTTCTGTCGACATAAGAGGGATGAGAAGCAGGTAGGCATAATGTGGTAGGGCAAGGGAAACAAGGAGGCCCTCTAGGATTCTCAAACAGCCTCCCTCTGCCAGAGGGAGCCCAGTAGTGGGGAAAACAGCAAGGGGAAATGCCAAGGCCTTAAGGTCAAATAGATCCTGGTTGGAATCCCAGCTTCCCCGCCTACTACTTATGTGATTTCAGCCAAGTTTATCTCCGAGTCTCAATTCTCTTGCAGGATTACTACAGATTCCAAGACATGGCCTCTAAGTACCTAGCCCAACGCCAGGCTTAGTGAGGAAAATAACATGGCTGTTATTACTGCACAATGCTAGGCCAGCCACAGATGGGTGGCAGGGCTGGACACCAAGGGACAGTAGACCTCAATGCCAACCACTCCCTGCCCTGAAGTAACAGGGCATGAGTGCCCAGCTGGGTGGGGGCTAGCAGGTCAGGTCCATGGTGCAATTATAGCTTATGAACCATGACCTTTAGAAAATGGAAAAACAGTCCATTAACAAAAAATACGAAACAAAACCTCAGGGAATTTTTATTTCTGATCATATGTAACTGGCAGCAAAGCCAAAGATTTCTGCACTTAAAACATTGGATATCCCTACCCACCCACCAGGGGACCATTGTGTACAGTCATCATGTCCCCTTTAGAACCCAAACCCAATGCTGGGGCCTCTTCCCTCCTACCCAGTTTCATTGCAGGGAGGGCTTTGAGGCCTGGGGGGGGGGGGTGCCAGTCGCCTGCCCATGCCTGCACGGGTGTGAAATGTGGCACTGACCAGCCTCCTCTCCTGCCCCACTCCAGAGAGGAGGGTCAGAAGTGGCAGCAGTGTGGCCCCTTGCCTGTCTTCCGTTCACCCCCAGACTGGTCAGAGAGGAGGCACATACTGCCAAGGAAGGGCAAGGGGAGTATAATTCACAGCTTGTTTGTTACAGAAAGTGTGGGATTACTCCCTGGCTGCTTCTGCGTCCAAGCAACCCACCTAAAACCAGAGACAGAAACTGGAATGGGGTGTCTTTACAAGGTAGCCAGGAGAGACTGACTGCAAGAGGGGGGTCCTCAGAGGCCTTCAAGATTTGCAGTTGACTGCTGGTGGGCTAGCCTAAGAATCCCAGAGGAAAAACTCAGACATTGCAGAAACTTAGTCCCATCCCTCATTCTGCAACTGCAGAACGGGAGGCCAAAGTTTGGCAACATGGCCATGGCTACCTGGCCTGTGGCAGGACCCAAACAAGAACCCTGTGGTCTCCCACCTCTCCCCGAGCCACTTGCTGGGGGCTAGAAAGGCTTAACTTCTTAAGCAAATGTTTGCCAGTAGAGCCACAGAAGATAGGAGAGTGTCAGCCTCTGCAGGGCACTGCGGCTCTGGGGAGAACAGATTTCTCTGTCCTCCTCTTCTCAGGAATTGACTGTGGTTCAGGAGTGAAGCCCTGTAGACCTCACCCAGAGAGAACCAAAATACAGAGAATTTACAATATAATACTCCATTCTCTTCAGAAGGCAAGACTCCAAACTCTCCAGAGATAACCTACTTTTTGTTTGGTATTTGGTCTCTCTGTTGGGGCCTCATGCCACCAGGCACAGGAGAAAAGGGTAAGAGGGGAAAAGAAGACAAAGGAACTGAACTAGGATTGGGGCAGCCAGGAAACAAGGGGCTTTCAGGCTATCCACCAAACAGGCTTTTGGGGAGCCAGACACACAGACCAGCTGTGGCCCTGACTTTCACATTGATGGGTGAATGGCAGGTGAGAGGTAATGAAGTCTGAGAATGAGGGAGGAGGAGGAAAGAGGCAAAGTCGCTTGGAGTGTCAATCCTTGCAGGTGTTCGCCCCTCTACCTCAGGGGCCAGCCAGGGACTCCCCAGCCCTGGAAGGCCATAGTACTTGCAGTGCCTGGGGCCCAGCCTGCTGGCACACAAGTCCAAGCTTAGTCCATTTCCTTCCTGTGCCCTCTGCCTCTGGGGGCAGGGGCAGGAAGAAGGGTACAGTCCCTTGGGATCTGCCAGTCCTCTTCCATCTCCCAAGGGGCAGAGCTGAGATCCCAGAGTCAGTGCAATGATCCTGTCCATTCCAGTGAGGGAAAGGAGGGTATGGCTCGGGGGCTGCACGTCATACACAAGTCCACCTCCAGAGTAGGGTGGGTGGGCATGGGACAGAGAGGGATTGGGGTCTGTATCCAGACAGAGAAGTCCTTGCAAGGAGGAGAATGCCCCCAGTCAGCTGCTCCAGGCCCAGGTCCTGTGTAGGAGTCAGGTCATGTAGCGGGTGATGGCACGGAGGGCGTAGAGCAGGGCGGCTTGCATGCGGGCCTCCAGAAGCAGCAAGTTCACATGGACCTGGGGTACAGACAAGGGCTTGTTGGCAACCGATAACACGCCTCACCATCCCCACATCTCCCAGACTGCCACTACCCCTGACCATTCACCTACCCTTCCCTAAGGCTCTGAGCACTTTGGTGCAAAGACTGCTGAAGAATTTTAAGCCCATTCATCCCTATCAAGACTAATCTCTAACTCTCAAAGCTAAAAAAACAAGCTACCCCTCAGCACCTGCTTGGGACAAGAAGTTTATATTCATTTTCCCATTTCATCCTCCCAGGGACCTTGAAATGCAGGCAGTATTTATTCCTACTGTAAATGTAACAAGCTCAGGAAAGTAAAGTGACTTCAAGGTCATCTTGCTAGTGAGTGATAGTGACTGCTATGATTTGAACCCAGGTCCTCCTGGTGGCCACTGAGGACCCCGTGAAGCACATTCCCATTTTGCAGGTGAGTAGAGTCTGAAATCACACAGTGGGGTAGGACTTGAACCCAGGACAATACCCTCAGGTGTCACACTGGCAGAAGAGGCTCAGTCTGGGCACCTCCCTGAGGCCAGAACCCTCTCCTCCCCAACGGGCCATACCTTCTCTGAGTGGCGGAAGTGCCTCCAGAAGAGGTTGTACATTCTTCGGGTGGTCTTCTCTGGGTAGCAGGCCACTGTCTTGATATAGACCTTGAGGTTCCGCTCCAGGAGCTGGTTCACCTCCCCGTAGTCATAGTCATCATATCTGCATGGAAAGGCCCAACAGCATTATTCACTCTCTGCTCCCAAAAGGAGCTCCTCTCCCCTACCCCCAGACTACAGGAGGAGGAAGAAAGGGCAAGAAAAGGCAGAAAGTAGGAAGCAGCTTGAAGCTTGGTTCCTCTTAGAATCCCTGAAACTACTGTATACCACAATGTACAAAACTCTTGTACACCATAGTCACTGGTCTCACTGTATAGATGAAACTGAGATTTGAAGTGAAGTCATTCGTCGTAGGTCCCATAGCTGGAAATGGGATTCAAGCCCAGCTCTGCCTGCCTCCAAGGTCATATTTACTACATTACAGTAACATGGAAAATGGGGCAGGAGGTCAGTGCAAATATTTACCCTGGAGAAGGATGAGGGAAAGGATGAAAAGAAGCTGGTATTCATTTTACAGATGGGCAAACTCAGGCCTGGAGAAGGCAATTAACTTGCTCAAAGTCAAAGAGCAAGTTGGTGACAAGCTTAGAAAGCACTTTGTCACTCCCCAGTCCAGTAAGCCAATGAGGCATCATAGATCAGTGTGGACAGGGAAGAGAACTGGAGGGTCGAGAACTGGAGGATGGATTTGGTAGCCCAAGGTACCAGAGCGAGGACCATGTTAGAGACTAAGGAGCCTGGGCCTGACAGCTTGCAGGAATAGCCTGAGCTATACTCTAAGATGCTCACCCATCCTCGGCCTCCCCTGGCATGGAAACCTGCCAATGACCAGCAAGAGGATGGCCTATTAATTACAGCTCCACCCAACCTATGAAATATGACTTACAGCTAGTAATGCACAAAAATGCACATTTTCTACAAAGAACATGTACTGTTTTAAAAATTAGGGGACTTTTTTTCTGATGCTTGGAGTAAACAAATGAGAAAAGCAAGAAAAAATAAGTATTTACTAAAATATGCTCACATTTTATTTAATGAGTAAAGTAAGTGAAATCGTAGGCAAGCAAATCTTGTTTTTGCAGAATGGTATGTTTTGGTTATTTGCGCATGGAAAAAAGAAAGGAAGTACACTACCATAATAAGGGGGAGGAATCATGGATGAGTTTTATTTTCTTCATTGTCTGTGTTAGCTAAATTTACTATAAATCTGGTTGTTTCTCTTTACCAACGTCAAAAGTATATTTTTAAAAATGAAATAACCATAATTTCAACTATGCAAATGCAACTATGTGAGAAAAAAAAAAAAGAAATGGAGAAAAATATCACAGGATATGGGTGTGGTTGTGAAATAGAAGCATTTGGGGAAATTGTTTTTTTCCTTAATTTCCCACAATGTTATCAGAATGAGATTTTCTGAAATAAAAAGAAATAATTCTGTATATATTCTTGACATTTATAAATAATGTAAGTAAATAATATAAATATGGAAATATATGTAATAGAAAATATAAGTAATAGAAATGTAAATAAATATCTAGGATTTATCTATAAGGACTTAGGTATATGACTAATCAGTGCAGATGGTATTTGTAATAGTGAGAAACTGCAAACCACCTGAATATCCAACAATATGGAAATGGCTGAATAATTACACTACATCTATAACAGAACACTGTGCAGGTTAGAAAGCATAAAAGATCTTTCCATACTGACAAGGAGGGTGGTTCATAGCAGATTATTAGGTGAAAAAAGCAAATTGCAGAATATACCAAGTATGATGCCACCAATTGAAAAAAATCAAAAAAATACTTAGGTAATGAGATGAAAATGTAATTCATTACATACTATAACAACAACCATTATTAAATAACACTTCAGTGTACAGCAAGAGAGAGACAGAGAACAAAAATAAGATTCTGGCTGATAAAAAGCTTTCTTTAACCTCAGTACATTTTGAACATTTTCCCATGGCAAAATAAATAGACCATTATTCTCATTCTTAATAGCTGCCTAATAGTTCACTGAATGAATATAACATTATTTAAAGTCCTTTACTGATAGGCATTTATGTTGTCCTTATTTATTACCAGAGAAGAATTACTACTTGGAATGGAGATACAAACATAAATATCTTTATTTATATATATACACACGCATAGTTACGTGGGTGGGATTAAAGAATTTCATTTGGAAGGTTCAAACAGTGTGCACATCTATTACCTTTTATAATCAGCAAAGAAATGGATTTGCTTTGAGAAACAATAAAGGCAGGGAGAAAGGAAAAGGGAAAACAGAAAAGGAAAGCAACTGTGAGCTCAGATCAAGGCTTTGCAGTCCACACATGTCCTGGATGAGGAGTCATGTGCTCACCTGATGCCAAAGACACAGTGGATGTAGTTCCAGATGGCTCTGCGGAGCATGGAGGTGTCTACGCCGCTATGCATGGCGATGGTGTTGTAGGTGAGGCTACAGGCTGCCTGGAACTTCTCATCCAGCAGCTGCCCACCTTCAGGGTAGAGCCGCTGGATCAGTGAATAGCCATGGTCTTCCCAGGTATAATCCTGAGAAATGTGGGAAGGGATCAGGGAGAAGCAACTTTGGGGCCCACGACTGGCAAGAGAGACCCGTTTGGCTCTCCATAACGGCCCCTCCCCACTCCCCAAATCTAACCCAGCTGCATGGTCTGGGCCTGAGAAACTGAGGAGGATGTACCTTGGGGATGGCCTGCCCCCCATGATCAGGATCCCCTGACTTAGGACACAGATGGGTCCCTTCATGATCTAGGGTCTCCCACTTCCCTCATGGAATCTGGAGGGAGAGAAAGCGGCCAAATGTCTAATCCCTCAAACCACCTACCCCACGCTTGTTTATAAATCCGGAGCAATGCCTAAACTAGTGGGGAGAGCCTACCTGGGCGCGGAAGGTTGGGGGTGCCTGAACCCCTCGCCGGGTGAAGTCCTCATATCCAAAAGTGGGGTCTTCTACGAAGCACAGCATGTCTGGGTGTGGAGAGGGCTCCAGGAAGTCAGCTAAAAATGCCAGAAAGAGGTCACAGTGAAGCCAAGAAATGGAGCAGAGAGGCCTCCACTCCTGATTAATCATGAGTAGCTGGATGGGGAACCCAGAGGAAGCCCCTCACTGAGTGAGTGGAATCAGAGTGCTAGCTTGAGCCAGGCCTGCAGGAGGAGGTGAAGCAGGCCCATGGACCTGAGACAGCTCCCAGTAAACAGCAGCAATCACACCAGCAGCAGTTATTTATGGAGATGCTCCCCCAGGGCCAGGTTCTCTAAGAGCTTTGCTTCTGTCATCCCATTTACACTATAAATCAATCCTTCACATGGGAGGAGACTTAGGTCCTGAGACAGGAAGTGACCTTATTGGTGGTTACACAGCCAGAAATTCTAAGAGGCCAGGGTTCAACCCCAGCTCTGACCCCAAATCAGAACCTCTTGGAAAGGGAGGTTGAGATGTGGCTGCTTCCAAAATACAAGAAGAGGTGGAATGCATGGAGTGCCTGCTCCCCAGCAGAGATGGTGTAAGAGGCGGGCTGCCCCTGGCACCTGGATGCTGGTGATCCCGCACCTGAGGTCACCAGCAGGCTTTCCGACTTCTCCAGCTCAAAGCGGCTCTCCATCTCCTCCTGGGACGCTCCTTCATCCCACAACAGGCTTTCCTGCAGCTGCCTCATGCGCTCCATCAGCACTTCCACGTCCTGGGCGGCCTCAAAGCCCTGGAGCAGGTATCCAGTGGTGACCATCTCCTCCTCCTCCCTCAGCCCCAGGAAACCACACACATCTTTCCCCCCTGCCTGGCCTTCCTGAATGACCATAAGGACCAGCCACTGTGCTTCCCAAAGTGAAATTCAAGATGCTACAGAACAGACATGTCTTCTCTGAGCATCAACTTCCTCCCCAGGTAAGAGATTTTTAAGGTACCTGTATTTTTATAAACAAACAAGGCCATTTTATAGAATAAGAGGCGAATTTCATATTTTCAAAGTGCTAAAAACCAGAGTTGAAGCCAACAGGCTACATGCTGAGAGGCCAGCCACAGGGTTATTTCATTTAATCCTCACCACCCACTATGAAGTAATGGTCTTTATCCTCATTTCACAGATGAGGAAACTGAGCTTCAAAGCCAACTAACTTTTCTAAGGCCTCTCAGTGTGAGACAGAGAAGCAGTGGCTTCTACCCAAGGCCCAGATGACTCGCCAGCTTCCTCTCCCGCTAAGATCCAGGCCCAGGACTTACCCCAGAGTCGTTCAGTGGGTCCCTGCTGGGGGGGCCGCTCTGCTCACTGGGGGGCGAAGGTGCCTGGGGGGCAGGGCTGCCCTCTGGGTCCCCCTCAGGGAGGATGCCACAGCCAAACACAAAGGAGGCCAGCGAGTGGCAGTGCGTGAGCAGGACCAGGGCCTGGATGAGCTCGGCCAGGGACCAGCTGTGCTCGCCTGTCTTCAGCAAGGCCTGGAGAGGAAAGAGGACCAACATATTGGTCAATGCCTGCTCCTGGGCTGCCTGCCACGCCCAGCCGGGCCCAGCCCCAGTGTTCCCCTGGGGACCTGCCTCTCTGCCCCCTGCACCTGGATATGCTCCTTGGTGATGAGCCACGGCCTATGTGCCAGCAGCTTGTTGATCTCACTGAGCTTGCGCAGCTTCTCGGGGGCGCGATGGAGGCCAAGCAGCCATTCAGGGTCACCACCAGTCTGCAGAAACTCAGCCATGTGGGAGCCCACCAGGTAGGAACACTGGTGGCGGGCAGCAGCCTGTGGAAGTGGTGGACAAGACTCAGGTCACCCTCTTCTTTCTGTGCCCTGCCCAGGGTGGGTACTGCCATGGGGTAGACCTCACAGGCCTCACTGTTGCCTGAGAGGCAGGAAACAAGAGTTGGGAGCAGACAGGCTCACCATGATGGCAATGTAGTGGCGCCAGGAGCTGGCCAGGGGCCCATCTGTGTGCAGCAGCTGGTAATGCAGGCGCCAAAAGCTGCTAAGGTAGTCAGGGTGCAGGCCCATCACCACTGCCAGGTTGTCCACCCGCCCCGAGGACATCAGGGCCTCCAGCCCCAGATGCTGCTCGAGGCTCTCAGCTCCCTCCCGAAGGACCTGCCAAGCAAAGGTGAGGAGAGGTTGGGTCCCGTCCTGTCCTCCCCACCAGGAAGACCAACATATTCACTTCAGTGGGATTTTAAGAGCACGGAATTGAAAGCCAGCACCATGTCCAAAAAAAGAATAGGGAAGGAAATATTTCATCAAGTGGTTAAACAAAAAGTTATTAGCTACCTTATAATAGCCAGTACTTACATAATGCTTACTACATGTCAAGCGCATCCTCACAACTATGAAATTGTTAGAGTTCTTTTTTTTAGATAGGAAAATGCAGGCACAGAATTAAAGTACAATTTCTTCTGCCTTTATGGGGCTTCTATTCTAACAGTGCAAATCCATGCAGCCATGGGAGGTGGGCACAAAATAGTTCCCATTTCCTGAGTGCTTTTTCCATGCCAGGTGTGAGTTTCCTTGCACTCTCTCACTGAATTGTCCCAATTATCCTGTGGGATGAGTATTATTATTTTCCCCCATTGACAGATGAGGAAACTGAGGCCCACAAAGGTTTCAATCCTCGCTCAAGGTTACAGACCTCATAAATGACAGAACCAGGGTTCAAATCCAGATTAACCCCAAAGCCTATTTACCTTATTATTGAAGAGGAGTGGTAATGTATAAATGAAAAAATAAAATATAAGAACAATACTTGAGCTTAAAATTCTGGGCGAGAGACATAAATCATCAGTGGGTGGGTAGCTGTGTTCCATTTATAAAGGGTAGAGGGTTTAGACATTTGTTAACAGCTCATTAATTACTTGGCCTACACATTTGGGGAGCAAAGAGGACTAAGAAACAAAACATTTGTTTTTGTTCATTGACGGCCAAAGAAAAGAAACATTTAAAAATTTTTCTCCGCATTTGTTTTGAAGTTATCCCCCTTCAATGCACACTACAATGTCAGTTCCGTGATGGCAAGTGTTTTTGTCTGTCTTGTTCTCCACTATATCCCCAGCACCTAGAGCAGTGCACTCAGGGCTACAGACATACATGATGAATGAATCATTCAATACATAGCTGTTAAATGAATGAATGACCTGACTCAGTAAATGAGTTGTATTGAGAAAAACAGAACAAAACAGAACCACCACCAAAAAATAACAATAAAAACCCCACAACAAAACTATGACCTTGATTCTGCATGAAAAAAAACCCCGAAAACAGTGGCAAATGGTTAAGTAACAGTGATTACCTCTCTGGGGGGTAAGATTACAAGAGACTAGAGCTTTCTGAAACATTGGGAATTTTCTTATTATGAATATATACTCCTTTAGAAGTTGGAAAAAACTAGTATGTTCACAGTCAAGAATGAGAAGATAAACATTGATAGTTTTACCTTCTTAAGGAAAAACAAGCCTCATTCTGGGAATCAAAAGTTTGTTCATTACCAGCTGTGCTATTATCACTTTAGCTCTGTGAGCCTGTTTCTTCCCAGCAAAATGGGGTTGACATGCTCATTTCATAGAGCCGCTGTGTGGATTAAATGAGCCAGGAACCTGAAGGGGTAGTTTCAAGCTGCTATTTCAAGAGACAGGAAGACAGCCTCACCCACCCAATGCCCCATGTCCTTTCTTCCCAGAATCAGACAATTCCTGACCCCTTCCAAGCTTACCTCCTCCACCGGGATGAAGGCGCTGGGCCCTCGAGGACCTCGCCGAGCCCGGCTTTCCCTCTGTTCCTAGAAGGAAATGCATCACAGTTATCTGGAAGTAAAAAGGAGGACTAAGAGGATAGTTATCTCTAGTTTTCTCCTCCTACCCATGGGGCCACTCTGAGCTATTACAACCACCTTTCTGGTGCACCCTGGACACAGGAGTCAGGTGGGAGATATATACCTGTTTGGCAAATGCAGGAAGGATAAACAAAAAAGAGGGCACACCCCACAGGCTGAGGTCTTCAGAACAGAGCAAGGACCCAGGAGTCCCAGGATTGGGTGGGAAGGGCCTGAAGAAGGGGCATACACACCCACCACGCTGTCATCTCCAGGCCACCTTATGGCAGCCCTGAAGAACCCACGAAGAATTCCCTTGTTTGTATCCCAAAGCCATATGCTTACCAAGTCCCCTAGGTTCCTAGGATGCAGCTGCAATCTCTCTCATATTGTCACTGTTCATTCCTCCCGCCATCCCCTCCTCATAGACCACCACTCACAGCCTCACAGATGATCTCTCTGCTTCTGCAGCCCTGCCCTCTCCTATCCATTCTCTACTGAGTTAACAAATGAATAAATAAAACATCTTCCCTAAACCCCACCTTTAGCACGAGGAGCAGATTTAGCGAACACATGACCCTGATGGCTCCTAAAGAGGGCAAATTTTCTGCAGCCAGAGTAAATTTTCTCAAGTGCTAATCTGATCAACTGACTTAAAACCCTGCATTGACATCCCACAGCCTTCCAGAGAAATTAGTGGTCAGGCCCAGCACCCTCCCATGGTCACTCCTTTTGCAGTGCTAACTCTTTATCTTCCAAGGTCTAGGCACCTTCTTCTGACCCTCATCTGTGACCCCACAATTCTCAGTGCTTTTGCTTCTGAAGGTATTGTCTTCTAAGTGTTGGATGTCAGCCTCCCTACCACCAGATCATTGTGGCAAGCAGGGTTAAGTCATTCACACTAGTCCATGAATGAAGAAAATAAAGAGGCATGGAGGAAATCGGCAGGGCGTAAAAGGCTGATGGTAGCAGCTGTTCTGACATGCACGCATTTATTAGAGCCTCTTTGGAAACCACCAGAGTCATGTACTTGTTAATTCTGCTTCTAGTCCTGGAGGTGGGGTTCAGGGAGGATGTTTTACTTATTCATTTGTTTTGAAAACCGGGAGGGGAGCCCTCAGCACTGGCCTTGTTAACAGTACCCAAACCAGATTATGCTGTCACTGGACAGTGTCCCCCTCTCTCTCACCTTCTTGCTAAAATCCAGATTTAGTACCAATCCCCTGTGTCCACGGATTGAAAATTGTAACTGAACTTTCCTTCTCAGGTGGCCCAAAGCTTTGAGTTGATATCTAAATGCCAAATAGCTAAATGAGCTGATGAGAAGGCAGCAGGGCCTGTAAAGATCCAGGGGACCAAGCATTCCAGGCAGAGAAACATAAGGAGGCAGAGGTCTAGGGCTCTGACAGACCATTAAGAACAAAAAGGGACCTGGAAGTCCCCGGTGTGAGTACCAATTCAGCCACTAACTTGCTGTGTGACTCTGAGAAAGTAACCAAGATGGAGACTGGGCCTTAATCTTGGACAAAGAAGGTAGCTGGTCAGGCCCAATTCAGCCCACACTGCTGGGAGCTACCAGGCCAGGCTGGTCCAAGTCCAGCACAGAAACCACTACAGTCCCCAAGCACTTCCGTCTCAGCTTCCCTCCTCCCTCACCACAGAGAAAAAGCCTAACAGCTCTGTCTGGAGATAAGGACTGCTGACTCTACAAACTGGGCCTCCCTCTTGGGGGACCTGAGGACAGACAGAAAACCACAGCCAGGTTGGGGGAGCGGAAAGGGAGGGGCAGAACTGGCACAGTGGTGGAACAGGGGAGGGCACACCAGGGTGCTGGGGTGGCCCAGGGAACAGCCTTGGGGATCCCTTCTCACTCTAAATCTGCCCCAGGAGCTGTCAAGGGAAGGAACTGATAACTGTGCATCTGTGACTCATCTGGATCCACCAATATTCTCAGTCCTAATGATGACAATATTACCACTAATAATAAGAGGACAGTTAAAAGATTGGGGCTCTTGACACAAACTGCCTGGACTTCAGTGACCATTCCATCAATTATTATTTGCTAGTTATGTAAGCCTGTTTCCTCACCAACTAATGGGGATACCACCATCCACTTTCACGGGTCCTCACGGGGACTTCATGAGAAACTGCCTGTGTAGCCCTAACCTCAGTGCCTCCATCACAGTAAGCACTTAATAAAAGTCAGCTATCATCAACCTCACTGTTCTTCAAACAAGGCTTCTCAACCCAAGCAGTTCATTAGAATCACTTTGAGAAGCTTTTTAAAAATGCCAATGTCAAGGTGCCACCTCCAACAATTTTAACTTTATTGGGCAGGGCCCAGCATAATTTATAGCCAGGGTGGCGGGCCACTGTTTCACACCATTTATTGGTCACTTTCTCAAGTATAAGGCACTGTGCTGTGAGCTTTCCAGGTGGAAGCAGAATTAATCTGTTCACTTGACAAGTATTTTTCATGACTACACTGCAGGCAGCAAGAGCACAGGAGTGAAAAAAAGTCTCCGGCTTCACAGAATTTACCATCTAATGGAGAAAGTCAAACAAATGATGAACAGGACTTCCAAACAGAATACATGAAGTAAATGAAACAGAGCAACGCGAGAATGTATAATGTAGTGGGGTGTGTATGCAATTATTTTAGTCCGAGTAGACAAGGGGTAGCTACCAAGGAGACAACCTTTGAGTTGATATCTAAATACCAAATAGCTAAATGAGCTGATGACAGGCAGCAGGGCCTGTAAAGATCCAGGGGACCAAGCATTCCAGGTAGCAAAACAGAAATGTAAGGCCCTGATGGCAAGACCAAGTAGACTTTAATCCAGAGCTACAATACCCTGAATGCTTCCCTGACCTTGACAACCAGAATTTGGGACAGGGTGCCACTGCCTAGAGATGATAGCTCAAATTAGCCCCACCCCCATTCCCTGGGCTGGGATGTCAATAATAATAATGGTAGGTAACAGCACTGATTACCATTGGCTAAGCATTTACTTCACATGCACTTTAAGGTAGGAAGTACAAGTACTAGGGCTCTCATTTTTACAGATAAGGAAATAAAGCTCAGAGACGTCAAACCACATCCAGGTCACTCACAGCCAGGAAGGAGGTAGGAGAGCTGGGATATGAAACAGGTTTCTGCAATAGTAGAAACGATCCCCATTCTCTGAACTTCTCAAGGTCTCAATAGCCCCAAGGCTTTGCACGTAGGGTTCACCAGGAGTGAGATGCTTCTCCCTGCCCACATCCCTGGGGATCCACAGTCTTCAATCCCAGCACCTGTCACACTGTGCTGTTCCTCATCTGAAGGGCTCCCTGCTGCTATCCCAGTGTCTAGCACAGCACAGGCCAACAGAACTTTTCTGCAATGGTAGAATATTCTGCATCTGTACTGGCCTACAAAGACGGTACCCTCTAGCCACAGTAGATGAGCATCTGAAATGTGAGTAATGTTAACTAAAAGACTGAATTTTTTCATTAAAAACAATAATTTATCTAAATTCAAATAGCCACATGTAGCTAAGGGCTACCATATTGGACAGCTGTTATTAAGACCCTCACCTCCACTTTTCAGATGCAGAAAGGGAAACCAGGGGAGGCAGGTGACTTACCCAAAGTAACATTGCTAGTACAGGGCAGAGGGAAGACTAATGGTGGCTATTCCTACAGTTCCAACTGAGGGGACAGTACAGGGCAATAAGAACACTGAAGTCAGCCCTCTGAGTGGTCACTTAACAGGGAGGGCTTCAGGCTAGTTGTAAAACAAAGCTCATCATCTCAGAGCTCAGTGTTTGGCTTCCAATTTAAACACTCACTAAATATTTTTATATTAGCTCAGGCACTGGCACACAGGTTCCATGTAATTTTCATCAGTTTCGGGGTGAGAGGGGGTGTCTCTATTTTGCATACAAGGAAAAATTAAGGTTCCAAAGGTTAAGCACCAGCTGACAAGTGGCCAATCTGACATTTGAACTCAGCTCAGTCTGGCTTCCAAGGGTTCTGTGCACCACCCACCTCAGCCTCTTGGGGTAGCCCCAGCCTTTGCTCTTGCTGGTACCCAATTCAGAGCCTACAACCCCCAGGACCCAGCTACAGACACCTGCAAAGTCACCCTGCCAGCTGGGAAGGGGCACAGACTGCCCTCCCACTCCTTCCCTGGGGGCAGCTGTGGTGGGCTGAACTCAGAGAGTTGCCTGGGTTTACACATGAGAGGGAGACATAGCTCAAGTAGCCTCTGACCTCCAGCCTTGGGAGGTGGGGAGTGTGAATTGTCCCATAAGCTTGTATGCCCACCATGGGCTGGTACAAAGTGCTTTACACATCTGATCTGGCTGATTTCTCACAACCACCTGGAGGCAAATGGGTCTTACTATCCCTTCTGCAGAAGATAGTTCACTGAGGCTCTTCTTGAGTCCTTTACCAGACAGGCACAGGTCAGCTCTGACTTCAAAGCTTGCACGGTTCACAATGGCCAGCTAAGCCAACAAGCGACAAATAGTTTTGAGCATTTATAAGGTGCTAAGAACAGTGCTGGTGAGTGTTCTAGTCTAGCAAAGGAGACAGACAAGAAACACCCAATTATATACTGGTTACACTGTAATTGAGATAAAAGCCCCTTTTATCTCAGGGGACTGGAAGAGGGTCTGGATCTGCAGAGAGGACAGGTCTAGTGGGGGAGGAAAGGCCTCCCAGAGGAAGTGATTCTGGCGGCCAACAGGGCTCTACCAACATGCTACCAGTACTAGAGAGAAAGGTCTGAAGACCTTGACCCCTTGAAAGGGCAAGAGTTGAGTGGACTGTACATCTGGGAGGCTTCCCTTGGGCCATGGGCACCAGGCTCTATACATTCAGTAACCTGCTGTCTTCTGAGGACTCTGCTTCCATCAGGCATCTTCCCAAGGTCCTCTTTTCTTGAGAGAGAAGATGCAGAAAGGGTTCAGACACCACCAGCTTTCCCAGCTGCTGACAAGTGGCTTCCCTCTAAAGGCCACTCCCTCAGGACCTCCCCAGACCAGGATGGACCAACTCTCCCCTCAAGAAGGAGGAAAGGCTCAGGCACCCCCTTGTGAGACACTCTGGGGAAAGAGGATTATGTGCTATGGCCACATTCTAACAATATTTAGCATGTCTGACACAGTTACTATGTTCCCAGGCACTGTGCTTGGGCCTTTGCTTGTATTTTCTCAGTCAATTCTCCCAACAATCCTCAGACATATTATTAAATCTCCATTTAATAATTAAATCTGGTCTTATTTAATTACAGATTAAATAAGCTGCAGGTCGGAGAAGTGATCACTTGGCTAAGAGCAAGTGAGCAAAAGGGCTGGGACCTGAACCCAGCACGCGCCTGCTCTAGTGCCCAGGTGCTTTCAATAACAGCATTTTCATGCCCACCCCTCTCCCCCGGCAAAGGAAACAATCTCAGAGAGTAAAATGACTTGGTCAAAGTCACACAGCTGGGAAGTGGAAGGAATAGGGTTTCATTCCTTCACATGGAGCTCCTATGCCATGGTGGGGAAGGGTAAACAAGCTAACAGAAAACCCGGGAGGCAAACCATCCAGGGATGGAGGTAGGACTCCCAGAAACCATGCAACACAGCTCAGAGGAGCATCACAAACAAATCAGCTTAATACAATACTCACCGTAGCTTTATTCTTACTCTCACTACTGGCCACCAGTCTAGCTTACGAATGGACACAAAAAGGCTTAGAATGAGCTGAATATAATAGCTAGTTTATATAAAATAAATTATTTCGACTCATTAGATTATGATTTACTCATAGCTATTAAATGTCCCTAGTCCATATTAATATTATACTAGCATTTATTATTTCCCTTTTTGGAATACTTATATACCGGTCCCAGCAGTGATTTTCCCAGGGTCACACAGCTTAGGGTTAGCACTTGTCTGACTCCCAAACCCAGCATTACACTTGCACCATGCTCCAGGCCTGGAAACTGAAACAAGCAAAAAGTCCTTGTAGTGGCAAGCACACTAGGAAATTCTAGAGACAAATCCTGGGTAGGCCATAGAAAGAGCTAGTTGGTAGGATTATTTGAAGGAAGCCACTCCACGGCCCTTCCTGGATTTAATATAGCTCATCATATTTTGCTAGTTTAGTCCTGAAGACGCAAGAGAAAAGGCAAAAACCGGAACCCAGCATCTAGTTGGTACTTAATAAAAGATAAGACGTCCTTTATCAATGATGGTGGGGATGGGGGCAGGGGGTGTCAGATTAGGTCCAGCCTTATTTCTAGCCTCACTGCAAAGAGAGTCCCTGCGAAACAAACTTTTGGGACCTGACTACTTAGTAGGGCGCAGCCTAATCGAAGCCGCGGCCAAGATTTCCCCCTCTCCCCTCCAGCTCTGGCCGCGGTCGCCGCGTACCAGGCAGACTGCCATACTCCCGGAGTGCCCGCGCCCCGCCTCCAAATCCGAGCGAGCGGCGGGGGACAAGACCGACCTTCGCTGGACAGTCCCAGGTGCCCCAAACCCTGAGCTGGGACATATCCTAGGAAGGGTCCTCTGCCCGCCAGTCCCAGCCTGGAAAGAGGGAATCTGCGGAAGGGGGCGGGGAGGAGGAGTGGTCGGGCCGCAGCGGCCGGGATTTGTCTGGACTTGAAGATTCTCTCCACAGGAGCCCAAATCCAAGATAACCTCGAGAAGGTTCCCTTCTCATAGGCCAGGAGTCCGAGGGAGCCTTAGAGCGCTCCAGAGCCCCGGGGGGAGGGGAAGGAGGAGGGGGAGGGAACGGGGACGAAGAGAGAGCAGAGGCCGCCAGTTGATGCAACTCCACTTCTGGGTTTCACGCTCTACTCCCCCTCCCCAAGCCCGGGGGTGGGGGCGGGAGAGGCGTACGGACCTAGCAGCGGACAGCCCAAAGCTCGGACGCGGCTCCAGGCTGTAGGGAAGAGCGGCGTCGCTCGGCCCCCGTTTACCTCTCCGGCCCCAGGGCCGCCGCCGTCGCCCCTGGCGAACCGCAGGTAGCCCTGAAGCTCCGCGCGGCACTCCGAGTCTGCAACGATCATGGTGTGCGCCAAGACCCGCGCACCGCAGGGGGTTTGGGTCGGACGCTCGCGGCCAGCCGGGAATGGGGGCCGCTGGGGAGCTTCGAGCCCCGAGGAGTCTCTCGGGTTCTAGAACGCTCCCAAAGCCCAGAATCCAGGAACAGCCGCTGCTGCGCAGGACGCTCCCCTCGTCCGGCTTGAAGCGGTGAATGGCCTCGGGAGCCTGGGGTTGGTGGCGGCGCAGGGGTTTTCACGGCCCGGAGCGCCTCGGAAGTCCGCAGTGGCTCGGGCTGCTCACCGACCCAACGCTCCTCAGCATCCCCGCCGCGGAACTGCCAGCGCTCGGAGAGCTCTGACACCAGCAGAGCCGCTCAGCCCGCTGCGGTCCCCGGGGGAGGGCGGGGACACAAAAGCCCCGCACCGCAGCCAATCAGACGCCTGTTTCCCGGAGAGGCGGGGACGACACCGCCCTCTGGAGCGGAATGCTCGGCCAATCCTCACTGGGAAGCATCCGGGAACTCTGGGAGCTGTAGTCAGCCCCGGACGAACGCTGCGAACTTTTGCAAAGGGGTTTTAGTCAGATTGTTGGCAATACCAGACGAGAGTGACAACCTAGAGAGTCATAGAGCTGCGTGACGAAACGGAACTTCACTGGGCTGGGCAGGAGAGCCGGGCGTGCTATCCCTCTCAAGTATGTTCTCCAGCTTTTCAGTTCTTGCAGAGACTGGTTAAGGTTATGAGAGGTGGTGCTAATTACAGAGCTGAACTCCCGATCTTTGGAGATCAGAGGGCACGACCCTGTTCCCCTGGCCTCCAGGAGAGCTCCTCCTTAAAATGTACCAGACACAGAGAATCCACCCAATTCGTGGAGTCTTTGGAAATGCCTTCATTCATTGAAACGTCCTTGGCAACTTCATGTCTAATCTCAGTCCCTGTTGCTGCAGTTTACTCCTTCTGCTTCCTTTCGGCCCCTGGTCCTGTCTTCCATAACCTGCCAGTCCATTTCTAGAAACTTTGTGACAAGGTGTTCTATTGGGTCTTTTCTCACACCTCTCTCTGACCAATCCTTCTCTGACTCCTCTTTCTCCTCCCACTCCCTGGACCGTGGGTGTTACCCTAGTTTCTGTTTTTATCCCTCCTCTCTCCAGACTCACTCTCCTGATCTCACCCATTTCCTGGCCTTCCACACCTCATTTGCAATAAATTGCTCCCACCAGCCCATCAGCACTTCAAGGCTGAATTCATCTTCTGTCCACTTCTCACATCCTCTTCCCTCAAGGTTTTTCTTTAGAGCTACACTTGTTTCAATTTTAAAGTCATTGTTTACTCTGAATAGAGAATTCTGGCAGGAAGGAAGGTAGATGACCCCCAAGGTTCCCTTTGAGACTGTCTAAGTTCAGGTTTACTATTCCAAAGATGCCCTTCTGATTTGGTTTCCTGTGCCCAGCCTCTTGGGAGAAGGAACTTAATCTCACCTTCTGCTGAGCTTCCAGAGCAGTTGAGCTGAGGCTCCATTATATTACTTATCATATTCTACCCTGTATTGTAATTTTCTGTGTACATGTCTTATCTAACCCTTTGGCTATAAGCTCCTTGAGGGCAGGGTCCACATTTTGACATCTTTGTCTCCTGTCCTATGCCACCTAGTGTGCCCTGCCAATAATATGCCCTTGGTGACTGAATCTTCTTTTGAATTGAATTTCCCTCTAAATCACCTTATGTTAGATTCAGTTTTCGTTTTTATAATCTACTCTGTAATGTCAATATTTAGATTAAAAAATGCTACTCGTATTTCATCAGCTGCAGAATAAAGGTCAACTCCTTAGATTGACATTCAATAACTGCCAAGATCTGCCTCAACTTACCTTTCCGTCTTATTACCTGCCACACCGATGTTGCTTGTCTGGCATTCAAGCCTTTCTTCTAGTAGTTCCCTCTGCAAATCTCTGCCCACTGAAATCCTACCCAGCATTTAATGCCTCATTTATGTTTGTGGCCTGAATAAAGTCTTCAAAATGCCACTTCCCATGGAAAGTGTTACTTCTTCAGATCAACTGAAAATAATCTAACGCCTTAACAACTGAACATGTTTTTTCTATATACTCCTTTATACCATTGGTCTTCAAATTTGATGCAGCCTTGTTATTATGGCTTTCCCTCCAATTAAAAATAGAATATATTATTGAGCACTTTTGCAAAGTGACGAAACTTGTGCTCAGAAATATAAAACTTCATATCAAGGTCACACAGGATCTTCTTTTGACTGCACCAGGCTGTGTCAGAGCTCCTCTAAGGCAGGAACTGTGCCTATCCCCCACTAGTAGTGGGTCCTCAATAAATATTTTTGAGTGAATGAATATGAATTATTCTCCTCCACAGAATAACCCTTTAGAATCTGCGATGATGTGACTAAGTCATTCCCCAAGGCTTCTAATACAAAGTTAGTAGTTTCGTGAAAAGGAGAAAGCAAGAGGTGCTGATATTCTCAGTTGGGTGAGCTTTTGTGACCCTAGTCTCCAAGGAAGGAGCCCTCGAAAGAGGCACGGACACTACCATTTATTGAACTCCAACAACATGATAAAGTATGCTTTATGCCCCCATTTGACAGGTGAGGAAACCAAAGCTCAAGAGGTATGTTGACCTAGATCAGAAAGCTTGGTAATATGTTGAATAAGACACAAGGAACTAATGCAAAAAGCAGAATTTTCATATATTAATTGGGTGTGAGAAGCATAATTGTCAAGTAACCTGTAACTAATGGGTCAACACATCCCTCTTCATAGGACAGCTTCCATGAAAAGCCAAGTTATCATCAGAAGGTGGTGAAGGTAGCTGGAATCAGAGCAAAAGGAGCCAGTGAAAAGATGAATCATAGAACTGGCTCCACTCAGAGCAAACATGCTGGCCAGGGCTCTGGCTTCTTCCCTGTCTCTTTCATCCAGTAAACATTTATTGGCCATCGAGTATGTACCAGGCACAGTGCTGGGTTCTGGAAATCCCGCAGTGAAGCTTCCAGCCCAGCGGGACATGGCCTGACAACACAAACTGGGTTTATTCCTTCCCTCCCCCACGCCTTACATTTTTGGTTCAGTAAAGATCTCTACCTCCTGTTGCCCTATTCTCTCAACTCTCGCATCAGCCATGTTGAGGCCACTGATTGGCCAAAGCTTTTTTTTTTTTTTATTCCTCAATCCCATTCCAGTCCTGAAGATACGTCTAGATTGGATTTGAAATATGTTTGATATTTCTTCAGCTTCAGACCCTCTCACATATTTTAACCCTAATGGGATTCTCATCTGTTCTGTATTCATTCCTCCTGAATTAATTTGCTAATACCAAATTCTGGATCACTTTTCTATATCATATTTTGACCACAACTTGGGGCCGAGATTTATCACCCCAGCTGTAAACCACACTCCCCCCTCCCATCTCAAAATAAAATTCCCGTCTTCAGGGAGTTTTCAGGAAAGCAGCCCAAATCCAACAGGTTTGATAAAGCCAAAGCAGACCACCCTCCTTGACTGTTCACATACTCATTCACTTAAGTACTCATTAAGCAGGCCGTGTGCTAGGTGCTGAGGGAGGTCTCTCCAGCTGACACCACCTGAGCTCTCAAGCTATACAACCAAAATTGAAATTGTCCCCTGGAGTTATGCATTAGGCAGCAGGACAACCATAGAGCCGTCTTTCTCCTAAGAGCATTGCCCAGGAGTCAGGGCGCTAGTTTTTAGCTATGTGACCCAAAGTGAGTTGTTTCCAGCTCTTATGATCTTGTTTCCTCATCCATCAAACAAAGGAATTGAAATTAGCTCTAACCCTCCAGAGTCACTGTGGAGAGGACTAGAGTTGGACGGTGCCTATAATTCGGTTCCGTCGATTGTATACTGAGGACAGAACCTTCAGGTTTCAAAGAGCTCACCCCTTTTAATAAATAAAATGGAAAATTTGGCCATTTTGGATAATTCACTAAGAATTCCAGTTTGGCTTTGCCAGCTGAGTGAACCCCTAGCGCCCCCTGCAGGCAGAGCCCTGCTACAGCTCAGAACGGACTGGGAAGAGACGTTGATGTGAGCTCAGCCACCAAACGGTTTTTGAGTTTATAAGATTGCCAGGTCCCATGCCACCACCCGAGAGTCCTGAAAAAAAAAATGCAGGCAACAGCTAAGTAAAGATCATGTGGTTGCTGAGGATTCCCCTGTTGCCAGCAAGGACCAAATTCCCAAAAGACTTCCCAGCCTGACTATACTCCCGTTGTTTTGTCTTACTCTCTGATCTGACAGGCAGAAAGCCTGAGGTTCAGAGAGAAGAAGGCATTTGCCTCAGGTCCCCCAGAAAGTAGGTCTCAGGTCAGAGACTGGAACCTGGGGGTCCAGGCCCCCACTCCAGAGCCACTTGCACCATAAGAGGCTGCCCCATTTCCAAAAAGGACTGTCTGCTTTGGTGTTCTCTCCCTCTTTTCCCCTCTCCTCTCTGCCATCTCATTCTCAATCACCCTGAGGCCTATCCCTGGAGCAATGCCCCAGCCCTTGTCACTATCCAGGCCTGCCACTTCTCTGAACCTGTTTCCTGCTGTGTAAAATGGGGCAATCAAGTTTACCTCCGCAGGGGCTGTTATGAGGATGGGAACTAATACATACAAATCCCTTAACGAGGCTTGATGCCGATTAAGTGCCCAATAAACTCTTATTACTTATATTGTTAACTAATGTTCTTATTTTAAAGTATTTAACTCAGTGATTGGCAGATAGAGGCTGCTCAAGAAACAAGGTTATAACCATTAATATTTAAAATTTTGGGGCACGGAGCCTGGTATTTAGCGAAATGAATAAAAACGGTGGTTAGTATTGCTGAGTTTTTGACCCAAGGACACCCAGTACGTCCGTGATCATTTCATCTCTGCAGCGAAAGCTATAGCACGGCTTTGGGCTCAGCAACAGGCTCTTCCAACGTAAACCGCGGCGCCCAATGAGCAAGAAGGTGGGCGGGGTTACCTGGCAGCCAATAGCAGCCCGCAGCGGCGCGCAGGATAGGTCCAGACGGGTTTCCAGGCTAGCAGGGGGAGCTAACCTCGAGGCCGATTGCTGGGAGGGGAGAGTCTCCAAATTCTTCTGATTCGGCCTGTCAACCGGGCTCTGATTGGTGCGGACTGTGGTGACCCGCCCCTCCCTCTGCTCGTTTTCGTGGGAGGGGGCCGGGACGAGTCCCGTCTGCTTTACATTCTTTAATACCCCTTTTCTTTGTAATGAACGTTTGGTTTTAGTTTATGTTTTTCCATTCTAAATTATAGGTGACATGTATTATTGCAGAAAATTTGGAAAATACAGAAAAATATAAAGGTAAAAAGATCCCCAATAATTTCCCCCATCGTGTTTTTTAAATGATTTTCAGGCTTTCTGCCCTAAGCTGGAATTACTCCCGTTCGTTGTCCTGTTGTTGTAAAAGCGCAAACTGGAAGTGACCAAAATGTCCATCAAAGGGAACTGGTTAAAGTAATAAACAGATTCGCCCTCACAATGGAATATAAGTGCGCAAAGAAACTGAAGGAGGTAGCTCTATGCAGTCTACGTAGCTGCTCTAATTGAAAAGGTGTGCAGGATTTAATGTCGGGTTAAAACAAAAAACAAGTTGATAAGAGTGATACATATAGAATAATCTCCGATGTGTATGCGGTTACGCAGGGGCAACAAAAATCTGGAAAGACGTGTAGTTCGCAAGAAATAGCATCTGTTACCTCTGGATGAGGAAGGGGAACAGAGAAATGAGAAGACTGTACACTTCTTTAATATTCGGGTTTTTTTTAAATGCCAAGATACATCATGTTTGTAATGAAAAAAAAAAATCCCAAACCCCAAAACCAAAAAAACAAAATTGTAAAGGGGGTGGGGTGTGTGAAAGCCTTCAAAATCCTAATCTCACTACCAAGACCGAACTGAAGATAACATGTTGATTTTTATTCTTTGCATATATTTAATTATTCTTATATATTTATTCTCCTTAACTTATGCTTATATTTATTGTATAGAAATAATGTATATCTGTATAGCCTGCTTTTTCCACTCCATGATAATTTTCATAATATTAAATATTTCTTAAACATAATTTTTAATGGTTCCAGAATGTTCATGGGTGATATAATTCCTTCATTAATCCCTATGGCAGGAAATTGAGCGTTCCTTCCCAATATTTCACTATATGAATATGAAATAAAACTCTTACATAAATTGCACTAATCGCATTCATGAGGGTGCCACCCTCATGAATTAATTACCTGCCTAAAGCCCCAGCTTCTAATATCATTACATTGGGGGTTAGGATTTCAACATACAAAATTAGGAGGGACACAAACATTCAGGCCTTTACAATCCGTTTCCCTTCACAAGATATCACATACTGGTCCATTACTTGGATGACATTATGCTAACTGGACCTAGTGAGCAAGAAATAGCAACTACTGTAGACTTATTAGTAAGATGTGTGTGTCAGAGGGTGGGAAATAAATATAACAAAAATTCAAGGGCCTCAGTGAAATTTCTAGGGATCCAGTGATGTGGGGTATGTTGAGATACCCTTTCTAAGGTGAAGGATAAATTATTTTATCTGTCCCATTCTACAACCAAAAGAGAGGCACAATGCCTAGTGGGACTCTTCGGAGTTTGGAGGCAACATATTTCTCGCTCAAGTGTATTACTCCAGCCCATTTATCAAGCAACCTGGAAACTGCCAGTACTGAGGGGGGCTCAGAGCAAGAGAAGGCTCTGTGACAGGTCCAGGCTGCTGTGCAAGCTGCTCTGCCACTTGGGTCATATGATTCCTGAAGTGGCAGCAGCAGAAAGGAATGCTGTTTGGACAGGCTCCTGTTGGTGAATTGCAACATAGGCCTTTAGGATTTTGGAGCAAAGCCCTGCCATCCTCTGTAAACAACTACTCTTTTTTCGAGAAACAGCTCTTGGCCTGCTTTTGGGCCTTAGTAGAAACGGAATGCTTAATCAGGGGCCACCAAGTTACCATGATACCTGAGGTGTCCATCACAAACTGGGTATTTTCTGACTCACTAACCCATAAAGTTGGGCATGCACAGTGGCGCTCTGTCATCAAATAGAAGTGGCATATATGTGATGGGGTCCTGAGCAAGCCCTGATGGCACATCTAGTTACATGAAGTGTCCCAAATGCTCGTAGTTCCACTCCTGCTACACTACCTTCTCTTTCCTAGTCTACACCCATGGCCTCATGGGCAGTTCCCTACAATCAGTTGACAGAGGAGGAAGAAAACTTGGTTTGTAGATGGTTCTGTACAATATGCAGGCACCTGCAAGTGGACAGCTGCAGCACTACAGCCCCTTTCTGGAACATCCCTGAAGGGCAGTGGTGAAGGGAAGTCCTCCCAGTGGGCAGAACTTCAAGTAGTGCACGTGCTTTTTTACTTTGTTTGGAAGGAGAGATGGCCAGATATGCAATTTTATAGTGGTTCATGGGCTATGGCCAATGGTTTAGCTAGATGGTGAGGAACTTGGAAGGAATATGATTGGAAAATTAGTGACAAGAAAATCTGGGGAAAAGATATGTGGAGAGGCCTCTCTAAATGAGCCAAATATATGAAGATATTTGTGTCCCATGTGAATGCTCACCAATGAGTGAGCTGAGCAGAGGAAATGTCAGTAATCAAGTGGACAGGACAACCTATTATGTGGATACCAGTCAACTTCTTTCCCCAACCACACGTCTCATCACCCAATGGACTCATCAACAAAGTGGCCATGGTGGCAGGATGAAGGTCATGCCTGGTTTCAGCAGATAGACTTCCACTCATGAAGGCCAACCTGTCCATAGCTACTGCTGAGTGCCCAGTCAGCCAGCAGGAAAGACCAACACTGAGCCCCTGATATGGCACCATTCCCCAGGGTGATCAGCCAGCTCCCTGCTGGTGGGTTGATTACATTGGACCCCTTCCATCATGGAAGGGGCAGTGTTTGGTTTTTACTGGAATAGACAGTGTGGATACAAATTCGCCTTCCTTGCATGCAATGTTTTTGTCAAAAATACCATCTGTGGACTTACAGAATGTGTTATGCACCATTATAGTATCCCATACAGCATTGCGTCTGATCAAGGAACTCACTTCACGGCAAAGGAAGTGCAACAGATGAAATGAGGTAAGCAAATGAAATGTTTATGGAGTTCACTGGTCTTACCATAGTCCCTACCATCCTGAAGCAGCTGGCTTAGTACAGTGGAGTGGCCTTTTGAAAACTCAGTGACAGTGCCAACTGGGTGGCAATACTGTGCAAGGCTTCGGCTAGATTCTTCAGAAGGCTGTATATGCTGTGAGTCAGCATCTAATATATGGTGCTGCTTCTCCCATTGGCAGGATTCACAGGTCCAGGAATCAAGGGGTGGGAATGGAAATGACACTGCTCACTATTACCCCTAGTGACCCACTAGCAAAATTTTGCTTCCTGTTCCTGTGAACTTGCGCTCTGTTGGCCTAGAGGTCTTAGTTCCAAAAGGAAGAATGCTTCCACCAGGAGACACAACAATGATGACACTGAAGTGGAAGCTAAGACTGTTCCTGACTATTTTGGACTCCTTATGCCTCTGAATCAACAAATAAAGAAGGGAGTTGCTGTGCTGGCTTGAGTAATTTATCTTGACTCCCAAAGAGAAATCAGACTACTACTCCACAATGGAGCTAAGGACAACTATGTCTGGAATACAAGAGATCCCTTAGGGTGTCTTTTTGTATCATCACAACCTGTGTTAAGGTCAGTGGAAAACTACAACTCCATCCAGGAAGGACTGCTAATGGCCCAGATCCTTTAGGAATGAAGGTTTGAGTCACCCCACTAGTTAAAGAACCACAACCAGCTGAGGTACTTGAAAGCTTTCCTTTGAAGACAAAGGGAATAGAGAATGGGGAGTGGAGAAAGGTAGTTATAAATATCAGCTACAACCATGTAACCAGTTACAGAAAGGAGGACTGTAATTGGTATGAATAATTCCTCCTTACTTGGTTATGAGTATGTATGTGTGTATACACACAGATATACACACACACAAATATATATATATATATATTTATGTTTGTGTAGCAAATATCTTTGTATATATACGTATATATGTAACAAATACCTATATATATGTAGCAAATTATATATATATGTAAAATAATGTCTCACTTCTGCAATTTTCAGACAGCACAGAGGCTGGTTCTGCAGACAGATCTAGCATCCAGAATACATAAAAATTCTTAAACTTTAAAACTCAACAACAAAAAGACAAACAATCCGCCACGCTTCCTCTGTGCACAAGGTCATGTTTATTTTATTTTATTTTTTAAATAATTTATTTCAGTATCATTAATCTACAGTTACATGTGCAATATTATGGCTATTAAACTACCCCCTTCATCAGGCCCCCCCACCAACCCCATTACAGTCACTGTCCATCAGCGTAGTGAGACAAGGTCATGTTTAAACAAGGAAAAGAAGATGCATATAATAGAAAGTTAGGCACTGTAGACCCAGGGAACATTCCATAAATGTTGCTTGATAACAATGTGGTTGTACAAAATAAATATTCTTAAGGAAATAACTTGTGTTAATATTTGCTACTTTTACTTAAATGTAAATAAATCCCATTGAAAACACAAAAAAAGACAAATAATCCAATTCAAAATAGCAAAGGACTTGAATAGATAACTCTTAAAAGGAGATATACACATAGCAAATAAACACACAAAAAGATGCTCAATAACATTAGCCACCTGCAAACCAAAACCATAATGAGATATCACTTTACAATCACTAAATAGCTAAAATAAAAAAGTCAGATATAACAAGTGTTGGTGAGGATATGGAGAAGCTGGAACTCTTGTATCTCGCTGGTAGGAATGCAAAATGCTGCAGAGACTGTGGAAAAACAATTTGGCAGCTCCTCATTAAGTTAAACATAGAATTACCATATGACTCAGCAGTTCCACTCCTAGGTATGTATCCATACTCAGGATACCTGAGTATAAAACAGGTGTCCAAACAAATACTTGTACATGAGTGTTTTTAGCAGCACTATTCACAATAGCCAACAGGTGGAAACAAGCCAAGTGTCCATCAAGTGATAAATGGATAATCAAAAGTGGTATATCCATACAATGGAATATTATTCTTGCATGAAAAAGAAATGGAAGTTTGAAAACATGCTGCATGGATGAACTTTGAAAACATTATGATCAGTGAAAGAAGTCAGATACAAAAGGTCACATATTTTTTGATTCCATTTATATGAAATATTCAGAATAGGCAAGTCTATGGAGACAGAACAGACTAGTTCTTGGGTGGAGGGAGAGAAGTGTGATGTTTGCACAAGTTGTGAATGTTCTAAGTACCACAGTTTTACACTTTAAATGGTTAATGATTAGTTTTATTAAGTGAATTTTATTTCAGTTAAAAAAGAGTGGTGAGCAAGGCAGCCTCTGGGCAATTTGCTAAATGTGAGGCTGTGCCAGGCAGCACAAAGGGAAGCAGTGAACGTATGTGTCCCCCTGCTTCTTTTTCCCTTTGCCTGCTCCTGAGCTCCTTGTTCCTTTCCAGTGCTTGAAGATAAAGATTCCGTGAAGAAGGGTACAAATGGTTTTGGTGTTTGCTGCTCTAATAAAGGACTGTGATTAAAAGGAGGAGAGAAAGGGAAGGAGGGAGGGAGAGAGGATAGAAAGAAGGACTGAGGAGTAAGACACAGTGATTAAGTTACAAGTAGCCAGCCAGCCCTTGGAAGATTGGTTGAACTTACCACACTACCTTCTCTTCCATCATTCCCTCCCTGTTTCAGATAGACAGAATGATCTTTTTTCAATTTCTAAATAACCCATGGTCTCTTTCAATGTCAGACTTCTTGAAATGCTGTCACCCAGCCTTGAATTCCACCCACTCCCTTTTACCCGGCTGCTGTTATATCTCTTCCATCATGAGGTCCCTTCCAGCTCCAGGTCTGGGTGGAGTGCCTGTCCAGTGTCTGACCCCAGATCTCCTGCATTCTGCAATCACCATTAGAATAGTTCCCACGTTTAACCACTTTTTTCCATTAGGCTGTAGGTTACATAAGGACAGGAGCTGTGATTATTTTGCAGATGTATTCCCATTGTATACCAAGTGCCCACCATGTAGTAGATGCTAACTAAATTTTAATGAATACATTAAAAAAAATCTGAAAACAGAATACATAGAATATGTAGTGATGAATAAATATTCAAGAGTAGTGGAATGAGCCAGAGTTGTCTGTGGAAAGTAGACAAAAGGTGACTCTTTTTCCACAGATGCCACCCCTGCTTTAGAGTATACTGCTTGGTGAGCAGAGTGTGGGCTGAATTTCAGTTCTCCTTGGCCCCTTCAGTTAGGTGTCCTTGTGCAGTAAACAAACTGTCCAATGCAGCAGATCTGGAACTACCCTTTACATCAGTGATTCTTAGTTCTGGCCACATATTGGAAAAACCTGGGGAGCTTTTTGAAAATACCCCTGCTCAGGCCCAATCCCAGAAATTTGGATTTAATTGGTCCTGAGGCATTGGCTTAATTTTAAAGCTCCCCAGGTACTTCCATGTGCAGCCTGGGTTGAGAGCTCTAACTCTAGACTTACTGATGTGAAATTCTCAAACTAGGCTCTTCTGCAAATGTGTGCTTGCATTATATAGGCATGCATTGAAATCAATGGGACTTCATGTTGCAGCTCAAACGCCAATGCCAGTGCCAATTGCTGGCACTTCTATGTGTACCACTGGGAGCTTTTACCTTTACCACCTGTTCACAGATTTCCTGGTACATCTTCCCCCAAACCTGTCCCACACTGAGGGAGCTCATAGGCAGCTGAACCACTGCACTGGACTACACTCAACTATGGGAGCAGGAGCTCTGAAGTAAAGTCTTGCTCAGCACAAACCCGGTTGTGAGACCTTGAAAAGTTAAAATTCCTTGCTTTAGTTACTTTGGTTGTAATGAATGGTAGGGACCTATTTGCCAGAAATATGAGACTTAGTGAGCAAATAATTGCAAAGTGCTGCATAAATATAAATGGTTGCACAATAGTTAAATAACTTTGTTGTGTAAAGTTTCATAGAAATTATTTTTTAAAAAAGCGCTCGATGATTCTGACACAGATCGTTAGGAAGCTGCTTCAACAAATCTATGCCTGCAGTTCTCAGAGCTTCCCTGGTCCCTGCCTTTCCAGTTTTGTTTGTTAAATATTCTTGAGATTCGAGACAATAGCCCTTCTTCTTCTAATAAATTATTTTTCTTCTCCTTAAGCCAGACACTACTGGATTCTATTACTTGTAAACAAAAAGGATTTTAACTAATGCCATAAACCAGTGTAGCATTTTCCAAATTGTATTCTGTGGAATGCCTTATTCTAACATTTTATTGCTTTGTACAAGAATAATTCTTAATGTAACTTATTTCTAAATCCTAAAATAGCATTCATATTAAGAACTATACATAAATATGTATAGTATTATACTTAATGTCTTTATGAAGTGTTCTATGCCCCCAAATGCCAGCGAATTTGATGAGAAACTACTTGTAGTACATAGGTCCTCAAACTTCAGTGCACATTGGAATCACCTGGGGGAACTTGTTTTTGAATTTTAATTTGTAGATATGCTCATGTGTAGGTTGTTGGGTCCCATCCTTGGTTTCAGTAAGTCTGTGATGGGGCCTGAGAATCTGCATCTCTAGTAAGTTCCCAAGTGATGCCGACACAGCTGGCTTGAGGACACTTAAAAGAATCCCTGCTGTAGTTATCTTCGAAATTCTAAGAACCACCAGGGATGCTTATGTATTCCAGGTGAATCTTACAACCTGTGCTATGTGTGTGGTTACTGGTTCATATCAATATATTATCTTAGAATTTTAACATGTTATTAGCTTAAGAACAAATATATAAACATTTTTAAAACACATTTTTAAACATTATTTGTATCTTGCTTTCATTACGGAATGTTAGAAAAATTAACCACAAAAAAGACTGAGTTACCACTTTCATAAAGTTTAGGTAGTCTTAAATTAGGCTGCTCCAGAAGTTAATCATTTTTAAGAATTCAACCATATGATTCTTCATCTTCACTTTAAGGTTTTGACTTTTTGCTTTCTTCAGTCATCATTAGACTGATTTAAAATATGTCAAGAGCAGATGGTACATTCCTATTAAGGAATTAACTCTGGAACATTAACTCGTAGTAAGGGAATTGTTGTTACAAAACACTATCATCTACAAACAGGTGATTTTGTATGCTCTATTTAGGGGTCATAAAAATGCAAAATGGAAGATGTTTGTTACTTATTCCTCAATTGATTTTTAAACTTTTCAAATTTTGTATTGCTGTAAAGTTAAAAAAAAAAAAGACACGTGACTTAGTGCGACCATTTCCTGCACTTCATCTTTGGGGTCATTTTGTTGCTGGTTACTTCAATCTTAGCACTCCTACCTCAGCAGCACCATCAACAGTATTTTGGAAACAGTCACCTAGTGTCTGAGGGCAGGGTCAAAGACTCGTCCAAGCCTTTATCATTCGATGGCCCTAAGAGCCTTGGTGTCACAGGGTCTTGCAACAAATGACTCATCACAAATCTGGGGCAAATGACCCACTAAACCCATGAACTGAAAATTTCCTAATGGTCCAAAACGTCACCTCAATTTTTTTGCCTAGAGGAGCTACACAACTAATTTGTATAATGATGTGGGTAAAGTGGAGTTCCTATGGCCAGGATCCTCACTGAACTTCAATGTAACTGGCCTGTTGCTATGCTACCGCTTCCACACCTTTAGGCAATAAACCATTATTGTGTTAATGTAAAGAGTTCTGCCCAGGGCTCTGCCGGAGACTGGGTGGCTGGGATGCAAGGCTGTAGGAGAGCAGAGCGGAGGGCTGGAGTGGTGGCAGCGCTGAGGACAGAGGCCCAGAGGATGGCTGTGCGGGATGGCTCTACAGAGAGGCCCAGAGGACGTCTGTGTGGGACGGCCGTGCAGAGAGGCTCAGAGGTAGAGACTGGCTTGCTGCATCCAAAGCAGCAGTGATAACACAGACTCGCTCTGAGTGAATGGGATTTTAGTGACTGACCTGACACTGGAAATAAAGTTGGGTATAAGCTTTTCACTCCAAGAACCCTTTGCTGTAAATTTCTTTGGTCACAGTGAATCCATAACGAACTTGCCTGGAGCTGAAACTCATTTGCAAGACAATTGGCGAAGTCGGCAGGACTCATTGTTGATCAAGGAAAAAGACAAGCTGCCCTTATGGGAGGGGTGCTTCAGCCGGTTGCCCCTGTGAATGAGGAGACAGTGGATTGTCCCCCAGTGGGTATGTGGTCTGAGGTGGCTTGCCTTCTAGAAGACTGTGCCCCACCCCAGGACTGGAGGCAAGTGGAGGTGACACCTGAAACTGTAGAGCTTCATATAGTAAGTAGATCCTTTGAGAAGCAGAGTGCCCGTGAGGCAGCAGAGACTGTGGGTTGGCTGCTTCTCACAGTATTAAAAAGGTCTACAGAAGAGACCCAAGAAATGGCGGCACGAGAACGCAAGCTGCAAACTTCTGTAGATTCCCTGAAGAGGGAAATGGCATTGATGCGAGAGGCAGCACGAGAACGTAAGCTGCAAATTTCTGTGGATTCCCTGAAGAGAGAAATGGCATTGATGCGAGAGGAAGCGGCACAAGAACGCGAGCTGAAAACGTCTGTGGATTCCCTGAAGGAGATGGCTTTGATGTGAGAGGAGGCAGCACGGGAGCGCCGGCAGCAAGGAGCCATTGGAGATGAGATGGCAGCGCTGCCAGGTGTTCTGAAGGAGAAAGAAGCCATCAAGGAAGAAGACGAACTCCTGAGAGAAGCACAAGCAGAAGTAGTATGAGAACGTCAGCTGGGAAGCATAGAGCTGAAGGTAAGAAACCTTCTGAAGACTGAAGTAGCATTGCTGCGAGGTACAGTAGAAAAGATAAAAGTTGTAGCAGAAGAGGCACTCGGGGGAGGGGGAGAGAAAGGTACCATCAGCCCCAGTAATAGAAGAGCTAAAGAAAGATAAAGAGGTGATGCCAGAGGCACTGGCGCCTCCTGTATTGAAAGCACGCCCACTAGTAGTAAAGAAAATAAAGACCCGGCAGCTGAAGTTTCCCCAAGGAGAAGAGCAGACCCTCCCCAGGTCATGGAGCACTCTATGGTCCACCCCTATACTCAGGCTGAGCTGGTGGATTTGGGCTCCCGGTTTAGGCAGAAGCCCTCAGAGTCAATATCAGCTTGGCTCCTGCGTCTGTAGGACTTAAGAGTAGATAGAATTGTTCTGTCAGGGTCAGAGATGAGAAAGCTGTCTTTTCTGACAGTGCAGCCTGCCTTGAGGCAGCGATTACAAAATGCACATCAGACCCCAGGGAGTCACACCCTCCTCGATTGGCTCATGGCTGCACTTCGTGCTGTGTGGCCCAATCCGAGTGATCTACCATCCTCTCCTGTTAGATGGCAGACATATGCTGAGCTCCAACAGGTGCTACAAGAGCTAGGCATGAAAAATGCCATTTATAGTCCAGAGTATTATAGCCCAGATGAAGAGATTTTCACTACTGAGATAAGGAATATTGTACTTCAAACGGCTCCTACATCCCTCTTTGAGTCTCTAGTGGCCACTCTTTCCCCTCACTTAGGGCATCCCATAAGCGAAGTGACACGTACAGTAGCAGACTTAGGAGAGGCTGAAGCCACAAGAATTCAGAAAGAAGTAAGACCTGTTGCTCACAAGAAGAATTTACAGGGCCCCATGAAGGTTACAAGGACCCAGATGTGGGTTGATTTAATATGGGCAAGAAGAAATGGAAAGAAATTAGATGAGAAGTCAAATAGGATCTTACTAGAGCTATAGCAACAGCTGAAACCAGAGCAGCAGTTCCAGCCATTAAGACCAAAAAGGCAGAGATCAGAGACAGCCACGAGTCCAGCCTGTGTGTTTGCAAGACTTCCTGCTAAAAAGCGAGCCAACCTCACTTGAGCCCACACAAGATGATTGAAGAGCACAGTTTGACCTAGGAGAAAGTCAAGTTATCTGCTCTGAGGGACCAGGGGAGAGCCAGAGACCACATGATGGCTGGAATAGACATGCTTTAGACTTGATCTGCATGGCCCTTTGAACCTAGCGGAATCCTCTGGCTTGAGGATTATTATAATTTTACCTGTATCTTAATTTTTATTATCTGAATTGTTGTTATCCTCTGCTGCTGTTGTAGAATCTAGTTACACCGCTCCAGCTTTCTCACATAAGGACCATTGCGGAAGATAGAAAGCATGTAGATTGTAAGATGAAAATCCTAGAATAGTGTGGGTAAAGTGGAGTTCCTATGGCCAGGATCCTCACTGAACTTCAATGTAACGGGCCTGTTGCTATGCTACCGCTTCCACACCTTTAGGCAATAAGCCATTATTGTGTTAATGTAAAGAGTTCTGCCCAGTGCTCCGCTGGAGACTGGGTGGCTGGGCTGCAAGGCTGTAGGAGAGCAGAGTGGAGGGCTGGAGTGGTGGCAGCGCTGAGGACAGAGGCCCAGAGGATGGCTGTGCGGGACGGCTCTACAGAGAGGCCCAGAGGACGTCTGTGCAGGACAGCTGTGCAGAGAGGCCCAGAGGTAGAGACCGGCTTGCTGCATCCAAAGCAGCAGTGATAACACAGACTCACTCTGAGTGAACAGGATTTTAGTGACTGACCTGCCACGTGGAAATAAAGTTGGGTATATCCTTTTCACTCCAAGAACCCTTTGCTGTAAATTTCTTTAGTCACAGTGAATCTATAGTGAACTCGCCTAGAGCTGAAACTCATTTGCAAGATAAATAATTTAGGTAGACAAGGCCTTAAAATCTAATTTGAATCAAGAGCATACTCAGTGAAGCAAAATATAATCTAAGAAACAATTCTGAGCCTGCAATTAACAGAATTGGATTAGGAGTAAAAAATCTGGTTGCAAGTCTCAACTTCAGTGTACTAACTGACCACAGACAATACATGATTTCTAATTCTAATTCTCTCAATCTGCACAAGAATAATTAGAATGAAGAGAACTAGTTTGTCTGAAATGTTCTCTAACCCATTTTACAAATGCAAAATTCCTGTTTTCTAAGTTGCTCTTGACCTAATGCCTTTGATTGGAGTTTATCCTTCAAGAAGCTTTCTCTGACCACCTGACTAGTGGTCTTTCCCAGTCATACCTTGTGGGGAACTACCTTTGAATTGAATCTCAGGCACCCCAAAGATGGCCGCTGAAGGCCCCCTGGGGTTCAGCTGTGCCCACTCTGGTCCACTTTTTATGTCAGAGACAACTGCGCATGCGCACAACTCTGTGCATGATTAGAAAATTGAAAGTCACATTAACATAGGTGTAACCAATCAGGAGAGACTTCACCCTATATATTCCGTGCCCTGAGCCCCAATAAACGAGTTTTCTGCTTTGACTGAACTCCCTGTCGTGTCTGATTGTCTCCAGCAGTGGCAGCAGCGAGCGGTGGCGAGCACCGGAGGCTGTGGGAACGGGCGGACAGTCAGCTCTTACCTCCCTTGCTCCACATGTTGGGGCGTGCCTCTCTCTCCCTTCCTTTCCCTCCATTGGCTCAGAGGGTTACGGAAAGAGCTTGCAACAGAAAGAGCTTGTAACAAAAAGGATTGTAGTCCTGACAGTGAGCAGGACCGGTGGGAGAGAGACTAGAAACCCCGACAATACCTCTCCCAGTCCCCATAAGCTGTCACTAATCACACCATGCTTTGCCTTCGAGCTCCCTATTGCAGGTACCATTTGATTCATTTTAGCAGTCCAGTAGTGTACCCCCTTACCCTTCTCCAGATAGTTGAAGAAAGCATTAGACACAGTTCACTGATAATTTATTATCTGTTGGAAGCATACCGATAGATATTAAGCCAGAACTATGTCTACATGTAAGCGGGCAATGATATGTAGCCAATCTTTGGGGAACCATGTGCACTTAATCATCATCATGCTGTTTTAGCTTCTTGATCTTCTCCTTATACCGCTCAATTTCTTTTTGCAGACGCTCCACCTCCTTTGTATGATGAGTGATCTCATCTTCATGATGTTTCTTCAAGGCTGCTAGTTGTTCTCTATTCCGTGCTCTACAAGGACACAGTGGCTCTGGGTTTAATCCTGATCTTTCACCCCCAAGAGACTCTAAGCATACCCGGAATATTAAGGTGAAGAATGGAGTCCCAATCCCAAAGGAATCTGGCTGGTTATCCTCTTCTACCTCCTCCTGCCCCACTAAAATAAGAATACTCCATCTTAAGATGTATCTATCTTTAGGAGACAACCAAAATGATTCCTGGTGCTAGTGCCTGGAATTCCATCATTAATGAAGTATTCCTTTCAGATTTCTCTTTAAGTAGAAAACTCCAGAGAGGTGTGAAGGAGGCCCCAATGCCTTAACAGAGGAACAACCTAGAGAACAGAGTCCCTTTTTGGTGAAAAAAAGAACAAGAGGAGGGGGCTACACAAAGGGATATAGCTAAAGAACAAATATCCACTTCCTATCCCAATTTATCTAGAGCTTTCTTTGCCTAGAAAAATCACCGTCCATTGTAAAAGCCAAAATGAAGGAGAAAAAAAAAGGGGGGTTGTTTTCTTGCATGGGTCGTCTAATGTAGATTTCAAGAGGGGACCATTCAAATGTTGGCTGGGCCACACCTGGGCCTCAGTTTTCCTTAACTGTAAAATGTAGGGGCCCAATTAGATGGTCTCTAAGGGCTGTGCCTTGGCTCTTTGGTATGGCAGGTGCCATGGTGATAATTCTTAAGAGTGAGCAAGAGTGGACAGAAATGAGAAGATAAAGGAGAAGCAGAAACAAGATTAGTTCCACACTCATCCCCACTGCGGACAGAAGTCAGTAAAAGATAACTCAAGTTTGGGCAAGGGAGTAGGATAGGCCCAGCCCAGTGGCTGGCCTGGCCTGGGTTGGGCAGAGCAGGAGCAAAGTCTCTGGGAAGGGCTAGGGTGTGTTTCCAACAGGGAGCAGCACCCACCAGTTCCAAGGCCCACTCACTCTGGCCAAGTGGGACAGCCACGCGTGCGGGTCTACAAATGGCCGAGAGGTCTTTTAGAGTCAGGGAATCCATTCAAAGCTAAGGCGTGTTGGGGGGAAAAAAAGGGCGTGGAGGGGTGATGGGTGAGTGAGGGCCGAGAGTCAGGCTCTGGGGGTCTGCAAGTATTGGACGGTCAGATCTAGACACTCTGTGAAGCATTTGGGGGTGATTCGCACGACCCGGAGAGAATTCCACAGGTGGGGGATGGTAAACGATCCATAAGAGCTGAACCGTGGTTGGAGAATCCTGGACACCTGCAGGTTGAAAGGGTTTGGTTTGGGGACCCTGGGACGATTAGGCAAGGCACTGGAAGCGCCCTAGAAGTGGTAACAACAGGGGCCTCAAATGCTGGGTGTCCTGCGTTCGGAGGCACGGAATTTCTGTTAGGGGATGGGGCGCCGCAGGGAGGGATGGGTGGGGCAGTTGGAAGTTTAAGAAGGACTGGAAGGCCCTGAGAGCTCTAGGGCTGGACTTGGGACCGAATGGGCCTCACCGGAAGAATCGTTCCTCTTCAGCCTGCTCTCTCTTTCCGAAGGCCCCGCCAGCCTCCCGGATCGAGCCCGCGTCGGAGCGGTCTGACTGCGGAGAGAGACCGGAACATCGGTTAACGCTGCCCGGCGACTGTGAGGTCCGCGCTCACGGCTGGGGCAGCGGACACTGCCGCCGGCGTACCCGGTCGGAGCCGAAGCCTCGGGCTTGCAGGGCCTTAACGGCCCCCACGCCGAGCCGCATCCGCGCCGCCAACGCCAAGGCTGCCATTGTTGTTAGCGCAGCACCTCTGAGTCCCCGGCAGGGCAGTCTCTCCGTGGGCGCTAACGGCGCTGACGGCCAGGCAGCCAATCTTTTCGATGGAGAGGCGGGATGAACCTGGAAGTAGGGAATCAGAAGATAGAGGAGGCGGGGTTCCTGTAGTTCCCAGCAAATCCTGAGCGACAGGCGGGCCTAGTTTTGGCCAACCCCGAGCAAGGGCTCAGGGGTCAAAGGACTGGAGAACAGTACTGGAGGAGGAAGGGGAGGGTCTTCAGCCAAAATTTTGGCTCTTGGACCCCTTCGGAGTGAGGTGTGGCGTCCACTTTGACCCCACGATTCCAATCCTAAAGTTGTTATTATTAAATACAGGAAGGCTTTCCTTTCCTGGACAATTAACAGCAATAAGATGGGTAATATAGGGGTTGGGAGTGGGGGAGGGCTGTATTCAAGATGCCCCGATTTGGGGTTGTGGGAAACTTTATGTCTATGTATATGTCTCTCTCTCTCTCGAGAGATGTCAGTGTTCTTTTGTTGCATTGACATTTCACTCTCAAGTCTCAGGTTTAAATGTCACCTCAAAGAAACCTTTCCTGACCTCCATAATCATTCTGTCATAGCTCCCTGTTTTGTACTCTTTCTTTCTCTCTGCACATTTCACCTTCTGAAGTTATCAGGGCCCTGATCAAGTAGGCACTAGAGTAACATTTGTAAAATGCATTGTGGATAAAATGAGAGTTCCTGTGGCCAGGATTTTCACCAGGCCCTGGTTGATTAGCTCACTGCACACCTGTGGGCAACACATGGCTGTTGACTCTATGTAAAGAGCTCTGCCCAGTGCTCTGCGTGCAACACGGTGGTATGGCTGCAAGGCTGCAGGAGAGCAAAGCAGAGGCTGGAGTGGTGGCAGCGCCGAGGACAGACACCCAGAGGACGGCTGTGCAGGATGACTGTGTAGAGAGGCCCAGAGGATGGCTGTGTGGGGCAACTGTGCAGAGGGGCCCAGAGGACGGCTGTGCAGACAGAGGAGCCCAGAGGCAGAGACCGGCTTGCTGCCTACAGACTCGCTCTGAGTGAATGGGATTTTAGTGACTGATCAGCCACCTGGAAATAAAGTTGGGTATAACCCTTTCACCCCAAGAACGTTTTGCTGTCAATTTCTTTGGTCACATTGAATCCATAGCCAACTTGCCTGGGGCTGAAACCCATTGGCAAGACATGCATTAATATGTTATTGAATATCCTTGATAACCGGACTTGGGCAATGTAATGCAAAGAAGTGAATAGAGCATAAGTCGGAGTCTAGGAAAGACTTTGCTTGGACCTTCCTTAGGCCATCTAACAAATGTAACTAAGACAATAGTAGTTAATAGCCTTGTCTACTACATTTTCTCTCTCTGGGCCCACTTTTCTATTTAGGTGAGATGGTTGGGCCAGATTATCTATCTTATTCATGACTATACAAATACCTTCTTTGAAACGGTGAAGTTGTAGAGCTTTTTATTGATCATCTTTTGGTTGGAAAAATACCAGCCCTGGTTTGTATAACTTAACTAGGAGAGAATGCCTGTGGGGCACATTTTCATGTTTGTTAGGGAAAACTTGGAAAAACACGAAAGTAAAAGGTTAGAAATAATAATCACTTATAAACCCACTATGTAGTGATGATAATTTGGTGTGTTTCTAGATGATATCTAAGTACCATTTCAGTTTCAGATTCTCATTCTGGTTCTCAGTTACTGCTGTATCTTGATTATGTACTAGGCTGGGCATTCAGTAGAACGTATTACTGAGTTTGTGCAAAATATACATGTAGGTGCTAGGATGGCTGTAACTTAAAAAAATGAAAAAAATAAGTCTTGGTAAAGATGTAGAGAAACTGTAATCCTTAATATATTGCTGGTGGGAATACAAATGGTGCAGCCACAGTGGAAACAGCTTGAAAGTTGCCCAGAAAGTTAGTTATAGAATTACCATTTGACTCAGCAATTTCACTTCTAGGTATGTACCCTTCTGCCCCCAAATTGTAAACAATGGCAGCGTTAGCGTTGGCGGCGCGGATGCGGCTCGGCGTGGGGGCCGTTAAGGCCCTGCAAGCCCGAGTCTTCTCCGACCGGGTATGCCAGCGGCAGTGTCTCTGCCTCAGCCATGAGCACACACCTCACCGTATGTATGTACATGTTCTCAGCAATATTTCATAATAGCCAAAAGATGGAAACAACCCAAATGTCCATCGATTGATGAACGAATAGACACAGTGGTATGTACATGCAGTGGAATATTATTTTGCCATAAAAATTAATGAAATGATACATGCTCTACCTTGGATGAACCTTGAAAACATTATGCAAGTGAAAGAAGGCAGACACAAAAGATCATATAGTGTATGGTTCCATTTATGTGAAATGTCCCGAACAGACAAATCCATAGAACAGATTAGTTGTTGCCAGGGGTTGGAAAGATGGGGTAATGTGCCAGGTATCCTTCTGGGACCTGGCTGTTTTGGGACTAGATAAAGGAGGCAGTTGAACAACGCCGTGAACGTACTGAAAGTTCCTGAATTGTTCACTTGAAAATGGCTAATTGTATGTTAAATGCATCTTAGCTCAATTAATATAAAGTCTATTTAGTTTTGCAGTTGTCTGGGCTGCGAACACTTTAAGGGAGGGCATCGCAAAGAAGGAGGCGGTGCTAGGGAGGCGGGCCTTTAGGAATCACGTGAGGCGGCGCTTGCGCAGAAGGGTCACGTGGTGGCTGGGCCGGGGAAATGGCGGCTCCAGGAGAGAGCGGGGCTTCGGGTGGCGGAGGCAGCACAGAGGAAGCATTTATGACCTTCTACAGTGAGGTGAACATCGAGTGAGGAATAGCGGCACCGGGGAGACCTCTCTCGGGCCCAGTTCCCCAGCGGGAGAGGGCAGTGGTCCTCTTGGCCTGTACCGTTGGGAGACGACTCCTGTCTGGCTTTCGGGGCGGCGGGGGTCTGGTAGGGTGTGTGTGCGTCTCTCCAGCATAGCTGGTGTGGGATCTGTAGGGCGATGAAAAAGGGGTCGGGGTCCGATGTCTACGAGTAGACGGTGAGTGCGACCAACGAAGTGCCTGGGCACGTGTATAGTTCCCCAAGTCCGCCTAGTCGGGGGTTGGCAGAGGCTGGCAGAGGCTGGCAGAAGCTAGCCTTCCTGGGGGCTACTTAGCCGTCTTGGCCCCCATTTTTATTCTAAACGGAAGAGCTCTTTACTCGTAGTCCTCTGTAATGAGTTGTTTTAGTGTTTATTTCTGCCATTCGCAAACGCCAGACATTATGCATCATGCCAGGTAGGCATTACGTTTTACAGATAAAAAGCCTGAGGTTTAGGGAGGTGAAATAATTTGTTCTGGGTCTTACAACAATAACAGCTTGATATCCTGTTAAGATGGGAATAAGTTTGGTCTGAGCCTCGTTTGACCTGCTGCATATCCAGCGCTTGGTGGGTAGTGGTTGCTCAGTGAAGTTTGAGTGAACGAATGAATGAAAGAATGAAAGAAAAGCAAGCTATTTGGAGGCAAAGGACTTCGGATTGGATTCCTGAAAGGCAGTTGACTGTGAATTCTTTCAAGTCATTGATTTTGTAGATTCTCAGTTCCCATGTCTGTAAGATGAGAGTTAATATTAAAATGAGTTTTTATGAGGGTTGAAGAGTTAAGGTATAAGCGTTTTTTAAAATATAAAGTAGAAGCATATTTTTAAGAGTTAAAACAAAGCTGAAGGTGGACCTCTTGAATTTGGTATGGATTTGAGGAATGGCATTGCTCCTTATCAGACTGTGAGCTACCCCAAATTAAGCACCAAGTCACATTTATCTTTTATAGCTGTTATTTGTATCAGTGCTTGTTACTTAGTAGTTTCTCCAAAGTATTAAGTTTAAACAATTCGCACATCCTTTATAGCCTGTCCTTTTTAAATGCCTAATTCACTTGAAAGTGTTGATGTGCTGGTGTTAAAATTTGTTGATCTCTAATGACTACTCAGTAATTTTAGTGAAACTCGTTCCACTTAACCATCTCTTAGATTAAAAAAAAAGGGAGAAAAAGAAGCAGTCCTGGTTGGTTTAAATTGAATGAGAGAAAGTACCCAGAACAGACCCTACAGTCATTCAACCAATGTTTATGGAACCCCTGACATGTACTAGTATATATGGAGATGTGGTAGTGAACAACAGAGAGAAAATTCCTGTCTTCAGAGCTTGCATTCTATAGAGAAGGATAAACAATAAACACACCGATGTATGATATTATGTCAGATACTGCTAAGAGTTATGAGGAAAATAGGTCTGGTAGAGAAGATAGTATGAGGGAGGTCCTGGGAGTTGCATGTTCTTTTAAAAAAAAGTGAAGAGGGAAGATACTGAGAAGGGATGGCTTTTTATATTACAGAAATTCTTTGCAAACTTATTTTGGCCATAAGAATAAAGATGGTATATAACTATACCAGATTCATTCCCAATATCATTCCAGTTCTGACAGTGGCACCAAGGATGTCTTTCTGGGACTGCTGGTGCCTGTTCTCCTTAGCATCGTCTTCAGGTCAGGGATTTTTCTCTTTTAGGTCCTCTCCCATATACTTCTTTTATGTTGCTTTTGGTATATATTTCAGTATAATTTATTTTTCCTTCCTGAAAATAAAAAGTTGCAAACTAAGTATGGACACATGCAAGTGCATATTCCATCATTAGAGTAGAAGCTCTTGGAAGGTGAAGGTGGTGGCTGTGACTTATTTTTCTTTGCACCCTCTTGGCCTCCTCTGGAGTCAACAACAAAATTCTAGTTCACAAGTTTGGTAATTAGAACAAGTCAGTTAACCTCTTCGCTAAGTCTCAGTTTCCTTATCTTCAAAATGGGGGTGATAGTATCTACTGTATAGGATTGAGAGGAATAAATGTGTGAAGTTTTTACATTATTAGAATTCAAATGGTAGCTATTGTAATCATTCCTTGAAGTGTTTAGCAAAATATTTTGCGTATGTAGACACACAAATAAATGTTTGCTGAACATGTCAGTGCATAACTTAAGGTGACAACTCAGAGTTTATTGAGCTTTACTAATGAGTTTTTATCCCTTTTATTTTAGGTGAAACAAATCGAGAAGAGAGATTCAGTTCTAACGTCCAAAAATCAGATTGAAAGATTGACCCGTCCTGGTTCCTCCTACTTTAATTTGAACCCATTTGAGGTGAGCTGTCTGCTGTTTCTGTGTCCTGGTGATGGGGAGCTTCATAGCTGCAGGCAGACTTACATCAGAACACATACCTAATTTGTATCAGAGTTAAAATTGAACTTCGGTGGTTTAATTGCGAGTAGAGCTTGAGAGGCAGTATATACGTTAGGGAAAATGAGATGGTCTTTACCCTGTCAGATATTCTCCCTCATCTTTTAGAAACTCAAATATATGCAGATTTATTTTCAGATGTGAAGGGATAGCTAGCCTTAATACATTAAGGACCTTTGATTTAGTTTGCTTGTTAAAGCCTTTGTTTCCCCACAAGAAAAAAGAAGTAAAAAAAATCCAACAACCAAAAAATGATTACAAGATTACAGGCAAGCAGTATACTTTTTGGGTTTCCTTAGTTTTATAACTTTAAACTATTCCTAATTATAAAAGTAAATCATATTTTGTATAAAAGTTTGGAATACAGGGAAAGCAAGAATAAATAGTCATATATATTCCCACTTAAGAGAAATAACCATTCGTAATTGTTTAAACTCAAACTGTTTTAAAAGTTTTATTTAAAAAAAGGAGGATCACACGTTTCATGCTATTTTAAATGCTATATTGTTACATAAAAAAATTTTACACATTTTTTAAAGTCTTTATAATTTAAACAATTTATTGTAGGATATTTAGTTTCTAGTTCACACTTATAAGTAATTTTGAAATTAATATTGTTACCTCTTATAAACATAACATTGAACACTGGTAAAAAAAATTTTCTCCCCACCTTTTTTATTATGGTAAAATATACATAACATAAAATTAACCACTTTAACCATTTTTAGGTGTGTAGTTCAGTGGCATTAAGTACATTCACCGTGTTATGCAACCATCACCACTATTTCCATTTCCAGAACTTTTTCATCATTCCAAATGGAAACTCCAAATGCATTAAATAATAACTCCCCATTCCTCCAACCCCCAGCCTCTGGTAACCTCTGTTCTACTTTCTGTCTATGAATATGCCTATTCTGGGTCCTTCATATAAGTGGAATCATACAGCATTTGTCATTTTGTGTCTGGCTTATTCACTTAGCATAATATTTTTAAGTTTCATCCATTGTTTTTTGAAGAGTATATTCATTTTAAAACAATCTCAGGTTCAGATAGTAACTGCACTAGTTGGGGTAATGATTTAATAATGTGTGTAACTTTAATAATAATACATCTGTGTTGTATGCTTGAAACCAATATAATGTATATCAACTGTTTACAAAAAAAAGAAAATCTCAGATTTGCAGAAAGGTTGCAAGTATACTGTGAAGACTTTTCTTGAATTCTTTGATACTAAGTTGTCCCTATCAGAATTATGCAGGCATCTTTCTTACTCATTCTACAGTTATTCTTAGGTTAAGGGCTCTCCCCCACTTCCTCCCATAAGCTTAGGTGAACCTCTGCCCCTGCTCAATGCTGCCCTTTTCATGATTCTTCTTTTGATTTAAGGCCCCAGAAGACAGCACCACAGACTTTGTTTTCTATTTATCTTGTACAGTACATTGGAAAGAGGATTTATTTCACAGGACTCTGGAACTTGTACCTTATTAACAAGTCAGAGAGTTCAGGTTTGGCCTAAGACTGGATTTCTCTTTCAAACAGCAGATCTCAAAGTAGACTTCCAGTTTGAGTTCAGGAACTTATATAAATTCCACAGTCCAGCATTTTTGTTTCTATGTGATGACTGATTAATTCTTTGAGGTCCAAGAGAGGTTTTTCACTGCAGTATCCGCAATGCCTGAGATACATTAGGAGTTCAGAAAAAAAACTTTCTAAGAATCTGAACAGACCTGTATGTTTCCTTAGAGCTGTATTAGTAACATGGCACTTAATATTTTTGTAAGAATGTCTTGTCTGTTCTTTCTTGCTCAAACTTAAAATTCCATAAAAGCAGTAGTGAGCACAGTACATAGCAATCCCAGATGATCCAAAAGTTTGTACTAAATGTCTAAAACTGGTTTCAGATTGCTCTGGGCCATGGGGAAAGGCCCATTGTCTTTACTGTGTTTCATGACCACACATGGCACCTCCAACTCTCAAGAAAGAAAAGGAGTTGGATCAGCTTTGAAGGCACTCGGTGAATACTTGTTGACAGTGATCAGTGCACATGTGATGCAACTCTTGGAAAAACAACTTTTGGTGTGTGTGTGTACATATATTCTTCATTTTTGTCAGAGCAACTGAAGGTAACCTGCAGACATTGTGATGCTTCATGCCCACATACTTCAGCATGCATCTCCTCAAAAGAAGAACACAGTTCCACATAAGCACACCACAGTACCACACCTAGGGAAAACAGTAATTCAGTAACATCATTCAGCTTAGATAGAGTCCACACTCAAATGGTCCCAATTCTCCAAAAAAAAAACCAACTCAGTTATTGCTATTTTATTGTTTTAACTTGGTAAACCAGTCATGGTTTATGAATTACATATGGCCCATGACTAGTTTTAGCCTATAGCTTTACTGGAGGCTGTGTGTGTGTGTGTGAGAGAGAGACAGACAGACAGACAGACAGACAATGGGAGGGAGACAGGGTGTGGGGGAGTGAGGGAGAGGGAGAGAGGTGGCAGGAGGTTTTCCATACT